>JABUIW010000205.1:16254846-16297131 GCA_013363375.1 Menidia beryllina
AAAAAAAAAAGAAATTCCTGCATTTAGACTTGTGATTCCAGTAGGTGCAACAAGTAGCCGCGCTTCATTTCAGGGACGGGCTCTAAAGTTGCATATTACCCGTCGTCCCTCTGGAGCAGTAATTGCTGCATCCGCTGCGCCTAAAGTAAATGCTGACAGGAAACTATTGTACTAATGCGCTCGCTTATCAACAAGTACCACTGACCATGTATAAAGGTCGGTGGAGAGACTGAGAATGAACATCCGACTCCCAAGCATAAAGCTTTTGTTAAGTTACCCATAATGAGCCTGCAGGTTTTAACATTATTATTATTTCTCTGTAATGCCTCTTTTTTATGCATTAATAGCTACTGATGAGGGCTCTGAAAGCATCGAGGTTGAGCGGTGAAATACATAGCATCGTGAACATCTTTGCAGAGACTGTCTTTGTTGCCATTTTGTCAGACAGAGAAACATGTCAGAAAATATGTCTGAAAATCAGCTCCCTTAGACTAAATGGCAACCTCAAGGTAACTTAAAGCGTTTCTACACTGCCGCTCTTTTCTAATAACATTCTGATTTTATAACCACAATGTCATGTGAAAAATGATATATCTCTGTTTAACTGTTGGCATCTGACATATTTCAGTCAATATTCTGCTGCCTCTGTACTCTAAGTATACAGGATCTGCCTGTTTTTCAGCAATATTAAAAATTTATTCTGTTTTGTTGAACATAATAAATGCCTGCCTCAATCTTCATCAGCCATCTTCACAGTGACTGTTTTTCAGTGGTAATATTTTTATTTTGTCGAACACAAAAAGAAATCTCCCCGGTAACTACTCAGTCAGGATGATCCTGCTGTGGGTTTCACATCACGTACGATCAGCACACTTTGAGCCACTGGCTCACTTTCACTCTTTGAAGTCGTCCGCTTTTCCCATTCCCCGCTCCCCTTCTCCCATGCCAACCCTTTACCTCCCTCATAGCTGAATTCCTATCAGTCTCTGCTTGTAACTGGGACACGGCTGCGATTGTGTTGCAGCGTTTCATGCGGAATTGTGCTGAGTTTTGTTATAAACGCATGCACCGGGATTTCCTCTCGTGTATGCAGTTCACAGCCTCACCATAATGCGTCTTTGTGCATGCATGTCAAACCTGAGAATAATCCTTTCACCTGCACGCTCGCACAGAAAGATGTTGGATGTTGATTTGCATTGCTTGGAGCGGGGATTGACAGACTCTGCTGGCAGTGTATATGTGAGGTGGATTGTGATTTGTGCTTGGCTCTCGAGTGGAGCCTCTCCCATGAAGTGCTCGCAAACAGAATTGATCTGTTTACTTCTCGCTCACTCGCTGAGCTGGTTCATTTGGAGCAATGGAAGATCACTAAGCAGTTACTTTAATGTTACTTTCTCTATGAGAGATTTCACAGCAAGCCTTGATGGAAAATACTTAACCTTGGTCAGTAACATTCTTTTGTCATCATTTTCTATGCAAGTCAGAAATATATTTAATACAAGTGGTGAGTTGGAATAAAAGTGGTCAATATATCTAAATTTCAGCTCCTAAATTAGAGAATTTTACGTCAATGCGGAGGTGAGATGTGAAGGCAAAAGTACTTTCATATAAATACTGTATATTCCAAAACATATCTTAGCTTTAAAAAGATTGATTAAAACACTGAGGTACCTGTAGCTGATCTGTTATGTACAGATTTTTATCTGGCTATGCAAAGAAGTTCCCCTGGAGCATTAATGCAGATGGGAACGTTCACCGTAAATCACAACAGAATTATTCTATCGACGTTGCGTTGCGGATGTCTAAATCACAGCTGGCCTGTGAGGACTGCTCGTCCGCCCTGGTGGACCCTCTGCTCGTTGACTTGTGAGACTCTGTACATGACTCGCATAGCGTACGTGTCTAATAGATTTGCGCGGCATCATTTCCAGCTACGGCTGAAATAATTAAGTTGACATTCTGTCCCCAATGCAATTAACAGCCGGCGCCGTCCAATCTGTGACCTGTTGGATGTTTGATTTCATGGACTACGTTTTCAAGTCCAAGAAGTAGTGCGCCCTTCTAATAGGAGACAAAGTGTGAAACTCTTCGGGGATGCGCGGTGCGAAGAGGACACTGCCTGTGAGGCATATCTGGTTCACTTAGCTAGTTTTCCTGAGGTGTTGAGAGCTCTCATTCCTCATGTACAAATTACTCTCGCTGTGCTATTGGCTTAAAGGAGCTGGCTTCCACAAGCGGCCGTGCTGTTTAATGTTTAAAGAATCCAGCTCGGAGTAAGATGGAGTGTTTTAAAATGTATGCCTGTAACTAACTATATGAATCCCTTTGATTTCCTTCCCCCCTTTGTGTCTTTGTTGTTTTGATTTAGAGTATTCTCATTTATTTGTGCATCTGTGAGAGTCTATGTGCTCGGGCCTGTGCGCATACGCGTTACCTTGATGTACAGTAGATGAAGCAGCTCCTCAGATGAGACTGAGCTGCGCAGAGCAGGATGCTGTGAAATTCAGATTCACCATGTGCTGGGGGGAGGCAGCCTCTGATGTATTTTTAGACGGGCTAAATAATGTATGCCTGAAAAGACTGCGAGGACCCCAGCTGCCAAACTTTCCCCTTTCCTCTGCACCCACCCGCACGCTTTTATTTTTTTTTTGGTTTTTGTTTTTTTTCATTTGTGATGAAGAGGAGGAAGGCGTCTTCACCTTCACCAAAGCAACCAATCATATCACTTGCTGTGGTGAGGAATAGCAAGACAGCACTGAAATGTCTCATTTGGATTCAGGCGCAGACTTTTACAACTAATGAAAGTGTCATCTTCTTCTAGATTATCTTGTTTAAAATACTTAATTTCATGAGAATATCTCATTTGATTTAATTTTACTTATAAAAATTGTCCCCCAGTCAAGGGGAGTCCCAGTTGAGGCTCCAGAAACAAACCACTAGAACGAAAAGGAAAAATATCAACTAACATCATTGACTGTTTTTTATAAAACTATTCATAATTGCCAACAAAGATACCTGTTCACCAATAATTAAAAAGGCTTGCTCTCTCGTGGTTTTTCAGTAATAACAGATAGGGGTTATGGCTTACAGATTGCTTTCCATCTTATGATTGTATGTGTTTGCCTGCCTTCAACAACAAAAAGACCTCTGCATTGCACACAGCCTTCTTAGTATGAATTTTCTGAAACAATGGAATGGATTACATATGTTTTTAATTCTACATTACATTCTATAAGATAGATAAAACCCAACAACAAATCATAACATGAGTATGGTATGTAGACGGTTTTGCTCCCTTACTCTTCAAAAGAAAAAAGGCATTGGAAGGAAAAACCTGGCAAATCTGTATTGTACAGCAATGTCAAATCAACTCTATTAAACAAAAAACAATTCAACAAAACGAGCAGTGTGAGTATTAATCGACAGAAGGAAATTCAATGAGAGTTTCTTCCTAATCTAAAATAGTTTTTGCGCTCTGCGTCAGAGCAATTATTGTGCGTTTAAAAAGTCCTGCAATACTGAACTTAATGATCATCTTTATTTGCATTCACTAAACCACCGTGGTAAAGAGTCTTCCTTATGCAACGTTCCCTTTAGCACATTCTTCTTTGTGTCTTGTTGAATTTTTTTTTCCCTGCCTCAAAGATGCTGCTTGTTCATCTGTATCAGAGCAGTTGTTAAATAAAAAACATCCCGGCAATTCAAATCAATCAAGTTGTACCACCCCCTCACACTAGACCAGCCACAGAGTGATGGAGGATCAGACGGGGAAATGCCATAGACCTGCAGGCACCGCCAGGGAAGATCCATGAAGAGAAATGATTCAGAAATGACTGGAGGAATGGTGCGCGGGGATTGTGCTGTTGGTTCACATGGGTGTGTCTATGTGTTTGGCCGTTACAAAGCCGGGCACTCCGAGGAGGAACCCGGCTGAGACCCCTCACACAGTGAATGTCTTGAATACAACTCCGTAAATGCCGGGGGGCAGATTAAAAGGATGATTACACTGGCAGTGGGGCACTCATTAAAATATACCAGGAATAGCACCATCCACAATCCCACCGCTGTATCTCTACCACTTTATGGTTATTTTGAGGAGCGTGTGAACCTGCTGGCATATGGGAAAAAAAGTCTAAAGTGGATAATATCTTAATTTTTTCAGTGACACGGCCACAACGATTGTTTTTTCTTTCCCTCCACTTATTTCTTCTGGTTCTGTGAGGATGTAAAAGTCCCTCGCAGGGGGTTCCACTCTGATTTCGATGCTGTAAAAGACAAGCTGAGACTTGATAAATCTCCCATCATGAGCTCATTAGTCTGCATTGCGAAAGAGGGATCAGAGGTGGTTCGGCTGGCTCTGTGGGAGCCCTGAAGGTGTGTGCGTGTCTCTGTGCTTGTTTTACCCACGCTGTGGGGCCCTCAGTCTTTTGACTGTGACTCTGTGGGGACTCACTTGTGGTGACAAAAGAAAAACGTCCCCACAGACTCCATTATGCGTCACGTTAAACTTCAAGTCGACGACTCGGTTTTAGAGTTAGGAGCAGATATAGTTTAGGGCAAGCTCAGATGTGGAAACCTCTCTGGCCTCCCTCCTTTGGAAATGAAGACACTGGAGATTTTCAGGAGAGTTTGTTGGCAGTTTGGTTCAGACAGGTTCTCACTGAAATCTCACTGGGGAAGCCTGGAAAATCCACTCAAGCAGTCTGTAAAAATGCTGTGGACATTTAGAATCTCCCATGATTTCTTTGAGTGAGCACTTTGCTGCCGTTTAAAACTTGACAGGGACTTTGTTCTGATGTAACACAAAAGTCAGAGTAAGTCTTATCTAACCTAAAAGAGAATTTTAGAGCTTTTTTAATGGTGCTTCTCAGAGTCAAGATGGATGCTCATGTAACAAACAGCACAAGTGATGTTTCATTCTTAACTCAGACACACTTCTCTGTTATATGTAGCTTGTATTCAAAGAGAAATAAATCCAGGGCCATCCTACGGCACAATGAGCACAAGCTGGAAGGTAGTGGATGGCACAGAAACCTACGGAATATGCTCTTTTGCAAGAATGAAAAAGTAGAGAATATTTTGTCCGTTTCTGCTAACAGAATAATCATCTGCAGTTTGGTTTTCTCCTTTCAGCATTAACCAATATCACTGTTCGATCTTAATGGATCATCGTGATGTCTCTGGTGTTGGCTTTTTTCATTACCTCCATGTCAGCACTTTTTCTCGGTGGTCCAGGAAGCCTGTACTTGTCCTGAGGGCTGTGTCCAGCTTTAGAGCCTCACTTGTCAAAGCTAAACACCTGTCACTTCACCATTCGACCTCTTTCCCCCTGGCACTGGTGGCACAAGGTGTGATGAGTCTTGTCCCAGCTATTTAGTGTCAAGAAAGAGGGAAGACTTTCCTCTACCACTTCCCTGTACTAGAAGAAGAAACAATGAAGCAAAATGACATTTTTTTATTGTTATTTTTTTAATATGATGTATCTAGCTCTCATTATCAGTTTGGTGGATTAATTGCAATTTTAATGACAAAGGAAATGCATCACTGACGGATATTATCTCGTAGGACTCCTTTTTTGAGAAATCAGGAGGATATTTGGGTTATAATCTGGTTATCCCATGATAATATCCCATAGCAGGGTACTAACTTAACGTCTTAATACCATAAGAGGAGATTTGCTGGTCTCAGTTACAGTGACCAGCTTATGGCTCTAAAATCTCTTTACTTTGGCTGGTGTGGCTTGCTTTTCGGAGAGGAGAGGGAAAATATGTGCTTATGTTAAGCATTACCTAACCATTATCTGACCAAGCAAACAAACAACCGCAGCGGGAAAATGTGCTAAAATCTCCTCAAGATACGAATTTCATCACAGAGAACACTCGCAATATAGAAAGGAGTAATTGTTTTTTCTTTCTTTTTCTTTTTTTTTTTACATGCAGAGAGCACGGTGTTCTTGTCACTGCTGTGGTTGCTATAGATACCCAAAGTGCCCTCCAGGATAGAGACAACACTGACAGAAATTTTTAGACACCCGACCGATTCCATGAGGACTGAAAAACAGACAGAAAAACACTCAGTCAAACAGAGTGCTGGCTGTACCAAGGTGCAGGACAGCATAGAGGATCTTCAGTCCACCAAGAAGTCACCTTCCTCCTGCAACCGAAATGTGAAAAAAAAAGTTGTTTTTGGAGGTACCAATGATTTTTTTTCTTCTGGCACTTTTTGCCTCTTTCTTGCCTGGACTGGGTGACATCATTGCTATGTAGCGTACTGATATCATTAGGCTGAATGTCGAAGAGTAACAAAAAAAAAGAGTGTTTGAGCTGTCTGCAAGTAAGAAAAACCAATGTAGCCTTTGATGTATCTGCTTATATGCATAGATTGTGAAGAGAGAACGTTGTCATAAGATGAAACCTCAGTAGGAAATGAGAGGGTAATAACGTGTTGATATTTAGACACGGAAACCAGACTTTTTATTTCAACCTTGTCTTGTGTTTATTTGGTGTTTATTTAGAGAAACAGAATTATACCACAAAAACAAACAAAGCTCGATCGATAACTTTGTTGTTAATTGATGTTTTAAACTAATTCAATTAAAATGTGGAGCAAATAAACGTAAAATGCAGACTGTAAACGATAACTTCGATGTATTGAATCAAACGTTGTGGATCTCATAGGGATGTGTGTGTTGCAGAAATAGTCAGTCTCGCTTTCTGCAAATGGCCCCGGCTTTAATCATATTTCCAGCAGCTCTCTTCTCATGTCTGACACACAGCCGGCAGTTGTGTGGTGCTATCGGACTCTTCCAGACGGACTAACCGTGCACGCGGCTCAGAATAGAGCAGCTGGGCTGGCTCTCAGACTGTGGCAGTGAGTGATGTCTGTGGTCAAAGAAGTGCTGGCGGAGATACGCCCGGCTAAGCTCAAGCCACACGCAGCCCTGCTGAGAGCCAGCATAAGCTATTCAGCAGAGAGCGTGAAAAAATGGCCGAAGGAACGTCTGACTTGCAGCTTCATGAACGCGTCCCTCAAAGTTACAAAGTTTCACAATGGAATGAGAAAGATCAATTTAGTGTCCATGCAGAGTGGTTCTCCGGGGGGTGCTGGTATGAGTTTGGACTCGCTTGCTGTGCCAAAGCGCAGAACCACAGGTATTCTGACAATAACAAAGGCTGATCGATCAGTTAGGGGATAAATATGCCGCAACACGCTTAGTCCCGGCTCGTTCGTTTTATGATTGATTCCCTGCGCGACACAAATACTTAGAGCGGATTATCGGTTCCGCAAATGTTCTAAAGACCAACGTTTCATCTATTGGAAGTGAAAGTTTTGATACGTGGCTGTGATTGGGTCTGATAGAGTTGTTATGGGGGACAGCGTCATGGGGGAGCTGCTGGTGCAAAAAAGAATAGGGAAAGCCATCTATTGGATCATATTTTTCTTTTGTCTTTCCTCCCTGCATCATGAGTGTTTTTGTTTTCTATCTTTTTTCTGTGTCTAATCTTTATATCTTTTGAAATGATCTTTTTTCCTTCAGTTCAGTTGGAAACGCTGACAAAAAAGTGAAAATAACTCACACAAAAATGCTTTTCCTGTGAAAAAAGAAAGCCACCAAGTTCTATGAAAACATGAAAGGCCACTTTAGAAACCTTTTCAATTGCAGAATTGATTAGTTTGTACAAGTTAGATGTGAAGCCTTCAGTGATCCAGTCTTCTTTATTTGTTATGTGAGAGAGGGATGTTAAGCACATTCAAAGATGAGATTTCTATTGAAAAGAGATTTAGGTATCTGTTTTGGTTTACATTTCCTCACTGCAGGAGTGATTAAGTGTTGGCATATACATTAAACATGCAGTCATACACAGAGGCATTTTTTTTCAAAGAGATTTATTTCCCTTTATTCAGTAGTGCCTTCTACCTCCTCTACTCTTTTTTGATGACACCGTTCATGTATTTAAAATTCCCTCCTTTGTGCTGGTCTACATTGCTCTACTCCATGTAAAAAATGACACCAATTATTTCTTTCAATATTCAAAGTATATTCAATAAAAAAAGCTATTATCTAGAATGGAAAAAGGGAGACATGAGTGTGGAAAACTGCGTATCAGTTCATCTTGAAAACACAAAGCTATTTTGTTCATGCTGATTCACACACTTCTGATCTGCTAGTTTAAACAGAAAGGTCAAGGGTCGCTTGATTAGCTCTTCACATCAGTATACCAGAAGGTATTAGAGTAAGTGCATCCCTGCGTTTATTGTTTTTACCGCTCAGTCCTCGTCGGGCTGTTGGGAGAGCTGGAGCCTATCCGAGGTGACGCTGGGTGAGAGGCAGGGCGTGCCCCGGACAGGTCGGCGGTTACAGTAAATCCCCCAACTGTCGTTTATCTTGTCTCTTGATTGATTTGTGCTCCGACAAAGCTGCTCTTACAACAGGGGTATCCTCACACACCACTCAGTATTTGCCCACTCTTGCTTGTTTGCTAGGTATTTAAATGCTTACATACATTCCATTCATTATCTCAGAGAAGGCTGAAATCCCCTGCATAGAAAATAATCCCTTGTTTATTGCTTATCAACACAGGATTTTGCTCGGGCATGTTACCTCTTAAACTGTAAGCCCTCCACAGATCTGAGGAAGGAGTTCCTTGTATTTGGCTCATTTTCTGGTCAGGTTGAGTGCTGTCTTCCCCTCCTACGGACCAAATAGGGTCTGTCAGTGTTCATTTTCTGTGCTCTGCTCAAAAATGGACTGGCTTTGTACCGCTTTTCCTTTCTTCAGCAAAAACCTAACTGAACACTTTCAAGTAACCAAAACAGGCCTGCTATAGCCATATTTTCGAAGGACTACCCGCAATCGTTAACAGGTTTTCTTTGTTGTAATCTGAGCTTTTTCTGCACCCCCCCCCTTCCAATTTCTCTTTATTTTTAAATGCATGTTTGTTACTACCTTGGAGTCTAATGCACTACCATCTGAGCTGTGGTAATTGTCTCTCTATTGGGAGGAGAGCACACTAATTGGTCCCATCCACTCTTGAGTAGAGGTTTCAGGAGCTGGGCTTAATCTCATTAAGCAACAGCAGCTACTAGGCTGCGTCGGGAGAAAAAAGGCAGTCTTCTTGTCCGTGTTGAGCCGACCAGAGGCAGAAATCCTCCTATGGACACCTCTGGGTATATGGAAACTGTGTCAGCCAAAACTTGTCAGCCTGGCAACCTTGTGTGTGTGTGTGTGTGTGTGTGTGAGAGGGCCCGATGTTGGATTGAAAAATTTGAAAATTATGTTATTTTTTCTGGATGAAAGCATCTCCTTGTAAGTCACACAGTCGAGGTCTTCTGTTGCTACGGTGACTAGTTTTGCTATCACCTATGAGTAATTCCCTTTTCAGTAAAACTACAGGTATCAGAACATTGAGTTGGAAAAAAACAAAAAAACAGGCGTCCAAGTGTTCGACTCAGACCTGCGCCAATTTACTTCCTGCCTAATTTGTGTTCGGGGAAAAACAACCTTAGGTATGGTCAGCTAAACAAGAATCTTAGCTTGAATATTCAGTTACACTTTGAAAGACAGTCATTTCATCCCTCAATCAAGATATAGCGTCATTTTTTAAAGCTAAATTTAACCTTGATTGAAATAAAGCTCCACTCAATCTTAGAAAACTACGAACTAAACTTGGCCACTTAAGTGTATTAAAGATAAGAATAAGAATGTGAAATCGTATTTGCTGAAATGTTAATTTTGTAATTTTGAGTCTGGGAAAAAGCTATTTCCTCTGGCTCCTCATGATTCTAATTTTGTTTTCCAATATCTTTAAGTAAAACGAAGCTGTCAGTAACACCTGACCTTTGAGTGGATCGTGAGGGTGTTTAATTGCTTTTCGGTCCTGCGTTTTCTCATGACTCCCAGTTTCTGTTGTTTCCAGCAGCAGTCAGTACAGATGGGACTGCAGCACCTGGATGCACACGCCAATTTTCTCTGAGGATGGTGCTCTGGGTCTTCAGAAGTGAACACAGCTCTCTTTTTCTTACAGAAACACACATCTATTGACCATAACTTTTCTCACATAAAGTACCTCTGACAACAGCAGTTTATGGACAAAAAGAGGAGAGATTGATGGTGGTGGTGTCTCGCTTTTTGAGCTAATCTGGTATCGGTGTCCTTTGCTCATGCTGTAAATAATAAACTAATGAATTACCTGAGAACTCTGATTGTCCAGCACTTTGATCCAGCACAGCCTGCGTAACATGGTGACTATAACAAAGCTGGCTGAATCGGCTTGCTTCCAAAAATCAAGGAAAACACATTCGAATGTGCTGATTTTGGAGTAGAACAGGCATAACCGATGTCAGTAGTCGTCTCTTCCACAGCCATGAATAGCAGAGAGCACGGCGGAGATGGTTAAGGAGGGGGAGGGCACATCTTTTTCTCGAGGTTCACAAGTTCAGCTTTTAGGCAGCAGAACAATTTGGAATGAGAACAAATAGCATTGTAATGATGGCTGTGCCCTTCCTCTGGGTGCTCAGCCCTGTGCCACAGTATTAGAGCATGTGGCTCTTCGCTGTCTCTGTACGAAACACGGATATCTATTTTGTCCTCCGAGGAGGGTTATTCTCCTCGAGATTTCCCCACAAAGAGATAAGACTACGCTGCGACACCCCGGTAGTTTTATCGTGCCTCGTCTCAGGCTTTTATCAAAACCCATTTTTGATACGCCGATCCCTTAACTGCCAGCTCATAAAAATGTAATGAACAATTGCAATTTGGCCTGACAAATCTCATCTCTCATACATGTTGAAATTTGTGTCGACATTGCTGTACAACTCTACAAATTAGAGATGGCTTGGCTGTCGTGTGTCGCTTTACTTATTTATATTGGCGCAAAAGGTAAAGGAAACGCCGTCACCCCTTAGACACAACCGGGGAGAAAACGGCTAGTTTAAAGATACAGATATGCAGATTAACTCAGCCTGGAGGAGGTCTTGCATCAGCGCATCATTTTTTTCTAAAATGTAAATGTGCTATAGATACTTGCTCCATAAACATGCTCCTGGATTATCCATCAATCATTAATACATGAGAGAGCATATTTTATTTTCAGCCCCACATCCTGTAACTAAGAGATACCGCATGATGTGACATTCTCATCTGAAAGCCTTGTGCAAGCTCTTCTCTTCTACTGAATTACAGGATATCTGGGAAAGACGGCCATCTCCACTGATCACTTTCTCAGCCTATCAGTCGGAGATATTAAGGTCTTTGGCTTTAAATCTAACGGGTCCCAATAGTAGTCTGCTGACACTACATAAGACGTCTCCTCTTCGCCTCCAACTCCTGGACGTTTAATGTCTGTTTGTCCTCACCAGGCTGCTCAATTAGGCATGAATCCAGGGTTTTTTTCATCCTGTTTTTAATTGATGGAGCTCCTATACGTGGAGGTGTTGATAATCTACAGCCTGTGTTGCTCTGATGCTTAAGAGCTCCTGATTTTTGGCTTCATCTTAGCACGCAGAGGACTCTGCCAGCGAGTCATCCACCTAATTAGCTGTCTGATAAAAGAAGGACAAAAAACTGTGCTGTATCTCTGTAGAGATGAGAAGGTAGATTACAAACAAGATTGTTATGTTGAGTTTCTTTTTTTTTCCCTTTTAGCATTAACTCAGACATCCTGCTCAATCTATATTTATACCTTTCATTGTAGATCATATTCAAACTCGGACATTTTTCGATGCGTCACTCTTGATGGTATAGTTTAAGCCACCACTCCGATTCCACAGCAAAAAATCCAACTGATAACACAAGATTAATGATGAAACCCTGTGAATTCTTCTCTTGTCCACTTTCAAGAAAAAGTTTACTCACTCATTAGTTTATTTTTTCATTTTATTTTTTTGAGGCCTATGAACAAAGTTTGCTTTTGCCTCAATTTTTCTGTTGGCAGTTTATATGTAACTCAAATATTATATAGACTTAATTGGCAGGAGAAGAGAGCAGAGAACTATGGATTCAGTTTTAAAAGAGAAGCTACACACATTTTGGAAATAGTGGTAAAAAATGAATGCAACCGTGATGTCTAGTTCAGTATCAGCACCAGTACTTATTCAGCACACATACACATGCTGTTCTTCTTAGGCAGACTTTACCGCCTTATGGTGCCTTTTTTTAAGTTGCCAAAAAAGCTACTTTTTGAATTATGTTCAAATGGTCTTACTGTTGAGTTAATCAGTCTTATATACAGTAGATATATTGAAATATACTAAAACAGAACTCTGACAATATTTTACGTGAGATTCATCAATGTTATTTTTTATGATATCTCAAATAAGATCTTGATACATCTTAGAGAAATTCAGTACTTATCGGTTTAATGTTACAGCTTTTTTTTCTGATTTTATTTTTATTTGTCTGACATTATGCAGACATGATGATCAACAGGTGATTATAGTTAAACCTCTTAATCAGCTGTACAAATATAACCAGAATAGGTTACAATTAGACACTGGGTCGAGTCCCTTCCTTCTGTTCTACATCTAAAGTGATGTGTTGTTACCATGGCAACACACGGCCTTATCACACTTGCATAAGCATTTTAATTTTATGCTGCCACAATTAGGTAAAAAGCTTGAAAGGATTTATAAGTGCAAATGTATGCGAGAGGAAAGTTTTCTATACATTTCTCTGCAATTAACGCTGATGATAAAACCTAGAAGTGGATTATTGAATAGATGATGGAAATGGTTTACATATTATTTTAGGTCCTCCGAATTAAACTGAATGCTGATTCTGGAATAATATGATTCATAGATATTGTACATTACTGGAGGAAGTTAGAGACATGACCAAACATAGATTGATACATTCTAAAATAATTAAATCAAACAAATAAATAGTCTCTGTAAAACATCAAACGAGGGCAGAAGCCTCTGCTGCAAAGTTTGTGTACGGTGCTGTGTTTTTCCTCTGGATTAAGTTAAATGCTGAATGTCTTCTCTGTTTACTGCCTCCTGAGGGTTTAAATCATGTTTTATGATAGCGTTCTCTCTCTTTCTCACTCATCCATTTATCCTGCCTGCTGCCTCGGTGCTGCATCTACACAAGAGAGGAACAGTGTGATGACATATCTGCTACTGTGTGAGAAAAGTTTCACTTCCTCCATGTTCTAAATCTCTGTCATCATGGGCGACTCCTCCTTTTTGCCTGATTCATGGCAGGTTTCTGTGTTTCGTATGCTGTCAAAAATCTGTAGAAGCTTATTTAAGCTCTGATTCTCAGTATAAAACCCAACAAAGGTCTGTTGCTTAACACCCACCTCCTTTTTCCTTTTTGCATCAATGCGCTAAGAACAGAGGCTCATGGGTATTGATTCTGGTAAATGCTTGACATTATATTAGATAGACAATATTCAGCTAAATTGTCACGTTAAACTATCAGTGTTGAGATGGAACTGAATTGAATTCATTATCATTTCCCTCCTACTTTGTTTATACGCATATTATAAAATAAGTCCTCAAAAGCATCTTTTTTTTGGGTCGGGGGGGTTGTGGCTGTGATGACTCGGCAGTCATGCTATTTAAATGCACGAAGACTGTAGATTAGCCAGCATTTGAAGGGAAATGATGAATAATGATTAGACATTAGTCAGATATTAAGCTGAATGAATATGACTGATGAATATAAAGCTATTCATCAGTAGTAACTCGATAGTAGAACGATGTTGTCTTTTGCGTTTTAGGCAGGCTGACGATTATTTACATTTCATCATCAAAATAAATGATTGGAAATTACTGTGAGCAGCCAGTCTTTACAGATTTAGGTTCCAACCATATATATATATTTTTCGGCACACATTTATTACCACTGAAAATAAGCACAAAAAGATACACCATTTCAGGTTGTCTATACGCCTATACGCAATGGATTTGATGGAAGTTCACACAAACAGCACACAGATTGAATTCATTTTTTGTGAACAACACAGGAGGAGCATCAGGACTAGCTGGTTTTAACAGTTTGAAGAGGGTTTGGAGAAGAGCTCGTCTGTGATCAAGGGCGTGAGCTGTGCCATACAGGTTATGATTATACCACATGATGTCACGATCCAGACAGATTTACGCCTGCTTTTCAGTTTTTTTCACTGATGTGTTCTGCCAAGTAATGAGTACTTTAAGACCGTCCCCCCCCATTAGAACCTGACATTTATGAAACAGAATTAGTAGAAAAACACTGCACGTTGGCTTAAAAAACTGAAACTAAAGACTCTTTCTTTGTATTGTATGCGTGGGTGCGACTGTTTGTGTCTTATTTCTCTAGGTAATAAAGTTTTCTTTCTGTGCTGCAATTCTGGATGCTGCAATTCTACAGTAATTGTTGCGTAGCTGCATTTTTAGCTCATTTGTTTATCTCTCCGCAGCTTATGGTCACATCCAGCCGAATGATAATGGAGTGGAATAGAAATTCACGATTTAACTTATTTGCTTGGCTTTTTTTCAGGTGGTGGGGAAATGTTTACCCGGTGTTTCCATGGTTACTGTAGGTTGATCATCTTTATTTGTTGCTCCCGCTTGCCGGCGTTACACTTTGTAAAAAAGTGCTGGTGATGTAGAGTTGTGTAAAGTTGTTACTGTTACAGATTCAGCTGTTGTGAGATTTCTTTCTGCCTTCGACAGGAAGAAGCTGTTAGATTGTCCCACAGCCTGGATATTATTGTACCCACAGAACAAATTGATACGTGCATCTGTAATGTAGATCCTTTTGGCAAAGGGTTGTTAACTTTAACAGCCTGTTGTCTAACTGGAAGCTCTTTCAATAAATTGCTGCTGCTGTGACTGAGGAGATATGCCTTTCCTCCTATGAGTTATTAGGTAATTATTCGAAAAGGTTTGTTTTTTTTAAACAGACACTCATTCAAACATCAAAAATAGTCTGTGTTATATCTTAGGAACACACAAAAAAAAAACTTTTCATGCATAAGCATGTTATTATTCTTGAGTCTTATGCTGAGACTCAAAGGATTTCTATCTGCATTATTCTTTACGTCCTAATTCTTTATATCAGCTTTGAAATGCCGTTGTCACCTCTCTGGGGTTGTACTGAGGACTTGTCAGGCATCTGTTTTAGCTGCTTGTTGGACCAATTTGTGGCTGGCATTAGGCTTTTATTACAGGCCTCCCAGTGCATACACACCTTGTAAGATGGAGCTTAATTAAGTTTATGCTTTCCCTGGCAAACCCAAGGGCTGCCGGCCGGCTTCTGCTGCCGAATGTTGATTTATGTTGAATCCTAAAGGACAGTCTGCTTCCTTTTGGCGCAGAGCAGAGCAGAACACAAATGCTTGATCTTTGGGAGATGTTTAGCTATCATATTCCAAATACTGTCTTAATATTCCATTGTTTTCATCTTGTTTTGTTCATCTTTTTCCCCTCCTTTATAAGAGATTTTTTTCTGAAATAACTGACATTTCCTATACATTTCATCCTTTGATGTTTTTTAAAGGAATATTTCAGGTTATTCTGTCTGAGCTCAGCTGGTAAACTAAGTCATGCATTCCAGCTGAAGCATGCCATTGCTGTCACTGAGGCATACAAAAACCGTGCAACTTTTCACGGACCTTGAAACCATCAGCTTCTGAATTGCAAAGTCTATTGAGAGAATGTTGTGTTGGTATGAGAGGGAACATCAAGTGCACTCTTGACAGAAGTCACCTCCCCCAGCTAATGTTCAAGAAGCTGCACAGAGTTTTCTCCATCGGAGAGAAAATTGAATACTTACTTAAATGCTTATTAATACTGCAGAGCACGTTGACTTTGGGCAGCGCACTGCATGTTTTTCTCCAGCACTCCACAAGAGGACCGGCACGATGTTCATCTTATAAAAAAAAAAGACGCATGTCTGTACTAGCCTCATTTATTATGAGCACTTCACTTGCTGTCAACGACAATAGATGGGATTCATCTGTGAACCTGAGCAAGACAAATAAGTCCAATCAGGTTTTGTCACTCATTTTGTTTGTTGTGTTTTCTTCTCCTCTCCTGCTTCCTTTTTCTTCCAGTCTCCTGCCTATTTGACTGTAATTTGTCATTGAGAAGTTATGAAGAAAAGCAGGGTTTTATTTGTTTTTCTTTAACCTTTTCAGATCAGAACAATCAAATCAGATCTCCTCGCCACTTTTGAGTCACCGCAGAGGGTCTTAAAGAAGAGTCTTGACTATTTTTGGTCTGCTCAAAGTGATACGGTGAGGTCTGCCAGATGGCGACTGCGCAGCCATCGGTCAGCTACCTGACACATCTGCTGCGCTCAGGTTCCTGCTCTGGAGTTTTGGCAGGCCCCCGCCCCCCCCCATCGCAGGGGTTGTCCGGGTGCCAGCTCCCGCTGGGCACCGTGACAAAAGGGGGGCAACTCCTGGCTGTAAATACAGAGCGGCTCCCAGATTAAACCGTGACATGCCCCCCGACCGCGCTCGAGCACGGCCCTGGCGTTCATTCAAACGCGTGGATGCGTCACGGGTAAACGCAGCGGTGGGAGACTTGGGCGGACGCCCGGGAGGCTCTCAGCTCGGGTCACCGGGTCACTCGCGCGACGTAGTCTCACGCGCGAAGGCAGAGCGTGACAGGTGACAAGTAACGGTGCAAAACTTTTTGGCGCATCTGCGCTGAAACTGCTTTTTGACACTAATTAGACGTGCTGATGGTAACACAGCTGGGGTGAGGAGCAGAGCCGGGTGCAGGCAGGTCGCCCGCTTCCGGTGCAGCCCAGAGGTGAACTCAGAAGAGTTTGTCGTCCGTGGGAGTCTGGCTGGCCTGTTTCCTCCCCAGCAAGAGGATTTTCATCTTACTAATTGGATTTGACGCCACAGCGTAGTGAAAGAGTTTCTCTTAAGCTGTTTGTAGGCGCTGGTGTTAAAGATAAAAGAGGGGAAAAAAAGATAAAAAGAAAAAAGCAATCCCGGAACTTGGTGTGACCGAGAACGTCGCAGGGCCCCAGCACACAAACACTGCACACTCATTGTTTTCGCAAATAGATTTATTATTCTGGCTCACTCATCTGTGATTAAACATTCTCATTTGTTAGTTGGGGATGATGGCGGAAGTGTTGCAGTGCCAGGATACAATAGATCCACAGTGAAAAGAAATCCTTCAAGAGGACTACAATATATGAAAAGCAATCAATTAACATTAAGGAAGTAGTTTCAGTTTGTGTACTCGTACATGTCACAGATGTGTTTGCACTCTTTTTATGATTTGTAAGCTTGTTAACACTTAAACGCTGCGTATATTATATTCAATACATAAAATCTGAGATATGTCACGTCAAAACCTGGAAGATACTTTTCATTGCAACGTAGTTCATAATAAAAAAATTATTTGAAAAACATATATGCAAATTCCATTATTTCTATTTACATTTTGTTCATATAAACACAAAGACTTCAGATGAAAAAAATTATTATTTTTATTAAATTTTTCTTAGGCTTTATAGGTTTGAGAAGCCTCTAGCATTTGGATCATTTTGTTGACATGAAAGCAAAGTTGAAGTTCAAACAGTAACATTCTGAATTGAACATTAAAATAGAGCGCAAGCAAACCATGAAGAAGAGTAAACCTTGTGACATTTCCGTTTTTTTCTTCAATGAGACAGCATTAATGCTACAATGACATTAGAATAAAACATTTTCCCAACTGGAATTGCAAATGTTGTTCAGCATGCTCGGACGAAAAAAAACAGCGACAACATTGATTTAGTGATTAGCTGCAAGTGTAGAACGGGAGTTTAGCTCCCCCCTGGCTCTTTAAATAAGTATGATGCACATCCTTCCATCTCTGAAGAATTATAAGAAAGTCACCCCCCCGCCCCCGGATTGGGAATCATTAATCAGACTGAATGAATATGCAACAGGGGCTGCTGGGATGCAGCCTGCTGTCTGTCTGGCTAACAAGGCTGGCATCCTGCAGCTTCCCTCTGAAAGGACGATATATCTTTTCGAACGGACTAAGCTCTGAGCAGCGGGCGTGTGTGCCGTTGCTCACTATTAGCTGGATTTCTCACTCTTTTTTCTCCCTGCTCTTCTCACCCAGCCTCTGTGTTGGAATCTGACGCTTGCTCTTGATCATTCATCCACTCACTCGTACCCTCACTCACTCACACTGCCTGTGATCTTCCATGGCTGTGTTGTTGATGTGCAGGCTTTCTGTTTGGTGGAGAAAAATGTGGCCATAAATCAACAAAACATAGATGCCCTGATATTACAGTGATAAAATGGAGTTGGATCTAGCTGTGGTTGCTTTAATGAATGAGACGACCAGAGTTGCACTTTACATCTAGAAGGTCTCTGCTATGTTTCTCCCTGATGAGTATTTAGTAATGGTGGACGTTGTGTTGAGAAATTAATGACACATCGAAAACGACTGAGTCTGTGAGTGGGTTTTCAAAGGGGTGAATCATTTACAATATAAATGAAAAACTTCCCATCAACATTAGGTGGGGTCAAATGCCTCAGTGCATCAGGCCTACAGGGTGTTTTTCTATTTATTAAGATGACAAAAAAAGGTTTCTTTGAAGGAAATTATGTTATTCCACAGGAAAAATTATTTGATCTTTAATGGTCTTTTTTCTGAAGCTGTACACTGTTTAACTTAATGTAGTCTGCATCTCCTTTTATTATTGTTTCAATCGAACGGTTATACATTTTTAACAAAAACAGATGGTCATTTTTAACATTACTTATGGAAACATTCCCTTTAGTTCACTGACTATGAGCGTTCATAAATAATCCATAACAGCTACTTAAGCAAGAACCAAGTGTTCACAGACACTTTGAGATGTGAGAGTCAGCCAACAAGAAAATATTAGTCCAAACTGGCCCGGGAACAGCTCATCTTTTTGAGTTCTAGTTTTTTTAAACCCAATGACTGTTGACAACTTCTTTTAGTTTATGTTATCAACTCTTAAGTGTGAAATTACTGCTGTCACATCTAAGTGTTTTAAGACCAACTGATTTGAATTCTTCCAGTCCCTAGCTAAAACTACAAAATGATAGTGCTTCATGCTGAGATTGCCCTCCTCCTGGCTACGTGGTGCGGATGATGCTTCTGTAGATACCAATGACCTTTATGGCCTAAATGTGCTAGGTGTCGGGATGCATAACGGTCACTCCACTTCTCTTACATATGTTACAGCACTGCAGGATCACGGATGTGACAAGGTGAGTCACTGCTGTGCAATCACAAATGGAAAACACAACTTCAATTCCACACGTGTTTTTAACCTGATTGCAATTAATAGTTCTAAACCACAGTCCGGGCTTCAAGCCAGTACAGACCTTTTGTCCTGTTGATTCAAAGGAACGATTTCTGGAATCTGTGTTGCCTGACAACACCTAAGCTCGGCTTTCCACGTATATCACTAAGATGTATACTCAAAGTGACGCATAACGATTTTTGATTTTTCTTTTTCCGACTCATAATCTCAAAACATAACTTCTTTTAAAAATCAAATCAACCCCTCATATTTTAAAATGACCTAATTAAAACGGACTCTTTATTGTATGGCTCTTTCTGTGAGGAATACAGAGAATGAGGTTATAAGCACAGGTACAAACCATCCCCCAGTCCAGGCACTTTCATACAGACACTTATTTTTACAATCTGCACATACCGTGAGATGTTTTGAAGCCTTCACATCAAATGAAATGGGTTTCAGCCAGCTGCTGTCTGATATCCTGATTTAGCATCTCATTCGTTTCAATAAGCGGCCGCTAACTCTCTTCATTCCGTGTTCATCTTTGGCCGTACCGAGAGTAAATATTGGATGTGATTCTTATTGTGGTTGACTCGAGGTGGGCTGAGTTTGATGTGATGCATAGCGTGACTGAATCACCTGTAAAGCTCCAGTCTTCTTAGATGAGGAGAAGTCATGCCACTGGAGAGCGAGGTCCAGTCATAAAGCGAGGAACTTTCACCCAAAAAATAAAAGAGACCATTAAAGAGCAGCTGAGAAATGTTGCCCACTTTGACGCTGTTTGTCCAACTTGAATACAGACTAACAGAAATGCATGGCTCCTGGTTTAATATATATTCCCATTCAGTCCATAAAGGTTTACAAAATGGGCCAGAGTATATTCAGTTCATACACACAATGACATTAATCATAACACTACATCACATTTATTTCTTATGGCAGACGGAGATGTCTGCAACATTGAGGAACTGTATGGGCTGCGTGGAATCAGAGGCTCTTTCTGCTTAAATTCACTACAGAATGGGTGAGATCGTTTGAGTCAGCGGCTTTTGAAGTGTCCTTCATCACAACCTCCACAGGGACAGTGAGCCATCCTACAGCAGTTTATTGTTATTCACCAAATGATTGGCTATATGATTTGAAAAAAATATCTTTCTTGTTAGATAGTGAATGTGTGTGTGTGTTTTTTTCTTTAGGAGAGTGTGAGACTCTAGACTCTGGAGCTTTTAGGGATTAGTCTGGATTTATTTAATTATTGTGATCATTATCACTAAAACAATTTTACTTCCTATTCTGCACACTGTCATAAATAGGCGTACATTCATGTCTTGATGTATGGCTCCGATGCAAATATTTGTACTTTTCAAGGTCCTGAAAGGTATACTTTCGTGTCCAAATAGTCAATGGACAAAAAACTAGGGTACAACAGCAGGGCCTCTGACCATACCACCCCAGTGACTATGTTGGTATGTTGAATTGTTTAGAGCTTTTTCTGTGGTTTTAATGACACCATGCTGGCTGCCTTTATAATGATCAGCCTGGTTGTGGGTTTAGGAGAAGAAGAAGTACTACCGACAGGGAATCTTAACTGACCAATGTCAAAGCCAGAGGGTCAACCCAGATTTGTCAAATCTCTCTGGCTTTAGCACAATTTTGGATTTCCCTGGTTTTATATAGCAAATAGAATCCAAATCTGCTCTTATAAGTATTTTATTTAAAAAAATGGTAAGCTGTGATCTGCCCACGCAACATACAGTCAAGCTTCTTTTGTCTCAACAGGGAACCCACACAAACATATCATCCAAGTCTTCTAGCCCTATTCAAACCACCACACATTACAGCCTTTTTAGCACAAATATCAGACAATGAGGAAAGTGAGATTATCCCCTCAATACACTGCCATTTTTCTACTTGGCTTGTTTACACTGACCAAACAGAGGCTGCTTAGTGGTTCCAGTCTGTGCTTTCTAAATAGCATGTCAGTATTGCTTGTTGAATGTGTAAATAGCAGCAAAGATGCTCATCACAGGATCCGGTTTAGATAAAGAAACACACCTCATTTTAGTTTTATTTTCCTGAACCCCAAAATGCAAACGCATCTTCAGTTTTGACTTGGTTAGAGATGCATGCTTCCTATTTCTTTTCTAAAAAGCTGTATAGAACACTATCCCCAGCAGGAACAAGCCCTGGGAGCTCTCAGAATAGCGTTCACAAGCAGAAAAGTGAACCGGAAAGAGGAATCCTTTTTCTGTTTACAACCCTTCCATTTAACCTATGCTCAGTCTCTTTCTTTACACTCCATTCCAGTAAGATACGCTTATATTTTAAGTTCCAATGGAAAAAATAATAAATGCACAAGCAATGTATTGGTGATGCTGACGGTGGCAATATTGAAGGCTTTAGTTTAATTTTTACACATCCCATTCAGGTCAGAACTGATGCGTGAGTGTCACACAGTGTCACACAGCGAAGTCAAAGTTAATGAGCATTTGACACACGCCTGAACTGAAACAAAGGTAGTCACAACACTAATTCGGCGCGTGTGTGTTAAATTATAGGCTACGCGGTGTGGCACCCTGTCCTTATTGTCGTCACTGTTGTCACTCTGCTAATTCCATGATTCTGGGTTGTGATTTCTAGGAGCCAAGTCGCTTCTGTTTCGGTTTGTAGGAAATGCCAGCATTGCTAATTCCGGTAGTTCATGTAATAGCCGTTACAGCAATTAGAAATTTAAGTAGGAACCGCGATACCAGTTGTGTTAATCATTTAAATACGATTTATTTTCCCTCCGTTAGTAAAACTGCACCACTTTCTGCCTTCTCAAAAAACATGTTGCCATGAAAGAATATTCAGACTGCTTATCGCCGCGCTGTTTGACTGAACACTGGAAACCACATGAAAAGCTGTGGATATGGAATATCATACATTTGCTGACCTGACTGGAGTAAGCTTAAGGGTGTTGGAGTCCTACTTCGTTCGTGAATGGACTCATGATCTAGTAGCACCATTACCAGTATTCATTTACAGAATGACATTATTCATCTCCATGCTTTAGCTTTGAAATAGTTTTGGGTTGAGTCAGTGGGCAAGATGCCTGGGCGCAAATCAGCTGATTCAGCCTCTTTATGCAGAGATTGTGCTTTGATAACTACAAGTGCTTTGCCAGCTAATTTGTGAATTTGCAGGGGTCATTGCTTGTTAGTTATGAGGTGACTGTGAGGGGCTTTTTCAGTTTACTCAACCGCGACAGTACTTTTTCTTTCGCCTCGTGCACACAGACAGCACACATTTTGTCCTTGTCATTTCTCCGTTTGTAAAAGACACTCGCCGAAAAAAGAAATGGAGTCCCGGCGGAGACAGGCAGCTGATACGGTTCTCCTCAGGGGTGCGCGGGATGGATAATGTCACGGCCTGGTGCTTAAAGAGAAGGAGGTGGGGATATATGAAGGGTTGGAGATGGAGAGAGTGGAAAAAGGATACAGATAATGGGAAATGAGATGGTGCAGGTTTGGGGGGGGCTTCATGTACCAGTCACTAAAAATGACCGAGGAGCATCGGTGTGGTACAATCACAGAGTCTCATCCTCGTCCACTCCAAAAACGCAAATGAAAGACGATAGATGAGCAGAACTGACTGTCACGTGACGTCACGGCAGCACATTTTTCCTATTAACCTCATTGTCTGTTTTTTGCCCTCTTGAAATGATTTTCTGTTGAACCTGTGACAGGGGCTTTTTTTTTTTTTTTACCTGGAGATAGAATATAGCAATTTTCCTTAAAACATATATCCTTAATTAAGAGCACTGTCTAATTAATGCTAAGTTTTGAATCCTGACATCAAGAAACTTATTTTCCCCTCCTTCCTCTCCCCCAATTTCTCATATCCTGTTCTTTGTCACTCATACGAAGGCCCTGAATTCATCATAACAATTGTTAGTAACTGAATAAAAATGTGGGTGACAGGCAAGCCAGAAAGCTTTGATGGCAGTCCTCATCGCTCCTTTTGCACTCGTGTGTGTGTGTGCGTCGAATGGGTGTGTACGTGTGCATGTTCCTAAGTCTCAGGAGACGCCTTGCAGCAGCTACATAACTACTTCTCTGAGAGCACAGAAAAATGGGGGCGGCATGCATGTACTTGTTCCTTCTTTTCACAGATGGGAAAAACCTCAGTCTACAGGTGACACACACACAGAGACGCCGCGCCTATGCCGCAGTGGCAGTTAAGAGTGTAAAAGGAGTGTATTTGCGAGCGAAAGAGTGAATAAGTAGGTCACGCATCCACACAGAGAAAATAATAAATTCATATTCAACTTAAGTCACAGAAAATGAGTTGGGATTCTGCCCTCACAGCGAGAAATGTTTTCCAATTACCACAACTGCCGAGCGGCCCGGCTCGCTGCTCGGAGGTTGTTGCTTTGTTTCTCTGCAGATGCGTGCGTTATTTGCGTGCACCTGTGTTTCTCAGTGTGGTTGTGTTATTGTCCTATATGTTCAATTCATTTAGTTTTCTGTACAGGCTAACAGAGCTTGTTTTAGGTTGCCAGGCACAGTTTTTAGGTCCTCCGAGGCTTCAATGAGGAGCGCATAAATGAGTCTCTCAGAAAGCCTCTGGCATCAGATACATTTATCACACATTTTGTTGTTGTTTTTGTGGACATCCATCCAACTAATGAGCTCATTTTATCGCTTATTTTAAAACGCATTCTGACCTTATGAAAAAATGTCTGATAACATGTTGTTATAAGTTCATATGTGCACTTTCAGTGCCCAATAAAATGGCCCAATAACATTTTTGAAATAAATCAGTTACCATACGACTAGGGATAGTTTGTTTAACATCCGAAATGTTATTCTCCTATACATGTTTGAATTATACCTTTCTTTTAAACAAGTTGACTGATTTCTTTAGGTAACAGTTAGATAACCTGCTTTGCTTCTCAGCCATGTTGTCAAATTTCGATTTATAGCAGCTCACTTAAAAGAAATGTCCTCAGCTCCTTACTTTGATTTCTAAAGAAAATTTCATGAAAATAAATATAGTAGTGTGCAAACACAGGCCCAAATTAA
Organism: Menidia beryllina; assembly: GCA_013363375.1. Lineage (NCBI taxonomy): Eukaryota > Metazoa > Chordata > Actinopteri > Atheriniformes > Atherinopsidae > Menidia > Menidia beryllina. The sequence goes on from JABUIW010000205.1 coordinate 16,279,138, forward strand.
AGTAAATAAAATTTTTACAACAAATATGAATTAATAAATAAAGATCATATGGGAGGTCAGCACCATATATAATTGTAAAACACGAAAACAAACACAAAAGAAATATCATCAATTACCCTTTAGGTCTTTTCATAGCAATATAAGGGAGAATGCTAAAACTGGTCAGAATGCTCACATGAGCAAAGGCAGATTGGTTGCTCAGGAGATTTATTGTTCCTTGTCTCCTATTATGCCACAGTTTTTAGTAATACCTGCTTTATTATACAGTTGCATATGAGTCAGGCTTTGACTGGTTCAGATTAAAACACCACACCATAGATAGGAATTAGGACATGCCTACAAAATAACATCTTTAGAAAGCTGGCAATGACGGACAGATAGTTCCAACGATAACATGTAAATCTAATACAATGAAACATGTATCATGTCCTTTGTGACATTTTGAAATTTGCAGTGTTTAATTGTGAAATTATAATTTCTTTTTTTAATGAACATGCAACTAGTTTTTTTCCACGATAGGGATATCGTTGATGGCTCAGTTCCAGTAACTGACAAAGCCGATGACCCACAATGCACAAGGGCAGGACCTCCCACGGGTGGAATGCAGGTATCACCATATACTTCTGCCACTCCTGCTGTGACAAGTCAAAGTATTTGATGTGAAAAGGTTCAGCTTGGACAGTTTTCACGTCTGAGTTATTGTTCTTTTGCCAGTGTTCACTTTTGCTTTTGTCTGTATTTTTCAGTTTCCCCATACCAAATACAAAAAAACGCGACTTAAAGTCTATGTCAAGTGAAGAACAATGAAGGCATTTGTCAAAATAAAATCCACAATGCTGTTGAGCGTATCTGTTGCACCTAACCACTGTGGGGTATGATTAGCAGTGTGTTCAGTTGCGCCTATGTCACACCCGATAATAATGTCACACTAACCAATACACAACAAGATAATCACACAGCAATTAAACCACAACAAGATTTTGTAGCTCCGTGATGTGACCTCATGTGCAACTCACCACACCCAGCCCCGCACAAAATCCCATTTGTCCTTCCAGTAGGCCTTTTCACTATACATCCATTGGTGTTTTGTTGTTTTGAAGTCTTGTATTTGGTCTATATTCATGCACTGGTTCTTAAACGCTCGGTTTAAATCGTACTGAGAAAGAAAGACGGTTTTTACAGTAAAAGGCTGAAACTGCAGAAGAAGCCAACAAAACAGATTTTGTGTGATTCACAAGACAAGTTATCCAGAAAAATGAAAAAAGTTAAAGAATGTAGCCTCCATTGATAAAGCCCCTATTTTAGATTTAGTTTTTTGTTTTTGTCTTTTTACAAATGCAAATGCAGACTGTTCTCATCTATGTAAGTGAGTCCTTTGAGTTCTATCAAAAGAACTGCAGGATAAAGTAAATCACAGCTTGATGCTCGATCTTACAAGGCATGGTAGAATTTATATGAGAAGAACTGACCTGGGTTTTGTTGCAGCAGTGTGTATTTGACCTGTAATAAAATTAAATTTAACTATTTTAAATATATTTAAAATATCTTTTTAAACCAAAAAGAGGGACCATCTTGTGATTTTCATATAATTTTCATATAATTTAAAAGACAGTGCTCCTCTTGGTGTTAGGCGAATTGGCTGGTGGACATAATGTATTTGAATGCACTATTAATTCCTGTTTATGGCTGTGTCAGAAAAAGGACACACATCATTTGTTGTCGAACTATCATGGCTCCAGGACTTAAACAGCCCCCCCCCCCTCTCAGTTTGCTACTTTTAACAAGTCGGATGACGTACAGCTGAGCAGGGTTGTGTAAAACTGCCTTTGTTTTCACTCTTCACTGTATATTTGAACATTTGTGTGTCTGTTATGCGGTTTTAACAGAGAGAGAATGCTTTCAGACATCATTGTTGTTTCCCTGAGTCACTTTCATTTAAAGGGGAATCACACAGTGTTATTGCTTCGCTGTTCAAGATTCACTCTCTTGAGAAATGATAAATGTTGTTTTGAGCGAGTCAATATCTCTGCTGTGAGCCAGATCAACCTGTTCTGGTTTTTCGGGAACACAATATTTTCCCCTAGTCTCGATCTGTCCTGTCTTCTATGTTCTTGGGTAGACGGGTGTAACAGACCTCAGACAGACACCACACACACAGTCCTCCTTCAACCACAAAGAAAAGTTTGCCACTATGATGCTGAGGTGAGGTGAGACTGTTGGACAGTAACGTGCCAACATCTTCCTCTTATAGTGAGCATGCTATCGCGGGCATCAAAATTGCATTAAATCCTTATTTTGCTGCTGAAACAACAGACGGCTATTTGTGTCTCTTTGGTTTGATGTCTGTTATTTTGTCCAACGAGAAGGAAAATGTCATGCAGGTTGTGTGTCCTCGCCCATTTCAGCCACTATCAGCCAGTTAACACCTCAGTCAGACTTAAAGGTCACCTCTTGAACAAATCCCCTCATCCATATTCATCCCATCTCCTCTTCTAGACTTTTCTGAGCAATAGCTTAAGTGTTCCTTTTTATCTCCACGCTTCTTTCCTTAACTGGAGGAAACCGGCTTCTAGTTTACATCCTCCTCACATCTTGGCCCCTTCAGCCATCTTCTTCGAGTCGGCTGACTTGGCTCCCTCAGCGGATCATAAAACGCTTGTTTCGCTTTCAGAAGGAGCAAAATGGAGCTGAGAGTGGGCTGCTGAGCAAGTTGCCGAAGCGACCGCTCCTCTTTCAGGCCTCGACGTTACTTTACAGGCGCAAACTACCCCATAATTAGCGAATCATGTTTTATGGATGGACCTCTAATGGATCTATAGGGATAACTACACGTGTGGGTTTCTGTGGCTTTTGGGTGCAGATACTAACTCAATCAGGCCGTATCAGCCATGCGTGCGCTAGCGCCTACATATTCATACACTCGTCCGGCGCGCGAGTGCGTCACTGCGTCTGCGCGCATGTGGTTCCCGGTTGCCGCGTATCGCCATCAGCGGCTGGATCTGCTGCAGCCCTGCTCATTAAAAGCACCCTGCACACTCAAACCACAGGCAAGAACATAGCGGTAGTGGATAATCTCATGAAAAATGTAGGGGGGAGCAGCAGTCTTATCTCTCGGGCCCTGTGCTGGGATGGTTTGTGTGTTGCTCTAGCCCTTTGATGTAGTCCATTGATCTCCCCTCGCTGACACGTTCTCCCAGGCCCGTGGCTGCACCAGCCGGAGGGGTGATTAGCCTTATTAGTGTAATGGAGGGGAGTAAAGGGCTTTAGAGGTGGAAAGAATGAGGGGGAGATTGAAAGAAGAGGAGGAGGAGAGGGGATCGGCCATTTCGGATGATGAACATGCACACAAGCCTGTGATCGACATAAGGGAGCCAGAGCACAAGGGGGGGGGGGGGGAAGCCAGCCGCAGGAAGGCGAGTTGCTTTGTGATGAGGCTGGGTTAAAGAGCAGCAATGCAGTCCTTTGTGGCACTGCATGCCACACCGCCATGATTTATCGTATGTTTTCGGAGGATGAAAGCTCCTGCAGAATGCAGAATTGATTTTGATATACAGCGAGATTTTGGCTACAGTTGTGCTGAAAACTACGAGGAAGACTTACAGCTGCATACTAGCGCGTGCCTAAATATGGGGGATTTAAGTTGGATGGTGGGAACCAAAATGGGGGCAGTAATCTGTAGTGATGTCATTATTTCATCAGCAGATAGAGGAATACCCTTCAAATGTTTTTAAATTAGAGTAGTGAAAACACCCAAAAATGAGTGTGCTGTCAGCTTTTACTTGAGGAAGATCAACCTACTGTTCACTTTCATTCACTAAGAGTCAGATTTGAGCCACAAGGTTTCTCCTTGACTATGACAAGGCTGACTCCTCTCCTTTCATGGCTTTTCCAGCCTTTACTGCAGAAGCATCAGGATAATGAATATGATTTACAGCTGTCCATTCTGTGGTCACTCAGCCAGTAGTAAATTCCGTTAAAGTGCTTTGGTTTCTGTGTGAGAGCTGCGTGGCTCAATGTCCCCCGAGTGTAGGGACGCTTCCACCGTCGCTGGAAAACCCGACATCTGTCTCCGACAGAGAGAAGGGAAGGTCGAAGGGACGGGGGAGCTGCAGAAGCTTTGAAGAAACAGGACAGTTGCTGTTTATAACCACGGTGAGATCATACATCGTAGAGAGGGACAAAGTTTGGAAGACGAACGCAAAGTTTTCCCGAGCCATCCTTTACAGCCACTCTTTTCCATCATTTCCTGCCGGTACTGCAATGCGTTTTGGCTGCTTTGACTTGATTTTTTGTGTATTGCATGTATGCGTATTGCATGTGTCTTGCATGTATGCGCACTGTGAATGGACATGAATGAAATCTGGTTAATTTTGCTGTCGTTTGTGCATGCCACTGCGTTTGCATCAGCAACCAAGGGAAGCTGCAAAATGTACACAGAATCCGTGTCAACGTGCAGATGTATGTTAAAGGCATTAAGCTGGTAAATGGTAAAACATTTTTTTAAAAAGTGAGCTATGAGTGAGCTATATAATTAATTTACAACAAAACATGTAAACCACTCCAGACCCTTTTACAAAAAAGCCATTAAGGCTCCATCGAGTATATCCAAAGACAGTATAGACAGACTTTCAGTTTAATATATATCTATTCTCTTCAACAAACAGAATTTTTTAAGGTATTGAAGGGTTTTTTATTTTTTTTGTTGTGCTGTGCGCACAGGCTTCAGCAAAATAAGAAGCCCTCACAGTCATTGTTCTCATCATAGTTTGTAGCACCATTAAGATGTTTTTCAAATTATTATTATTGTTTTTCAAGTGATTAATTATACAAAAGAAAAAAAGGAAGGAGGGGAGTGAGGATAAAAGGAAAGCAGAAAGAGAGAGGAAAACAAGTTCTGAAAGGACAACCAACTGCTGCATCTCTGGAGGACGAGAAGACACACCATGACCACTAACAGGACGATAAGTAGCCTATGAAAGAAATACAAGCATCTAGTGCCCATGAAAACGTATCTATGATTTCTGAAGTTAATTAAAGCCCCAAATAGCTGTGGGATGAGGATGCAAAGAAGTGTTGGTGTGTGTGTCTGTGTGTGTGTATGTATGCAATATATGCACAAATTAGTCATGCAAAACATGGTGAATACTGACACAAAAACAATACAACTAGCATCACCACACTGATTTATGAAAATACCCCTTTAATCTTTGACCGGCTCGCCCGATGTCCCTCACTTCTGCTGAACATGCATATTCTGAGCTCTTGAGCCACATGCACCTATGCAATACATTGCAGTCAAGCAGTCTTTGGTAAAATGTAAAAAATAGACATGTGTCCTCACATCTCAATACATATTTTAAAATGAAATTAAGATAAATGGTAACTGTCAATGAATAATCAAAGACTAGTTTCCTGGATGTTGAGTAATTTTCGCTCAATATGGTCCCATTACCTCACTTGACCATAATGATGGAAAAATAATGATAAGTGAAACACTTATGTATAATCCATGCCTTCCTGGAATAAGGTAAAAGTCAGCTAATTTTCTGCCTTAATGGCTGACGGACAGTTTCATTTAAGGTTTCAAATGCCTGCAATTCATACATGTAATATCTAGACAAAAATAATTATATTCGTCACAATTATTAACCTCCTAGCTCAATTTTTTTCCCCATCTGTCTTTTTTAATGTCTGCTTCTCGCAAACAGATTCGCAGATGACAGTGTGTGAATAAACATGTCTTTTTCTCTGTGATGTTTCACTTTATTTCCAAGTCGTGTAACCTCAGCACACACTTGCATCCTGTCGCCCATGTTGCTTTATCACTAACAGACTGTGAAGAGAGAATTTTTAAAAAAAGATAACAAACACACTAAACACTAACAGTATGACAATCTGTCTTTACTTTCTCCTGCAGGCTGTCAGCCCGTTTCTGTATCACACCTCAGTAATCTCAGGTCAATTGCCTTGACCACTGCACCCGCACCAGCTGCTAGATAGTTTGCTATCATTTTAATGGATCTCCCTTCTCTATACACTTTAATTATACCTGACTACTAGCAGAATGTCAGTCTTTTCTATACGGTTAAAGTATTAGATAAACAGAAAGCTTGAAGTATATATGCCTTTTTTTCTCGTCCTGTTACCCTATCAACTCTTCATCCAGCCAGTAGCACAGGGAATTAATTCTTGACAAACTATGACATCTTGTTTACTCTCTCACAGCTATTTTCCCAGAGCGGATTGGTGACACAATGACATGCTATGTCGTGGCCTTGTAGCAGACCATGATTTACATATTCTCATGTGCACAAACATGCAAAGGGCACATGTTCAGAATGCACTGGCAACGGCCAACATTAGCATGAACACAGCCAGTCACAGATGGAAACTGTTCAAGTCCTTGCGTGCCACTCCCAGGCCCCCCAGATATCGTGAAGCGAGGCACACCAGCTCTGTGTACCACACACAAACACACCAATAAGTGTTTGTGACAAACATTTGGTCAACCAGGCAACCGCATCTGTCTGCCAACATCAGCACCAAACTGGCAGAAAAGCAGGACGGTCTTTAGTTCTAAAATTGTTTTCTTCTTCTCTCTTCAGGAAAAAAAAACTCACTTTGTTTTTTGTGATTTAAACAGCACAGAAGACCCAAAGTTCAAGTGCCAGCAATCTGTTTTATTCCAAAGCCTGGCAAAGACACCAAAAGGCTGTCTGTCTGGATATTTGATCTTTGCACTTTTGTTTTGTTCTGTTTATTTCCACTTTGTCTTATTTTTATAAGGGGGTTTACAGGAGGCTTTGTAATGCCGCACCATCAATAATAAGTTAGCAGTAAAAAGGCAGAGGCATGGTTTATGAGATGCAATGTCTAATGAATCCTGAAGCCATTTACATGCTGTCGGATAGTGAAAGAATGGATGGAGAAAAAGAGCTCTCAAGTGTCTCAGACGAAATTTACTGTTACAACATCGAAGACAAACCCTGAAGGGACAATGTGTCTTGATAACAGCATCCCATCACTCCTTCATCCCAAACCATTCAGCCACAGCTCAACCACGGAGCTTCCTTTTCATTTCTAAGATGGACTTTGCTTGTTTGTGGTAGTGTGGAATAATGAGTGAATAATGCCAAGAATGGATTTGAAAGAGTTGACATAAGAGAGATGTCTGTGTTTTGGTGATATGGTGCCACATTATGTCCTGCCTGCATGAGTAACTGCTGTCCGAGGCTGATCAGGAAGACTAATTCAGTGTGCATATGCATGCCCAGCACAGCTTTTCTCGGTTTTAGTAGTTTATTTATACACTGTGTCTGTGTACATAGTGCCCTCTGTCTCATTTTCATGCCGAAGAAACTATCTTTAGTGAAACAGAATTGGTTCCCCCACTAATTAGATATTAGTTCCAGAATCATTATTTTTATAGGGACAAGGCTGAAAAAAAAAATCAATCATGTTTGAAATGCTTTGTGAGTAAAGTGGATAAAGTTAAGTGTCTTCCTCCAGGACAAACACATATCACAGACATAAAAGTGTGTCAACTTTGTTCCAGGCCCTGCACCAAAGCTGTAAGGAATTTCAAAGATTTATCAGTCAAATAAAGTATGGGAATTGATTAGCACTACGCCTTTGCAAACATACAAGCACAGTATGCTGCATTCCCACCTCTGAACTTCTGAAAAATGCAACGTAGGCACTCTTCCAACCTTGTTTTTCAGCTCATAAGAAAGTGCTCACCAAGCTGAAGAGATGCTAAATCTGCATGAGTCTTCATCCTCATCCTGTTGTTGCGTATGCACCAGTGGGTACTGGCTGATTCTGCACACTTTCGTAGTTTTGGGCACAGTTTTGTCTTACGTTTTGCCTGCATGAGACAAAGATCTTTACAGTTGCATCAGCCAATATTGTTTGTTCTTCTTGTTTGCACACTGAGCTTTGTTTAATGAAGACGACAACCAGTAATTAACAGTTATATTAAAATCTAGTACACTTTGTAATAGCAGAAAAAAATGGGCCTGTCTCTTTGAATGTGATGCACCAAGGCTATGAGTGTGGAGGGATTTACTGGATCATTTTCTCATGACTGTTTAACCCTGAACATGTCTGTGTGTATGAGGACTTTTCACTTTTGAAAGTGAAAAGGTGTAAATTGATATTGTGAAGGGATGCCTCGCTGGCAAGCTGAAAATGAGTAGGCATGACAAACACAAACGCCCAGGGACCATCAGTTCCTTATTTGTGGAGAGGGAGAGTTGTTCTGGCATGCTAAAACCAGTGTCGTGTTGATTGCACAGTGCTTCAAATGCAGTCATGTGACAGTGAGATGATTATCCCAGAGCTTTAGAATTAATTAAAACTAAAGGCATTGTAATTCTTGTTGGTTTGCCAAACAAGTGAACCCAAAAAGTGCCTAACACAACTCTTTCTTTTTTTAAATTCGCTACACAAATTTCCTCAGCCGTTTTCTAAGCGGCTGACGTTGCATTTCTTTGTATCGATGCCCGACACTTGTCATTGCTTGCCCTTACAATTGAAGGAAGCAGAATAAAGCTCTGCTGGATGGACAGAGACGGGAAGTGGCAGAATACAAAGGAGGGGTTTCTGCTGGAGACTGCCCTGCCTTTTGAGGATGGCGGTTTAGTAACATCAGCTGCCTCCTTGATCCCCTCTCTCTAATTCTGTCTTTCTATGACGGAGGGTTTCCGGCCCCAGACTTCGGACCATTATGCATGGATAAGCTTTATTGCATTATGTTTTTTTTAACCTAACGCACTTAGCAATCTTGTAGTATGCACAACCCCTCTCCACCAACTTGGTGAATAATTCAAGGCCAGGGCATTAGGCTTGGAAGAGAGGAGCTTAATCAAAGGCTACAGCTTTCAGTGCAGCTCAGCGCCGCCCCATTGGCAGTTGTAACCTCGAGCTTGGCACAGTGTAGATTTGAAATAGGAAGTTGAATTATCAGGCTAAGGGCAGACGTCTGTGGACCATGTGAGCTTTGACTGACTGTAGGGATTGCGATGCTATTCTGAGATCATACATTTGAATAGCAATGTTTCTTTTATTGTTAGTATCTCTGTTCGCATGTTTCTCGGAAGCTGTGATAAAGAACTCGTGCTGTGATTATTATTTTTTTTCTCCTCAGGATCATTTGCTTTGTTCCTGTTGTGGATTTTTTCCCATTTATTAATAGGAATTTGTTTCACACATTTTCTTGCAGAACTTGTTGAAAAGCCCACACTTCAGAATTTCATCTGAGAAGTGATGATTTTTTAAGTCTTCATCACTGTCTAATTTGTGTATCAGATTTTTCAAGCTCAATAGAACAATAGACCATATCTCCTTCAGGATGGAAACACTTTATCATTATAGGTATTTTGTACCAAATTGTACAACTCTGCTCGAGGCAGATTGACCAAAAAGATACGTTTACATACGTACTTATTCTACACCTTTCATGTGTACACTCATTTGCACTCACAGAGACCTTGGTTCTCTGTAAATGTCTTCAGGTTACAGTAAACTGTGACTGTAGCTGAATAACAAAAGATCTTGTCAAATAAGTTTACTTTTCTTTATATTAATCTCATGGCCATTTAAAGCACATCTACATATTTAATAGAATTGTGATTTAGTAGCCACACGTCATCTGACAAAACCACTTTTCAGCATACTTAAAGATTTTCTCTGTATAGTCAATTCACCTACACATAGTTACAAAGATCACCCATAGAGAAAGTTCAATTCAGTTTTCAATTAAATTTCATTTATACAGCGCCAAATCACAACAACAGTTATATCACCGCGCTTTCCTCAAGGTTTCTGCACCGAACATAAGGTCGCATATGTACTATTACAATGACATATTCATCTATGGAGGTTTTATTGAACTATTAGCAATTATTAAATATGTCACAGAAACATTTAAATGTGTATGCAGGGATCTCTCAGAGCCTGCAGTTTATGAACAAAGAAAATGATAAAAACATTAAACAATACAATGTCATAAAAAGAGACCTATAATAAAAATATATACGTAGAAAACAAATCTATGGGGAAAATATATATACAAAATTAAAAGATAATTAAATAATAAATAAATAATTAAACAAAGGGAGAGGGCAAATGTTCAATAATAGTAGTAGAATGAAAGGCTGCTCCTGGATTATAAAATGTTTTATGAAAACTATTACATAATAAAAGACTATTACAGTTTTTGGTAGGAGCATAATTTATCTGGAGATATTTCAATTTTTGGTTGTGTACCATGTAATCCTGTTTCCACACTCTTTTACATCAGAGTCCGGGCTCTTTTATTGGTAATGAGACTCCTGTGTGTCATTAAACAACACAGGTGATCAAGGGGAAAGTAAATTTTTACCTTGAAGTCTAGTAAAAGAAATCCCATTCCGATGGGATCCTTTCCAGTTATCCCACACCAAAACCTGTGTGTTTGTGAGTTGAGGTTTAGTCTTGGATTTGAGGTCACTCGGTTTCTATAAATTGACCTTAGGTGTAGGCAAACATGGTTGTTTGAGTCTGTGTTGCACGTTCCTGGGTGGGCTGGCCACCTGTCTGGCGCACATCCCTCCTCTCATCCATCACTGGGTGAGACGGTGACCTGGTTCTAGCAAACCAGAACTGGATTAAGTGGTTATAAGAATTAAAAGATTAAGTTTTCTGGGCCTCCATCTTCCCTCTCTGTTTTATATATAAAGTGTTACATAAAACTACCTTGTATAGTGTCAGATTTTTTACCTTAACCTCTCTTCATTCCCTGTTTTTTTTTTTTTTTGTTGTTTTTTTGTTCTTTACTGTATTTCCCTCAATCTCTCACCATCTGTCTTTCTGGCCTTGCCTTTATGTCTTTGTATCCGTCTTCTTTTCTGCATCTATTTTTTTTCCTCCATCTCTCTTGCCTGCTCTCTGTCTCCTCTGTAAAACACATCCAGGCTTCCCCTCGGGGGCTAATCCTGTTGGAAACGTTTCAGGGAAAGCGGATTATCTGCCGGAGCAGCGTGATTTTTGGAGAAAGTTCACTCACACTTGATTAAATTAATCATTGTCCTCCAAAACCCCTTATGGTCTTTCCTTGTGGATATTTGGGGAGATAAATAACTACCCTCAGGCAGCATAATTTAACTCTAATTGATTTGGTATGGTGTTTCTCTCTTTCTAGATGCAGGCTTGGGTTGATTTACTGCTTGTAAACTACAAGGAATCGGTCGCCCGGCTTCCCAGGGAGCGCTGGCAAAGCTTTTGAGGGCACATGGGTCTTTTTTTTAGTGTGGTGGTTTTCAGGTCGATGTAAAAATCTCGAAGCTTTCATTTTGCCGCGATTTACAACACCATTGCGTGGCTTTAAGTTGGCCGTGTGTGCTTTTGTTAGAACGCGGCAGAGGCCAATGTCCAATTTGGTCTTTGCTTTCATAATTCATATAAAGGTGTCTGAATACGTCATGCTTCTGCTGCAGAACACATTAGAGAGGAGAAGAATTTGTGTGTAAACACTGGTGTGTGTTTGCAAGTGCATGTGTGTAGTAGGAAATTGTTACTTCCTACTTTATAGCCCATGAAGAGCAATGTGGTCAACGAAGCTTCACAAGTGAATAGGATAGAACATAACCTTGAGACGACAATAAACTGTCCACTGCCTTGCCTCCAGCCATCCGTCGGTCTCCATCCTTTCAAAGTAGTGCCATCCTTTCGAGACAAAGCATCCATTTGACAAAAATATGCCCCCACCGCATAACGGCAGAATCTTAAAAGTCACCACCCTTGCAGTGGACTTCGTTGAAGGAACTGAAATAATTCTTTCAAAGGAAATAAGTGCAGTTGACTCGTGAGTGAGGGCATTTAGCTGCAGTGTTCATGGAGGATGATTGCAGCGCGACAAAGCAATTACTTTACAGCCGCAACTGTTAGCTTTGCAGCGACTATGGGGATCAGAGCTGGGATTGACTTGGGCGTCGAAATCTTGTCCGTGTGTGATTGATAAAAAGGTCCAGAGTTTGGTAATGGGTGTTTCGGACTGAAAAGAGCTGCTGCGTATATTTATTGAGGTAAGCTTTAGATTACATCCATCCACTTCCTATGTTGCTTATTCTCTACGGGGTCCCCCCCAGTCCAACCCGGGACCCTGGTGCTAACCACCACACCAACAATCTAACAACCCATTTTAGATTACATAATATATTAATTCTGTCACTAATGCCTATGCAGTTATTGGTGTAAACCCAAGAGGTATAATACTTTTACAATCCAGGATTACTTAACTTTTCCTAATATGTGTTGTTGCTACACCTCTTGTCACCTTCTGTCTAGAATAATACATTTTGGCTCAGTTCTCTTCAAGTTTCCTCTTTTGAGAAGTGTCTTCTGCTCCAATGTGAAAAAACAAACAAACAAACAAACAAACAGTGAATGAGAAAGCTGCTCAATCTTTTGGTGTCAAGATGGCAGTGAAATGTTTCATGGTGAATTTGTTAAGGGAACGTGCAATTTTTGCAGCGATTTCCTATGAAAACGAAATAAGACATAGCGACCAGAAATATGTAAACTCAAATAATCAGTGATAAGCTGGGAGTGAGACGAAAAAAAACACCTAGCAACAAGTCGTACATGATCATCTGATCTCATTTAATCTTTTCCTAATGTTCTGTGATGGCTTAAAACAGGTGAAACTAAGTCAGTTTCCTCTTCCTTTAGTAGAAGTTGGATTCAGTGTTGCTGAGGTAGGGAGTCAAATCCAAAACCACATGATAATAGAGGCATATTATATTTTAACATTTGTCACGTTTTTGTGCGTGAATGTGTGGAAGCGATCTCATTTTGGTCAAGGAAAAAATGATCTAATAGAGTAGGGCTTTGATAGCATCAAAGCAATGTGTCGGTGAGTTTGTAAAAAATAATTTGCATATATGGGTTCATTTGCAGTCATGTGGGTCCACCTCGTTTGCCTTTTATCCCCGCCGCAGCGAAGGTTACTGTCGGAAAAATGGCAGCCTCTATAACATCGCTGCTCCTTGTCTCAGGAGATTCATCACATTTCATCATGATCCACTTGCTCAGCAGACATCCTGCCTAAAAATGCCTTTCAGGTGCACCTCCTCAGGTCTGGATACCGTGATTTGACGGTTACATAATTTGTCTGCAGGAAAGATGTGCCCTCTTTTACTTTTTTTTTTTTTTTTACTGTCTACTTCCATCCCCGCTCACTTACCTGAGGTTGTATGTCACCCAGGATCAACATATCTGTTTGAGATTTCATTGTGATCAGCAGAGAAGGGATTCAGCCTTTGTTAGATTTGCTTTTTTTTTTTTTGAGTAGGCCAAGTGCAAAAGGGAAGTAAAATAGATGGCGCGTTTTGTACAGAGCCACTGGTTTAAGAGAGGTTATGAAAACACATTGTTTCCACTTCACAGACTGCTGCTGTTGGCGGCTTTATTTATGGTTCACACAGTCAGTCTTTGCAGAAGTGTTTTTCTTAGATGCTTGGATATATATTTGAATATAAAACCAGATTTTCTCTGCATCTGCATATCATTGAATATTGGTTCTAATTAGTAATTTGTTCAAATACGGATTAAAACCAAACTGAAACTCTATACGCAATCAATGCCCTGTAAAAAAAAAAACAGCCACAAACAAACATTTCTTTGTCATATTTCTTAGCCTGCTAAGATGTCTATGTTTGATTTTTTAAAAAGGCCATTCACGCCCAAGCTGTCAGTGCTTAAGAAGAAGTCTCTTCCCTTCCTTGCAAACAGTCTCCCTGAGATTAATAACAAGCCATAGCACACACCTGAGCCAGATTGTCATCGGATTGCCATAGGGACCGTCAACATCCCCAGCCCCGGTTAACAGCTTCTCCTCTCCTTGCCTTCTCTCATGTTATTTCCTCTTTCATTCAACTCCAGGCAGTGCTGACTCACTCTGCCCTCTGTCCTGACACAGTTTGAAAGCTCACTTTTCTGGAAGCCATAGACATGTCAAAGCCCATCCTGCATGCTTGTCTACATTGACTTCTTACCTACTGCGCGTCCAAACAACAATAACTGATGGATATTTTTCTTGGCCTCTGCTGTAGCACTTTAATTCCATTTGAACCCCTTCTTTCCTTCTCTCCTCTTGTCCACTCTTGGATGGTTATCCTCCTTTGTCATATGGGCTGACCGCCCAACTTCTTCTTCTTAGTTGATTAAACCAAATCTCAAAATTGAGTTAATCCAGATTACTGTGTGTTCCTTTAAGTTTCTGAGAAGTATTGTAAATATGATGTTACTTTTTCTCTAGGGATGTCATTTACATATTTGGTTGATTGGCTTAGCCACAGATCCTTGTTCAGACAAAGTTTAAGCTTCATTTTGGAAAGTAGTTACACACTGTGTATCCCAGTAGCGATACACAGAATGTTATATAGTCAAACAGCAGCAGGTTTCTTGCTTCAGGACCTAATTTGTTGCTGCCTTGCAGTTTAACAGCTTCTTTTGCTCATAGAAACGGTTTTTCATCAAACTTCACCCTCTCAGTGCCAAGATTCTGCAATCCTTAAAACTTCTTTAGCCTTTTGTCAATTAGGAATTGAGAACATTGTGTTTCCAACTGTTTTCCTGCAGACTGCCCAGCTTTGAACTGCAGCTCTAGCCAATATAGCCTGATGATTGGGGTTAGCGGTTAATCCCAGAATGCAGATCTACAACCACACCTTCCCTGTCCAGTCAGCAGAAACTGTTTTTCAAATGTAATTCATTTTCTTTGTTACCTTTCCAGTGTCTGAATATTGTCCGGGCACAGTGCCAACACCTTGTTCTTCCATTCAGGGCTTATTGTGTCTTTTTGTTTTATATTTGGGATAACTTTTTCAAGCTTTAAGCACACCATATCAAATCAGTTTGATGTTTTTTCTGTTTCATAATGAATATCAATTAAAATGTGACCTTTTTGTGTGGTGAGGGGGGTTAAGGTTAGGGTTAAATGTTGACACAGACATGGTTGAACAAATAAAGACTGTATTTTCAACCAGGTTTGTATAAGAAATACTGACCGAAGCATCAGATCTGGACAATTCCCAAAACTCTCTCTAACCTTTATAGGGGGCAAGCCTCTAAAACAGCTTGCCACCTGATTTAGACCCGAAAAATATGTTGTCACCCTTACATTTTGACGGTAAAAAGTCTTGCCATATTTGGTGACCTCAGCCTGAGGCTCTGACCTGGGGGTTTCAGACACTGCGTGAGGTATTGAGTTGTTGTTGCATTTTTCCAACAAACTTCCTCAAGCCCAGCAAAGCAGAGTTATGAGGGAGATCACTCAGTAGTGCTTATCGTTAGCTATTTGTGCAGAGCTTTGTCAGTCAAACCTTTGATCTGATGCAACAAAGGCTGAAAATTTTCATCCAGGTTCCCAGTGGTGCCCTCTGTAGCATTCTGTGGAGATATGTTGCCATGATGAGGCTTGAAAACCATTGGAAATTGTCAATAAGAGAAAGATGAGTGCAGAGAAATAAAAAACCACTGGTGATCTCAGGTAGGGGGGGAAGGTTTCATACAGTCCTCCTTCCCAAAACATGCCCACATTGCATTTCTCTCACACAGGCAGACACAACCAATAATTGATAAGACTATGCTCTATAGAATAAATTTAGTATTTATTACAATGGAATAGAATGTAATTCTGCCCCAAACCAAGTACTTTTCGAAATGTGATTGTTTTCAAACCCCATATACAAATGGATGTTTCATCGTATTGTGTTGTATTTCCATGGAACCAAGGCAACCAGCAAAAACGTATTTATGAGGGTAACGGTCACTTTGTTCCATCCATTTCCCACATTACTAAGTACTGTCTTTGCAGTACTGTACATGATGATGTCCTACCTCTTGGAAAGTTTTCAGTCAGAGAAAAATATACACCTGGACCATGTTGCATCAAAACACAAAAGGGAAGGGAAGCACAACTCTTCTTAGTTTGTTTATTGGGGACTGGTTGGTGCAAAGTGACCATCACACTCATGGACACCACCTTGCTGGTTGCATTGCTTTCATGTAAGAGCAACTTTCATCGATGCTGATTGTGATGGACTAAGTAACTGTGGACTTTTCTATTATGCATGAATGGAAAAGGAGCCAACTCAATTTTAACACGGTGAAAAGGTTGAAAGCTAAAACATTTGACTGTAATGTGCTCATGGTGTAAATCAGTATTAGCCTCAGTAGATGTAGAAGATGGTCAGGGGTATAGCCGGTTAGCTTTTCAGATGCTTTTAGTGTAAGAGCTGATGACTGGGACGTATTCTGTCTTAAACACTACGGGTTTCCATTTTGTCCTGTTTTTTATTACTTGTCCTGTTATAAATATCTGTTTAAGTCCTCTCAGTCACCAGGATTACAACCCGGGATTAAGATTCAGTTTTTCGCACGAGTGGGTGTGCAGTGAGCGGTGAGTTATTGGAATTGCCATCATTATGCTCTGGATATCTCATCTTGAACTTATCACCTCAGCCTCCCTCTGTAGCACTGTGTGCTGCACTTACCAGATACACACAGCTTCAGAACACAAAATGTACAGATGCTCATGAAGTTTTGGCTTGTTAAGAGTTGACAGCTGACCTAGTGCAGACCTTTTCTCGTCATTCCTTTAAATGTGTTTTTTATTTTCCCCAAATGGTGCCCGTTGTCATCAAATGGGCTCTACTCGACGTAGGTGTGGGAGTGGAGTTGAAACACAGCTGTGATACTCAGAGAAAGATAATGTGTGTACTGTGCATTAGAGGAAAGATTATTTGCAATGCTGGAGAACCTCTCTGTCACCTCATTTACCAAGGTCTTGAGTTTCCAGGAGCACTGAGGGAAAAATACATCAGACTTTCTTTTCAATCATATGTTTTCATTCATATGAAACACAACAGCAGCAATGGAATGTTTTCGTCATCATGACAAAGTTGAGGATTGGATTCATTTTAATTTCTTTAAAGAGTCATTAAAGCTCATTAATCGTTCCGATGGTTTTTGAAAACCTTTTGCTGTTCCCAGACGCTCTCATTTTCTACGGGTCCATTGGTTCCTTCAAACAAAGGTAAAGTCCCTTTTAAGTTTTTCCGTGCATATGGAGTCAAACTAATTGCCCTATAGCTATACAAAGAAACAATATAAGAGAAATGGAAACTGGGAGGTTGAAGCAAAAATGGAATGGTCAAAAAGGAGTTACCCAATCGTCCTTACCGGCATCTGTATTGGGAGCCTTTTGTTGAAAGTGCTCTGTGATGATAATACCGGTGTAGTACTAAAGCCGTCTCAGTAAAATGTCAGTATTTGAAGCTCTATGATGAAATAAAGGGCTTATTACGTGACAGTCTGGGGTTATTGTGACAAAAACCCACTTACTCTAGTCCTGTGCAATTATTTAAGTCAATGCATGTTATATTCTAAAGTTAAAAACAAATTAATAAATATTTGACCTTATCACTGGTCAGATACATTTGTGATAGTGTTATTCATACTTGTGTTAGACTTGTGCTACCGTGAAAAAATCTTTGAATATTCAATGATAGTTATTGTTGTGAGCGCCTTGATTTATTAATCGTTGGAGACTAGACAATTATATTAAGAGTTTAGAGCTTATTATGTACTTATTGCTGACAAAGTTCTGTTGACTCTTAACATTGAGGCTTCAGAAGTCTGCTTTTATGCAACATTATTGTCTAAATGGTTCTAAGCATGAGAATTTATTTTCATCATGCCTTACCTCCAATCATCAAACCAGTGACTTTTTCATGTTATGTGTCCTCTTTCACAGGCAGTTTAAATCTATGATATATTCATGACATTTTAATGCTGCACTGCAATATAGGGATTTTCTATATGGGAAATTAATAATCATATATCGAAGCCTTTTTTGTCATCTGAAACTGTGAAGAACCACATAAACTCATAGAATTTTTACATGTATGTATGTATGTATGTATGTATGTATGTATGTATGTATGTATG
>JABUIW010000205.1:16297141-16310784 GCA_013363375.1 Menidia beryllina
ATGTATGTATGTATGTATGTATGTATGTATGTATGTATGTATGTATGCATGTATTTTTCTTCACAGTTTTCGTACTGTACGTTCCCTCGTATTCAAAATGTTTTAATCACTACATAAAGGGATAAATTCAACTTTAAACTTGCTACTTCCACTCTTTGTGAGCTCAACAGGCAATCTTTGAAAGTGTTTTGGCTGGTGGCATCAGTCTGATATACAGCAATCCTGAGGCGGTTGAGTCTCAAGTTAAAAATGTGAAGCATGTACATGTCAAGCACATTAAAATGTGGATACACATACACATAGTAGCTTTGATTCCAAAGTGGAATATCCATCTGTTAAGAGGGCCAGCGGTAATAAATTCTGATTTCCCCCTTCTGTGATAGACGACACATAACAAGAGCTTATTTGTCGGCTTACCACTTTGCTACAACATGCGACAGCCTGCCACTCTGTCAGATATTTATGAGCTGAGGGGCTTTGTCCAGCATAATCTGAGAGCAGATTCCTCTTCTTCTCCCCATGTCCGCAAGTAGAAATGTAGTGGATGTGTTGCAAGATGATTAGATATGTCGAACATGTTTCCTGTCCTATCGTGATTGAGGCCTGCTGCTGGGGCAAGTGTATGTATCTGTAGGAGGCCAGATGTATGTGTGCTTTTTGCTTTCTTAGCACAATGCACTTTCATAAGATGCCCTTTTGCCCTCGGGATGCTCTTTGCTCACTCAACAATATAATGCATGATATTGGAGGCAATGAAATGTCGGTGCTACTGGACTCCACAGAAATGATGACCTTCTCCTTCCACCAGAAGCTGCGATGCTAAAAGAGAAAAATAGAGCCGGGCTATTTGCCAGGAGAGTGGAATTAGGCAGTGCATTCATTTGCACAGTCTTTGTTTTACAACAGGTTTTGAGAAATACCTTTAATGACAGCGCGCTTGAATATTTTGCAGAACGGAGGAGTTTAGGGTGCTGACAAACACACAAATTCCTACTCACCCTGTCACGTCTGTGTGTGTTCTAGCACACACACACACACACACACAGCCACGCTCCTGTTCGCTTTCGATCTGTGCAAAATCCGGCCAAGCAGCTGCTCTCTGAAAACAACTAGGCTAACACATGTCATCGCCTCAGCAACAATAATGGTTCTATTTCAGGCTTATCTTTCCCTTCATTTACATATGCTTGAATTAATAATATTATCCTCCATCCCAGTCTATCAGTCACTTAAAAGCCTCACAGACTGAGACATTGAGACGGAGATTTTCCCGATTCCCGTCTTCTGCTCCGCACTAGCATGCATTAACATGCACTTTGTGATCTGACTTCAATCTGTTACTGTTGAGGCAGATGACTGGTCCATCTTTCTCTCATCATTCCCAGGTGGCTGGTGTGATTAATGGCAAAGCTGCAGACCATGGCACTCAACAGCCATCTTGGGTTAAGGATGACTTGGCTCTTTTTGCACATTGTACACTCATTAACATCAAAAGGATTGCTTAACGAGATGAGCTCTGTAGATGTAATAATTGCAAAGTCTTTGCTTTGAAGTATTCCAATAAAACTGGGGCTCTTATAGGCTTTGATGCGTTGTGTATTTCAACACGGGATGTGAGGTACCTGTGTTCATAGTGCTCAGGTGGGATGCAAAACAGAGCCGTTCGGTCTGAGGCAGACGTCATTGGTGCTGGCAGTCAAGAGCAGTTTGACTTGCACCTCTTTTCAGTTGCATTTGTCTCCGACGCTTAATAATTCAACATGCCCGGCCGGATTCTCACTTCACAAAAAAAACATGGCTTTTGCTCTCCACTTGTATAAGGACATAATGTGAGATACGGCTTATTTAAAAGGTTCCTATTGCAAAGGGTGAATGCAGACAAGACCTCTTAGCAGCCGTAGGAAAATCACATTTGTAAGTTTAAGTCTTGCTCATTCTCAGGCCATCCAATTGCATTTTTGTCAGCCCCTGGGATTGTAATGATGCCCAGAAGTCTGTTTTGGCATCGATATCCTGGCTGCAGTTGTACAAACTGCAGAGAGCAAACACCGCCAAAGTCATTCTGATCAAAAAGTTTAGACTGCAGAACGCCAGACAAACATCACACAACACCGACAAGGGGACAATTCTGGCGTGCTCTTACAGCCTCACCTTGCTTTATAGTCCCTCTTCCTCACCTTTCACAAATCTCTCCCGGAGCAGAGCATCTCCTCTCTCGCCTTTATCACAGCGGTTCTGGCACCACTGCTGTTCATGCCGCTGTAAATTCACACACCCCAGCTCACCCCGCCTCGCATCTCCACTTCTGCTGAGTTTGGCTGATCTTGGCTGTACTTAACTGCCCGAAGGTCAATTCTTCAGCCCCTGCGTGTTGATGGACAGACAGGAGAGGTTGGCCAGTTGAACAGAGGAGAGCATATGGCTAGTTATCTTTAATGTTGGAGGCAGATGTCTGGATAGTGTGAAGATCAGTGGGCTGGAAACATGTCATGCTATGATCATTGGAGGGAATATTTGTGGAGTGTACTGTCAGGGGGTGCTGGAGCTCCCACCTTTGCACATGTCATAGTGCTGGAATGGAAATTTCCCTTCTATGTTAGCCATTTCATAGATTAGAAAAACAATAGTAATTATAAATAACTCTAAATCTAATGCAACTTTGTCATAATGTGCTTATGTTTTCAGTTTTGTCTTGTTTTCTCTCACAAATAGTCATGAATAATTGAACATTTGAACTTGCGTCAACGTAAAAAAAACAAATCTCATCACCTGGCTGGATTATCCGTTTTTCTACTTTCTCCCCCATGTACTCCTCTAAATTCATCTCTTTAAGCTGCTTGTACCAGACTTTGTTCCAGAATGAGTGCGCTGCTAAAATGAGGGGAAATGAAGTGTGCAGAAAGTGGTTTGGGCATGTGAGACCGCTGCTTGTTTAACTCCGTATTGCTGTGCAGCCAGCCAACCGAGCAGACGGACTGGAAACGCGGCTACATGCCGCAGCCCAACATGCTCTTCTCTTTTGCCGAAGCCCCCAGCCGTAGTAGCACTCCACTCCACATGCAGGTTATATAAGTGAAGAGAATTCATCTGACGGTGCTGCGAGAGGTGTGAGATTACAGGCCAGGCTCGTGGCGCATCACTCTTCGTCTCTCTCGGTGACGTGGACAATGTCTCCCTTAATCCCGGTTTTGTGTACACCTGTTTTACAATTCCAGCAGAGACCTTTTTCTGAACTTTCCTCTAGAGGAGGGGGGCCGGTTTGTCTCAGAAAATGGCTATAGGGTGCTAAAAGGTCATGATTGGGAACGGGACTGGAGATTAAGGGAGGTCAGGCCAGAAGTGTGATGTGAGGAGTCCGAACAGAGGTCTTACAGGTGTTGGTGTTGGGTTGGACTCAGGGCCCCAGGGCAGGAGAGTCCCTGATGGAGAGGATGTGGGTGACCTGTCATACAGGGCATGTTGAATGGAAAAAGAGGATTGAGGGGCTGGTTGCATCTATCTGCCTTCCTTGAAAATGGGTGAAGCAGAGCTTTAGAGAGAGAGACTGAAAAGCACAGAGTGAAAGGAACACCTACGGGCAAAATCTCAATGTTGAGATTGCAGGAAACCTAGAAAAATACAAAGACACAGAAGAGGCCATTATTAAATGTCAAGAAATCCCGTTGACTAGATATTTTTGTGGGTTTCTAGTCCTCGCAACAAAATTAAAATGGCAGTAGAACTATAGGCTCATGTATGTTCTTTTTTACCTGTATGTTCATGCTATTGTAGATTGTTAAAAAAAAAACTGAGAAGGGTACATCTTTTGGAGACAGTACCAGTGCCCATCCGACTTATCATGGCTGCAGCATGTTATAAAAATTCAATCTGACTCAATTCAGTCTGATCAATGAGCTTTTAAAAGTTTTATGTATTTACATTATTTTAATACATTATTAATCTAACAAGGTAGTCTTGCAGATGTTTTCTGTTCTCCATGCAGGAAAATGATCTACTTCTTAGATCTTTAGATTAAAACTTACAGTAAATTCTTAGCAACTATTCAGAAGTCCCACATGTAAATATTGACCTCGTATAATAAACAGATCTATGTGGAAAATCAGTTTTAGTCCTTTTCAGTCTTTGTGCATGTGTGTATTCTGTGACATTATATGTCTTTTGGCAAAATCTGTGGAATTCCTGCCCCTAGTCTCGTAATGAGATGGCCCAGTATGCTGAAGAAGGTATCGGGGAACATCTCCAGACCTGTCATATTCCCTATTCAGAGTACTGTTAATTAAGTGACTGTCAGACGACAGAGATAATGACCTCCCACTGGACGTCCAAATGCCTGAGGGAGAATGCCTCACACAGAAATGTCATTATAGACACCAGACATTTTCTCAGTTTTCACTGTGTTTAAGAAGTCAAATAAAGAGGAAATAAAGACTTGCTCTACACACCCGGGCCCTTGAAATGAATGGAATGAGTTTTTGGCACATATGCTCCATCACTTTGCGTTTGATGCGGTGTCAGTGTCTGTATATCAAACTGATATCCCTGCCTGGTTCTTAGACCACACATGCACATCAATCTGCACAGTTCCTTTCAATGGGTGTCAGAGTTTTTAAACAAACAAAGCAGCTTTATGTCAGTCTTAAAAAAGGCTGAAAATCCAACCTTCAAGATAACTTTTATATAAAGCTTCTTTTGCTTCACTTTGTGACTACCTGCATTCGACAAAAACATTTGTTACCAACTAAAATGAATTAACTTCCCATTTCTTCTGTTGTTTTACAACAGGAAAGTAGAAAGGTAAGTCAGATCCTAAAAATCTTCCAGGTACTGTGACATATAATGTCAAAGTGTACAACACAGCCCCAAAATCTCAGCTAGTAAGAATAAATATCCACACAGATCAGTGGCAGTATGAACCTCAGTCAGGTTGGTTTACGTTTCCCTTTTTGAGTTGACATCTGTTGCCTCATGGACATTCGGTTGGCTGCAAGGAAAGCTGGGTATTTTTCTTCCTTATCCAATGGAAACTCTAAGATGGTTTCTCATACTCGTCTTTTTTCCAAAACGTTGGTCGAACTGTACAGAAGCAACCCAAGGTACATCTGAACTCACTAAAAGTTCAGATTTCTGGTTGAAGTAATCACTGAAGCACCTTATATGCACTGTTTGCAAGACAGTCTCTTCATTTCTACTTTCCTTAGTCATTTTCAAGTCTCCTCCATCAGTACTGTCTTATCTGTTAACATCTTTATGCATCAGATCCATTGCTCCTCACACCATTTCAATGCAAGTGATAATATGTACCTGTAAATTCCCACTTCCCTGAATACTTTCAGAATCTCAGCCCCTTTTGCTTTAAAGGGAACATAAAGTTTTTGTCATTATCACAGCTAACAAGTTAGCGCTTTTGTGAGATTTGCTGACTAGAATTCACATTTCATCAAATCTCTTCAGACAAGTGCATGTATGTGTGTGAGAAAGTTATGTCTACAGCTTTGAGCGTTAATTTAATTCCGTGGTCATGAGTAAGGTGTTGGTCTTATAGCGGATCTTAACAGTCTGTCACTTCATAAGCGAGTGCCAGGCAAAGCCTCCATCACTGCAGCGTGAGTAAAGCTATTTTCTCTGAGCTTCTTTTTTTTATTTTAGAAGAAGAAGAACACTGCTGATGCTGGGTAAAATGACAACTTGTTGCGAAAGGATATCAGCAGGATACCTTCTTCTTTCTTGACACATCCCCTGTCATTACTTCATGCAAAAATCAAAAGGTCGCAGAGGAAGAAAAGGTCTTCAGGAGGGGGATGGTTTGAAGCAATGGCTTAATTTACAGGGATCCATCCATTCTACTCCAATACTGTCAGTCTGAGAGGAAAGGCTAGGGGTAACTGACAGGGAACAAATTAGGTCCAATTTCCTGCCATCACACTGACTGCAGTATATGAAATGAGAAGAGGGAAGAAATGGAATAAGGGAATT
Source organism: Menidia beryllina (assembly GCA_013363375.1). Classification (NCBI taxonomy): domain Eukaryota; kingdom Metazoa; phylum Chordata; class Actinopteri; order Atheriniformes; family Atherinopsidae; genus Menidia; species Menidia beryllina. The sequence continues at coordinate 16,303,115 of JABUIW010000205.1, forward strand.
TCGGAAAAGAGAAAAAAAGCATTTTAAATTCAGATCATTTGACAAAAAAAAGGTATTTCTCTATGGATATATCTCATGCCATCTCATGATTTGACATGTTATCTCATGTCAAATCATATTGACTCTGCAGAAATCATTTACAAAAGAGTGGATAGGTGATGGGGTAGACTGGAGCCTGCAGAACCTCCATCATAAAAAAAAATGGGCCCCGTTACAATAGCAGTGTTATCTGTGGGAAGGAGAAATGAGCAACTTCTCTGATCTGACTGTTCCACTAACAGTCTATGACAGGACTCAGGAAGCCACAAAGACCTTACTGTAGTGCAGAGACCGAATCAGAGCAGTGTCTGTGAGTTTTATGGCCCACGCGCTTTTTTTTTCTATTTTTCCCTGCACAATTTATGCTTTCTTTCCTTTTTTTTTTTTACATACAGGCTCATTCACACCTGGTAGCTTCACCGTACTGCTTCAAGCAAGCTTTGAAGAAGTGCTGCGCATTGTTGTCACTGGCTTACAGCCGGCACCATTTTTGCCTCATCCTCACAAATATGTTGTTAGAGTGCGGTTTTGATAATCGATTCAGTACAAACAGAAATATTGGATTTGATCAGCTGGTCCAGGAAATATAACAAAGTTATCAACGCCAGTTTTGAAGTCTAGCAGTCCAGACAAACATCTCAAAGGTTTCAAAGTAGTACATCATTTATGATTCGTGACCCAGTTCAAACTCTCAAAGAAGACAAGGATAAGAGACTAAAAAAACAGTTTTTTGTACTTAAGATGGAAAATACATTGGATCTCTCCTCAAGAAGGAAATTTAAAAAACCCGTAGAGCTCAGAAGATATTACAAAACCTTTGCAAAGCATTCAAAGAGCATATTAAAATAAAAGAAATCCTCATAGGTGATGATGTCTAATCTTTGCTTGTTCATGATTTTGGATTTGGGAGTCATTTTTACTTATCGTTCTACCAAGTCAAGACAGAAAAAGACGAGTGTTGGGCTTTTAGATGAGACTGGTTCAAAGATGACTTTGTGTATTTCTCTAAGGTTTTATGTGGAAGTTATGTAGTCTGTTTAAATAACCTTATCCTCCCTCTTAAGTCCCTTGTAGCCCAACTAAATCTAAATAAGAGCATATTCTCGGACAGGTCTGAGATGCAGTTTCCTTATTGAGCTATGGTTCGTTGCTCTGCCTGTGTGCTGGAACAGCTATGGTGCAGCTCTTTTTTGCAGAGGCAGGCAAACAACATGCAACCATTATTGGGTAAAACAAGGCCCACTAGGATGACAGCTCCTGAAACAGCATGGCACCGAGGCTTATGGACAAAAGGGGCATTTTAATGTGCCTTCAATACATAGAGAGGGAGTGAGTTTAGAACACAAAATAATGGGAACTCAGCGTTGTCACTGCCTGCCTTGTGTTCTATTATGGATAGATGATTTAAGGATTTAGAAAGCTTACAAAGATATTTCCCGACCTCATCATTTTTCTTTCAACCCCTTCCAAATCAAGTATATCCCTGCTATATGTAAGCATATGCCAGCATTTGTACAGGAGAAAAGTCTCATATTTAGCCCTACTCAGAGAAAGGAGACTTATTGAGCAGAGTTTGGTCTGTGTGCTCAAAAATGAGAAAAACAAAGTGAGACAGCTTTGAAAAGAAATGCTGCAAAAATTATTACTTCTTTGGAGTCTGTTTTTTAGTCAGGTCTCCCTCCTCTGTCAAGAGCTAAGGAAGCTAATGGGAGGCAGACACTGAAGATCTCCTCCTGTTTTTCATGTTGTTAGGGTTCATGTTGTTTTCACAGAGCAACTTTTTCTTGCTTGTGTGTATCAGATTTGATTTTTTTTCCTGTGCCTCAAACTTTGCATGAACTTTCTTTGCTTTTAGAAAGGTCTCTGAGGATTAAGAGTAAACTTTTTAAAGGATTCTTGAGACTCGTGTGGGGTTGTTGAAACTGTGAAGATAGTTAAGCGTAAAGATGGCTTCTTATGTCACCGAGCAGTTTATATATGCCATTGTTGAGGGTTTTGATTAATCTCAGGTCAGCTTGTTCCTGTTTTTTTCATAGACAAGAGGTAATTAAAACAAATTTTTAAAAGGATTCAAAATTTCAGCTATAAAGTTGGATGTTCACAGTGCAATGAATTTGTCCAGGACCTTTATGTCCCCCATTTGCTTTTGAGTTAAGGGACTAAAAGATTGAGATCTCATAGGATACCCTGTATAAACCAAAAGTGCCTAAATCAACACATAGCAAATTAGATTGTTTACTTTTAAAAAAGTGTCTTCATTTAAAAGGCACAAAATGTCATATGAACATCCACCACTGTGACAGGTTTGCACCCAAAATGAAGCCTTTATTCTCCTTTTTACTGTTGTTCGGATTAAAACCTCAGATCTTTCAGCTTTTGACTCTTCTAGCGTAAAGGGTATCTATTTTGACACGGAAAGCAAAGTATATGCTACAAGAATAGATTCAGGCCATGTAAAGAGTAGCTGCAGGTTTTTAACTGACCTTTCCTGCCTCTGCCCCTGTCGTTGCAGGTAAAGTGTTGAACACAGATCTTCGCCACTACCTCAGTCTGCAGTTTCAGAAGGGCTCACTGGACCACAAACTCCAGCAGATTATACGGGACAACCTCTACCTGCGCACCATCCCCTGTAAGTACTCCACCTTAATGTATCGCGCTTATTCGAGCCAAATCTGCAAGTTGCGGCATTAACTGAGAACCACTCTGGTGCATGGCGTTGTATGCTTTTATCTAAAGCACCTTATTGGAATAACTGAGAAGCCCTGAATGCATCACAAAGCGGGAAATCCATCACACACGAAGCTGTATTAATGAATTCCCCTATCCGCACTCAGTTACTAAGACACGCAGACTTACTTAACTCGTCCATTGTCATTCATAGCTTTCCGTCACACACTCTATAAAGCACACACTTATTGCATCACCATAGCAACATAGCCAAGGACATCTCTTGAAACCTCCATGTAACTTATTTACTTTCCTACGATATCATCGCAGTGATCAAAGACATATTCTGTCCATAAATAACCTTCCTTTTTTCTTTTTTTTATTTTTGTTTGCCCCTGCTACACCATCTTCCCTTGCTGACACTCTACACAGTGGGGCTGTCAGCACCGATTATTCTTTGCTGAAATCATTAATGGAGAGGTAAATAAAGTTGGCACTGCGGACTGCCAACAACCACAGCAGAGAATGGCTCCTGTGTGGGAAAAAAAGTCATTCATGCTAAATTGAAATGTCTATGGATTGCAGAGTATTGCAGAGTAAGCTATGCTTATCCGGGTGCAAATAACACTAAATTCTAAAAAAAAAAAGAAATGGCGATTTTCTTTTTTTCAATGAAGGACTTTTAAATCATTCAAGGATTTCAAAGGTTAAAGGGCATCTAAAAATACGAGGTTATCCAAAGAAAACATTATTTTGATTTAGAATATGCAATTTATTAAGGGTATTGCTCACTATGAAGCTATATCAATATTAGGCTTGACGTTGAGGTAGTCATTCAAAATCTCTGATCATTTCCACGCATATATCGGCTATATACAGATATTTTTTCTATGTCCAGCTGATGAATGACTCTGCTCAGAGGAATGCCATAATGGAGTGTAGTTAAGGTTTTTGTGGCACACAGAGCAGCTGCTCCTGAGGCGATGACAGACTTTTAGGCACAGCACTGTCACAAACAAGCAACATCTCCACACTTACGCCCCCGAGGCTGGAAGTTGCTATGCCTTGTTCACTGGGGACTTGAGTGTACAAGTGTGAAATTTTTTAAGGAAGTAAGTTGTTTACCTTTCATGTATATTTCATTTCCCTTCCTCTGTTTGCCTTGAAAGTAAAGATTTTCCTCACAGACCTGTCCCCACCTCAACCTTTTCTTTACCTCCTTTTCATCCTCTCTCTGCTGTGTCCCTGTTTGTCCCTTTCACTTACCTCTTGAGTCATGTTCTGAGCTGTGTGTCCCAGAGTATTGAGTTCAACTTCATTTTTACAGAGTTTTTTATTTTTATTTTCGGAGCTTTGTTGCACGGGGAATGTTTAGGGTCAGCGACAGTAGACGGATGGAGGATGATTACAGAGGATTTTTGTCTTACAATGCTGCTACCTGTCATTCGCAATTTCTCTTTTATTCACACACATACTTCTTGCTAGCTGTGCCTTCCGTTATTCACGTGTTCCCGGGCTTATACCTGCCAAATCAAACAACCTTTTTCTTTTCATGTACACTAGGAACAGCCTTTAACCACTTCTTATCATTAGCAGCCAGTCGACCAGCTGCACGAGTCTCTAATGATCCTGTCTGAATTACTCATTATTTTAATGAGCAGGAGAGCAAGTTTTCCACAATGGCAGTGCCTCCAACAGTCCCAGATCCCTCTCCTTCTCTGTTTGACTTATGCTCCTGTTCAGTTTCAATTACCCCATGCCTCTCACTTTCATACATGTATTGGGGTTTTTTTCCCTGATCTGCTTGACTGTGAAAGAAATCATAGAAGAAATATGTTGCTTCAAAGATTCAGCTGTTGCAGTATAGGATACTGTTAGATTCACGGCCTATTCTCAGTCTAAATAAGCGCGTGTCAGTACATCCAGATTTGAAAAAGGCCAGAGCAGGCAATAATGCTGATATGAAGTTTAACAATATTACTAGTTAATAGTCTTTTTATAACATGCCAAGTTTGCTATATGTGTTCATTTAAAAGCTGTAGACTAGTATTTACTTCAAATGGTCAAATTACATAAACTATGGAGGACAAGTTACTATCCTCCATACCTGTAATTGGGTTTGCAAAAATTATTGTTTTAAACAGGTGAAATCAGCAGATGACTAAAATAATATTTAGATTAAAAAGCAGTTTCGATAAAATGATGAGACTTTGATAGATCAAGACAGCCAAAAAGTCTCCTGTTTATCAATAAATGTGAAAGAAGCCCACCTTGATATTAAAAAACAATGTTCTCCGAGGAAATAATTAAAGGGATTTGCATATTTCTCCTCATCAGTACTTAACATAATTACAGGACTCAGGAAATCTGAGTTGAAAGGGTAACAATGCAAACCTTGGCCGGACACGTATCTTTCTTTTTATGGACAGTCATGTCTGACTAAACACGCAGGTGTGAGGCATTATGGTGGGAAACCTTTGTGAAGCGCCAGAGGACACATTCACAGTCATTTAAAATTTTACTGTGCATGAACAAGCCTTATGTTGAGCTTGTCTAGACCAAGAGTTGACTTGTCTGGACATGAAGACGTCTGTTGAGTTTTTTTTTTTTTCTGAAGGAAATGGACTCTGTCTACTCAGGAAAAAATTGAAAGACCAACCAGACTGTTATTACCAACCGAAAGTGGTATGGCGTTGTATCTGTTTACGAGATCATAGGACGACATATGCTCACTTTGAACCATTTGTCAGGATATCAATGCTTTTTTCAGCATAACAGCCCAAAACCATATTCTCTATGCTGTACAAAGGCAGAGCCTTGGTAAAAGCTTCGCCATCCCATGTGTCGCACACATGAAACAAAACAAGTGAAATGGAGATGATTGTGCAAAACATCAGATGGGATTGAACTGTCTGATGTGAAATGAGTCCATTCTAATCAGGCTGTTTTTGTCCCAGACCGTCTTTTTCTGATTAAGGGTTTGAGGAAAATCTTCTTCAATCGTACACTTTTCCTTTGTTAAACACTGGCAAGTTTTCTCTTTTTCTTTTCTTTTTTGTGAGTCTCCAGCAACACTGCCTTTTTCTCAGCAGAGAATGTTTAGTTTCAGTTGAGCGGCTTGGCTGGAGTTAAGTTCAAGTCTGCCGGACCCTGGACACTAAGAATTGATGCTGAAGACTACCTTGAGTGCTAAAAATGACATGGTGTGACAAGTTGATGGCAGTCGATTGAACCATGGCACAACACAGCAACCAGTAACTTGCTGGGAAATGGGCCTGTTGCTTCTTTTCAATTCCCCAAACTCTTTTCCCAAACCATCAGCTCCAAATCTTTTTCTTTCTTTCTTTTTTTGCCACTGATTTTGGACAAATTGTTTTCCCCATAGTGTTTACATCAATGTGTTTGCAACCCATTTTGCAAGACTATTGAAGACAAGTGAGAGGAAATTGGGATCACCACAAAACAATGAGCCACCTGACAGAGTTTGCATCATTACCAGAAAAGTGAATGTTCCAAAAAAGTACAGAAAAGGGTTGAATTTGTAATGATCCCCTTTCCTTTCCTTTCTTTCTCACTGTTTCACCATCAAAGCCCCAAGCTACTTTTTGAAGCACCATCAGAAAGCCGCGCACAAAATATCCATGGGAAATTTATGACCTCCCTCTTCTGACTGACTTCTTCCGATGTTCCCATTTTGCCATCATCTGTGTAGACGGTTACAAAAAAAAGTAGTCAGACCTCACATGTCTGAGGGGACAAACAGCTTTAGATCAGTATAGACAGTCTTGTGTAAGTGAAGGGTTTTTTTATCCACTTCACAAAGTCATTGGGTTAAAAGAAGACCTTGACGTTGGTATTGGTGTTTGTTGTGAAATTACACCCAATAATGTTTTCGTTTTCACGGGTATGGTAGTCCAAATGTCCATTCTCTTCTCTCCAGGTATGCTCAAGTCTGGAGAATATAAATTCCATATTAAACCTTTTCAAAATGCACCTGTTTTTTAAATTTTTTTACCATTTTTATTAAGAATTTTGTTAAAAATACTTGCCCAAAAAAAGAAATGAAAGAATGATAAGGTCCCACCGGTAAATGCGTAACGGCTGACACCCGGCATCCCCTCATTATAGCGGTGGCGACTGATCCACAGCAGTGGACGATGGTAAATATCACTGTGACATCCAAGCTGATACGTTCGGGAGCTTCCTGGCAGGTACAAAGTGAGACTCATGTAATTGGGCTACAGGGGACATTTTTGAGCACCCAAAACCTGTGCCAACTGCAGACGAGTTGGTAATGAGAGGCAGCAGAGGCTGACATTCTGAAACATGATGCAATGTCAGCTGCTTTTGGTAAGGCAAGCTGCTGTGTTAAAGGGGGCTTTTCTGAGTGTGCTTTACAGTCTAATTAGACAAAAATGTTAGACTGGAGAAAAAAAACATGCAAATTGCAACATTAAGCTTGTTAATAGGCCGCTGAGTCTTTTTAATTTAAATTGGTTAAAATTTTTAAGTGTCAAATATCCAATTTAAAGATGCAACAAATTATTATTACCGTGAGTGGGTTTTTTTTTTTCCAAGTTAAAAATCTCGGATGCCATTTTGGATTATTCCAAAGCAACACATGTGTACTGTAACCATACAAACAAATCAGTAATACTTTCAATTTCGATTTCAAAATAATGCTGCTGTATGAACTGCTTTATGTTGTTGTTAAAATATTATAAATCATAATTATGCATGGATTAGTGCCAGAGGATTCAGCCTTAAAAACATTCTGTTTTAAGTCTCCATCATCTCTCCACCAAGCGCTCTTCTACGAGCTTTTCTCTGACATTTTGTCTGGAAAGATCAGCCACAAGGTTGAGCCCATAAAGCAGATCTTATCAACTTGGCAGAAGACCCAAACCCATCTGAAGCACAGCAGTTCGCTGTTTGTGCTTCAAGCTTGTTCAGGTGGATAGTTT
>JABUIW010000205.1:16311184-16347561 GCA_013363375.1 Menidia beryllina
AGTAGTAGATCTGTCTCCCTACAAGCATGTGAACAGTGACAAAAGAGCATAATCCAATTAACTGGCCAAGGCACAAAACAAGCAGAGGCCTGCACTGTAATTTTCTGACAACCTTGCATGCCTCCTCACAAGTGTAACTCTACAGTCGACGGAAAAACTGTAATTATTTCACAAAGTATGATGCATTTGCACAGCCTTCTGTTCCCGTTGATGGAAAAGGTTGTTTTTTTTTTACTGTTTTGTTTGCTAACAAACCCCAGACCACTGTCCTTTCTGTGATCCTCCAAATGACGGTACCTGTTTTTGCTATATTAGAACTGCTGACATTTATGTAATTGACAGACTGTCAAACATTGCATTATTGAGGGTTCATTTGTTCGTATTTTTCTGCTTCCCCCTTTGAAAAAGTCCCTCTAATCCAGTCCCAAGTTGTTGTGGTTATTGTCATACTTATGAAGTTTACACGTTTAATGACATACCACCATGCCACACCTCAGCACATTTGTGGCACTCTGTAGCTTAATTTTCATATAAAAAGGTTTAGGCGATCTTGCTAATATATTCATTTGGTGCCCGTATGTGCACAGCGAATGCTCATCCTGGTAGAAAAAACTCTCCCATTAACCCTGAAAATAGATTGTGGCTTCACCACAGGAACACAGACTGACTAAGAATGCTCACATGCAATTTGCATTCAGGTTGCCCTTCTTGGAACTGTGTGAACCCAAATCATACCAGGAAGTTACACAACTCATTATTTCGATCGTAATTCGCATCTATGATTTAGTCTCCTGTTTTCTGATTTAAGCCGCTGTTACAATCATCAAGAGGCTCAGAGTAATCATGTGTTCGCAGAAGCTGTAGTTAATCTTAGATATTTTTTTTTTAAAAACTGTCTTTCTTGCACCCTGAAGGCTTATCTTGTATTTTACAACAGGGCTCCAATAAAATTATTTTCAGTATAGCCCTAGTAAACAGATAAGGATCACAAAAACATTTTTAAAACATGATATTCAAGTAAAGTCTATTAAATGTCTGCAAAACCAGATGTCTGCTGTGGCAGGCACCTACTTCATGTCACAGGTCGATCAACCGCCTTTAAAAAGCTGTGGATACATATTTGTTTGTTTGTTTTTACTCCAGTGAAAGATCCATCCATCCTTTTTCGTAACCGCTTATTCCCTAATGGGGTCGCGGGGGGAACTGGAGCCTATCCCAGTAGTCAAAGGGTGAGAGGCGGGGTCACCCTGGAGAGTATGCCAGTCCATTGCAGGGCCACACAGAGACACACAAGTGCAAACAACCACACACACTCACTCCTAAGGGCAATTTGGAATGACCAATCAACCTAGTAGGTTTTTGGACGGTGGGAGGAAGCCGGAAAACCCGGAGAGAACCCACGCAGACACAGGGAGAACATGCAAACTCCACACAGAAAGGGTTCTTCCGAACCCTCTTGAAGTGAGGCGATGGTGCTAACCCCCACACCACTATGCCACCCCAGTGAAAGATTGTGTATGCTAAATTAGCAGCTTGGTTTTGTAGGGTTGTTTAAATATTCAAAATCAATGTTGGATCATTAGTTCCATGCAGAATTTTTAAATTGAGTTTGTCTGCACATCATGGCAATAATGTGTTTGGTCGTTTTTCTAGGTACCACGCGGCTTCCTCGCGACGGGGAGGTTCCTGGCGTTGACTACAACTTCATTAGCATTGGAGACTTCAGGATCTTGGAGGAGAGTGGACTTCTCTTGGAAAGTGGGACCTATGATGGTGAGTACAAGAATGGGAAACCAGATTGTGGGGTCCATCGATGTCTACGATTCATACTGACAGCTCCTAATAATAGTGAGCAGAAATTCGACAGTCACAGTCATTGTGACTGTCATAGTTTTGATGAGAGGGAAGAAATGTATCGATCAGTGGAACGTGATTACAGACTTGTTGGAAGTGATGATTCAGAGCCCTTAAGATGAATGCCACAATGCTTCTTCACTCTTTGGGCAGTATGCTGTGAAATCAGTTCAAAGGAGTAACTTTTTTATATTAAAATGAGCCTATTTTAAAACATTTTCCAGGCAGAAATAGACCGTTTTAATGTGTGGAGGATTATTTAATTATTTTTCATACACAACTGTTTTAGAAGTTAAGTCAAATCCAGACACCTACCTCGAAAGATTTCTGAAAAATTGACATCAGGATCATTGTATAGTGGACCTGTTTTCTAATTCTAATCTCTTAATCTGCATTCTGTGCAATTGTACAGCTCTAATATAAATATAATAGGAAAAAAGGCTATAAACTGTACCAACTTCTCTTAAAAAATCAGTGCACCACTGGTCCAGAATATTTGTTCCTCAGTGTGAAACAACTGTTTCACATGCCTCTGAGAACGACAATGGCATGATTGGTCAAAAGCTGCTGAAACCTGAAATGGACAACCACAACAGAATGACCACAGAGACCAAGAAGAATGAAAAACTAAAAAAAATCTATGAGGAATTGAAGAAATTTCAATGGCCTCATTTGTCAAATCTAGATAATTTTCTAACAGTCTTGCTGCACCAAAAGCCCTTTTTACCTGCTTATGATTTTTGTTTTTGTTGCAAAAGGGGCCACGCTGGAAGACCAGCAGTCGCACAAACACTGTAAAGGGGCCTGGATTTTAATTCAAATTCACACTTTTTTACCGCCTCCAAGAGGGTTAGGGTCAGGGTTAGGGTTAGGGTTAGGGTTAGGCTTTTTTACCGCCTCCAAGAGCGTGCAAATGGCCCAAAATGTGAGAAATATGTCTGAGAAGCTGTTTGTCGCTCCAACACACACCAGATGGAGAAGCATCCTTTGACTGTGTGGGTGCATGTATGTGACAGAGAAGATCAGAGTCTATGAAATGCACAGTGGCTGTGTTAGTTAACAGCAGCTTACTTTGCACTCTCGGATGTTTACCGTGAGTGAACAATTGTGATGCGCTGATAACAGAAGTCTGTCTGAAATATCTGAATATGGAACTGGGGCGTTAACTCTACCTTGCAATGCCAGAAAGGATTGTCCTGGATGGGTCACTTTCAGTGGTCCGGCTTAAAATGTTACATGTCAACTCAGAACAACATTTTTATAGTCAAAACCAAGGTTTGCAAAACACTATATTTTTAATGGACAGTAATTGATTGTCCAAGAAAAGACGTTGATGCATGTTGGTCAGTAATTTTATGTCTTTGCTGTATCTATTTAAGGCTAAATTTGGTAAAAGGGAATGTGTACGCAACGCTTATAAATGTTGTCAATGACTTTCTGTAGGGTGGCTCTGCAGTCCATAATTATCACCAGTTGTTTACATTGATGTTAATCAAAGACAGAAAAGTATTCTATTTCAAAATGACTCTCTCGAACCGTTAAGAGCCCAACCATTGAAACACAAGATGCCGACATTCTGAAAGAGCTCCAATTTCAGGGAATTGCCACAAAACCCCAAATGACAATTTCCAGCTTTTCTCCCTGAAATGCTCACCGTGAACCTGCACCATACGACCTCACATTTAACGATAGTCAGCCAATCGTATGCTTTGTTTTTAGTTTTGCTTATCGGTATTTGCAGTTTGGAGTCAAATTTTGCCGGTAGACGGTTGACGTTGCCCAGCGGTCTGTGGATATGTAAGCAGCTTTATCACCTGCTGTGACCTCATGTAAACCGGTCAACCCCCTGACCCCCCCGGCTGCTTACAGAGGTGCACATCAGGAGGACAAACTTGCGTTCTTACTTACAAGTCATGCTTTATTCATGGGGTCGATCAGCCTGCGTTTTTTTCCCCTTCTTCACAGCTCCCACAGACACAACTGTAAAGATTTGACTCATCACATAAAACTTTGAGAGCAAAACCCCCCACATATCTTTATTGATTTCAAAGCACATTTATGAGGCTATCATGCCAGCACCAATTGATTTTTGTTTTTACAAATAGACAATAGTCATATTGTCAAACTACTTCCATTAAGGAGTTTATACAGCCAGAGATATTTTCCCAGAAAACAGCAGCATGGCTAAGCATTAACCTTTTCTAACACCTTAAGCCATAATAGAGCATAAGCAGCTGCCCTCCACTCAGAGGTCTTGGAAAGTCAGACGGCTGCAGTGTATTTGTGTCACGAAAGGATTGGATTGGAGGATTTCTCTCACATTTGCACAATGATTATGGCAATAACATGATAATCTCCCTACTCTCTTAATGCTCTGCTTTTTTTTTTTTTTTTTATTTTACTGCAAATCCAAGCTGCTGTGAAACGGGGATGGATTTTACTTAAACGTTTGAGGGTGTAGAGTCTGGTTGCATAAAATGGACTCCCTGGATAGGTTGATCATATTGCAGCTTGTGCTTGTGTGTAATTTTAGCATGAATTCATACACTCTCAGAAAAACAAAGCCTCAGGTTGAGATCAGCTTGATGAAGCTTCTCTGAATTTGTAGAACCTTTTGTTTGTTTTTATTTAAGAGTAATAATGAATTGCATTTTTTTATGTGATGTGTGGGATTTTCAGAATGGGATATCTTACCATCAATAAAGGCCAATAAGGACTTAATGATAGAATAATTTGTGTGCTCTGTACTGTTGAAGTACATTGCTGCATATGCACAGAAAAAAATGTGTTTTGTTGAAAAAGATCATCTAAGAACACAAATATGAGAAGCTGCCAAATCGCCTCCGAGCTGTCCTTCCGTAAGCTGAAGCCAGGTGGGACTTAAACCATTATAGAAAGGTTGACTGTGGGTAGAAATGGAGTAATGAAAAGCAAACTGAGCAAAACCATGAAATAGAGAGAGATGATATACGGCATGCTAAGCTCCTCACCTCCCAACGGAAACCCCTGTTGCAGTGCAAGCAGTCCAGACTTGGCTGTCTGCAGATGTGCGGATTAAACCACCGAAAAGTTGGAAGGTTGTGGTATACTGTCCCTGTGAGGAAAGGCTCTGATAGTGGCTGCTGCCCTCTTCTTCTCTTCCTTTTAAACCCAGTCAGCAGAAGCACTGAACAGCTTCAGTAGTACAGCGTTGATCTCTCAGCAGCACAGGGGAAAAAAATGAAAGAGGAACTCCTCGGATGGAGGAATGGGATTTCCTCCATTTAGTTGTGCTTGACATGCAGCCTCATTCTTTTTATTTGAAAAGAGGAAAATAAGTAGTCACTTGTCCTTTTTTCTAAGTCACATGGGCTTCAATGCTGCATTGATGAGCTCGTGAATTACCTTCAGTTTATTAGTGTACACTAAGTGAGCTGTGCTCAAGGTGCTGAGCTAATGGGATTCTTAGCTAATCGTAATGGTCCCACTAATAGTCCCAAATGACTTTCCTGAATGCTTATTATGTTAATGGTCCTGCATAATGGTTTTTCTACACTTTGAAAATATTTGATTGGAGTCGTTTTCCACACAATTGTCCACCCCCTTGGACCCCTTTGTCAATGACCCCTGTCATATATGATCCTGTTTATCCCTTATTTTCCTTCAAGAAAGGTTTGTCAGACACGGCACTGGCATACCAATTCATAGTGCATTTCTGCAGCTCCAGGCTGCTCTGTAGTTGGTTGGGGGCATGCTTGATACTTCATGTTTGGCCAGAGAGTCCCAGGTTACCTGGCAAGCGGAAACCTAGCTATTGGTGCCAAACACTCACAGTGTCTGTCCTTTCTAAATCTCAGTCCCTCTGAGGTACAAGTTGAGCCAATCTCTTCGAGCTCAGCAAAGCTCCCTGACAAAAAACTCAAACTAAAACTGAATAGCCGTGCAAGACTGGTGATATAGCTGTCAGCTATGGCTGTTTTTTTTCCTTCCCTGATCTATAATCTGCTGCCAAGAAATGTGAAATTTTGCCAAATTCGCATCCGCAATGAGTCCGATTCTTTTCAAAAAGGAAAGTAGAACCAGAGATTAAGTTAGATTTCAATATGAAAGCAACATTCGGTCATAGTTTGAGTCGTGTGAGCATGTAACTGTCTCCTCTTCAATCCCTCTAAGATGAAAGGGCTCATGACCTTGTGTAGCTGATACATAGTGTCTTTGACAACAGGGATCTATCATTACCAGCAGCCGATTCCACGACCATGAAATTGCCTGCACACACTTTGAAAGAGGAGGCTGGCTCTTCCCAGCTCATCAGCCCTGTGACACAAGGATCACAAGTGACATTGTAGAAGCTTCCCAGCTCATCAGCTTATGAGGCTACCCACCATTTATAATGGCAAACGGTGCCACAAATCTTCCCCGACGCACTTGCTTCCACACACCTCTGTATCGGTGGGACGCATTTATCAGGGGCCAAGAGACATGTTTGTAAGTGATTAATCACAGAGGTAGCGTCTGGCTGATGAATGTCAGCGTGTGGCAGGAGACTGGCAGGGATTAGCCAGCACACCCAATCTCTGGCTGCTATCGTTATGCAACCCCTGTTAATGAAGCTTTGCTTGACAAATGCGGATGAGTGTCGCTCGGTAAACACGGCGCCGGGTGTCAAGAGGGGGAGGGCCCCGGCCTTCGTTCAGCCACCTTTTTTCCTCATCACCCTTCCTGATGTTTAAGAGAAACCAGCAGCGGCGGTATTAAACGAGTTTGCCGTGTATTCTTCTCGGCATTCCTGCAGAGATGAGGCTGTGCTCGGGATGGTCTCACTTAACAGAAAAGCTGTCGTGGTGCTAGTGTCAGTGTTGTAAAGCTGCTGGAATGACTGTGATGTTTCCCCTCAGAGCCCTATGTTCTTTCTGCTGTTGTCATCTTTCCCTCTTTATACCACGCTATAAAAAGATCCGGAGTTGATAAATGCTGCTCTTACACAACAACATTTGTTATGTCCTCGACCATATAAAAGGCTCATAATACCGTAGTCCCATTCACAGCTGGGACCAGATTAAAATTAGATCAAGTTTATGGAAGCTAATTAAATTCCTCCAGATATCCGTTTCCCATTGGGTTTTCTCAGTTTACTTTAATTAATCTAATCGTATATCGCGGTTTAGCCGAGATTGCTTACTGTGGAAACTGAGAAAATATTTCACCTTGCATATGGATTGCCAACAAACATTAATGTGATCATCATATTTAAACACGTCTGATGGATCAACATGAAGCTAAACAAATAAGAAAAAATGAGAAAAATTACAACACATTATTTATAATCCTAATAGGGATAGATTTTCTTTCATTTTTTTGCTTCTAAATTGCTCACCAGCCATACATAGATGAGTCACCCCATGAGTTTAATGAGAAAGTAATTTAACAAGTTTTACACTCTTTCAGAGTGCTGAGATCCTGTTAAATATTTATAATCCATAACACGGGGTCCTTCTTAATAAGAAGGGAAAAAAGATAAGAGATAGATGATTGCTGTATTCAATGATCAGATTAATTAGTTGTTTTCAGTTTCAAAGTGAACTAATTTGAATGCTACGTGATTCATGACGGTTCTGTTGTGCAGTTATCAAGATAAAACAAAACAGTATGGGAAGAGAGAGGATAATTATGCAGGAGTTGGACCTCAGAAACCTTTAAATGTTCAGCCTCAAGTGCTCGTTTGTGACTTTTAGAGAACTAAGATGGTTTTGGGTTTGTCTGTACACAACAGAAAACCGACTCAGTGTTTTGTCTGCAATATTTTAAAGCCCACGTTTTCATTCCTCTCATCATCTGTCTGCTTTTTCGTCCTTTCCTCTTTAAGGGAACTACTACGGGACCCCGAAGCCTCCTGCAGAGCCCAACCTTGTGCAGCCTGACCTGGTGGATCAGGTGTTGTTTGATGAAGACTTCAGTGGTGAGGTCCCCAGGAAACGCACCACCTCAGTCAGTAAGATGGACAGGAAGGATAGCGCCGTACCCGAGGAGGAGGACGATGATGAGAGGCCCCCTCTGGTCAATGGATTGCCTGGTCAGTTCATGTCAAACCCCAGCATGCCATGTCCCGTTTTTGTCAAATATTGTACTTCTTTAGTTATGTATTTTAAAGATAGAATCTTTAGCTTTTTATGTTAAGACATAGCCATTTCTGCTTGTGTTCTCGTTGCATACAGCTTGAGTAGTTGAGGACATGTCGGTCTGTCCAACAAAGAAGTTTTAAAGAGATCTTTGATCATTATTTCCCTGAGCAAACTGATCCTCCTCATGAACTCTCTTTCCTTTTTGCATCACATTTTCTACAAATGAAAAACTTACATGTGTACGTCAAAAAACATCCTAAATAAACCAGCCAGTCCACAGAACAATGTCTATAAACTTTTAAATATCGATTTCACATTCCCACTGAAATGTGAAAAACCGTTCTTTCTTTTTTCGAATATTAGCAAACTCTCTTTAATCTGTTGGTCAAGCAAAGCAAGACTCTTGGACTCTAATATTTCTCATTAATGTAACGGCACAACTTCCTACAGTCCAAAGTTTATGACATTTTAAAAACGTAGCCTTTAAGCCATTTAAAAAGTAATAACCAAACATGAAAATGCTGACACTTAACAAAGACCATATAATAGCATAATGAAAGACCCTTGCATATGAGATCATTAAGGATAAATCGTTGTGTCCCTATGGAGCAAATGTAGCCTTAATGTTTCAAAGGAACAACAGGTAGGAACAGGTATGATGCACACTGTGATGTGCATCATACCTGTTTTTAGGAATCCTGTTTGGGTTAACTATGGGTCCAAAGTGAAAATCATTTGTATGGAATGAAATATTGCGTTGACAGACTCAGCTCAAACGCTGCTTGCTCAGCTGTGCAAAGGATTCACATAAATCCAATGTCTGTTTACACAACTACTCTGTCGCACTGAAATCAAACACAAAATGATCCAGGAGTTCTTTTTATGGAACTCAACCGGTCACAAATGACTGCTCTGCTACAGCTGTGGGCTGTAGCAGAGCAGTTTCAGTCCAGCCATAGATGGAGAGAGTTATGGTCAAATTGAAAAAAGAGGTTAATGGAAAATATGAGCTCTAAATCTCTGAATTCTTTGCTGGAGCTTCCTCCGTCTTTACTTGGATTGTCCTCATCAACTGTGACCCTGTTGTCAAGTGGGGTCTCGGCCTCTATTGAACCTCACTCACAAAATAAAAAAGAAGTTGTCGATAACCGGCTTTGTGATGATAAATATGAGGTTTTTGTTGGATTTGTAATTGATTTGCATCGCTTAAGATTCAGAAGCATTTGTGTTTGTCCTGCACTGTGTATGGTCTCCTTAACATTTTCCTCTATTGTTAGCTTAATAGTTCTACCTATAAAAAAAAAAAAGGAAAGATGAAAAGCACTTATGTTTCATCCTGTTATGAACATCTTCTGACAAAAGGCATGGAGCGTAAGCAGTCGGGTTTTTTAGGAGGGAAATGCTGTCTGGCCCTTTCCATGTCAATCCGAACCAATATCATTGAAACACTGTTAATGTACGCACACATATATATATATATAGCACCATGTGCTCCAGGAAATGCAAAACCGCCCTCTGGCTGACTCTCCCTCTCTCTTTCATACACACACACACACACACACACCATTTACTTGCATGCAAATCATGTGAATGACACAGTTCTCCCTCTTCTCCCCTGCCGCAGACAGGATAAGAAGGGGTGTCTCAGAGAGTAACCTTTAACCGTCTCTGCTCTTTTTCTTTTCGCTCCCCCTCCCTCCCTCCCTTTTACCTGCCCGGCCACTACCTCCAGAGCACAAGGACTGGAGGAAAGCAGTGCCCAGCTACACTCAGTCCAGCAGCACAATGGACTTCCGTACATGGAGCTCTCTTCCCCGTGACGACAGCCTCGAGCCACTGCCCCTCAACTGGGAGATGGCTTACACCGAGACTGGCATGGTCTACTTCATAGAGTAAGTGAAAACAGGACTGATTTTTTTTTTTTTTTTTTTTAGCAAAAATGAAGTCAAAAGACCTTCAACAATCTTTGAGTGTCAAGGATTTAACAAATACAAAAGTCATACATTCGCGGCTACAATTCTTGGCCTATACGAGGACCTTTACAAAGCGTGTACTTTGTTAAATGGGTGTTTTGTTTTGTTTTAATGGTGCAAAGTAGACATATTTGGTATGTTTGACTAATTGAAAAATATGAAATGTTGTTTTCTTTTTCAAATTTGAATTAAATGGTAATGCTCGCTGGATTTTGTAATTAGATTGATTAGCAATTACATTTAACATTTCAGTCCTATCATAGTTAAACATAATTAATAAACACATTTAGCTCTTACTTATATCACTTCTGCAACAACAGCCTAAGAACTATAGCAATAAAACTATATTTAATTATCAAAAGGTTGTTTGAAAGAAAAGTGAAAACGACTCAAATTAGTGTTCTTTTTGTTCACGTACATCAAGGTCAGATCTTTTATTTTTCAGCCAACAAAGGTCCAAAAGCAACACTTTCTGTCCAGAAATGTTTGTGCGTGAATGATGCTAGCATGTAACGACAAAGGAGAAATACCTGGCTAAGCTAAAAACGTATCAGTTGCATTCATATTTGAAAGAAATGGCATGATCAAAGGCAGCATCAGTGCTGTGGCCAGAGGCCTCTGCCTGATGCTACTAAATATATTCTCGGTCTCAGAAAGGTCAATTCAGACATATTTCACCAAAAAAAGGCTGGAGGAGATATTCCAGGTAAAACCCCGGGTAGAGCTGTACAGCTATTTTGCATGAGCTGCAAAGCCACCGATTAAGGGGGAAGCTAGCTGAAGAGAGGGAGTTAGACAGGGGTGAGTGGTTAATGCTGGCTCACTCCGCAGGTCTGGGGGGCTGACCGTTAGCCAATAGCAGCTGCTGTTCTGCAGAGATACAAGCGGGCAAAGTTTAGCTCTTCATAGATCCCCATTCACGGAATGAGGTGAGGCATATAGTCACATCCGAGCCATTTTAAGTCCGTTTTAGGATTTCACGGGCAGAAACTCCAAAATGCACAGTTTTTTATATGTTTTCAGCCGATTAATAACTTCTGGAATGAATCTCTGTTTGGGTGAAAAATCCATTTAAACGGCGGCTGCAAAAAGGATGAGCTTTTATATTGTTTTAATCAAAATATGCATGGGCTTAAAGATAAGACAAACTGCGTAACAATGAGACAACAGCTCCAGACTTTCATCATTTTCTTTTGTGTTTTTTAGTTTTTCTCACACAAGTCAGGTCGCAAAGATTGGATTTAAAAAAAGTTTTATAAACATGCATCAATCTTTTTGCTTTCTTAATAATACAGAAGCCTTTCAAAGATCTTTGTGTGCGTACAAGTCATGTTGGTGTGTGCACAAGCATGTTTGTCTCATTCACATCTAGTTCTAAGCGGCTTATCTCCTAAGATATCAGAGAGTCATTTGGATTTCCTGATTACACACTCGAGTTATTTATTATATTTGCGGATCAACAAGTCATTCTTCACATTCATCTGTTTTTTGTTCTGCCGTTTGAAATGGCCACCTAACCATAAACGCATTGACAGAGGAACAGAAATGAGTGGATCATACCTTTTGTTGATAAATTCAATAAGCCCTGTGCACGAGAGCATAATGTAGCGGGGAATGCGCCTGCTGTTTATCCGGCGCGGTGCATCCTTTTGTTTGCTCCTTGTGCTTCATGCCGTTTCCCTGCTGGCACAAGTCTTCATTGTTGATATTTACTGGCTGCTGTTTTGTGCTTCGCAGTCACAATACCAAGACGACCACGTGGTTGGACCCCCGCTTGGCAAAGAAAGCGAAGCCCCCCGAGAAGTGCGAGGATGGCGGTACGTGCTGTAGATTACTCAGCTACTCTGGCCTACTCAAGCATACAATAACTCCATTAACTACTGCCCATGCGTTTACATCTGGCCATACCTATCTTATACGCCTTACATAACACAGCCCATTAATTCACACTTATTCATAGATCCCTTGCATAACCAGGGTATACTGAGTTTTCAACTCGTCTTTGAAAATGACACATCATCTAAAAGTAATTGTCAACGTCACAGTGTCGTGGCCTAATTTTTGCAGAAATCCGAAGCTAGAGTCTACTTAAAAGAATTCCAGATGTGCTTTTGTATCCTCAGGATGATAATGTGGGCTTAAGTGCAGGCAGAAGCATGGAGTGGCCAAAACTAAAAGAGAAGGACCCTTCCAGCCTGGTTTTAATGGAATTTCACAACAGAAAGACGGGATGGTGTGGTGCTTCTGAAAAGAAACTCTGAAGCTCTTTCTAGCGTTAAGAGCCCTTTTTTCCTCTTTCTGCCTGATATGATCGTCAGGACACGATGTACGTCAGCGGCCCCTGCTTAGAAAGAGCTCCGAAATGTGCTCTAAATTATTGTAATTATTTTCATGCTTACTTTCCTGTGTTCTCAAATTAAGTCAAGAGGGTAAAACACACAGTTTTATACGTCCGCCCCGTCATTGTGTTGAACCACTTATAGGTCTCAGATGTTGGCAGAATATTGAGCTTGTTTATCTTCTTTGTCTTTTCAGGCTGTGATTTGCATCCCTTTATGACACAGTAGAACATTATTTTTCTTTTTACAGAGTTACCGTATGGCTGGGAGAAAATTGATGACCCACAGTACGGCACATACTATGTTGAGTA
Source organism: Menidia beryllina (assembly GCA_013363375.1). Classification (NCBI taxonomy): domain Eukaryota; kingdom Metazoa; phylum Chordata; class Actinopteri; order Atheriniformes; family Atherinopsidae; genus Menidia; species Menidia beryllina. Next base: position 16,323,763 of record JABUIW010000205.1, read on the forward strand.
AGTTTAATGATTCTGTCGATCTAATCTCCAAACATAACCACCATCTCATACATTGAAAATAACACTATATCCATTGTTTACCCTAGATGTTCAGTAGAGATCAAGACAATTGTGAATATTACTCTGCTCTCTTTATATTAGCTCGGGGGAGGTGTAAATCAATTCTTTCTTAAAAAGAAATTAATGATTTTAACACACAGCATATTTTGTTCGTCTTGTGGGAGTAGGTTTTCACTCATGTAACATGCAGAGAGGAAGCATTTACCTGGAAGAGTTTGATTAGGATTTTCTCGCCGTTTATCAGTCGGTGGCAAACTGAAACGTTCTGTGACCTCCATGTGAGCACAGCACTGATTAGGCCCTCGCTGTTATCGGTGCCAGTAGGTTTGTGTGTATAGAAGAGTCTGTGTATTCATCTTTATATATTTTCAGTTCATTTTGTACGTGCGCGATGTGTTTTCATGCTTGCAGTTATGACAGAAAATGCATTAAAAAAGCCATTAGCCTCAACAGCCGTTGCATCAGCTGCTGAGAAAAATGGGGAGATCCTTAACTAGAAGGCATGGAAGCAGCAAACGGCAGACTGGCAGGAGAGGCGGCAATCTGTTGTGATGGAACAAAAATGGAAAGGCTCATGTTGTTTTTATTGCTCAGGCTGCAGATGAAAAACTCCCACGAAGAGCTGACATGAGAGAGAAAACTTGTACTATTTGGTCAAGGAGAGTCAATGACACATGGATGGAGGTTGGAGCTGCCAGTGTTTAGTTTGAAATGAGCTCACTGGGAAACAATAGCCCTTGTTTTTATGCCAGAGAGACAACAAGCTGTTTGCCTTGTTGTAGAGGAACAGGATGCCACTGGCAGCCAGGACTTCATTTCCTAAAATACTAAGTGGCTACAAAGTATTTCCCCACATGACCTTTTAAACATGTGTACATCCTTTTGAATTTGTTAATGGTAGCTCTGTTATGGCTTCCCTCTGTTTGAAAATCATGGTTTCTTAAAAGGGTCTGGGCATGAATAATTAATTGCAGAGAAAAGGCATGCAGAAAGTTTAATAAGTGAGAAATGTTATGGAAGTTTTGATTAAAAGTCTATCCTATTTATTCCTGACTTGTTTTTTTGTGTGTTTTTTTTTTAGCCACATCAACCAGAAAACCCAGTTTGAGAACCCTGTCCTGGAGGCAAAGAAGAGACTGAACCAGGAGACAACTGCAATCCAGCAAGCTGCAGCGGCAACCTCACAAGGTACGACAACCGCACTACAAACCATTTCTCCCTCCTCTGAGTGGGTGTGTAAAATTGGGTAAAGGAGTGTTACTTTGTGATGAAAAGTGACAGATATGTAAAAGCTCGAATCAAAATCTGAAAACACTTTTTGAAAAGCCTTCAACCAACCTGATTTTATTTAATGTAATAGTTTGTTCAAGGTCTGGGAAATCACTTATGAATCACATCAGAAGATCAAACTCCCCTCAATTAAATTCTAAATATGACAAGAACAAACATAAATGTTTGGCCAATTCTTTTTTAAAGACTTTCCAAGGATTATGTCAAATAATATTTTTTCAAATACATTTCTAATATAAATTTAAACCATAAATTCAGACCTAAAGAATGTAGATTCTTTTCTGGTATCCATTTGAAATAAGTCATATTCTTCATCCGGAAATTTCACACTAGAAAAAAAAAGTCTATTATATAACATTGTGGCATTTGTTTACAGTTTTTATTTCACTTTGTCTTGTCTGCTTCTGCCAAGAGCCTCAACAGTCTGTTCTGCTCTGCTGATGAGGGATAGGATGGTGGCACTGTTGTGGCATTCATTAACATGGGCCTCATTGCATCCTAATGTCACAATGCTGTAACCTGAGCTCCTCTTATAATGACTCATTACCCAAAGCCTGTCCTTTGCCGTTACTGCAGTAACATGCATTCACTCATCCACAACCCACACACTCGAGGGACACAGCCTCCCCGCTGAACTAGACAACACAACACAGTGCATCGACTAAGTAACACCCATGGCTAAAACGTCGGGCTTCACGACTGCAGAGGACTGTGAAGGACATACAGAAATAGATTTTTGCACTTGTGAAAACCTGCAAATATTACATTGCTACCATAACATGCTACGGTGACTTTAGAAATGTCTCCGTACTCAAGTCTCTTAAGTTTGGGAGACTTTCAAATCTGTGAATCCAAATCTGTGAATTTGGATTCATTAAGATTCATTTCCTCTGATGTATACCGTCTTTATCGTTGCCTTAAAAACAACAAGGAGTTCTAGTTAGACATTTCATCTTAAATGCTGAAAATCTTTAGCGCATCTTGACTTTTTTCCCCCGTTTTTTTTTGTGCCTTCTACGCTCATTGTTTTATATATTCTCATTTTAATGTGTTTTCACAAATGAACAGTCTCATTATTTCACATTGCGAGATTGTGCAGCACAAAAGAACAAGAGGAGTGCTTTTTTCTACCATTTCCACAGGGATTATTCCATATATCCATTCATTGTTAATAATTTTGGACATACGTATCAGCTAATTTGCCTAAAATGCGATAGTAATTTAATTACTTTGGCTTACGCTCTATGTAGAGGGTGACCTTTTCACCCCCGTCAGCGTGCTTTTTAGAAAGATGTTTCCTGGGACTAGAAGACGGGGACCGCCATGATTTTGTGCGAGGTCAGCTGTATGTGTCATCTTTCAAGAAGCCTCAATGAGCCCTGTCTCGACCACTTTGCTCGTGAACTCCGAATTTCAGTCAGCTTTCCAGTTCCGTTCTGTTCTTTAAGTTGACAAGCCATTTATCCGCGGCAATAAACATCATGAATTAAGAATGTGTTCATTACAATGGATGTATAATGGATGACAGTGCGGCAGTGGCGGAGTTAGACAAGCTCGTAGCGCTGGCAGGGATTCAGGGGAGTGGGGGGAATGAAGGGGGAGGAGGCCGGCTTTTAGCAGTGCATGTGTCAACAGCTGGTGGAACAGCACGTTTGGAGAGGCCACATAATCAGGCGTCTCTCTGCTCAGGTGTGTGGGGACTGTGGAAACCGTCATCGCGCCGCTGATTGCTGATTACACAACTTACTGAGCTGTCAGACGGTTGCTAAGACCAAACCAAAGCATCCTCCGTTGGCATCACACCTCAGGCATTGCACAGAACGTAGTGGAGATTATGTTATTGAAAGAGAATCACTGTGGACAGATAACTTTATGTATATTAGCCAATAGAAAAATGCAATTTTCTAAACCTAACAGTTCTTGTGTCTGATTAGAATATGCCTAGAATGTTAATGCCATTTCAGTAATTATCTTCCAATTTTTCACTTTTAAATGATATTGACTCCATTGTGGTATTTTTGTAGTCTATTCGTGGTATTAATATCAGTAGCAATCTATTGATACTTCTATGCAGATAAAATGATGGCTAACCTATGTATTCTACTCATCTTGAACCATTTGTCTGAGAATACCATTCAAATGTGGCTCAGCTCTGGAATAATTGCTTAATTGCTCTTTTTTATGATGATTTTTCATAAGAGAGAAGAGCCATCCCTCTATTTTCTCTTATTTTTCATACAGTGAAGGTTCACTGCCGCTGAAACATATCCCAGCTGCCAAACGTGCAGACTCTCACTCACATCTAGGGTCAATTTTAAGAAACCACAACAATGCATCATACAGCCAAGATGCGAACAAAGACCCTTTGTGCTGTGCTGTGAAAAAAACTGCCAACCTCCACACCACAGCATAGAGACATTCAATTTATTACAAATAATATTTCAAATGAAAATCCCTGCATTAAATGAATGCATGCAACTTTATCTGTAACTTGCCACATCTTCTGACCCTAAGCCTTGTAACATATGCAAGTGTTTGCAAAAAAAAAGCCTGAAATGTCAGGAGTTATATTTTTCTCCTGAATAGCAGCAGTTTGAGTTCATTTTCAGTCTGAGCCAGTTGAAATCAACCTCACCATGGTAACCTCAACTCAGAACTCGCAGCTTATCTGACATTTGGTAATCAGCTGCTTCTTTCGTCTCTGTTATGTTTATACACGATGATGGATTAAAAGAAAAACTTCTTGACAGCTATCAAATGAGAAGAGACGCGTCATTTCAGCAATCCCGTCAGTTTCTTCTGAAATGGTATATTCAAGTTATTTTTTTGTGTTCATTTCAAAATGGGTGTTATTTTAGCGGAATCTCATGTAAAAAGTTCCATTACTGCTTCAGTCTTTTTCAATTCTGCTGTTAAAGGCACAGAACACATTGGTCGAGGTATTGTGGATGACATCGTCTTTTTCATGTTGAATACCTTCACCTTAGTGCATTTGCTTTTGAATCCTTGAAGGACTTCTTTATGAGATTCCCCGCCCTCACTATTTGGCCCCTAGACCTTACCTGAACTCTTTCAAGGCCTCTCATTTTTTTCTTTCAACCTCCTGTTCTTCTGTTTGTATTTTTATATAGACATATGCTGTCAAATGGTTATTTCATCACACACTGGGAAAAAGAAAAAAACATTCCAAGCTGAGTTTATCGAGCAATTTGAATGTAATTATGTAAATAAGCTTTGCTTGATCCATGCAGCAACGTGGACATCTGGAGTCCACACTGACTTTGATAATCTACAGTCCCAGCCGTTCTGCGGAGGATGTTTATAGCTGGTGAACCATTTTAAAAGTGCCTGCATTTAAATTCCTGTCACATTCTGTCAAAGTTATACAGTGTTTATAAAACCAAGGAAGATGATAGGGAAACACACAGTTATTGCTTACCAGCCAGAGTAGGAAGTTGTTGCGATCTTTGAAACTAGATAGAGGAATGCACTTTGCCGTTTGAAGGGACTGTTTAATCACCTGGCACATGCAGGTTGCAGGAAAAGATAAAGAGGGAATAAAAGTGGAAGATATGCAGCTTTAGATTCCGTCGAGGTCAGGTAGTCATCTGAGAAAGCCTTTAAGCTGCATTCTTCAAAAAGACACATCAAAATATGAAACTTGCACAGTTTTCAGGATAAATCATCATTTTTGTATGTGGTTAAATCTATTTGTTGAGATCATGAAAAGTATGGGTTTTCTCATTCCTTTTTGGTGCACAAATTGTCTTAAATAGTACTGCAGAAAATACACTAACATGTGTAACATTAGCAGGAAGAAATTGTACACAGGTTATCATTTAGCCTTAATATAAAGATCACTTTTTCTAGAAGTTGACATCATCTTTTGGAGTAAAGCTGCATATCTTCACAATGAATGATGAGACAGCTCATCACAAAGAAGGTGGGATAATGTTAAGATTCTTTTTGACATTTGGTAAAGAACTGAATTTATTATTGTCACCTGTAGACAGAATGGCAGCCAGTCACACTCTTTCACTACACATTTGCAGGATTGTACACAATTTGTTGCTGGCCTATTTCAGTTTTACTGTGTTTGATTGAAAGCAATAATGCGGTCCCGGCCACAGACCATCACACAGCACGAAAAAAGATTGTGTGTTCACGATCTAAAGTACTGATATGACAAAACTGCCAGATAAGGAAGCTGCTCACTTTAATGCAGTGTGACCCTTTGAGTTGGTTATCTTTTGAATTGCTTATGCCACAGCCAAGCTGCTGGTCCATATAGATGTTTCCACTGACCTTTAGGTGTTCCTTCCCAAAGTTATATAAAAAAAAAACTACAATCACCATGCTCTGATAAATATGCAACACACTGACTTGGAGAATGCCAGAGGTGCTAAATCCCTGTTCCGCTCAACAGTGTTATAATTGAGGAAAGCAAACAAATTAGCCTCTAAAGCTATAATTTTATCATTTTATCTGTCTGCATTCCTTTCTCAGCAGTTTTGCACAAAATGTCTCTGCTGGTGGGTTTATTGAGTTTAAATATACATCACGCCTGTTAATTATAAATGACTAATTAATATGTTGATTCTCAGCCCATAATGCGTATAATTAAGGTTCGGAGCAGACGTGGATGGATTTTGCAGTCTGTGACGATGGATGGGACTTTGTTCGTTTGTGTTGCTGTGTTTGATGTGGCGCACTGCATTCAAGTCTCATAAAAGCCTTTCATTCACTGATACATTTTCTTTGTAAAATGCATCTTCAGGTAGACGGTCCTCACATGCAAAAAGAAATTTAAAATTGACACCCTTATGCTAACACGTCCATTTTCTGCACAGGTAAAGGAGGCGGGTTCGGTTTTACTGCAGAGCCCAGCCAGCTCAAAGGGGAGATGTACCACACCGCTCTGAAGAAGAGCTCCCAGGGTTTCGGCTTCACTATCATAGGAGGTGACCGCACAGATGAGTTTCTGCAGGTGAAAAATGTGCTGAGTGACGGCCCTGCTGCCCAGGACAATAAAATGGCGTCCGGTGAGCAAACTATGCACGCACACTTCCCTTTGATTAGGCAAAGAAAAACACAAGATGAGGCATGGTAGCATTTAAAAATTGGATTTAGCTTACAGAAAGATCTATGAGTTTATTAGAGCTTATATTTATGATGGTATAAAAAATTATTTTGCAGTTTGCAGAACCAAATGGTTTGCTGCGATACGCCTGGAGGTGTTAATTCTACCTCCGGGGTACTCATTTAGCCTGACACTGTCCCGTGGGTTCAATAAAAACAACTCGAGCACTGTCAAAGGCCCAGTTTAATAGCAACAATCTGATTATATCACTGCCTTTAGTTATGTACGTTTGTGGTTCGGTGGGTACAGTTGGGTGAAAAACAAAGTATACCTTCTTTTAATTCTATGGTATTACACGCTTGCCAGGCCTTCAAATTCTTTTAAAACAACCTTGGATGAGATACCTTACAATTAATTTGAAAATTTAAAATTTAATTTAAAGCTGTAATTTATTTCCTGAAAACTATACTTCTGTCATTTAAAGATTAACCCTCAGCAGCAATAGAATAACTGAGTACGATGACATCGATAGCTCGATCAAATCTTTTCAAGGACACTTTACAGCATAACACTGTTTCATTTCAGCTACTGCTTTCTAATTTATGTACATATCTCTTAAGGGGACAATATTGCATTTAATTCAAGTTTTAGACCATTTTCCTCTTTGCACTGGTAAAACCATCTGTTTAAAACGTGGCTGTTGATATATCTGATGGTTAAAATGAATGACCACATACATTTATAAGGATCTCTTCAATCCATAATTTTCATATACTGTGCATCTGCTATATGTTTAATACCATCCACATCTTTTTTTTCCCTCTCCAATTTCTTACATTGTTGAAGCACACAATGCTACAATATGCAAGATGGCCCCACCCAAGGACTACACTAAAACTAAGTCAGCGCCCTTTAAAAGATGACAAGAATGCAAATACTAATAATAATAATGATGATAATAATAATATGTGTCACAAGACCTTCCCATAGTAATGTATCACTGTTTTGTTTTTTTGTTTTTGTTTTTTCTGAGGTGTCCACGGGTGGTAAGATTGGAAACTGTGGTTGTATTTTGCAAATTTTCAGACCTGCTGAGGACAAGCTTATTTTAATTACCTCCATAACACCTTAGAATTTAAAAGGGGTTAATTTGATTTATTTTTTTGTTTTTTCTGTGACGGTGCTTGTGTGTATGTGTCGCTGTAACTAGTTTGAAGTGACAGAAATCCACATTTATCCCAGCTCAGAGTAGTTGCAGCAGGGAGTCCTGCTCAGGTCTGTTTAGTAAGGCAGTAAGTGAAGAATGGACTAGAATGAAGTAGGAGTGAATGACATAAAAGGAAAATGAGGCAGCATATGGACCTGTCGAGATGAAAATACGATAGAGGAGTGAATAGGAAAGAGACATTTCAAAAGAAAGATACGTTTCAATAAGAAGGCAGAGAGCGCATTTCAAAGAGTATAAAACATCGATGTCCTGATTGAATGTCAGAGGAAAAATCTCATTGTCCCATTGCTTTACTTTTCTGGTTTTTGTCTTTTTCTAGGTGACGTGATTGTTGAAATTAATGGGATGTGTGTGCTTGGCAAAACCCATCCAGAGGTAGTGCAGATGTTCCAGTCCATCCCGATTAATCAATATGTGGACATGGTTCTTTGTCGTGGCTACCCTCTTCCTCCGGATGTGGACCTAAACAGCGATGACCCTCTTCCCCCTCCTCCCCCTCCGCCTGGCACTCAGCCCCAGCAGGCTCTGCATGGCGGGGAGGTGGTGACCGCCGTGCCCCTCATCAATGGACAACCACTGCTGGTGAAAGGCGACGTCCTCCATGGCTCCTCGCAGGAGCTTCACTATGTTACCACGGACGCCAGCGGCCGGCCTGTGGTGGCAGCTCTGCCCAATGGGAGGCAGCCAGAGCGGGCGGAGGTGGCCACGGGGATGCTGCAGCCCGAGCTGGTGAGCGTGCCGCTGGTCAAGGGTCCTGGAGGATTTGGGTTTGCCATTGCTGACTGCCCCCTTGGCCAGAAAGTGAAAATGATCCTGGATGCCCAGTGGTGCCGTGGTCTGCAGAAAGGAGATGTCATTAAGGAGATCGACAGGCAAAATGTCCAAACCCTTAGCCACGCACAGGTGGTGGACATCCTTAAGGATTTACCAGTAGGCAGTGAGGTCAACGTGGTGGTACTGCGAGGAGGTGAGAACCTAAGGCAACAGTAACTCTATCTCTCTGTCTACTGTCTGTCTGACATTCTCTAAACAGCTTTTGCATATCTACTGATCAGGAAAAACGATTGGCTCGATGTCCATGTTGATTCATGTCTTGCTTTCTGTCTCATTGCTCTCCTCTGTGTTACATAATTTGCCATTATTGTCAAAACAACTTAAGTTCAGAGGACTGGTGCTAACCGGAGGTGAGGTGGTGTTTTGGCTAGTTTGGGGCCACTGAGTGATGACACTTTGTTGTTCTGTGAAAGTCTGTGTGATGACACCGAGTCCGCCGTATGTGTTAAGACACCACAAGAGTGACTGCCGTTTCTTTTGCGGAGCAGATCCAACAGCACTGATGTAGCTACTGCAGATGCTTATCAGGCTCGGTCTGTAAGAGCTTTCATTCTTACCAGCACATGGAGCTCCTTTACATATGCAAAGTGCTTATCCCGGGATTCCTTCTCCGTGCCCCTAGCCAAACTGACTCTGTTTATAACTCCCAGTAAGGCGTAATTATCTCTGTTACAAGTTTGAAAGCATGAATTACAATGAATCACAAGTGCGGGGATGGGCTTGCGTCCGACTAGCTGAGGAAGGAGGGAGAGACCCCTTCAAATGACTCCTGCTTCCATCTCTGGCCGCCCGAGGGACTCACTACGCAAATCGATGATCCCCGGATTGACTTTGATCATCAGCAGCGCACAGGGGATTTCTCCACGCTTCTACAGCCATAGCCTCTTAAACATCCATGGCTAAACAGCCATAGTGGCAAGGTCTACCGGGGCCTTCTCCCCAAAGCCACGCCTGAACCCTTTTCCCTGCTTCTCCCAGCTACCCGCCATATTTACACTCGCTGCCGTGTCACCATGGCCATGTCCTGCTCCACTGGTGCACTACATGACTCCACAGCAGAAGCACATCTGGGCTTAGCTCTGCTCCGCCTGCACAGTCAAAAAGCTGATGCCAGCTTTAACCCTCATTAGACAATGGATTTGGCTTGAAGGAGACTCCCAGTTTCTGTGTGTGTAATTAATTGTGAGTGTGTGTGTGAATGACAGGCTTTGGAGTTGGACAGTAGGAAAAGGATTGGGTGTGTTTGGGTGTGATGCAGGTGCAACGCATCTTTTGTTTCGCTCCTGTGGCGAGTTTGCTATTGGATTCGGATTTCACGGTGAAGCATACAAAATTGTTGTGTGAGGCTGCATTAACCCCTCACCAGACCAAGTATCAGTCTCAGTACAAAGGGCCGCAGGCTCCGGAAAAGTATTTGCTAATTTGATTAATTCAGGGAGTTGAAGAGAAAGGAAGTGGGGAGAGGGCTGTGAGTTGATCTGTTGGGAACAATCTGAATGCTTGAGATGAAACACGTGGGTGTACTATAAGACAAACAGAGGGCGAAGAGAATTGTTGGTCACGGAGTTATATGCATGAGTCTCTCATGCCCTTCCCTGCTTTTGAAGCTTTACAGTAGGCTTTCTGGAGTTGTTCAGTTCTTTAGAACATCTTTATAATGCATTTGTATCTCTAATCTTAAGGATGCTTGAATATTTGATAATGGTGCGTTCTGTGGAGAGCTAACCTCTTGAGCTCTGAGAACTCGCTAATATATTTTTAAGCTCACTACTGCTGTTTGTTAGTAAGAGAGGCAGTGCCATCTGGTGGACTGCAATTCACAGACAGCTGTGAAAAGCACACCTTGTTTTCTAAGACTAAATTCTTGTTGTCTGTCTTTGCTTCCCAACAGGTCAGACATCCCCTGTAAAGGCTCTAAAGCCGGTGAGTTCATATGTATGTTTCCCCTCTAATGTGTCCCCAAAGGACAATATCCGTCAATTTGATTTCAAAGGGCTTTGTCCTTCAGTTTAACCAGTAAGCCTCTATGGTATCAAATTAAATCATGCAATTAATTTGAATGTTGATTATGTTTCTGGGCACCTTCTTTTGTTTTCTCTCAAAACAGTCTCTAATTACATTCTTTCACTATTCATATTCTTTGTCTATTGTCTGGGGATTGCAGTCGTAATGAGGCCTGGATGAGCCTTTTTAGATACGGCGGTATCATTAATACAACAGTTTTAGATAAAGAAAGTGCCCTTTCTGCCTGAAGAAGCCTGAAAACAGCCTTTGGGAAATCTTTGCTTTCTCCCATGGATTTCAAATTATATCTGAATCCCAATGCTTAGCCCCCAGAACAATAGCAGAAGTATAAATTGAAAATGTTCTGTGGTATTAAAAATGGCCAATGACTTGACCTTTACTGGTTTTGTAATCTAGCGCCATTAGACGCTCGGTCGCTGTTGAGATTTTCAACAGCCATCCGATGACCTTCATACATGTGTGTTATCACAGAGGCGGGAATTAAACTTTTCTGTAGAGCTCGTCTCTTTTCCCACCAACAAGCAGTTTTTGACGGGCTGTGCATGTGTTGTCAGAGACAGGAAATGACAGCTAGCACAGAAACTTTGGACACCATCGCAGACGCAACGCCACAAGCCTTGCCCTTCCACTCCAACACGAGCACTCTGCGCTCCTCTGACTCCCCCAAGCGAGAGGCCACAGAGATGTACCTGAAGTCCAAAGCCCTGCTGGAGAGCAGACGTGAGTACAGACTCATTCACACACACCCTTTTCTACAAGTTGAAGGTTTGGTTTTTGGAATGCAACCCTAGCAGTGACGGAGTGTTACTCCTCCACAGAGCCTCACACCAAAGACATAGATGTTTTTCTGAAGAGAGACATTGAAACAGGCTTTGGTTTCCGTGTTCTGGGAGGAGAAGGTCCACAGCAGCCAGTAAGTTTCTATAACGCCTTGTAATCCTCAGGGTTTTGTATGGACCACTCATTTGGAACGTGCATTGATTTAGCTTAAGGGAATTTGTGAGTGATGGAGTTATCTTTCTGTATATTCATTGGAAAATAGATTTGTTTTTCACTTCTGGTATACTTTCCGTTATATTGTAATTGGCCACTTCTCTGTTATTAACTCCATATCAGAACGTATTTCCCCAGGTGTACATTGGAGCAATCGTGCCGAACGGAGCCGCAGAGAAGGACGGCCGTCTCAGAGCGGGAGACGAGCTCATTGGCATTGACGGTGTGATGGTCAAAGGTCGTTCACACAAGCAGGTGTTGGACTTGATGACCAACGCGGCTCGAAATGGTCAAGTCATGTTAACCGTTCGCCGAAAAGTCATCTACAGAGGTGGGTGATCAGTCCAAGGGCCCTTTCCCAAGCTTCAGAAACGTTTAAAATATCCCTCTATCAGTCTCACAGGACTTGTTTTTGTTACTATGCGCCAAGAAAAAGATTTTTATCATAGAAAACACACTTAAACAGAAGTCGAATAGGAGCTGTATGTAAGATACAAAATGTGCATGTCTCCTTTCAAATCAGATGCGACCGATGAAGAAGTACATGAAATGGCCCCCGTACTAGTGAACGGTTCTCCCAAGCTACCTCGCTTACCAATGCCCAGCGCACTGGATCATGAGTCTTTTGACATCACGCTCCATCGCAAGGACACTGAGGGCTTTGGATTTGTCATTCTCACCTCCAAAAGCAAACCACCATATGGAGGTGAATATCAAATGGCTAAAGCTGTCGAATTAATGAAAAAAAATGATAATATCAAAGACAACTATTGTTGTCGCAGGCTGTGACAAGATGTTGGGTAATCTACAAATGCCACTAATGTGTAATTCAGCCATGAAGATACTGACAGTTAGGCTTTACATAGCGTTGTATGGCCGCGATATCAAATTTCTTATCATGTCTGCCATTTCAGTTATCCCTCACAAAATTGGCCGTATCATTGAAGGCAGTCCCACTGACCGCTGCGGCCTACTGCACGTGGGAGATCGTATCTCAGCAGTCAACGGGCGCTCCATTGTTGAGCTTTCTCACAATGACATTGTTCAGCTTATCAAGGATGCTGGCAATGTTGTCACCCTAACGGTGGTTCCTGAGGATGGTAAATATCTGTTTGCCTTTTCTGCCAGTGGAAAATTGGATGCCTAGTGTAAGGAAGAGCAAGAACACAGCAAGAGATGTGTATAAGAGAATCAAACTGACAATATAATAATATTGGACACAGCGATATCAAAACATTTCACAGCCTCCATCAAGTTTGGTCTTTCATCATGAAAAGCATAGACAAAGTTCATACATGTTAAAAGCAGAGCTACACTAAATTAAAAAAGTCAAGATCACGTGTTGATGTGATGGATTGTCTTATTTTTTACTTATTTTCAAAGTTCTCAGTTTATCTCTCTGCCGGAAAGCATTTCTTGTTCAGGGTTAATAAATAGTTATTTGGGAATACTTATCTTTAATTGACATTGAATTTTCAAAAATAGCAATCTGTCCCTTAGTGTCGTCATAGTTCCAAAATACTTTAATCATGGCCGTTTGTAGTGTTTGTGATCCACCGGGTCTCTTGTGTGCAGAGATTGAACCGTATCATGTAAATCCTCTAATATTTGTACCCTTGATGTTAAAACCCTTAAACTCTATTCCATGATTTATCTGATGTTTAATTCTCTGAACTTCTGCGTGTTTACTCAGAAAAGACTAAGACTCCCGTCTGTTCTTTCACATCAAATCATTTTAAGATGTCTTCAATATTTTGTTGCTACTTTCCCTCTATTATTTTTTTTCAATCTGGCTGGCATCCAATTCAATTTCTGCATATATTTAAAAGATTAAATCATATAATTTTTTTTATATTAGTATTTTTACATAATTGAAGTCCCATTGACATTTTAGGAGATAAAAGAGAGAAATTGCCATGCATTTGATTAACAAATTTAAGAGTTGAATTCAGTTATTATTTCTGCTGCTTGAAATTATTATGAATGATGTTGTGGGTGTTTAGGTAAATCAGAATCAGAATCAGAATCAGAAATACTTTAATAATCCCAGAGGGAAATTATTTAAAATGAGAGATATTGGTGGTGCTGGGTGTAATATCAATATGTCTTTTAGAATACAAGGGCCCTCCATCCGGTGCAAGCTCAGCCAAGCAGAGTCCAGCCCTCCAACACAGAGCCATGGGACAAAGGTCAGTACTTCAGGGTGAACATTTTAAGTATCTGCTCACTGTGAATTTCCAATGTCTTTTTTGTATTTTATCAGTTTCGCAACCTCGCGTAATCATCATTTGAGTCACATGTCCATTTATAAAGAATAAAGAAATCAGGTTGTTGAGAGGGAAAATCAAAGAAATCAAATTTCACAATAAATTCTTTAAACTAATAAACCTCTCAAATGCTAATAAAAGATACCTGTTTCACAAATGCGCACAATGTATACAGATGAAGTACAGAATTGATAGTCTCTATCTTTGCGTTTGCTCCAATGACATCATTTCTTTCTTGCAGTTATAATTTGGACTTTGAGGAGAAAAGAGATGGAGTCAACTGGTCTGAACAGAAAACTCTTCCTCCTAGTGAGCAGGGAACACTGTGTGTGACAGGACCCAACCAGGTAAAAATCATCCTCTTATTTATCAGTTTTACTCCAGCTTTTTGCTTAAACCTCAAAGAAACAGGCACATAAACAGCTCTTATATACGTCTATATAAAAAGTCTTAATGCAGTTTATTGTTCATGTACTACCTGAGTGATGATGTACCATAACATTATGATAATGCTTACTGCTTCATCAAAGTTTATTTTCAGGTTTATATGAAAGCTTTTGTCTCAACAGATGAGACATTAATTTCAAAAAAGCAACAAAACATTATGCACGTGCAATGAGCATGAACATGAGGTTACTATCAATTACAAATGTCCATATTGTGTTTCTTTTTTTAAAAAAAGACTAAAAATGTTCCATAAAATCACTTTGATTAACATACACACAGTATTTGCTTTTTGGATTTTAATAGTAACAGTTTGGGTTAGAAGCTGACATAAGACATAAATGGTAATCCCGTTGAAGTTTCAATTAGCTCATTTTCTTGGGCAGAATAATGGAAGACATACATTATTAATACAGAAGATATTTATGGGAGCATACATGGCTGAATTGAATGAAAAGCTGCACCTGGCACATTATGCTGCCATGAGCAATCTTCTGGAAAATCACTGGTTGGGTGGTGGACTCCAGCAGAGCTTGATCTTAACCTGTTGTCTTCTTCCACAACTAGTCGATGTCTTCAGTTGATGCTGATGCGATAAACATGAAGCAAAAACTTCAGTGCTAAAAAGTTCTTAAAAGTGACATCAAGCAACTTGATATCTGCCATATCTGGCCCCTAAAATCCTTAACATTTCCTTAGGAATACTTTTTTATATGGTGAGCATAATACTTTGGCCTTGAAGGTGATGGTTTTTGTTGGTTATTGTTTGCTTGTTGCTTTGATGGCAGCCCCTCAGTCTATGTCAATATTCAACTGTATGGACTGTAAGTGTTTACTGCAGTACTGGTGAAAGCTCCTGTGGTTCCCAAAACTGGTTTGGAGTGTTGTTACAATCAACATAATGCTAATTAATGAGACATAGGTGAATTTTATTAATTTTATGCCAAAATTACAAATAAATTACATTCACAAAAAACGTTATATAGATATCTATAGTTTTTTTTATTGAAGAAATGTATATGTATTTAAGTAATAAGGATAGGAAAATGCTCATTTGGATTGTAGCTAACCATTATTTGTCTGAGTTTATACAATAGAACATTTTTATACATTGAAAGGAAGTTGCGCTTGCAAAAAAGATTTTACATGTTGTGGTCGTATCTTGCCAGTAGGTGGCCCCCCAAAGCCACCACCTCTACCATATATTGTGATGGCAGGAATTCCAACTATCAGGAAGGTGGTGGTGTATCTTCATAACTTTCCAAGAGCCAAGAGACATTCCTGACTGCAGTAAATCTTCCGTCTTAGACTTTCAATGAGCTACTGGTGCATTCCAGTTCGACTGATTTGTTTTCCTTTGTTTAATCTCCCCAGAAAAATTGACAGCACAATATTTCCAATGGCATTTCAAATATGACTACAGGCAAACGTCGGACTGTGTCTCTATGTGTGTGAGAGTGTACTGAGATTCATTTCTGTGTAGGGTTGTCTGACAGTGGAGCTGGAGAGAAGTCCCAGGGGATTTGGCTTTAGTTTGCGAGGGGGTACAGAGTACAACATGGGCCTGTACATCCTGAGACTTGCTGAAGATGGACCTGCTCAGCTGGATGGAAGAATCCATGTCAGTGCCTCTGTTATGGTGATATTCATTTACAAGACATTCTTCTTAAAACTGGAGGCTGTAATTGGTGTCTTCTAAATATCACTTTTAAACTGATCTGCATAGCGGGAAAGCAGCTCTCAGAGGATATAATATCAATTTAATCCAGCAACTCTCAGATTGATATATTCAAGAAAGCATTATTACTATTCGGTACAGATGTTCTGATGAAAGAAAAGGCTTTAAATTGTTATTTTGGCCATATTTCCTCCATAGAAAATAATTTTACCAGAAGATGTCCCCTTTAATTGACCCTGTTTAAACCTAGAGTTAGGCTAAACCTGCATTTCCTTGTTTAAATGGCATTGTTAGAATAGCAAGGATGAGAATGCAGACTCTGCTGTGCAAAACAAAAAAGCTGCTCCTCATGGAAATCAATTTTGGGGCCTTTCAGGCTGTGATCTGTGGGCATGACACTGCCTGTCCGTGTGTGTTGGGAAATGTCAAAAGTGATTACAGCCTTGCTGACTAACATGCTTGTACGTCTTACCCTGGGCTTTTTTTGTCAGCTCTAGAAATAGGGAGTGCCTTCAGGATGTCACAAAGCTGTTTGTGTGTGTGCAGCATAAAAGTTTCATCCCCTGATGATAAACTCCTGTACGTTTGAGCGTGCATGCAGCGCGATGCAGAGTTTGGCAGTTTTCTTTTCGTGTGTTTCAGGTCGGAGATGAGATAGTGGAGATCAATGGGGAGCCAGCTCGTGGCATTTCCCACACCCGAGCTATTGAACTCATCCAAGCTGGAGGAAACAAAGTGGTGCTGCTGCTGAGACCAGGGGCAGGTCTGGCTCAAGATGCCAGTGAGTACAATTTCCAGACTATTCAAGTCTTCGGTTTGGATTAACTTTTTATAGCTTGATGCTCTTCTAATGGGTATTAAGGCATAGTAGTGTAGAATTGACAACCTCAGTATTTAAAAAAAAACTATCATTCCATTGTTACGCATATGTACTTTCATAAATAAATCAGCCATGTAAAATATCCACCACAACATATAATTTTATCTAAATCTTTACAGCACAACACTCTGTGAAACACATTTTATTGACCGACTTCTCATTGTTTCACATCACAAACAGGTCTCCATGAAGTTCCTTGTAACAGATTTCATTACCAGCTTTAACCACAGTATTTTAACTGCAAATTGCAACTGTAATCCATCATGCAAACATGTTCTGAGGTTTTGTGCACTAATTCTCTTTCTTTTTCATAGTTTTGCACAGTCTATGGGTGTGCTTAGGGTCTTACTGCATGACAGAGTTAGAAACTTATCAATGCTTGGAGATGTAATGTGTCACTGCAAAATGGATCGAAAGCCATTGCTGGTTCTAGTTTCTGACTTTTTTCTGCAGCAAAACACCCAGAAATAATCACTCACTGCTTTGAGTGGTTCACAGCACGTTGTCATCCTTCTGACCTTTAAAATACGCACAGAAGGGTTTGCGTTAGAAGAAACAAATTCATTTTTATGATCACGGGACTCAGTGTCAGTCACCCCTCAGTCTAATGGAGATGTTCCATCCCCCACCATCTCTTTTTTGGGTTTCACTGCATAGAAGATTCTTTGTAGTAGAAACTCCTCCCCAGCCCGTAAAAACATGCTAAATGGAGCCGTCTCTGGACAGTTGATGCAGACGCTGCAGACTGCAGTTTTGAGCTGTCATCTGAGAAACAGTTAAAGAACAAGAATCTGTCACTGCAAACGTATCCCCTGCAGCAGGGGTCACCCAGGGCCCCCCACTGGGGCCACTCAGGGGGTGGCTTGGTGGGGTGATGCCGAGGGCATTCTAAGCTGTTCTTTTTTTGGATGGGGTTTTATAATTGCTCTAAGGTTTTATTTATCTTATCTCAGAACGGATTCAGAATCTCTCGGTTTTCTTTTTTAAGTCAGTCATAACTCTTGTTTTCAACATGTTGTGGCTAATGTTTTTATCGATCTAACCTTGTTTCTTTTGATGAACAAGCTTTTCTGAGTTTTTGTTACTAAATCTCTAACCATCTGCTTTCCTTGGCCTTTCTCTTGCCCCTGCTGCAGGTAACACAGCTTCCTCCACTGTGTGCTATTATACCGAGCACCAACACTAACATCATCGCTCCTCTATCTGGTCTCTTATCTTTAACCTTGGTAATTAACTTCTTGCTGACATTTTCCCACTGTTGATAACCACTGTGAAATTACCATCAAATTCTCCCTGGCACTTTCTAAAATCATCATTTTTGTTTTGTCTATGTAATGTTCTTGTGCCCTCGTTGTGCTCTCATATAAAATTGAGCCATTCTCTTACAGATCAACGTGATCAAAAAATCATTTCACCCACAAGCTATTTTGGAGAGGTGTTTTGCTCTGACACATCACCCCAGTCCTCTCCATATCCCACCGGGGCTTCCGTTTTTGTTTCCTCTCCCATTTCTGGCAAACTGAGGCATTCTCATAGTTGTAGCACCAAAATCCAACAAGGTCGCGCGCTACGCCGCAGCAGGGGTTTTAGTTTGATGGAGGGGAGTGGCGAGTTGGCCAACAAGAAGGTAGACAGGCTTTCACCCATCTCCCCCGACCACATGAAGTTCTACATGAGGACTAGACCCACCAATGACCCCGGAGAGCCTAGCAGCCCAAAGATAACAGGGGAGACACTTCCTAAAGCCAAAGAGCAACATCACAGTCGCAAAAAGACGTCCAGTCAGGCACAAGACGCAGTGCCCAGCAGAACCAGAATGCCTCAGCTTGCCTCCAAAAGCCAGACTGCAAGCCTCAAGGCGTCCGAGGGTGGACAGCAGGTGTTTTCAACCCCACAGCACACAGATCATCAACAAGGCCTCCGCGGAAGGCCTCCGAAAGATGCCTCCAGCAGAGAGAGCTTAGCTAATGAAAAGCGAAAAAGCGTAAGCGGGTATCCCGAGAGCAGAAGATACACGCTAGGCGGAGGTGAAAGTCGGAGGCCTGATCCTGAGAAAGGACGTTTTACCAGAAGGGGGATGGGAGATTCTCCCCGGCACAGGACGTTTTCTCTCAAAGTAAGCGAGACTGAGAAAGATAATGGTAAAGACTCAGGACACAGAGATGTTAATGGCCAGGTCAAACCCACGGAAAACAGTAAAACAACTAAAGGCACAATTTACAAAAGGGAAATGCTGTTTTCTCAAGACATAGATCCACAAAGAAAGACACATTTACCAAGGGAGACAAAGGGAAGAAAAAGTAGAACATCTAGCTCCAAAGAAGATAGTAGAAAAGTGGACTTTGTGGACTCTGTGAGTGGTTTTCCAGTGGACTTTCAGAGTCCAAAGGGCTCCCTTAGCCCAGGCCCGTGGAAAGTACCGTGCTCTGCTAAGATCCTCACCGAAGCAGAAGTCCTCCGTGAGCCTTTGTGACAGATCACTGAATAGCCAGGAGAATAATTGTGCCATGGGATATTTAACAGGATCATGAGTTGATTGTTTTCCAGAGTTCTTCCACAAAAAACGGGAAGGGGAATGTGCCACTTTCACTATCGTTGGACCATGGCTAGCTTTGTATTTTGGGAGTCCTGTGATATCCCATGTGGCATGTAGCACTCCCCTTTGCCTTTTCAGCTGCTTCTCTTTTTCTTTTGTGGCAACTCACCGGCACGCTTGGGGCTTTGTCCGGAAAAAAAAAAACATTTTGAAATGTGAAAATGTGCCAATCCTGGGAACCTCTCGTGGAACGACCACCACCAACAGCACGTCACCCATTACAATGCAATGACCCATATGCAAAGAAACACAAAAGGCCCTGCCTCTGGTCTGTAGTGAACACTTAGTCAAACTGGGGTTTCATGTTGCTCACAGCCTCTTTGTGGGATATTTGGACTCTTTTTCTGAAAGGTTTTCTCAGCTGCATGCCTTCGGTCCTTCTGTTTGTTTTACTGCATGTATTCTGCACATCACAGAGGCTTAAACGGTTCCTTGTTTATGATTCTAATTTCTAAGACCCGGCAGATTTCAAATACAACCAAGCAAACGTTTACTTTACCAGTTACTCTAGACTGTTTTCGTGGGTATCTTCATGACACATCCTCATGGGTATCGTATCATTAAAAAGACCAGAAACTTGTGGTTTGAGATCTTGTTTACCATGTGTATAAAAACGAACCAGTGTGAAATTTATTGAGGTGATAGATTAAAAAACTTTATGTGTATGTAGCTGTACCAAACCATTCCACATTTTGATATAGACTTTAAAAACTGTCCCATGTTATTTGAGCTCTACCTTATTTCCAATGTACGTTAGTAGTCAGATTATCGTGGATCTTTTTAGATCACGAAATGTATAGAACTTACATTCAAACTGCTGTACCAAATGTTTGCAATGTGTCTCATTGTGAAATATAATATATAGATATATAGATACATTTATATATATATGTATATATATATATTTGAATGTTTTATGTATTGCAGTCTCTTTCTCTATTGAATTTCATTGCACTGAATCTGCCCTTGTAGCATAACATAACAGAATGATTTTTTTTTCACCATTTCATTTTTAATGCTTTGGTGTTATTATTTAGCAAACATTTTAAATGTTTTCTTAAAAGTTCACTGTTAAAGGCAGAAATTGTGGCTCATGTAATGCTTTTTTATTTGCGAATCGCGTATGTTTTTTTTTTCTACTTTTTAAGGGAGGCAGGCAATTGTGAAGAGAGACAGAGGGTTTAAATTGTACATATGTCTATTCTGCTGTGTGCTTGTTGAGCCAGGGCATCCTGATGATGTAGGCTGGGGAACGTGGCATTTTACGGACATATTGATCAAGCTGCTGATGTAAGAGAGGGCTGTGTGTAAAGACAAATAGCGTATAAATGAAAGAAACAATGGTAAAATCAAGGAAAAGAAAAATAATCACACTTGCTCATACACCTTAGGAAAGATGTATTTAAATGAGCTCAGGGAATGCAGTGTAGTAGCAAATATATGTTGAATAACTGATTAATAAATGCAGAGCGGAGATCAGACTTTGGGATTGTAGAGAGCACTTGTCAGTCGCACTATGAGCCAAACAGGGGTAAGTTTTCGTGCAATAGTTGGGTTGTTCTGATGAGTTAATCCAACTCTGAGTGTCGGGTGCCGGCAGTTCATTCTGGTCCCACATCAGACGATGCTCTTTTTATTGTCTCTCCCCTGAACTGTTGTGTTCCTTTATGCTTTTATTTGTCCATTTTGTGTCTCATCTCTGCATTATACTGTGGCCTTGCATTGCTTCATTAGAAAAAATATCCTTGTGGTTTCTTCTACATTCTTTAGGAACAATAGATGTAAATGTTTGTACATTGTACAGCACCTTTATAAATACTTGCCGAGTGCTCTTTTGGGGAGAAAAAAAAGAAATAGAGGTATATTAAAACGCTCTGTTATTTTTTTATGTAAAGAAAAAAAAGGAAAATATTTCAAATGGATTTAAAAAGGGTAGGTTATGACCTGGTATGACATGGTATACTGTTCATGCACTGAAAATAAAGTTTTGCTGAAAACACCTCTTTGGTTTTCTTGAACTCAAACTGAGAAAACATATCTAGAGTCATATTTTTCCTCTGATTCTTACTACAGCTCAATCAAGACATCATTTGAAAGTATTTATGTACAAAGAACTGTAGCAATATTTGTTTTGTGTAGAATCGATTGTAGTGTCATGGTTATGTGTGAGAAATTATGTGGCAGGACCCCTGGGAACTCGAAGTTGGGGGTTGATGGCTGACTTCTGATGAATTGGGTCGTCAAGAAGAGGTGAGTTCAGCAAGAGTTCATCTGGATGGAAAGTTACAACAGAGAAGTGATGAATAAATGCTTAGGACCTCCCCGGCTGGCTCATAGACTCATACACCATAAGACCAAAGTTGCAATGTCAGAATTTAAAATGATGTAGGTTTGACAATATGAAAGAATGGAAGTGATAAAGACCAGAAAAGCAAAAATAAAGCCTGAAAGTCAGTGTATAGGAGCAGACATGACAGACGTGATTAAATTAAGGCAAAAGCTTATTATACAGTCTGTCAGTACACCACCTACACAGTCACAAATGTTGGCAGATTAATCATTAGGGAGACATATGTTGATTAATCCCTTTGATATATAACAAACATAACAAAGCAGCAGAAGTCACTGTCTGCACGGCTGGTTTCCAGTTGGCATGTAGCCAACTTAGCTATAGAAATCAAGACTGCCATAAATAAGGTTCTTTTCAAGCAGTTAGAAGATCACGGAAGCAATTTGTCCTTTGTATCCTTCATAACTGTCTGAAAAGCATTGTTTTAGTGAGCTATGATTGTCATTAACCTCCTGTGA
The DNA here is from genome assembly GCA_013363375.1 of Menidia beryllina. Taxonomy (NCBI): domain Eukaryota; kingdom Metazoa; phylum Chordata; class Actinopteri; order Atheriniformes; family Atherinopsidae; genus Menidia; species Menidia beryllina. The sequence continues at coordinate 16,345,946 of JABUIW010000205.1, forward strand.
AAAGAAACTAAATCGTTGCCACTCGAATTAACCTTTAACTTTCACTAATTAACCAAAACTAATCACAATGAACTGTTATTTCCTTGTGTAAGAATTGGCTTATATTTACTAATCTTTACTTGATTAATGAAATGTATGTAAATTACTAACAGTTGTGTTCATTTTAAGAATTATGTCTATGATCGTACTCCCGAATTCCTATTCTTTCTAAGACACATCTTCAAGGATCACACACACATTTGTACTCTGATCATTTCTCTGGTTTATTCTCAGGCTTCCAATAAAAGAATCGGTCCAACACTTGGGAAAAGAAATGATCTTTTTTTGGTTGAACTCTGTCAGCCGGACGTTTCAAATGAATATCCAGCTGAGCAGCGATGAGCTTTCAGCAGAGGACATTTGAACAGTGGCTGCTGTCCTGAGGTACATTTGATATGTCAGTGTCACCAAGAAATGGACGTGATCATCCAGTTATTCAAGGCCAGTAGAGGCCCAGCCTTGACACAGAATGACAGAATTGTAGATGATCTAATCATTCACTGAACACAAAAATTGCTGGAATCTATTTAAAACTTAATTCAATCTGATGTTCTATTTCAAATGTGTGGAATTTGCAATTTCGTAACAGGGCTGAAAAGAGTTCTCGTCTTGTTTAGACTTGTTTTAGATTCAGTGTTAGTAAAAATGTTGCTTTCCAAGGACAACAAGCTACTATTTTCTTAATAATTAAATATGTTTTTTTGTTCTAGAAACAAAATTATTTTCCTTAGAGAAAAAAATGAAACTACTTAATTTGGTAAATAAATAAATACTTAATCACTGTTAGTTAAAGTCACTAATTGTTTCATTATTGAAATGCTCCTCTTATTCATGTTAAAACTCCTTTTGGACATGAGGTTATTTCGGTTTTATGTCAATAGGATTAATTCATGTGAGGCAAACTAAAACATAGAAACTTCTGCTTTGACTCACTGATAAGAAACCTGACTTTTCTCTGAGTATGATTGATTTTTTTTGTTTTTTTTACCTTAGTGCAGTTTGTCTTTTTCACCAGTAGATGTTACTAAGTTTTGCTTATGTCAGCGGTCCTAGCACAGTCACAAGAGGTCATAATGGTATAAAGATTTAAAAAAAGGTCTTGTTTCTCCATTCAAATGTCTTATTTTTCAAATTTCAATTTTTTTTTTAAAATTTGGTTAGGAGGTTTATCACTGTTAACACCATTATCCTAGCAAAACCTAGCAAGTATCAAATAGATCTTGTTTCTTCAACATGTTTTCCTTGGTTTAAAGTGTTCAGTCTCATAAATACTAAATGTTTCAGTGGAGTATATATTAAGAAAGGTGAGGTGTAAAAAGTTCTTAATCTTCACCGTGTTCCATTACTGGTGAAACTGCAATGCATTAGAACTGTGCAGCTTCGGGTGAATTTTTAACTCAGAAAACATCTTTTCAGCATTATCAAACGTGAGGAGGAGCAGATGCATTCTTGCTGTAGCCGGTGGGAGGGGGGGTCTTAATCATCCACTCATCCAGGGTGTTAAGGGAGATAAGAGATAAGAAAAGCAGGAGGTGCCACAGCTCTGCCAGTACCGACTGATGCAAGGGTTTTTTTTT
>JABUIW010000205.1:16349059-16369946 GCA_013363375.1 Menidia beryllina
GATAGATAGATAGATAGATAGATAGATAGATAGATAGATAGATAGATAGATAGATAGATAGATAGATAGATAGATAGATAGATAGATAGATAGATAGATAGATAGATAGATAGATAGATAGATAGATAGATAGATAGATAGATAGATAGATAGATAGATAGATAGATAGATAAGCTTTTGTTGGGTTTTCAAAGCATATGTTGTTGCCACAATTTAATAGTTAATTTTTTTTTTTGAGTATACAGTTCTGAAAGTCATTATATGTGTGGACACAACACTGGCTCATCCCTTGGGTTAGGACATTTTCATTCTTGAATAAGCCAAATGGTAACGTGTGGAAAAGCAAAAAGTCCTCTAAAAAAACAAAATGGAAGGAGTTATTGAGGCGAATACTCACCTCAGTATCTCAGTAATCACTGAGAAATTAAGGGTGCTTGGAAGCTAAATGTAAAGACATTAGAGATGGCTTTTCAGACATTAACGTGACTTGTTTTGTCACTAAAGCAGATGGCAATCACAAAACAGTGAGTATGCAGAAAGACAAAAACATCCTGTGATATTTTTTATGAGAATCTGCTGTTACAATTCTACAAATATGTACAATAAGAAAGGAAAGCACAGCATCAAAAGGGACAAAAAAGGCCTCCTCGGGGAGAAGACATGCTTTTATTGTGAAGGGCTGCTTTGTCCTTCCTCTGTGTGTGTGTGTGTTGTGGAGGGGTGGATAAAGCGGCGATGTTCCTGCTGGTGGACGATCAGAGCTGACAGCCGGAGGAGCGGAGCAGGAACTGACCAGCTCTCCGAGATGTGGGTCAGCGTCCAGCCCCTGGACGCCCGGGGCCAGCGGCAGCTCAAGTCCCTGCTGCTCATCTACCTCTTTGTCGTGAGCGCAGCCGGTCAGTGGGAGTGTGTGTGCGCGTCCGACGAGATGATTTTTATCACATGAGATCTCCGGTGTGACGAGCATTATCTGTCACCGCGATGCCAGCCTCCAAAAATAGTCTGCAGAAGAAAATAATAATAATAATAATAATAATAATAATAATAATAATAATAATAATAATAATAATAATAATAATAATAATAATAATGATAGTGTCTCAGTGGGGTGAACTTGAATATGTAACTTAGATAGAATTTTATTTTTCTGTTTTAAACCACAGGTTTAGTCTGTAAAGTCCTTTTCCTGACTAAAAGCACTGTCATATTCATCATTTTGCACCTTTTTCTTTTTCTTTTTTTTCCCTCTAGGTGACTGTCCTACGCCAGATGTGGGAGAAAGCATGGTCATGTCCACTGAGTCACAACTGATCAACGATTTCACCGAAAATGTCCAGGTCACTTTAGAGTGTGCCTTTGGATATAGGGCAGAAAGCGGTTCGGGAACCATGACCTGTATTGGGGACAAATGGACTGACTCGGATTTGATCTGCAAGAGTGAGTCCAGTAGCTGTCCAGAGTTAAGCCCCCCCCCCCAATGCTGCCGTCTGAACCGCTCCATGTGGTCACTTTGGGGCTTACTGAACTGCCACCAAAGACCTGTGGCGATATTTGATGTCCATTTTTATATTCCAGAGAACGACTGCGGTGTCCCCGTACCCCAGCCACACATGAACTATAACATCAGCGAGGGTACTCTGTTTGGTGCCAAGATTAAAGTCACTTGTGACAAAGGGTAAGTATAAAACTCTGAATCGTCAAATCTTCCATTTCTGTTGCTCAACTTTTGTTTCACGGCTTATGTTGCAACCTAAAGTTGTTGTGCTACCAGCATTTATTTACCAAAAACTGCTGTTAAAAATCCACCAAGTTGAAAATCCTTCCATATAAAATGTCTAAATAAAACAAAAAAACCCTTGAAGACAGATCTGTTGCCAGAGAGCGTTGCTTCATTTTTATACAGATTAGAAAAATTGGCTGGTACGCCAAATTTTAGGGGAGAAATTTGGCCTCTGATGTAAAATGACCCGTCCTTTGCGTTTCAGTCTCTGCCCCAACTCTTACTTGTTTTCCAGTTACATGATTTCTGGACCAAGCTTCAAGCAGTGCTTTGCTGAGGGGTGGTTTGGACGCACAAAATGTCTCAGTAAGTGTCTCTCCTCGTACTTCAGACAAAGGGAAAAATTATGCCTCGTCCTCTATACCAAGAAGAAAGAAGAAAAAAAGAGTGATTTTCTTTCTATTCCTTTTTCAGTTGTTAAGTGCAAACAAGCACTGACTGTGGCAAATGGCAAGAACTTATGGAATGGTCCAGTCAACCCGACATATGGAGAATCGGTAGAATACAGATGTGATGATGGGTACACCCTCATGGGGAGTCCCAGTATCACGTGCGGTGAAAATGGTGAATACAGCTCAGACCCTCCGCTGTGCATAGGTAAGCCCTTTGCTTAACTCTCCATATCATACAAAAAGAAGTTTGACGTTGATCTAATGCATATTTTGTGGTGACATTAGTACTTTTAAGTTATTTATGGGGCATGTAGTCCATTTTGTGTGTGTTCACACTATCATTTGACATTCCATTTACTTTTTTCAAATGATCTAATCACATTAAACATTGTCCTTGTTTTAGCTATAAGCGGTAACTAACGTCATCACTAGTAACATGTTCATCTTCTGATGATTTTAAAAAGCTGTTCTCATTTGTTGGTGGATGCACCATTTCAGCATCTGGGCTTTGAATAGCCCAACATACCTCACACAGATGTGTAACCGTTCACGTTTTCATATTTCATTTGGAAAAAGGCTTATTTTGTAATAGATTAATCTTCATGCAGCTTTAATACAAAACTGGAAGTCCTTCTAATTGTGATAAACAGACTTCGGTTGCCATTGTAGTCGCAACACTATGGAGATAACTTGACATCCAGGTCAAGATGTCATGCTTTATACAAAGTTTAGCTTTTTTTTTTTTACACATCACAGGGCCACGCTGACACAAACAACCATGCATGCTCACGCTCTCTGCTGGGATCTGTTCAGCTGTTAATTAACCAGAGATGCATGTTTTTTGGATAGAAGACGGTGGAGAGCATGCAAACCCCACACAGAAAGGCCCCAAAAGAGATTTATGGCAGGAATGTCCTTGCTGCGGAGCACCATTGCTAACCACCACCGCTCCATTTTGAAATCAATGTGAATAATTACCCCTTGGGTTAAATTCCAAATGACCTAAGGCCTTTTGTGACAGTATATCCTTCCATCACAATCAAATTCCAAGTCCTTTTTCTGTGTGAATAATTCATACTAAAGATTACTTAAATTGAGCTGCTGATCTACAGAGCAAAACAACAAGGAAAGGCTGTAAAATGCCAGCTGTTACGTCCAAGTGCAGCGTATTCAAGGACACTTCACAGCTTGGCAAATTGTTTTTTTAGACAAATTTGAGATGTAGTCAAAATAGCGACTGGTCTGGAATGTCATTTATCCTTCAGGACAGTTCTGTTACACATTCAAGTGCGCACTCGATTTGCACTTTATGGTCTGAAACATGCATACAAATCATGTGTGGATAGCTTTCCAACAAGCAGTAAAGAGCCTCAACCCCAGCTCTGTTGTGCATTCCCGGCCATGTAACATGTTAATCTGTGGAATGTTTTTAGTTCAACGTGGTGCACGCACTGTAGGTATCGACTTTGCCCAGAAGACACAGCTTCCATTCTCAGACGTTACTGCTTTTCCCGCTCGAATTTCACACCATTTGTCTACTTAACATTTCTGTCATGTGATTTTTGTGATTTTCTAAAATCCTTAAGACCTTATCGGATCATGAGCACCTTTTCCTTAACCATGGGTCCATTTTCCTTCACTAACACAATTTAGTATGGAACATTTTTGAATTTTATCTTCTCGTTTTGCCATGATATGAAGTTAATAAAGTGGCAAACGCTTGATGCATGACTTTCATTACATGGCACATCACATTTGCATGTCAGATTGAATCTGCTCGCATGCCCCACCTACAGTTTCACAAAAGGCTGATGACGGCTTTGACCGACCTCTTCTAAATTTAGCAGTTTCATATTCATAGGTGTGACAACAGAAGATAGAAATACAACGGAAATGGTAACAACAACTCCCGAATCGATACAAGGTATACAGTATATTGAAACTTAATTGGGTTATTGAACGGATCGCTTTGAAATGGTTATTGCCATTAACGGACCTTGGCTTTCTATTTAAAGGTACCAAAGTGCTCAATTTTGATTATGTTTCATGTCTCAGAAACGTCGGGTTCTTTAGATTCCTCTGCCACGCCCACCGTCACAGTCACCACACCTGCAACCGTCTCGCCTTCAAATCAAGGTATGAAATCCTGATGTCCAAGTCACAAAAGTCTTTTTATAGTGTGATAGCTGCTTTTAGCCTTCCGAAATCTGATAAGAAATGAGAATAAATCGACATGTTTTTTTACTTAAAAGGTGGCAGAAAATCTTTGACAACTGATATGAAGGCGGCTATAACCAGCGTCACGCCGACTGCATCGTCTTCCTTTAAAGGTATATAAAATACTCTTGGAGACCAAATAATAGTTCGATTTTTTGCAACGTTTTCTTTCCAACTGTATCATTCTGTGTCATTAGTGTTAAAAAATATTTCCATTATTGTACAATTAAAATCGAGTAAATCGCAGAGCTGGATTTTGAAACACGTTTCTTTGGTAAATATTAGTTTGGTGCTTTGATATGATTCGTGGTTGTTATTTTTGAGGAAATGCATAATTTCTGTTCACCCTTTAATATTATGAGGAGAGTTAATATCTTCAGGATGGGCAGATGACTTTAAACTATTAGCTAGGTTACACATTGAAATTGGATTGATTTTTATCATGTTCTTCCCCTTTAAAACATATAACAAATAATTAATTTGACCTACAATCCCTGTCAATCAAAAGTCTTTGCATTTTTAGGGAAATTCACTCGGATGCTTTCTGGATGAAGATGGACTAAAATGTCAGACACATCTGTTCTCTGTTTTGCTGAACTTCTTCTATTGATCTGAGCCAGGGCAGAGGCATGATAAATAAAACATATTCAACACAATCTGTCTGAAGATAGATGGTTTCAGATGCAGATAGATAGTCTCAGAAAAGATGCCAGATCTCTCTGACCGTTTACTGCTGGCTCATGAATTTTAAGGCCAGTTGGTACAACTTTTTCCATTCTTCTTTCAAGGTTTTACCAGAGAGCGTAAAGTGTTTCCTAAAGTCCCACTGTGTTCTTTTTAACCCAATGATTTGTCTATGTGTTACCCTAAAGGTTATCTGGAATTTAGAAAATGGGACATTTTAGAAAGACTTGTAGAGACACTTGGGTTTAAAAAGATACTTTTTAAACACAATGTTTTAAAAACAGTTAGTACATGCGGGTTTCCAATTAAATCAGCCATTTCCTCTATGATTTAAATAGTTTTTATACTAATCTTGCTGTTTTATCCTGGCAGACAAGCGTGATGAGACTATAAATGCCAACAGTTCTGATGGTGAGTTACTGGAGCTTGAAGAAGCAAGTGAACCATGTGATTAGTGCTTTTACATTTGACTTCATTTCCATCATTTTTCCAGGTAGTGCACCGGTTATAATCAGCGTGGTCGTCGTCACATTAGGTGAGCTGTCATTTTGCCACCAAAATGCGTTTAAATCATTTTTGCTTTTGAATACAAAAACGTTTTTAAAATGCTTTTTTTCCGTTTTCTTTTCAGTCACGTGCATAGTTGTGTTCTTTGTACGCAAGCTTTGTCGAAGAAGAAAAGGGTGAGATATAATATTTTATATTCAACTTATCGCATGCCTTAAACATAATCATTTCTACCTCTTCAAGTTTACACATGTACACGCACCATGAATGCACAATCCAATTAACCCCATTCACGGTGTTATCAGATGTTAGAATATATTTCTATCTACACAACAGGATCTGAGGTCATTCCCCTAACCAAAACTCTGCAGCAGTTTCAAATTCTCCGGTGATTTTTCACTCTAGCACCACAAAAGGAAATATAGTTAGTCATCAGTCAGGACTGCTGAGGAATGACGGAAGTAAACAGGAAACAGGAATCCTTTGATCAAACCATCTCACACAAGCCACGCAGAAACAAGATTGTAGATTAGACATTTTAAATTCTGCCGTTAATGTGATGACAGATGCATCATATCTGGAGATGGATGCGTTTGAATCAAAACGTTAACATTTAAGTTCCAACAAGAGACTCAATCTGAACCTGATTTTTCAAGTGAAAGTCTTTTCTCATGCCAGACTTTTATGTTTACATTTTTGTAAAGTGCGTCTTCTGTGCTAATCACAATGACTAACACTTAACACCCTGTCAGGCAGTCTGCAGTAAAGAACTAATACACTTTCATCATGAAACTGACATAACTCCATCATTCTGACACAAACTCCTTATTTGATGACACTGTAGCTCATATGACACCAGAGAAGACCTGAAGCCGGAGTTATTACAGTTCCAAAATCTTTAGATTGCTTCCCTCACTCAGGTATCTATAAATCATTTTATCATTTATTACTATAGAACCAAAGAAATATGCCATAAATACGCCTAAGTCCTCAATAAATCTACACTTAAATAATAAATCTATATTCATATATAGTAAATATATAATGATATATTATTGATATATATATTTTGTGTGGGTACATAAAAAGAAGGAGGAACGTTTGCTCTACCTTCTTCTGCACTTTGGGAATGGAGCTCAAACTAAACAATTTTCCCCTCATCTCTTATCAACAGCAGCTCTGTGAATGGAACTGTGCCTATCTGTTAGAGCATCTGTTACAGAAGAACGACATGCCCACAAACTCGGAGGGCCATCGGGGAAAGCAAGAACGCTCACTCCTAAGACATTTGCACTATATCAAGCAGATGATGAAACCTGCTGTATATTATCAGAAATCCAAGAGGACATTTCTGAACCTATTCATGAAAGGCACTTTTTGTATATTTTTTTATAATTTTCTAGTGAAGTATTAACTCGATTTTGTAAATATTTTTATTCCACTTTAATATTCTGATGCATTATTTAAGTAAACTTAAGTAAACACTTTAAAACGGTCTCTCTGCGGTGTGAATTTTTAGCACAACTTTTTGTCTTACGTCAAAAATCTTAGATATGTTTGATTTGGATATAGACAGGAGTTATTCAAGGAGCACACAATGAGACCATTTCAGCCTGCAGACTGCACTGTTAGCAGTTAAAGATATCATCAGTAACATTCTTCGCCTCCTGACTTTCTTTTCACGATTGTCTATTGTTCTTAGGTTCTTTGAGCAGCATGAGAAAGAATCCTGTAGGACTTCTTCCTTTGGTGAGGCCTTCAGGGTCACAACTGTCATCTAAAACATGAAGGGTAATTGTTTTAAATAGAAAAAAAAGCAATAAAAAATAAGTTATAGAGCAGAAATTAATTGGGTTAAGTGTAAGACTTTAGATTCCTTATTTGTCAGGAAACTTTACAAGATTAAGGCAGCTTTACTGTTTAGAATCATCAAAAAACAAAGTATTTTATGTTCTTACAACGTAGCTTTTTATGTGCACCTAAATAATGTCTTCTCTGCAAAGGCAGAAAAAGGATCAATTAATTATCCTGTTATGGGGGTGGACTGCAGTAGAGGGAAACCCCCTGGCTGTTATGTTCATTTGCCTTTTTGGAATCGCGGAAGAGTCTTTCTTACCCCATCCTCCTGCAGTGTCAAATTTCAGCTATATCGATGAAAGAAATGCTTTGACGTAGTCTGTGGAAAGGAAGAATGTTACAGAGAGGGGATGCAGTAATTATCACTGCATTTTCTTCTGACTTAAGAGCAAAGACAGTTCATTATGCGAGTAGAGGGATCTGTGGTTTTTGCTATGAAGCCTCGAGAATTGTGGTTATGTTTGTTAAACATCATTAACCACTTTCAGCTCTGCCATAAAAGAATGTATTGAAAAATATTCGTTGCTGACTGGAGACATTGGAGCCGAGTCTTATTTGGATTGGGTTGCATTAAGCAATGTGGATTTGGATTCAGTCTGATGAAACCATTTTTCTCTATGTCAACACACCAGTAAGGACCAGAGCAAAACAAAGTCCAGTAAGACATCGGTGATTTCATAAAGCTGACACCAAATTGAACCTCTGACACCGTCGGGAATAGTTCTTTGGTATTTTGCTGGTATTATTTGTATTGGCCTTTCTGTGTCCTTATTGGGAGGGTGAACAGCATAGTAATTAAGAACCGCATTGTGTAATTACCTTTTATCTTCCTGGATAATAATACCCTCAAAAAGCTTTAAATGGTTTGATGGTTACAACGCAAATCCTCTTTTTGCTTGGCTTGGCTTTGGCTGATGTCTGACAGCTAAATAAAAGAATATATTTTAGAAGAATGGGTGAGATATGCTCGATCCATCAGGAGGCTATTGTGGAAGCCATATTAAAACACTCAACTGTATTTTGGCTTAAAATTTGGATTATGTTGCTGACAACAATAGTAGGTTAGGATATTATGCAAATCCCATTTTTGATCATTCAAATCACCACATGATCTAATAATTTAGGTCACAGTTGGCTGGCTATAGGTAAATGACTGATCATAACTCCACTAAAAACAAGACCAACACTCCAAAGCCAGGCCAACATTTAACATTATGCAGTTTTAACACTTTGTTGCTTCTTTGGTTTTTACATAAACAAGAGCTTAGGCTTTTTAAAGCGTTTGATTATAATTTGTTTGAAGGTACTGCTTAAACTGAGCTAATGAAATGTCAAGTAGTGCCGTTTCATGAGAGGAAAGTTGAGAAAACTAAAATTGGTACGCTTGATCTTGGGTGAATAATGTAGTGAGTATAAAACTTATTTAAAATAATGTTTTGGTGAAACAAATTTAACCCCTGTGGTCATGAAAGAAGGATTTATCTCAGGTTTTTGTTTATTTCAGAACAGTCCTGCCATCTTTTAATCAGAAAATAATATCTCGACCAAACAAAGAGGGTCAACCCACAGCAATTAGAGCAGTTTTTCTGGACACCAGGCAGGAAAACACCCATTTCAGTTTAGATGTCTCAGTCACCACAGAGCCTAACCCTCTGACTCAGTGTCTGACATTTTTCCCGTGTTGTACAACATAATCTAATCACTGCTCGCACGTTGTGGAGTCAGTAATATTTATTAAATGTATCCAGGAAGAGGAGTTTATCCCTTCTTTCATAGCATGTTTTTCGATTGCTTAAGCACAGTTTCGCACCCTTCCTGGATAACATGTGTCCTCCCTGCAATAAATCAAAGGAAAGAAGTCTGAAATATTATCTTTGCCAGTGCCCAGAATTTTAGTTCAAGGGTAAACTAAGGAAATCTTAAAAAAATGGAGGTTGAGAGGAAGCACAATTGGAGCTGTGATATGTCTGACAGCACCTGCTCAGTTTCCACTAAAGTGACGCTGGTCCCTATCCTGTTTGGGAAGAACAGGAAAGAGATCTCTCTCCAATACCTAACACGTTCATTTATGTTTTATCTCAGCAAAGCACTTTTGAACCCTGCCCATGAAACTATTGACAGATAATTCAGAGGAAATACATGTAGTTCTAAACTACAGTAATTGTGACCATTACCGCATGGTTACACTCTGTCATTCACAAATCTTTATGCATTTGTTTGAGGTAGAAATGCAGAGATTTGGGATTATCTACATTAAATGTGTCTACATCTGAAGTACATTGTGTTTTTGTGTGTACACTGTCAAATCTGTGACCAGTAAGCAGGCTCTCATGACATTAACCTCCAAGTTAACCCCACTCCTGTTAAACATGGAGAGAAGTTGGTGTCTCAAGGAGCGGAAGTGACTCAGTTATACAAGCGAGATCAAGAAAATCCACCGCACATGCCCAGACTAATCATGTGGCCCTGTAGAGTAAACCCTCCAGCCCATCTGGAACAAAGAGCTCTGCCCATGCTCCACGTAAAGCCGCTGAATCACTGGTTATGCAAAGCGCAATGCTTAATGGTTTAGCTCCAACTGGATTGCAATTTAAATATTCCGTGTGAAAAAGAAGGAGAGACTTCATTGGCGTTCGATTTATGGCCCCTCTCTAGAGTTGGTTTTATGAGAAGAGCGGATGAAGATCTTTAAGCTCAAGACAAACAAGATATAAACGCTTCCCTCTTCGTACTTGGCACTAGATCAAAAACAGATACACCATCTGTGTGTTGTCACAGTAAATGCTAACAGGCATCATCCATATTGATTTTTTTAGTTCGACTTGTACAGCCAGTCTGAACAAATAGTGAACTTCAAGATACTTTTAATCTATGTATCAAAAGATAATCAAATGCTTTGTGGATGTTCCCAGTAACCACCCATTTCTGTCTTCATGGGCTCAGAAACATTTCTACATATGGTCTGTGGAGAGGGTCCTTTAGAGCTAAGGTCCAGTGGGTCCATTAGGGCCTTAAGAACTGGTAACCTTCATATCTGGAAATGATCAAACATTTACACTGACTTTAAAGTAGCATATGGTTTCATTTCGGCAGCAAGACTTTCCATACTTAGATAAGACAATGCCAAACTGCATATTATCACCTTTGGCAAAACTTTATTGTTGAAAGGTGTTGCTAAAGTCTGAAGTCCAAAACTGATATCATCAAAGAACAAAAGACAAAAAACTATTTCAGTTAGACTCTGATTAGTCTCCTCAGATATGAACTGTTTATGAGATTTTTGTTTGGAATAAAGTGGGTTCCAGCCACCAATAAAGATTCCTTTCTTTTTTTTTACTTGCTTTGAATGTGTTCATTAAACAATACGAAGTTTTTCATATTTTATCTGTTCTAGTGCAAGTTCAGATGAAACATTTATTTATGATATTTGAAAATAACTGTATTGTTTATGGAACTTGGCCTGTAAGTACATGTGGAATAAATAAAAGATAAAAACCAACTCAGTGCATCAGCTGGTGAAAAAAAATTAAGAAAAAAAGATAGTATATTTTTGCTATTTGTGTAAGACTATAATATTTCTTCCTTCAAAAGCACAGCTGTACTCCCCGATTTAAAAATAACATACCTCCATAATTCTATTTGTATTATTATTTCAGTGCCTCATCTGCACGTGGGCTCTCACCAAAATGTATTTTTAACTGTCGTTTTTTAAGGTTCCTCCCAAGTCTGCGGAGGTCAGGGGAAAGTCTGACTAGTAAAGTGTAACCAAAGCTACCAGTCACCCATAAAACAGGCAGAGCAAACCACAGAACGGATTGTTGAAGCCCAGATCTGCAGTGATGACGTCATGTTTACTTTGGGCACTCCCTATGACTCAGATCTTCTCCCAAGTAAAAAAATATTCAATGGCAAGCAAGTGGTTTGTTTTCGGTTGACATAGAAACTCTTTCCCTCTGAATTTCCGACATACTTTCTGGCACAGAACATAGATAAAATAAGGTCAAGCTGAGAAGTTGAGATCAATATTTAGCCATTAAGCATTCTGAGCCCTTTCGGCCCAAGTCTACATAGCACTCTTGTTTATAAAGTATGCTGTGACATCATCAGGGGTGTTGTGGCATATGACACAACAAAGCATCTACCTTTTTTTGAGATGATCAATGCGATTTTTTTTTCCAAGTTAGAGAGTGATTTGAAAAACTTCACTAAGACTTTTCGGGTACTGGTGGTGGTAGAGCCACATATTCAGAGTAATTGAAGGTTTGTAGCAGTCAGCCAGTCACAGTTGGCATCATCAACTTGGATGAAACATCAGTTTGGGTTCTGCGCCTGGTCTGTATCTAATAATAGTAATATTAGTAATAACTTTCTTGCTATTTTATAGGTTTGATGGCGATGATAGAGCTCTTCCAACGGTTTAGTAAAGTAATTTAGATGCTGTACTGGTGGTATTATTTGAGGTCAGGCACTTTATTTGTACAGCACATTTGATACAAGAATGCAGATATGTTTTTTTTTAGCAAACCAGGCAAGTATTGGTATCTATTATGTAACCACGCAACTGAGAAGGTTGTTTCCATCTAGAGGTTGCTGAGCAATTAAAGGGGAAAGAGGGTGGAGGTTGTTTTTGAGTGGATTTTCATGGGGAATGTGAGGGAAAGAAATTTGAGCAGTGCCTCCAACTTCTTTCTGTTTCCCACTACAGAATCAGGCCGGACTGGAGTAGTTGCTCACAACAGGTGGAGTTTTTCTCCATGTCTCTCTATCCCAAATGTTTTTATGTTGGCTGCCGGTTTTTGTTGTTGCTATGTGTTCACAGAACTTACCTGAGCTACCTGAATACACTCCCTGTGACGTCATCATTTCCATTGTTCCCAGGCCACAAAAGCAGTATCTCAGCACATTCATGCCAAACTGGATATTTCAACGTCAAGTTTATCTCTTTTACCCAGTTTGTCAGTTGATTTTTTTTTTCAAATTCATTTGATCCGATTTATTTTGTTGGCTTATTTATTTATTATTATTAAATTTAAACAATTCAATAATTAACAGAATATGATCCAGTATCAATTCAGTTTAACACAGTGATGGCAACATTGCAGAACTTTAAACATTCATGATATCTTGATTAAAAGAATAAAAAAATCTTATATTCTTACAGTAAATGTCCTTTATTCCATAAAAGTACATTACATATAAAATGGTTTAAGAATATAGAATAAAAACATACACACAATTAAAAGGATAACAAGGAACTGCATCCGCACAGTTCTATTTTCCGAAATAGAGCCGTTGTATTGTTCATTTAAGTCTCACATAATGAATATGTAACAAAACGTTTCACTCAGTATGCGGAGAACCAGCATACAGATTCCCAAGAGGTTTTCCTCATGACCTCATGTTATCTTCCTTCATCTGCATATTAAAATATTTAAAAGTCGCGTAACTGTGGTGGATAAACTTGACACAGTGGGTTAATTCATTCATTGGTTTTGACAGAGAATCATCAATGCCGAGCCCAAAGAGACATCTGTATTATTTCACGTGTCAGCTCTGACATGTGTTGAGGGTGAAAGAGAGGCTAATATAAGAGCTTGTTTGTCATCTTCTCAAGGAAATGGAGCATGAGAATGTTAGTCAGGCGTGCATGCATTAAAATATGACATGTTCTAAATGAATGGAAAGCTCAATAATTCAAAATCATTTCTTCCGCTGTAAAGTCGGAGAAATGACAGGCCATGTCTAAAATGTTCACTCTATCTCTTTTTGTTTCTAATCCTCAAAGCCTAATTAAGGACACTTAATAGTGATGACAGATTGAAGGCATGATGATCATTGGCACAAATTGCAATAAAGTAGAGATCTGCTGGCAGAAAATTAGAAACATTTTAACCGTCTCTTTATCAGTTCGTTGTTACAGGGAGCATGTATGCGGATGACTGGGAGCAGCATGGGAAACGAGGAGATGGAACCAAAACAGTCCTTGAAACAAAAAAAATCTTGTTATTTTTTCCAAACTTTTTTGCTGCACTTCCTCTTTCTCAGCAGCAAATATTTCCAGAGCTCTGCTGACTTGGGCCTCGGATCACTGAAGGTGCGAGGCTGCCATCTTCTGGCGCTTAAGGGAGCTTCAACAAGCAGCCGGAGCCGAACGCCGGTCGACTGTCCCTCCACATTGTAACCGATTTCAAATGGTGCTAGACACGATGGAAACTCTGAGCACCAGTGGAAAACGGTCAGCCTTGATGGGGGTCTGGTGTCAGAAGCTGTTGTCTTTCTGATGGAGGGAGTGAGCAGTGAGACGCTTTACAGCAATTATCAGTGCATACAGTATGTATAAATATACCAAGAACAGCAGACGGCCACTCTGAAGAGATGTTCCTCTAGACTAGAGGCATGTTCCTGCTCAAGAACACCGATTTCAAATGGTGCTAGATGGGATTTTAGACTCTAAGACACCATCTGAAACCAGTTTCTTGGGAAGGCTAGCTTGAGGAGAACACAAAGCCCAAAGTCAGGTGCCATTTGAAGAAACGTTTTTTGACTGACCTGCATGATGATAAAAAATTAAAAAAAGACAGTCAGATATGGGGATGTACAACATGTCGACTTAATTACAGAATGTACAAAATTCTGACACGATCAGAATTAGTTTAGCTGCTTTCTCTGTACTGCTGAAAAGTCCAGCACAGCTGTGATGTCACCGATATGTTCTACTTATTGCGGGCTGTTCCTCTCAGGGCAGGAAACAGGAAATTGATTTGCATAGAAATATCACATTTAAAAAAAAAGTGTGGTGCAGCAATTGTTTTAAAGAATGTCTTACGACTTCATCATCACTTTACTTACTTAAAAAAGATACTAAGGAGCAAATAATCGCAAACCAAAGCAGACTGGAAGTCCAGCCCATCAAAGGAAAAGGCAACAGCTCGGAAGCTTCCACTGGAAGTGCGCGAGTTGGTGGGAAAAGGAAAGGACATGGGAGTAGACAGGCACTGGGTACCAGGTCCTGAAAGGATTCATTAGCGTGAGCCGCTGTTGTCTGTGACTCATGCAGAGAACAGAACGTTTACCGAACTCATTTGAGACTTCATCAGCCTTTCATTTCTCCCATTTCTCCCTTGAAATGACAGAACAAAACTAAGGCGATGAATATGAAAACTTGCTGTATCCTATTAGCGGCTCTGACATCGACCATTACGCCGCCCTGTCGGTGTCTCAGACGCCGTTATCCTGTTGGTGGGAATGGATGATGTAGCAACTAATCCAAAACCTTGGTGTGTCTTTCGGGGACCATTTCCCTGTCAGTCGCTCCATAATCCTCTTCAATGGCTGTTTGGTGTCTTCGGCTTTAAGACAAAACAACAGCAAATGCACTCGCTGGGCCATATTTTTGGAACTGCTAATCTAATTAGGGACTTTTTGATAGGAAACGCTGTCGTGAGGATAGCTACTTTGACTCAAAACTCCCTCCCCTCTAACAGGCTCTGCCACTATTTACAAGACTTTAGTGTCAACTAAACCAGACAGCCATTGTGGCCTAAAGGTCAAAGCACTCCTTACGTCCTTTATTCCACTTGTGTATTCTGAACACATCGCATTGCTATTTGTGAACCTCTCTCTACATACCCATCTCTTCCTCTTTTGTTCTCGCATGTTAGTCTAACTGCAAGCTCTTTTCACTGTCTATTGTCTGTGCAGAGGCTGCTCACTGTCTTGAAGCTGGGTTGTTTTTTTTTTTCTGCCGAGTCACCTGACCATCTACAGCTTGTTAAAGGCACATCAGCCCCTTTTAAACCCAAACAAAAGTGAATTGTGCAACGTTCGCTCGCTTTCCGGCCGTATCAAACTGCATGCTGTGTTTTTGTGCATTTTAATCAGCAGGGACGGCGGCGAGTTGACAACGAGAACAATGTTTGACAGACGCACGCCGAGCGAATGTGTCTTTCCGACGATTGGTGACGTGGCATATTCCTTCGGTGAAAAGGTTTGTTGTACAGCTGACGGAGCAGGCTGTTTGTTGGCAGGCGATCTGTGTTACCGGGAGAGTGCCACTGGGTTGGGTCCCATTAGAGCAGGTGACGTAAAACCAGCACCGAATGCCTGCCTGTGTGTCACATTGTGCGTGTTGAACAGCGTGGGGCGGAGCTTTGAGCATGGATGCACATGTAAACAGGGTTGGTGGTTAATCCTCTTATAGATTAGAGGTCCTAATTTATCAGGAGTGAAAGAGGCAACCTTATCAAGGTACTGTGTTTCAACCACCTGCCGTCAAGGCAAAATACAGTTTAACTGGCCTAATGCCTCATATTTAAAAGATATTAAGAACCGTTTTCTGAGCAGGAGCATATGAGAAAGATTTCTTAACTTGATTATATGTTTCTGGAGTTGCAGTCTACTGCTTTGGATTGGTGGTGTCGGTAGAATTACAAAAGAGTCACATGATGCCTGACAGGACCAGTGAGACGTCAGTTCCTGCTCGCTCTCCCTGTACACACAGTCCTAATAGTCCTAATAGCACCACATGTTTGGATCACACAATAGTTGGGATATTTCCTTTAAAATTGCGTCACCTTTCCCTGAGCTCCACGGACTGCGATGTGTTTGAAGACGGGGGGGGGGGGGGGGTGCCTTAACACGTCCCAAAGAGCCCCGACGCTCTGTTGGTCCGCCCTGCCTCATAATGGGAGAAAATAAATGCGGCGGACGGAGGAGTTTATCAACACGTTGTCACGCTCTTCTGGCTCTCGTTCTGCCCGTTGGGAAATATCAGATGCCTCGCTGACAAGCGACGAGTTAAACTAGCTACAGTAGGTCATCACCAGGAAGCGAATGAGCTTTTCAGTTTCTGAGACGAGGAAATCCTGACTGTGGACAAAAGCAAAAGCAAAAAAGAACACAAAAAAGGCTATGTCACTGTGTCACTTTTATACACGTTACCCTCCTTCCCAAAAGCAAACACACGAAACCACACAAAGACAACTCACCATTAATAATGGACGAATGACAGAAGCACTTCTTTTGGTTTCATGGCCGGCCCCAAACACACATTTTGCCGCCCATAAGGTTTCCTACCTGGGAACGAATGCTGCCTCACACTTGTCTATTAATACATCATGATCGAGCAAGGCCAGCAGTGCTCCGGGTTTAATTTTAGCACTGTCATCTCTCGGCTCTGTGCCACTTTCTATTCTATAATCTCGGCGTAGGAGGGGTTCTGTTTTAAGAGGCACAGGGTCGCTCTTTGTTTTCCCCGATGGCTTACGTGGGCTACAGGTGATGCTGGCGACTGGCGGAAAACACTCTCTTTTTTATTTTTACCCAGACGCTTTTTTTTTTGTATCGGCTTTCTAACCACCAGCGTCATTTGAAAATCCACCTCTTTGTTTGGCGTCTGTAACACTTTTTTTTTTTCTTCCGGGAAATTTCCAAAAGAAATCCGATCTCCCTGGACTGCCTATATTTGTTCAAGTCAAGAGGCAGCACCTTTCTCCAAAAAGAGAGGCCAAAAAGCTATTGAGGTCACGTTTTCTTGTCTGTGAAAGTGGGTCACTTGTTCCATTGGTCAGTCTCAGAAGACATGGTTAACGTTGACTGCTGTGGACACGATCCTCTCAATCTTTACAGCATATTCTGATAAGCTTTGATTAGTTGACAGAAAATATGTACATAATCTGCTTTTGAGATACTTTTGATGCTCACTTGGTAGTCTGTTCATGCATCTTCCAGAACCTCAAGTTCTTGTTTTTTTTCAAAACGTCCATAACAACATTTCCTTGAGAGTCACATTTCTTCTCGGTACGCATAATTAAAGTTCTGAAGCTTCCCTCCCCTCTCTCTTCTTACATTTTCTTGCCAGTGGTTTAGCAACACATAAGGACCACTGCTGATTCACCCTCTGACTGAACAAATCCATTTGGCAGGGCCCAGTTTGCTCCTCCTGCGTGTCTCATTTTCACCTCAGACACTCGGGGGGGGGGGGGGGGGGTGATGGAGCACTTCGACTCCCGTCTCTTTGGCATGTAAGCAGCGGGGAGGACATCGGTTTCCTACGAGGTGCGGATAGGAAGGTACGAAAGGCCGGCAGCCTCTTTGCCAACCACGGCAGCGCCGTAACATCAAGTGTGTCGATGTCCCGTTGAGCTGTGGCAGGAGAGACTTCCAACCTCTACGATGACATATGTGTGGAACGGATTGCTCCCGAACGGTAACAAGGATGCCAGCTACAACTCAGCTGTTGATTCACAAAACTTTGATTTAATTCAGTAAACGGCACACAGTGGGACTGACTACACCACCAAATGAACACGGGGCAAAACCAGAACCAAGGGATAAAAAGTGAAAACAGTGTTAAACAAAGATGAGAGGAGGAATACAGCATGTGTGTCAACTTCAGCACAGCAGCACATATTCAACAAGAAAGCTGGAGCTCAATAGCACCCCCTGTATTCGGGAAGCTTTGCTTGTTTTCAACATATCAAGTGCGCACTTTAAATCTAGAATACTATCAAGGACCTCCTGAGGTATCTGTGACGCAGCATATGATGTTTGACACCTGAAACTTAAATAAAGCTGCGTCATTACCGCGAGGCCCGCTGAAAGCTTTGAGTTTCTATTTCCTACCAAACCACCCAAACAGCCACAAACCCTCTCGCGTCGATTTATGGGCATGTTTTTCAAGCCTACAAGTGATTGTTGCTGTGAAAACTGCCCCCTCCCGTTTCTGGTAACACTGTCAAAGAAGCCCATGAGGCCATGGGGTAGTAAATGATCGTGTCAATATGTACTGCGTAACATCGTCCTCTCCCACAACAGGATTACGCACTATCCATCTCTTGCGCAGCATCCTATTCCGAGCTCTTCCTTGACACGCCATCTCTGCCGATTCCACGTTTTGTTTACATCCGCGTCTAATCAGTAAAATCGGGGCACAAGTGAAGTTTCTGGCCGTGCGCAACTACGCCGTCATGCCGTCGCAGTGTTTTCGACCATCGCAGCGGAAATTCCCTCTGGATTTCATGTGGCTTCGCGCTGACGCAGTTTAATTTACCTGTTGTCAAATCGAGGGATGGAACATTATGAGAGTAGAAAAGTGCGCACAAACCCTTTTCGCGAGCCAACGACCGAGAATTCATCACTTTATTTTTTGTTTCATTGTTCTTTTTGGATTACACTTCAGCAAGCGCCCCTGAGCTTTATTCTTACCTTTCCATCCAGCACGCCAGTGGTCATGAATTACATAGTGGTATTCTCTACGCAACATACGCAGCATTATGTGGCTTTGGCCCTGTAATAACATAAATAACTTACGTGTTTATCCCAAAGGCTGCTTTGCTTCTGTGTCGAGGTTTGTCAGCCATTCCCCGGGCCGGCGTCACCCAGACCCGGCCCTCCCTGAATGGATATTCCACCTCATTCCCGTTTCAGCCTTATTGTCGCTATTATCAGTCTCAGAGCGCACGTTTGTCACTGTGTATCCCTTAACGATTTTCCATAGCGCAACACGGGGGCCCCGCCCCTGACACTCCCCCGGCCGCCCATTGGCCGAGCAGGTTCCGGACTCTTTCCTCATCGCCAGAATCACATGTGGCTGACGCATGTTTACAAACATCGTGAAATCACATGGTAATGGGCGCCGTTATACCGTAAACGACTTGCTTTTGACGCAACAACCAGATGTCGTACCGAGTCTCGTTTGCCAATTAATTTGGGGAAAAGATGTTACAACGAAAACACAAGCCATATAGTCACATGAAATCCTTATAAAAGGCAGAGAAAGGAGATTGATCCGATAAAATCTGGATAACCAATGAGGTTTTCGTTTTACTGTTAAACTGTATCGCTGTATGTATAGATCTTGATTTAGGATTTGCACATCGACACTAAAAGCTGCCAATAAACATAAAAATAACCTCAAATTGGGGTATGCGGTTGATTTCTTGGAAATGTTTCAACACAAACAGGTTCACAAAACATATTACAGACAAAAATAAGAGCATATTTACGCCACAATTGGGAAACATATATTTAAAAAAACAACTGAATATGGCAGGAAATAATATTTAAGTTGTTCATGATTGACTTGATTTCGTAAGGTCTGTGTTCCAATGTCTTGTAACGCAGTATGAAAAAAAATCACGGTTGCAATGTCGTCCCTGCTCCACTAGATGTCAGTGTAAGGCCAGAATGTTTCCGACGTTTTGGCAAACGTGTGCGTCGTGCAAGTACTTTTCCTTCTATTTCAAGTGGCTGTAGAGGTTTACGTTGTAGTACGGAATTGTACCGTGGTTTACAACAGTTTACAACAGTTGCTGTATTTCATGGTATTAAGAGTAGGACCTCGTCCAGCCACTTTCTGGGGCGAAATCCGTGTGGTTAAAAAAAAAAACCCACAACGGTTTGGATGACTAATTATGTGGTCCGAGTAGACTTGGCCAACACATTACAAAATAATACTTCACTCACTTGTTTACTAGTTTCATTTACGGTAACTGAAGTTAATCATTGGGCTACTTCACAAAGATTTACGGTATTTGAGCCGGGTTTTTTGGCGGGAAATCAACTGCTGGGACCTTCATGACAGTATTACAGTACATTAACCACTTCTTTTTCTTTTTTTAACACTCCCACAGCCTTTCATCTGAATAATGGGTTGTGCTAGTCTTAGAATTTAGCGTATTTGTTGAACACCAGACCTGTCAGCTGAAGCGACAACAGATCCCCAATAGATGGAAACAGTAGAAATAATGCTTTACAGGAAACACAAAGACATAAAGTTTATATCTATGAGAGCGATGCATTACAACAACCAATTTCATTACTGCTAAACTTACTTTTCGCTATCCTTAAGATGATTTATTTCCTTTTTATTATTTAGTACTAGTTTACTAGTTCCAAATGTTAGGATTTGGTTATAAATACTCACTTTAGCATAGTGTGCTATCACATGATCTATGTAGATTACTAATTGTTTTATTTCTTTTATAACTATATGAAGTCTCTGGCTGTAACCACAGATTCTCTTTGCTCTCTCTTTTCTTTCTCTCTTTTCTTTCTCTGCTGCATTATATCCACGTCTTTAAGTCAACACATACACACTCATCATTTGGTACCACATTCCAAAGTCATCAACATGAATTAGGACCTGGCTTGTTAGTCTTAGAGGTAACTAACCAATAGGAGTTGGTTGTGTCCAGTCCTCCTTTTGAGGGGTGTGCCCAGCCAAGGAGACAAAGACCCATCACCCCCGGATCTCAGGGCTCTTTATCGACTGAGACCCTGAGAGAGAGGTTTCCTCTGTGAAGAGCCCAGCGCTGAAATAATTTACCTGTGACCCAATAAATGTCAATTTTTACTCTTGATCGAATCTGGTTTATTCTCAGGTTTCCAACTAAAGAATCGGGTTAACACAAACTTGATGTGAACAAATATGGCACAAGCTGTTATGTGT
>JABUIW010000205.1:16370346-16422795 GCA_013363375.1 Menidia beryllina
TGGTGCTGACATTTGCTCCCCCTGGTCTTTGCAGCAGCTGCACAGACAGCAGTAGCCTCTCCCCCAGCTGGCTCGCTAAGTGAACCATCCGGCAAACATGTATAGGCTGTCAGGATGCAGCAACAAGAGCTGAAAAAGGTCACTTCTGCCGGAGTGACTGGAGCGGCTTTAACGTGCTGTACATAAACATACAGAACCTGCCAGGCTTTGCCCGTGTGTGAGCTCCCTCTTTGGTGGATCCACACCTGCCCAGATGGCTTTGTAACTAAGCGTTGTGTGAATTAATTGGTAGCCAGTGGGTCACTTTTAAGCTGCAAGAAACGGTCCATTATTAATTGGAGCTGCAATTACATGTTGTATAGTATGTTTTGTTTTTGTCATATGTGAAAAACAATGTTTTTGAGAAACAGCATCCATATCTTTTTTATCAAGTTACACCATGAAAATTATAGGCTATGACGTCCTGCTGCTGATTTTTATATCTGCTCTATTATGAGATATATAATTATCTGTTCAGAGCGAAAATTTAAAGATTTTAGATCTTTTAGAGTTGACAGATTCCACTGAAGTAAGGATAGTAAAAGTTAGTGCACCTTTCCTTATCCTGGGTTTGCAGCTGTTACCACAATGTAACATTTCTCATTTGAGAAGTGTCTAATCAACCAATTCTCCTTATCCCACCTACTGATTTAAATTTTGCAAACAGCTGAAGCAGCCTCATATCAAGAGTTGATAGCACATGAGAGAGGGGACAACAGGCGTTATAGCACCATATACAGACTGTGTTTATGGATAGGTGTGATGTCAAAGAATCACAGAGGAGACTTAAAGTATAGACCTTCATTTACTTGTCAAAGCTATAATGCAAGTAATTTTTAAGTGTACTTTGTTTATATTATTTTGCACTCACTCATGAATAAATTAACAAAACAATATATATGAGAAGAAAGTTACAGAACAAGGAGATAAAGAAAGTCAACGGAATAAATAGAATTAATTTTACTGAATAATTCAGCATGCAATCAGGTGGGTTAGCATAACATGAAAATCAGAATAATCATTCATTTCTAAGAGTACCTGCATGGACACAGCATATTATTCTGTCTACATATTTAATTTATATAACAAACTACTATAATATAGTATTGTCCTTCAGTAAAACTGGTTGATCCTTAATGGGTTGGTATCTCCTAACCGGAGCTTTTAGTTTCATTACAAATAAAGTTAAGTTGGCTGGAGCAGTCCAGGCTCTCCAAATGTCCCACCAGTGAGAGGGCTCCACAGTGGTGGGTCCAGGCAGGGCACTCAGGAATCTCCCCTTGTCCCCAGGGCTGGTACTCCAAAGGAGTCCCGTCCACCCACAGCCAGCTGTCGCCAAGGTAACGAAGACCGCTCCACACCTGAGCCGTCTGGGCCGCCGTGCTTGACCGCAGGACCTCACCCACGGCAGCTTCGGAGGGCAGGCTGACAAGTTCCTTACCCGTGCTGCGACAGTGCGCCAAAGCCTCCTCCCAGGTCTTATTTTCTTTCACCAAGACCAGCCTGCTCTGAAAGCAGTAGAAGGCCAATTCCTCGTCACAGCGTGTAGCTTCTAGTTTTTCGTTAGACACTCTCACACAGACGTCACCTTCACCCTTAGGCTTCACGTCGACGAACGCAGCAGTTGTCCCATTTATCCACATCCAAACACCATTGGTGTAGTTGTAGAGACCAGTCCAGACCTTTTTGCTATGGCCGTTACCCTCTTGGTTGATCATTAAGGACAGATCTGTGTGATGCTCTCTGCAGTAGTCCCGGGCCTGATGCCAAGTTCTTTCTTTGGAGACGTAGATATCCTCTCCAAAGATGGCACAGAGAGACCCACTGAAGAGTCCTGTGAGGAGGAGGAATTTGAGACCTCTTGTCTTCATACTGATTGTTGTCACAAGAGTTGCCCTCAGTGGCGTTAGTAGAGCATGCCAGCTGTCTAAAAGACACATGAGGAGACCCTTATGAGCCGAAGCAGCCAATCACAGTTTTTCTCTGACTTTATGAAAATCTTCGTGAGGGGCAGAGGTACGGATGCAAATTCAGAACAGTCAAATTCAACATGTTTAAATGCCGAAGACTTCTATAGAAGTTGCAAATAAACCCCAAAGGAAAGCACGAACTAAAGATGAGCTTAATGTGGATTGCTAATGGTCCCATTTATCTTGACACAACTTTTTTTTTGTGCTTATGAAAATATTTATGGCCTTAATCTAAAGGGATTCGATCTCAAAATATCATGAGTGGTAATTAAACCCTTTCTTTGACAGAGAGTTTCACACTGTGACAGAGTGTGACTGAATATTGAACTCTCTCTGGTACAATTCTTACCTCACTGTCCCTTTTCTACAGGCTTTACATTTTACTAATGGATTTGCTGCTCAGTGTAGTTTGCATTTTGATGCACATAACTTTGCATGACTCCTGTGGAACATAGGACAGAGATGAGAAGGAGCTGTTTGATAGTCAACACTTTGTTTATTTGGGTAAGTGCATCCCTAATGACTTATTTTCCAGGTGTATAATGTAGACAGTGATGGGAGTTACTAAATTTGTCAATCATTATAACAATTACATCATCACAATTATCTGCAACTTTATTCAGCCTGAGTTTTTTCTCAAACCGAGCCCTTATCAGTCCCTTAGATGCAAAGCTCTGTATGTATGTTGCCATTCTAAATGTATTTATGTCAAGCTTTTGAATAAACCTTGATGGAATTTGGATGTATGAAATGTAATCTATGTAACACAAACTGAACACAACTTTTAAACACTTTGTCAACAATCACAGTTTATAAATGGAAAAAAACAAGCATATTTACACATGCAGTACATAAGTAAATGCAAAAGAAAAAAAAGGGAATGCTGAATCTGGTTTACGCCACAAAGAAACTCCCAGCAGTGATTTTCTCTGCTTCTTTGCAACTTTGTCTGATTTTAAGCAAGTTGCTTAAGTCTTCACCATTCCATAAAACAATAGTATGGTAGGAACAAGTAGCATTTGTTGAAACAAAACTGTACAATAATGACAATCCCACCACAGACACAAAATAAAAATACAATTTGAACCTAGTCCCATTGAACTATGAACAGAGGTCAGTTACAGAGGTTTGTGTTGTTCAGTAGGCTGAAAGTCTACACACAACTGTTTTGTGTTTTTTGTGGAAACGTACACATTTCTAAAAGGTTGGTAGCATCATTGCATTTCTCAACAGAAACCAAAGGCCATGCTTGTTATTTTCCATTCAAATATTTCCATGTTATTATCATGTCAGCTGATCTTAGGTTCCTGGGAAGAATTCCCGCCATGGCATGACATATTTCTTAATGGCATTTGTGTGAAACATCCAGCAAACTTAGACTTTATGAATGTTTTTCATTCATTAAGGACAGTATGTTAAAGCAATAACCCCATAAAGCAATAAGTTACAGTCACTTTAAAAACATCTCAAAAGGTCTAAACGGGTTTACTTCCTTGGTTTCACTGCTGCACAAATGCAAATTAAAGCAATAAAGCATTTTGTGCTTATTAGTCAGGGACCAACATTTGGCATTATTTTATGGTTCTACAGATATTTTCATAATAAGACTGATGTCAGAACAGTCAGTCAGTCAGCATAAGCGGGTTCTTCTTGACACCAGCCATAGTTGCAAATCTTCACATTACAAACACTGTCCCTATATCTCTTCATCATTAGCCTCATTGTCGTCATTATCTTCGTCATCCAAAGTGGTGCAATTTGAGGAGGAGGTGCAGAGTGGAATTCTAACGGTTGTGACAGATTCTGGGTGAATTTGACTCAGAGGAAACAGAGGGGTGAGTGGATGATGGGTAGAACAGCTGGTCGAGGGGGCTCTGGTTCACATCTCTGTGTCAGCCACTGGGGTCTGGGTGGCAGAGTGTCCATTAGTGGTGGGGGCCGAGTTGGTCCCGTTTTCCGGTGGAGCCTCTCCATTGACAGTGGGCTTGTCGAGGGGCTCCTGGGGTAAAGGGGCCACCGAAACCAGGGTGTTGGCCTGGTTCTCCTCATCTACCTGGAATGACTCGGCCTAAAAAGAGAAGAGAGGCCTCAGATTTTGAACAGGGCTAATGGAGGGGACTGGGAGAAGTTTAATGCGTACTGTCACAGGCAGTCCTACAGGAACAAACAAACCAAAAGCACAAATTGGTCCTTAGCAACATTGATATGCTTTATGAATGCCTGAAAAATAGACTTACGCTTTATTTTATCTTAACAGGATGTTGGTCATTTTGGCAGGAAAAAGAGTTTTAATAAAGAGAAAAAAGGTAATGTGCCCTTTACCCAGAGCAGAAGATGATCACGGATTCAGACCAACGGGAAGACAGACTGGTGTCCCACATGTCCCAAATTAGTTGAAGTTTGTGAACATTTTGTCAAAAAACCAAACTGCTCATGTACACCTTAGGATTTTTCCTCTTTTAGAACTTGGCAGCTACTAAAAATGTTTCAGTGCATTAAATAGGTCTAAAGTTTTTCTATTTTTGAGTTTTTATTATCAATGACTAAAATAGATTTGTTACTCCTCAATCTGCCAGCAGTGGAAATGTATCTGCTTGTAAACAATATCAGTCAATATGAAGTTTTTTTTTTTATGTAAACAACTTGTTGTTGAGGCCAAACATCCCAGTGGATGCAGAAAGCAGCTAGAAAAAGTTGAATCCCTGTTATCTCAAACAGACACTTTGCTATTAAAAATTGAGAGAGGGGAGAAAAATCTTTCTTATAAATTACAAAAATCACCAAACAACAGCACAAATTGGTCCTTGACAACATTAGTATGTCCAATGAATGCCTGAAAAATATCTAAAAATGTGAAAGAAATAACTGCTTTTGTCCTATTTTAACCTACTAAATGTCAAAATGTCAAAGTTTGTTTAGTTCAGGCACACTTTGCTGAAATGCGCCCCTTTTCTAGGCTCTATGAACATGTGGAGCACAATATTTACAGAAAAGATCACAAATGTTAAAAATGTGACTCATTCGTGAATAAATCCATTTTGATTCAGTGCACTGTGGATGCATCACGCTCAATCAGTCTGCCTTTAATTTGGCATTTTTTGGTTATAATCTGAGTAATTTGTTGTGATTTGATTGGTTTTTAAAAAAAAAGATTCATTCAACTTAATCGAAATAAGAAAAAAAAAGTTAGAATGTCACCCATTCCACCCTCCCCACCCCCCCCCTTCACGTGGCGAGTGATGTCACTACTTTGGAACCCGTGACATAATAATGACGTTGTGACATCGTACCAGAGGTTATATATAGAACCCAGAACACATTCTTTTTCAGATCCTAGGAACTTTCCGAAGAATCTCATCGTATCACCACAGAGCCTTTTTGAGCCTTTTTGCACCGCCTTTTAAACACTTCTAGTTATCTGACCATAGCTGACCACAGCACAATGAGTCAAACTGAAGTGTCTACTGGACTCCTCTGGAGCGACATGGTAGAGGACTACTTGGAGGAAGTTGTCGGACTCTGCTTTCATCCGTACGTGGATCTTAAAGAAGACACGTACGAGGAGCCGACCAGCATGTCTCCTCCAAAAGAACAAGACCTGGTCAAGACAAACCAGAGCACGGGGCCTCCGTCATCAAAGGACACCCGGTTCAGGAGAAATCTTGCCCAGGCCCGGATGCTTCGACACAAAGAGTTCCCCCAAAAGACCGACTTTGTGAAGACCAACCGGACCAACTCTGGACCTCCGCAAACTCAAGACATCCGGTTCGTCACCAATGTTCCCCAAGCAAATGAGTTTCAACACCTCAAGGCGTTGAAGAATCCACCGTTACGTCAACCCAGAACTCATTGCAACCAGGTGGAACACAAGAACCGTCAAGTCGATCATGTGAGGGCCAAGAATCAGAACAAAAAGGTCAAGCAAACACCAAAGGACCTTGGGAAGAGAAAGTTGTGCTCTGCTCTACCCGTACGGGACCTACGGCTTATGGGAAATGCTTCCCAGACCCCAGCAGGGCATCACGTCACACGGTGGATTCATAATCCGAAAACTGGGAAAGTTATAGAACTGAACATCCAAGACAAAGAGGTCGATCAAACACCGAGCGACCTTGAGAAAACAAAATGGTGTTCTGCTCTGCCCGTGCAAGACGTACGGCTCATGGGTAAGGCCCCCCAGACCCCTGCTGGAGAATTCAAACGATGGATTTACAGCACAAAAACTGGGAAAGTACTAGAGCTGAACATCTAAGACAAAGAGGTCGATCAAAAACCAGACGACCTTGAGAAAACAAAATGGCGCTCTGCTCTGCCCGTGCAGGACGTACGGCTCATGGGTAAGGCCGCCCAGCCCCACAGACGGTGAAACACCATCACACCAAGCACCTCCATCTGTACTGAAAACCACAATCTCAGGAGCTAAAGCTATTTTAGTCTCCAAAAGCAGCACTAACATGTTAGTCTGCTTTTGTATTTATTTCTTGATTTCTTGATTGATTGTTTTTATTGATTTATTTCTTGATTTCTTGATTAATTAGTCCTTTTATTTTAGCTTTGTACATAGTAAGTAGTTGTTAACATTTTAGTTTTTTGCAATGTAGACCCCAGCTGGTCAAGGCAGATGGCCACCCTCCCTGAGTCTGGTTCTGCCAGAGGTTTCTTCCCGTTAAAGGGGAGTTTTTCTCTCCACAGCGGGAGGGGGATTGCACCGAACAGAGGAGTCGGTGCAATCTGCTGGTTTCTTTAGCTAGGGACTCTTTCATCTGGGCGTTCATGAACTGAATTATAGTTGGCTTGGACAGTATTCATGAAGAGCCTGGATATTGTATATATATGCTTTTTTGATAAAATGTTTGTAAAAATCTCAGCAAAATTAAACAAAAAAACAAAAAACTTCCCCCCCGCTGAATCGCCACCTTACCGTGGTGGGGGGGTTTGCGTATCCCAGTGAACCTGAGTGCTGTTCTGTCGTGGGCGGTCAGTCCCTGTTAGGGGCCCCCATGGCAAAAGCGTTTCAGGAGAGGGGTCAGACTAAGAGCGATTCATAAAAAACATCAAATGACCATAAACTGGGTACCATCTTGGAGGCCGGCCAAAGGGGTGGCTGAGCGCCTGGGGGCCGAGCAGGGGCCCTTGGGGCTTAGTCAGAAAAGGAGACAGGAAGCCTCTTCCAAGTGGACTCAGAATAAATCACCGTAATTAACTTGAACTGGACTGTTGTGTGAGATGTCATGACTTCTGATTTGGGGCTTTATGCATGAAGCTGAACTGACTAAAGGACAAGGCCACATGAGTCCTACTCTTCAAAGAGGGGCAGACATGGCTGATCCACAAATGAGGAGCCAGAGCAAGACAGCCAGGACTGGACTGAGAACCAGGGCTGGACCAGAACCAGCTCTAATTTTCAATAAATTAACTCTGTTATACCCAATAGTACATACATAAGTGTAATGTGTGTTATGAATGTCTGAAAGATAAAAAGAGGATTTACGCAGCTTTTTTTTAAAGTGCCAGCTTTGCCCCTGGATCTGGTAATGTTTGTCAAGAAGAAACCTATTCATATGTTCTTTGATGATCTCCACCATGAGAGCATCAGACAGTACCTCATTTGGGAAATTCTGTTCAGTAGATACCACGCGTATTCAACAAGTTGATGCCAAACAGTCATATGGGAGTGTCACCATATGTAAATGCTTTAAAGGATTGTCTCACAGGCTTATTAACATGGCCAAATAAAACCATCTGCAGATCCCTGGCAAAGGTTTGAAGACCAAACAGTTTTGAAGACCATAATTCTGCTTTGAGTTAAGTATGATTCAAACACGGCTTCCCTTGTGCCATGAAAGGAGTGGATAAATATTGATTTGATCTTTAATACATCTGTAATCTCTTCTCAGGAAAAAAGTCACTGTGCCAAATTTCCTTAGAGAGTAACATCTTTAATAGCTGCGTAACATCTTAGCTTAAGTCTGTAATGGCCTTTCCAGTTATTTTCTGAAAGTATGTTCCCTGCCATTGTATTTTGTCTCATGTCTTCTCCAGTGTCTCCATCTTTGATTTAAAATGAATGAGATAATAACAGTGTTTGATAGCCACGAAAACTAACATTTTCTTTTTTTACAATAGCTTTGCTTACACTGTGACATTACGAACGGTGTCATAAATAAAATTAAATTCAGATTATTTTGTTGGTGTTACTTGGACAGCGGATATTCAATTTAGAAAAACCATGTCCACAATACATCCGATGAGGCCTCTCCAATATTTGTTCACATCTAAATTCCTAATTACGTTCATACTCCATTTTTAAACTGTCTGGAAGAGCCAAGAGCGTGCATTTCAAACCATTTTATATAGTTACAGTGATGTTCAACTGTAGACATAATGCAAATGTCGCTTAAGTGTATTGTGGTATATTCAGACAACTTACCAGTCTCACTCCTTTGGAGTTTTTGTGATGTGTCTTGAAGTAATAGCCAGCTACGAGCAGAGCTGCCAGCAACAATCCAGTCAACAGCAGCGAAACCAGCACCAGCTTGGAGTTCTTTCCCCAACGAGGAACAGCCTGCTCAACATCAATCTGAACACACACACACATGCACACACACACACACTCTTATATCCTGTGATTCATTTTGAAGTCTAAGAAATTATCAAACACAATTTTTTTGCATTGGTTCAATATCTGAACATGTCCAATATTCAAATACTGTTGTTTTGTTCATGAAATGAATGTTTGTAAAAATATCCTTCGGTAGAATCCAACATTAATGGGCGTATTATTTTTTTAAATGCCAGTATGGTCACTGTAAACTTGGTGAAAACAAGTTACCGTGCCCTCAAACTGTGCATGAGGAGTAATGAGTGCAATGTCGAGTATGTTGAAAGCAAAGACACAGATTACTCTAACAGGCGCACCCTTAACCCAAAACTCGTCCCAAGGTATTAGAAACATTTATTTGCTGCTGACGAGGGGAATGTTTGTGGGAGTTTTGTTTGTGACACCAACTATCAGACTGACAGCTGTGTTGTTTTTTTTCTCCCTTGTGTATTGCAAGTTTCATTATGACTCACCCACAAAGTTTAGCTGGCTTAGTCAATAGAACCCATTGCCTTAGAAGAACTCCTTTACATCCCTTTCAGGATGAATGGAATGATTTATATCTTGGTTAAGACATTTTGGATTCCTTTGACTTTATCTTAGCCTTGTCAGTGGGGAAATATTTGGGGAAATACACTTAGACATCTTTATCAAACTGTAACCGTAACAACCCAGAAATACAAAAATATCACAAGACTTACTTTATCCTTTACGTTGTCATTGTTGAACTTGTTGACCATCCCTGTGAGATCATCTGAAAATGCAAAAAAAAAAAAAAAAAAAAAGATTAGAAATATTTCATACTTGTTTGCTAAATATCTGTGGAGGTAACTGTTGTGATCAGATGTGTGTCCATTAAGGGGACGAAAAGGCTTTTCTATTATTTGGAGCGGTGGGGATATATGAATGCATGTTTAGCTGAAATGGAAAGGTTTTATTCATACAATCACTTTATTTTCTTGTTACTGACCTTCAACATTTTTCCCAGATATCAGGACTTCATCCGTGTTGACTTCCTGATAGATATCCAGTTTGCAGTCTCCATCACACAAGTTGTCGATAACATCCTCAATTTTTCTTAATGTTTCTCCCTACAAAAGCCAAGAAGAAAAATTGTCATGACAGAATCTGTGTGCCTTGAGTCATTAGCATCAAAACTTCACTTTCATTTCTTGACAATCACATCTTAATTTCTCTTACAGTCTCAGCTTCCTACCCACAGCTTTGTCCAATGCTCATTTCCACAACAATAAAACAGAATAGAAACACCAGGTTCATTAAAAGCTTGTCCATATAAAAATGTCTATGATAGGGAGCTCTTATCCAGAATAAAGAGGACAATTCCACATCTTATGTAGTATCGCCTGAAAAGTCGGATTCACCTGAATTTTTGTGCGTGGGGGCACCAGAAACCTCCAGCCTTATTAGCCGGTGAAGAAGCATGTCAGAGATATACCTGGAGGCTACACTGTATAAACCGGTCAAATTTATGACTAATATTTTAATATAACATCTATGTATGTGCAGTAACAACATTTCAACAACACATATATATATTCAGTTAATAAACTGTATATATATAGTGTATATATACAGTTTATTATGTATTTCACCTGAGGCATTCCACATGTCTTTATATAAACAGGAGTCAAAGCCCATAGACGGTTCTCTGTATTATAGTCTTTAGCTGTGAGCTTTGTTGATTCCCTTATTTGACCCAGGATTCATCTTTCTTCTGAGCACAGTCACCTCTAATCCTAAGTAAATAACAGTTGCACTGCCTGACATCAGCCGACGACAGGCTGACCTTGACATGTAAAAATCATCTTTAGAAGATAATGTCTTTGTTTGACTACACAAAATGCAACATGGGTTATTGCTGTTTGCATTATTCAGAATGTCGGATAATACCTTCACTTCAAAGGCTTATTGGAGCTGTGGATAAATGAAAGTGTGTGCGCAAAGGGTTTAGAGCCAAGCAAATAGGTGCAAAACTGAAAGCTGTAATCCTGAGATAGAAGAAGAGTTTATCATTGAAAATACAAATACACCCTAACACACACACCCACTCGACCACCTCAGGCAACTATGCATTAATAATGCCTCAGCTGCATTGAGCCCACCCATCGAGCACCCCTCCCACTGCCTTCACAGCACAATTCATGCTTTAGGTTACATTCAACAAAAATCTCCTGGACTGTTTAATATTCTGTGTTAAGATCTATGTTTTCCTCAATTGAGGAAAATCTATTTACAGGTGTATTTTTGAACTCCAACAACATTAACATTAATGTCTCTTAAGGTTTCTTTTCTCATTGTACCAATTTTATATTTATTCTTTGCCATTCCACATCAAATTAAAGCTAAAATGTAAAGAGTTTAAAGGAACTTACACAGCTGGAGGGCGTCTTGACTTTCAGGCTGACAGCATTTTTTCCTTCCACAGCGTCTTTGGTCACACAGGAAACACGTCCCTCAGGCGCTGGCTACAGAGAGAGGCCGATGCTTGTTAGGCTCTTAAATATACGTCATGAGATGCTTTGCACATCTGCCTAGCAGAACATTTTGCTGCCCTTTGGGGACACCAATGGGTGTGTACGAAACCAAGCTGCTCTTTGTTGGATCTGCACCTTTGTTGATTTGTTAGCATCTTTGCTCAACTGTCAGAATGCCAAAGGAGGAGTGCATCTATACTGACAACATACCCAGAATCCTTTGCTGTGTGGTGACTAAAAGCAACATAGATGAAAACCTTTCGCAAACACACAAAACAGGTTTTCGTTGACCCGTCTCTTCCTTTCGTTACCACTTATCTGTTTCCAGAGAGAAACAATTTTCTTCATTTTTGATAAGCATTTCAGTCGAATGGACTTTGAAGGTGATTTTTAGGGTTAGAGTCAGGGTTAACTGCTTATGTCTGTGTTGCTTCATGTCACTGATTTGACGACCCTCTTTTAGCTTACCTTTGGGATCATGATCGCTCCATCACCTCTGGGAGGAATAGGCGCCGGTGTTTCCGGGTTCACAGGAGTCCGCTCAGTCTGTACCTTTTCTGCTGAGCTGGTTCTTTCAACTGTTGCTTCCTCAGTTGTAGGACCACTGTTGTTGTTTTCTTCTGCCTCAGTTGTTGTTTGTTCAGAAAGGTCTAGGTTTATCACAGTGGGGAAAACAGCAACTTGACCTTCTGCATCATCTGTTTCAGTCAAACGAAAAACTGATGGTTAATTGATTATCTATGAGCAGGGAAAGCCAGTATACTTAAAAAAAAAAAACTCTTTTAGATTTTTGCTCTGAAGCCAGATCTGAGGAAATGGGCTTATAAAATAAACACTACTTTCTGAAAAATGTTATTTCAGCAGCAACATACATTTTGACATGTTTTGGTTTAGCATTAAGAGAATCCATTTTAACCACATTTTTAACATTGATATCATGTTTAGGCCATGTAAAAATAATAATCAATAAAGATAAAGGAGGAAATGTAAAGAGGCAAAAGCAGTGGAAGAGTCTAAGATTGTATTTCACTATGCGTATTAATTTTGTGACCTGTGTTCTCTGGGGCATCAGTTGGCAGAACCTGGTCTCCACGTGCAAAACCATCTTCATGGGCCTGCAGTGCTATAATTGTGGGGACTTCATCCTGCATCATTACTCCTGCAAAATAAGAGGAAAAATTCCTTGTTAAAAAGATTGGAAATGTGTATTCAAAAACTAGGGCAGATTTATAAAAAGGATACAGTCGCAGAGCATTTTCCAAGTTTAACAAATATACAAAAAAAATCACCATATTTACTTTACTACAGAATAAATATGAGATGTAAGTCATTCTAAAATATTGAATGCAGTGATCAACTGCTGAAAGTCACATGATCCCAAATGAGAAGAGCTTGTTTACTATGTTGGTTACAAAATACTTCATCAAAACTCTTGATGGTATTTTTTTGTTTTTTTTCAAACGTTTGTTTCTTTGGTTAAATAATTTGGCAGTCAGAAATGCAGCAGTTAAAACACAAAAGTTCATGTTTCCATCAGATTTTTCTTGGCTGATGCAGTACAAACCTGGTGTCAAACCCTTGAGTCACGATGACATAATCAGCCCAGGGTTTTTATTGCTCTGATTTGTTAAGTTCACGTTACAGGGTTGGATAAAAAATTAGCGAGCATTCATTACTTTCACCCATTTCTCCCTGACAACAAAAGCATTACCTCATTCTAAAAACATCCCTCAGCGCTTTGCCCCCGCAGATCTCATTACCACTGTGATCTTACTGTAACATAAAGGAACATTCTTGGATTTCTTTCTTTCTTTTCCAAAATCTGTACTGATTAATTGAGCACAGGGTGCAAGAATGTTTATATACAGTGCAGGAAAATGCTTCTTTTTATGCCTGTCAGACTGAAATGAAAACTGTCTTAAAACTTTGGGTTCTGCTTTTGTCTTTCTGCCGCAAAAGGGTTTTATGAAAGCATTATCAGTTGCCCAATGACAGCAAGAGGGACTGTTCAGTAAGTCTGTTTATTTGATTATTATTCAAAAGCAGCTATTTATGTATTTATTTTCAAAGCAGGTAGCCGTCAAATTTAAATGAGCAGCAATATAACTGAAAATCAACTCAGTCCTGGCATGTGACCAATTCGTATTATGTTACTTGGCTCCTAACGTCCCAATTTGTACACTCTATAGACTGACAGCTGGGTTGGTCCCCAGCCCCTTGTGTGACCCTGAACTGGAAAAAGTATGTATGGATGAGTTACACTTCGAAAAAAGCTCTACTTTTTTTCTGTTGCACTCCTTTTGTCCACTGATTCAGCTGTTTGTCCGTCATCAGGTCTTTAGATCCACACACGAGGGGGATGCGTTTGCTCCGGAGGAGGACTGAGACGGCCTCCTGCTTACCGCTTTGGGTAAATCATCTCGACAGACAGGTGCCATGAGAACAGAGCAAACTGTGTGCGCGTCGTGTTAAAAAGGTGGCTCGGTAATCTCTGGGGCATGTTTTGTGTTAGCAACTGTCCGGTGCAGCTGTCTGACATGCGGTAGCTGTTTCACACGTTATCACCTCTCTGAAAACGCACAAACCCTCCAACTTTTAACTCAGATTTTGAGTAGCTGTTTCAAAAGTGCTGCAAAATGACTGATATTTGCATTTGTTGTTGCTCTCATTGAGTTTGTAAAAAAAAGTGACCAGTGTTGTCTCTTGGAAGTCAATCCCACATGCTGCTTCAACAGGTTGGATTGGTGTCACACTGTATGGTCACTGTACAAAGATCAGAGTTGCTAACTCCCATGCAGCTTGGTAAAATTTGGTCACATCACAAGACGCTCTTGTCGGGTTGAAATCCTCTTGTTGCTGTCTAATTCACAAGTAGGACCAAGTGGATGTGGATCAGTCAGCAACTGGCTTTTTTTTTGTTAGGGCCATCCCATAGATTGCTTTCGTAGCCTGTGGTCTCCAGCTGCCATCCCTCCTCCACGTCCGGGTGGTCTGCCCGTTTATTTACCACAGAGGATGGGGTTTAAAGTGGGTGAGATGGTCAAACATGAAATGGGTTTTCTCAAACAAATACGACATCCAGGAGTGCTGGGGCTGAAATGTGTTGTTTCAGTGCTGTAATCTGTCATCTGGAGTCTCAGTTGACTGGAAGGTAAAATTCCAACACAAAGAGGAAATTTCCAACACTGCGCCTGATGGGCCAGTTCGAGGTTTGGGTTTTTGTCTCTCATGGGATATGTTGGCGATATTGTGGTAAGTGCCTGGAAATGACTTTGCACCTCCTTGACAACCACATCAACACTGGCACTGTTTAAGAAAATTTCCTTCACGAAGGGGAACTTTGAATCCTCTCTGTAAAAAAATCAACTCGTTTACTGGTCTTGTGCTAATGATGTCATAGAACTGCAGTACAGTCGTAAAACTAAGCTGCTGTATTTTCATAAAGCAAACAAGCTTATTTAGCCTCGGGCACAATGAGAGCACAAGGCTTACTTTGTGCAACACAGCCAGCAAACTCTGTCCAGCTCCGACCGACCATCACACATTGCACACAAACAGATATCCCTTCCACACTCCAAACCAGATGGAATCAACCGTCTGGGTCTGATCGTCCTTTAGCATGTGGAAGACCCCCTTTTTGTTAATCGTTATGACCACACAAAGGTTTTTAACCATACATTAAACCTGCTTTGATGATGTTATGATGCATTTGAACATGAGGTCAGTAAAATGCTTCAAATGACCTCTGAAATCCGTCATCCCGTATTTTTTTTTATTTCTTAGGCAGTGGTTCTTTTGGTCGTAGTTAAAGTGGATTTTTCACGTGAACTCTCAGAACCATGCACACATACATACGTCAACATACACACATATTTGGTGTGAAAGTAATGGAGGTTTTTCTTTCATTCCTTCTTTTATGAATCTTTACAAAGGGCCAAGATAACAGTCATCAGCCATGCATCAAGCAATCATTGTAAAAACATTACAAAACAACCTAATGAGGGCATACGCAATATGTTTTTTGGCGTCGGCTGTGACTTCACAGCTTTCTTAAATATTTTCCCTCCGAATTCCTCTGAATGACGGCTGTGGTCTGGATATGCTCCATACCCCCCCACCATCTCTTGGGACCATGGATGTAGGAATGTGGCAGGCTTTGGAAGAAGACAAGCCTTCGTCTCCACGCCCTTCTCCCTCCCAGGCTTCCTCTCTCTTTAGCCTTTCCAAGTCACGCACAGCTAATCCAAAACGATTCAGCAGGTTTAGATTTAGACTTCAGTCTTCACACCTTGCACACATTGCTAGACATCCCAGGAACCACATTTTAATGAAAATCTTTTCTCTATTACTCCCAAAGAGTGAGCTGACATGTCCTCGTAATGTTTTTAACAGATAAATGTTCGGAAACACACAATATCTCTCCCTTATGTAACGTCACGAAACAACTGTGCTCCAGACATTTGTTTGTATTTTTTGTAGCTGCTTCACAGTTTGGACTTAAACAGAAACGTTTTTTTTTGGGTTTATTTGTTTTTTGTTTTAAGGCTTATTCAGCTACAAATAAAACTTACAATCATTTGTTAAAGAGGCTTGAATAAATAAACTTTTCTGTGTGGAGCTTGCACGTTTTCCCTGTGTCTGTGTGGGTTCTCAGGTACTCCCCCACCATCCAAAAACATGCATGTTATGTGTATTGGATACTTTGATCATTCTAACTGTATCTTATGCAAAACTTGGAAATGCTTAAAGCTTTACAATAAATGGGGTTAATGCTTCGATTTCGAAGGGACGAGGTATGAAAGTGCACATCAGTGTTTCCTGTTAGGGGAAACTTGTCCTGTGTAATTGGCCATGGAGAGGTGATAATGGTGTGCACATATAAGAGGGCCAACATGTCAAAGACCCAGACACTTTGTCAAACTACCTGTCACTGGGGCACCTTCCTGGCAACAGACAGGACGTTTAAAAGGGAAACAAAATACTAACTTATCTGACATTTTTATTAATGAAGTGGCTGCTTCAACTCTGTTGATGAGTACACCTGTGCTAACTGTTGTGACTGAGGATAAATGCCCTTAAGCAAAGTATTCTCCTTTTCTTTTGGGGCCATACTAAGCATTTTTATCCTTGAATCTTTCTGCAGAACAGTGTGTTTTAACATTCACTATGGTTACATGTACAGTTGAGTCAATCTCAGCTATTCATATATGTTTATCCTTTAACTTTATCAGACTAACTACAAACATTTCAAAAGTTCAGTTTTAAGTGAATGTGTACTATATTGATGTAGAGGGGGGCCAATATGTGCAGTCCCTTTACAACCCCACTGTGGGAGTCCTGCAAACTTAGAATTCAGGTCAATATAAATAGATTCCAGATTTCCAATGTTTTATAATTGTTTCAGTGATTTTTTTGTTGATTTACATTTGTTTCATGTTGTTTTCCTGAAACGGAGTGTTTTCACAGTTTAATGTCCAAGTCCACTTTAAGAATCTAAATTTGTTAAGAGCCTCCTGTGGAATGTGACATTGGAGCATAGACTCATAAGGTTAAACATGCTCTGCAACCCTAGCCTCTTTGAAACAACAGACTGCTGACCCCATCATCTTGACCCCCCCCCCCCTCCCCCCAGTGGCCCCTCCCCTGTCATTCCTGTCACGGCGATTAATAGCAGCACCCCAAAGCTATTCTTCTCTAATGGCAGCAGAGAAACGGGATCTTATGGTTCCAATCAGGCAAAAAAGCAGCATTAACTTCACCCACCGCTGGCCAGCTGCGAAATTCACCCGACCCAACCCTGAGGCCTCTGCAGACTCTTATCGAGAACCTGATGCCTGTTTTCAGGGACCACAATCAGGAAACATGACATCTGCTTTCAATTGTGGGCATTATATCATTCCCCCACCAACTCCCCCAGCTCAAACACACCCACACTCACAGATGCCTGCTAAAGTTTCACAGCCCTCTGCATCGCCTGGAATGAGCCCGTCTGTTTGGAGTGTTTGCAGGTAGGCGCTGAGGAGCTCCCTTTGTGAATGAGGCACACACGAAGCACCAAAAAGCTCACCGCTTCTACACTGATTCTGTCCAGAAAGTGTTTTGATCAGACTGTCTGTGTCAAACATTAAGCAGAGTGATTAATTCTACTCATCTCTGCAGTTGGTATTAAACCTATTAAGATGTTGAACTCTAACTATCCTTAGAAATTGAAATTGAAATCTAGAAATTGTTTACATTCAGCGCATTGTTATGAGTGTTTCGGTCTGAGACAGACGCCTTCCTTTCTCTCTCGCTCTGACACCCACCAACACTTTGTAGATGACGGATAAGGCTGCTTTTTCGACTTTGCCATGCAAATAACTGCATACATTTGAATACCCGCTGAGCAATGATAGTACACAAGTACAGAGGCTAGAATAGGTTCAATGACAAAATTGTTGTATTTTTTTGGGGGGGGGAAGCTCCCCAGACCCTTTTTTGGTTCTGTTTTAAATTAGGAGCAGATTAAACACACTCCTTGTGTTCGACCACTCAGATGTCTCCGTGCCACTGCTCGCTCACATGACTCAGATTTGACTTGGCATGTTATCAGCTACTTTCCTCATGAAAAGAATGAACACTTCATTGTTGGCATTGTCTTTGTGGTTCTCTAGTGCATCTGTTACTTCAATGACGGATATGAAAACAATGATTTACATAATTGCATGATGGGGCTGGCAGTGAGGTTGAACTGGGTTCATTGCTTGACTGTAGACACTCCTTAAACCACTTCATAGTGCATGCACAGCTTAAACTGTGCCGTAAACCTTATTTTAGATAGTTTGAAGGTTTTGGAACGTAAATTGTCCAAATAAAAAAAAGGTTAGAATCTTCCATGCATTTTTCAGTTGTTCTTCTTCTCTAGTTTTCTCCTCTCTGTGCATTTTTTAGCTTGGCCCACTCATTAACCGGGCCACATTTCCTATGTACACAAACACAGTTAGTTATGAGCCTCGTCCACAATTCTCAACGCACAGCAAACAAAACACCCTGTGCCCTTGCCAGAGGCCAGTTGTATTTAAACTTCACCTCCATCAGATAATCTACTGCCCCAGCAACAACTTACACTCCCAACTGTTCTCCTGTGCCAGCATCCTAACTTTCCATAGCAGTTATGCCTTTATACCATTCAAATATGCACCTTTCCACCAGACAGTGTTTGCTATTTCATTTATATGACTGGCTGCTTCTTTATTGCTGCTTACAACATCAAGATGCACAATCTGACCGTAAAAACACGTCAGATTTTAATCAACTTTAACCGTCTTACCACAATTGTCCAAACAGCCACAACCACCTCTGGGTTAAAATGTATGTTTCTGTATTTTTCCACTTAAATGAAAAATGTTTCAAGAATTGTTTAACTTAAGTTCAATAAGCATGAATGTGTTTGTTGTTTGGCAAAATGTGGATGAATTTATGGATTTTTTAAAGAAAAGATGGAGGGTTGCATGGTGGGGTGGTGGTTAGCACTGTTGCCTCACAGCAAGAGGGTTCCTGGTTTGAATCCCTGGGGGACTTTCTGTGTGGAGTTCACATGTTCTAACTGTGTCTGCATAGGTTTCCTCCAGGTACTCCGGCTTCCTCACACCATCCGAAAACAATTTTTAGTTATATGAAGACTCTAAATTGAATGTGAATGTGGGAGTGTGTGATTGTTTGTCTCTGTGTCCCTGTCCAGGATGTACCTGCCTCTCATCCAACGTCAGCTTAGATCGGCTCCAGCCCCCCCCTGTACCCT
Organism: Menidia beryllina; assembly: GCA_013363375.1. Taxonomy (NCBI): domain Eukaryota; kingdom Metazoa; phylum Chordata; class Actinopteri; order Atheriniformes; family Atherinopsidae; genus Menidia; species Menidia beryllina. Next base: position 16,389,232 of record JABUIW010000205.1, read on the forward strand.
ACTAGGAATGAGCGGTACCGATAACGGATGGAAGAAAAGATTAAATGAAGTAGAATCAGACAGGAATCTTTAAATTATCGTGGATTTGCGTCTATCCCCGCAAATTGAGCCACAAATCCCCACCCTATCGCCTGGAGATAAGAAGCCTATAACTTTGTAATACAGCTTCGCCTGTTTTTGATCATCACCTCATCCTCTGCTACAACAACACCCCTTGAGGTCGTGTGGGTAACTGCCACAACCACACCCACTAACATTGTTGTGCCTGCTTTGATTTGAAGAGAAGTTGGACAGTAAGCCCATCTTTGTGCAACATAAAGTCCTCCTGTGTTCCCGGATCTTCTGATTATGCAGTACAATTCAATAAGATAGATACTTTACTCAAATCCTGTTACAATATCCATTGTTAATCACTATTCAGAGGTATACGCTTGTCCAGACAGTGCGTGCGATTTGCTTCATGTTACTTTCACTTAGTGGTGGTCATTAAAGCAATTTTCATCTCTTTTCCCAAGAGCAGAGTAAAATTGTTTTTCGGTCTCACGTTGAGAATCCATAGGTCAAAAATTATGCTGGCACAGTTTTATTCCACAAATCAAATGCAGCTGCCCGTCTTGGCTGATGAGCTCATCCACATAAGCTACATCCCATGAACAAGGCAGGCGGATTGAATTAAGGAATCCAGCATGAGAACCATTTCCACCCACAACTAGAAAGACTGCAGATGATAGTATAGCTGTGTTTCATTCTATGGACTACTTTTTCTTCTTTTTCCACATTTAAATGACTTCAAACCTGGTCAACTTTTATTGGTTATTAAGATTCTAATTGGTATCTAAATGTAGGGATATTTTTCTCTATGAATTGAATATTTTTTGTCTTTTTATGCATCCAGATTGTCTTCATATTAATGCTAAGTTAATGAGTCAAGCACTGTTACTTCATCCAGGAAAAATAGAAAGAGTTTGTACCCTTATTTGTTCAAAGTTGGCATTGATTTGTTTCAGTTTTGTCTTGATATAAAGAGCTTTGTATTCCTTGGAGCAGTTCTGTTTTATTTCAGATTTCACTAAACTAAAACTGCTGCATCAAAAAGTCAGAAAACACTGTCAGACACAACAAAGAAGCCTTATTCACAGCGCCAAATTGAATTAAACCAATTTAAGTTCAGACATGGAAGTCTATCAGTTGGATTGAGAAAACATGGGGGATGATGTATGCAGGGTCTTTGTTGGTTCTCAAATAATCCATCCATATGAGCCACGTGTTCCTCACGACACAGTTTAACATCATCATCTTACTGAGTCTCCAGCTGCAGCCACATTATAGATGCACGTTAACTACCGAATTCCACACCCTTCTTTCACTCACACTCAGAGTGGCCTCACATTACGGCCAGCTAAATATAAACACAGACATTTCTCAAAGTCTTTGAAGATCATGGGAATAAAGTCATAAAACAGCAAACTCGACACAAGATTATGGTTCACAGAATAAAAATGGAAAGTAAATCGAAAGTTGGAAATTGGCAATATCACGCAAAACTTTTATCATCACATTTTCAGATTAAAATTTGTTTTACATAAAATCATCATTTAAGACTTCACTGTGCTGCCATATAGTAAATAATAGTGTGTTTAAATATGTTTCCTTTGTCTGTTAAGTTTTATTTCAAAATGCTCTTTCTCTCAGCATCTTGATAAAAACATAGACTTAGCTCCATCCATTTCAAAACCCAAAAAAACATTTTCTTTGTGTTTCAGAGAGCTATTTGTAGGCTAGCATTCCAGATAGTGAAACAGTTGTAGGGTTAAAACCTGGATTTAGCTCAAGGACTGTTCAAACAAACACTACTCCACCCCAGCCCCACCCCTCCTGGCCCTCTCTGTTCCACCAAATGGTCATTTGATCCCTGAGACTGGACCCTCTCTTGGCATGAAGTATTTTTTTTTTTACCTACCATTTAAAAGCGTGGCGATGAGAAGCAAAGCAAAAGGCGACATTTTGCTGGGACCGCTTGTTGTCTGTGCAGATGATGCTGCTATTCTTGTCCTGAGAGCGCGCACACGCGTCCAATGGGTGTGAGAGAAAGGAGAGGGAAAAAGAAAAAAGGGTAACGCTGGTTCGAGCCAGAAGAGTTTTGGGTTTCCTCTTACCCCGAGTGGGAAAGGGTGGATAAAGCACCACTTGTGTTCTGTCAGTTTTTATATGGCCAGCCCCCCTTCCTCCCTTACTAAGGCCCAGCCCTACACCCTATATTCCACTGGTTGCTTTAACCCTTCCTCTGTGCCCCCACCCCCCCCTTTAAGAAGAAGCAGGACAGATGGAGGGAGAGAGGATAATGGAGTCTTTTTTGGATGTGCTGTTTAGAAAAAAACTGAACATTCTTCAAATACCTCTCAAAGTTTCAGTGTGTTTTCAGCAATGTGCTGTAAATACATTTGTAAATAGTAAAATCTCAGACAAGTTGTGATCAGTGCTAATTTTTTCCTGCCTTGCTCGCACTGAACTATGATGTCTGCTTGAGTTGTGAACCCCGTTTGCATGGGAGCAATAATCCACCTCCCAATATAAGGTGATAGCTGACAATAGGTTGTCACATTCAAGTCCTTAATAGGCTTATGGAGATAAGCCACAGGAGAGAATATCATATTCGAAACAAAGGTGCAGTCCACTGTTATGCTAATAGTTTTAATCCATTTCAGTGGCCTGAGGCCCCCGACACTCAGCAAGGCCATCAATCAACGGCAGCATTTGTTGGGACACCGCAGGATCCGCTTAAGCCTTTCACGCTTCCACAGACTCCTCCGAGCACCCCCTGAAACTGGAGGGTCTTTGCTTTCCTTTGTGCAGTCTCATGTTTGCACTTCTCATGCTCCTTATACACATCTGGAAACACTGTTGAAGGTATGCTAAACGAGTTGTTAAAAAGAGCCAATTTAAAAAAAAAAAAAAGCAAGAAAGCAACAACAGCGTCAAACTAAGAGAACCAAACTGGACCAAGCTGAATATTCTATTATGTGTCAGTCATGTAATTTGATACCAGTCCTGCCGCCCATGAGTCCCCTTTCCCAGTTCTGGGCCCGTCCTTCCCCCCACAGTCACATTTCCTCCTTGTTACCCCCTTTCTTTTACACCAGACCTCTATCAAACATACAGCTCAAACAGTGGGATGCCGAGGTGGGCAATTGGCTCCTCGCTGTGATTCAAGATGAGCTGAAACAGAAGGTTGTGCTGTGCCCATTACAGCCACAGATATACTGCTGAAGTCATGTCACCCCAGTAAAACATTAATTAGACTGTTAGCTAGTTAAGTATTTCTGCTGCTCGGGACCTCTTGAATCATTGCTTCCTGTCAGATGGCCGCAAATCACAAAACATAGCCTTTATTTTTTGTCAAAGAACGTCAGGATTACAACTTTTATAAGGACTTCAGAGTAGCAGAGATATACCTGTTGCTGTGACTTATGTATAGCAAGTGTGTTTGGTTTGTTTCCTAATATTTTCTATTTGTGCTTTTGTTTGTTTTTTTGTTTGTTTGGATGAAAACAAAAATGCAAATGCCGTAAGATAATATTCTAACCACTAAAAAGCTTCTCTCTTCTCCTCTTTTCTGTCAGTATTTGCTTTCCCCTATTATTTGATATTTCTAATATATAAAAACCAACACAGGCAGTATTCCTGCGAAATGTCCGCCTATAATTTACTCACTGGCCGCCTGTGATTTAAAGCATGTGCCTGACTTTGTATGACTTTATTTGTTTATGGTATATGGACTGTCTTGCACATCTGTTGCAGTTTATGGAGTCGCTCTTTCCCTTTTTTCTTTCTCTTGTTTCTTTTGCAACAGTACATTGCAATCAGCAAATAACTCCCAGTGACATAGATTATTTCTGACAGCGGTGTGTATTTTAGGTTGCCCTGTAAGCATGGATCTCTCAGATAGGAGTGGTTTTAGTTTCATCCATTGTGTATATACAACGAGTATGAGCATTTAACATATATAAATGTGTGCCAGAGCGTTTGGGAATTGCTGATTATTCTTACTATCAAAAGCAACAGCTTTGTACTGGTATTTTCTCATGATGATTCTCATTTAGATTTACATAAATGTATTATTACAAAATGCAAATGCTAGCAATGCTATTGTTCCTTTGGGTAAAAGTGACCAAATGTTATTGATGGAGGAATAAACAACTTCCTCCTAAAGAGTACGGAGTCCTGCCCATAAATGGCAACTTAATGACCTTTAATTTAGTCATTAAACAGCTGCTTTTGTCCAAGAAAGCTTTACAAATGGCAACCATTGTTCCCACAAACATTACAATGGAACTTATAGATAACTGAACGCTGTGCATGTCTGAAACAAGTGGATGGAGGCTTTAACAGTTAATTCCATTAATGCTATCTCTTTCAAAGAACATTAGAAGCACGTCATGGACTATCCAAGATTGTTTTGCATTTTAATGCGAACACAACGATTAGGTACATGTGCTGTGGCGGCTGCATGGGTGTCCACAGATCTGTTTTTTTTTATTATCCAGAAACACATTCTCAAGTTAGAAAATGACATGTCACAAGTAAAAAGATGCTGAAATGATTTATTTTTAGTGGTCTGGATGAGAGCCGGCTACTATCTCTCTACCCTTAGTGTAAGCCTTCCTGCAGTTACACATAATAAACTAGTAATAACTAATATTAACCAATCATGGATGAGCATGGCCTGCGTTGTGCAGCTAAATTATAATTCTTTATGTTGTTTTAGCACTGAGAATTTTCCCTGAAGATGTAGAAATTGTTATCCTACATGAAAAGCATGTATTTTCCCTTTAAAGTATGCAGGTAATGTTTCTACCTCACAGTTAATTTGTTTTTTAGAGTATTAAAATAGACACATGCATACATCTGAATTCACCAGCCTGCTCAGATGCTGCTTTAGTGGCAGTCTTCCAGTACTTTTCAGGATTGCAATAAAGAAGGCGGAGACTTCAATAAAAGTGAGACATAATGAAATAAGTTGTTTTTATGCCTGTTACATTAGTTCAGATTTTGAAATGATAGATAATTAACCAGAACCAATTGAGCTGTATGGCAGTACAAATAAGTAACACATTTTTAAATGCTTCGCTGAAAACGGGATCAATTTAAAAAGTTCTTTCTAATAATTTACCTGTCACATCTACAGTGAGGACGTATACTTTGTTTACTGGTAGTTCCTACTCAGAATTGTCCAAATGAGCTCAAGTAAAGAGATGAGTCCAATTTGAATAAGTGAGGACTTGAAACTTGTGCTACAGAAGGGCAATATTAAGGGCAAAATTAAGGAAAATACGATGTCTGTTTGGAGAGGATCACCAGCTGCTTTACGCTTGTTGAAATCATACAGATCTGATGATTCCTTATTTATGTGCATCTGATGAAAAAAGGATTTTGTCAGAAAGATCAGGCGTCCTTTTCTTTTGGGAAATCTTTTCAGAATTGTAAATGACCAAAATAGCTCTTTTGGAACAGCAGCATTTGCTTTTCATTCCGTGTGAGAGCCCCAGCTGTCAGAGCTCCCCGGCAAGGCATTATTTGTAAGAGCTTTAGCAGAGCTCTAAACGGGAAGTCATAAAACAACAACTTACTCAGTGTGACAGTCTGTGGTGAGAAAAGCACTTCTTTGCCCCAGACTCTCTTGATATAACTCAAGAGAGAAGTTCTGTTTTAAGACAGAGGAACAAACATAAAGCTCTGAAGATACTGCTAAGAAGATCACGTCGGTTTAACTAAAGAAAGAATTGTTTCAATCTAAATTGGTTGATTTTTGTTTTGTACAAACATGCAGCAACAAAGCCAGACGTGCTATAATGAAAAATTTGAACACGGGAGCCAGAAATCCCAGAAAGCTCAATGATTGGCTGTGTGGGAGGGGAATTTGTCTTGAAAAGATCTCAAGAGCCGAGGAGAAGCAAACAGAGGAGGAGGGAAAATCCAAGGAGGAGGAGGAGCAGTGGGAGGAGATTCCATTTCAAAACGCAGAAACTCTTGACCGTTGCCTCTCAGGACCCAATAGCCAGCAAGGTCTCCCTCAGTCTTCAACAGGACAGGAAAGGGGGGGAAAAAAAGAAACAAAGAGAAGTGCCGGACCAATGAAGTCACTCCTTCTCCAAACAAGATGGGCCTCAGCCGAGTCCCAGTGAGGGTTCTCTTTATGGTCTTAGGGTTCAGCCTGAGTTCTCATGTGTGTGGTATGATCTGTAGGAAAGCTGCGATACCACACACATATACACACACACACACACACACACACACACACACACACAGACGCACACATATTCAGGTGGTAGAGCTTTACACACACCTTTGCTCTTATGGGACGTCACATTTTTCTCAGCTCTCTAACTTCACAAACCTAAGACTAAAACAAACAGTGAATGAATTCTTAATTTTTTACTCTCTTTTGTCTCATTCCAATAGGTGCTTGTGATAATAGCATTTGGCCAGAAGATGGCATCAGTAGACTGGTGTACGGCCCAGTTTATTCAGCTGGAAGAGACTAGGCTCTACATTATTAACCCTTTATTTGTACATGACGTTTTTTTTTATTTTTTTTTTTTATGCAAGATCAAATAACTGGAAGTGTTTTGTACCCTCCAGTGTTTCTGAATGTACTTAAATGAAGCAGCAGGAGTCTGATATTTGTTGACTTCAAAAGCCTGAAGGCGCAGCTCTGGCAATAACTTGATGCTTGATTGTGCAGTGGTTAAAATTCATTCCTACGAATGACTGACAACGCAAAATTGAGCAATTAAAAAAGGGGAAAGGGTGGTGAATGTTTCAAAAAATGCCCCCAATATGTCATCATTGTTTTTATCTTTTGGATCTATAAATAATTATGACTTTATTCAATGCATGTAAAGATATATAAACACATTATTTTCATATCGATCTCCATGTGAAAAGTCCAAAGACTATTTGATATACACAGTTGGAATTATTACTTCAAAATCTGCAGTTTGCATATAACATCTGCTCTCCTTTAAATCAAATATTTTGGAGAATCCGAGGATCTGTTATAACCATAGATTCAGTAATGAAACAAACCCATTTATATTTTATTCAGCCTCACTAATATGATGCAGTTATACCAATCCTGGCTTCAAGCTGGATGGTGCATTATCAACACTGCCAGGGTATGATAGAATAATCATTTCCATTTGCTGTGGCGCCTCCATGAGTCTGTCTACACCCTCTATCAAGAAGATGTCCTGCAGCTTTTTTCAGCCGTCTGTAGAAAAGGTCTGAGTCCTATTGACCCTCCTTTCTGCACAGAGAGAGGGAAGCAAAATGGGAAATGCTGGCTGCTGATTATTGATACTCTGACAAGTGAAGATTGAGGAGAAGCAAGGCGAGGGGGTTAAAGCCTGTTGGGTGCACAGAAAAAGCCTTCAGCACCCTACGAGGATATGACAGGTATGGGCAGGGAGGTCTCGCTGTTCACGCAACCCTTGTTCTCTTCCCTTGGCTTTGCTCACCACAACCCTGAGGGTTACACATGAATAATGAATTCTCGATCCTTATGGCAACTGCTCAGGAACCCCTATATGCTGCTCACACGCCATGCCAAATATTGTCACAGCGTAGCTGCAGTGCTCCGCTTGTCTTTACTCTGAGAAACTGCTCATGGGTGTGTGTTTCTTTACGCTTTTCAGCGGGACTTACACATTTTCTCCAGACGTTTCATAAGTCTCCCGCAACAGGGTGTATTTTAATGGTACGCTGCCCTGATGATTTTCAGAATGATTAAGCTAAAGATTCGAGCTGAAAAAGATTGGCTGCAGCTTTTGGAAAAGAAGGAACCGATTGCTCACCACGCACTCACCATGTGCACATTTGTCTCCCAGCCTTCCAAGGAAGATAAACAAGTTGAAAGTGATTGTTCCATAAAGGCTTTACTTGTGTTTGGTCTGGAAATACAATGCCCTCCTCCTCTGGAAGGTCTTAAGGGAATTCAGCACATGTGAATTTAAATCCAGCCAAACGTCCAAATACAGCCTTGCCAACTGTGAAGAATCCGTCCTATTTCTCTTTCTCTTTTTATTTTTGTTTACAGGAACTATATTATTTCACTTATGCTGCTTTGGCAGTTATTTTATTTTCCATAATTGGAGGCACGTCTGGTGTGCTAATATAATTTATGTGTGGGACAAGCAATTGCCTAATTTCGAACCGCAGAAGCTGAACAATAGAATATACACCTGGGATCTTTGGTGTTTTCAGACATCAATGTCTTGCACTCAAAGCCTTTTCCATGAAAACTCAATAAGTTTAACTATTGCATTAACATGCCACACTAGACGGGTAGGAATTGATCGTTATGTGGCAGGATTCACATCGGCTTTCATATGGCCTCAGCTTTAACAGCAGCAGCAATGTTTTGTGTGTAAAATGCATCGTTAAAACTCCTGTTACCAGTATTACACATGATAGAATGATGTTTTATTAGCCATCAAATGGGGTTAATGGTAATCTACTCAGTGCACCGCAATTTCTTAAAAAAAGAAATAAAAAGAAGCCAACCAGAGATAATCTTCATCAGCTGCGCATTTAATGTATAACAACAGTAAAAAGTGAATCTTTTGCTTGCAAAATAGGAGTGTTTTTATGTACAGTATATATACAGTAATATATAGTTTAAAAAACATTACAGTTTAAACATCTGACAGTTATTGCACAACACATTTATAAATTATCGTTGTCAAACCACACATGAAACAGATGAGCTCTGTCATATTTCAACATTTAACAGGAAATGTATTCATTATTCTATTTTGTTCTTTTAGCTTAAAATGAATCAAGGTCCCGCGGCGTGTTTAATAACTCCGCAAATACTGAAATGGTAAAATCAGCAGCGCTACCAAAGATCATCAGTCACGGTGAGAGTAAATGGAGCGATGAAACATCCTAAAGCCCATAAAGGCATTTATCTGGGGTGAAACTGAACCCTGAACCAGTGATGCTCAGACTTATTTTCTTTTGTTCTATGATAATTATTCGACATTTCAGACATGGCACTATAACTACAGCAGCAAGGAGACAACACGCAGCCTGGTCAAATGTACATAGGGAGGCATGAAAATAAAAAAAAAATCAACTTTTGAATTATTTGATGAAACACGAGAACAGTCAGAATTTAAAGCAATGATAGCGCTGTGAAGCTACAAACAGACTTTACGAGGACCACCAGCTGATCCAGACACATAAATTAGTAATCAAACACGCACTCTGTTTACAAAATATAAGAAACACCTGATTTACAGTAAGCTGCAGCTCCTCTCACATCTCTAGGTCTCCAGGGAAATAGAAATCCTTCATTTTTTTCACCCACATTTCATTTCCAGGTCTTGCTCGTAGTACATATAGTGGGGAAATCAATAAGGAATCAAGGCCTTCATCTAACTTAATCTGACAAGATTACTTCTTAGGAGCTGCAGGTGTTCTTAATATCTCGTACACTGGGTGCATTTCAAGTATTAAGCATAATGTAAACAATAACCAATAAGACAGCCAGGGTGGGAAGGGGGGGGGGGGTGCTGAGGGCCAGGGAAAGATTAATCTGATCCACGATCACGCTTATAACATCATTAATCATGCTTTTTGCTACAGTTCAATTTAGTCTCCACTTATCTTTGAATGCCTGAATTAGTGGTCTATAGATCATCACTGTAAAAAAAATTCTATCTTAGATGAGATCTCCTCCGTACAATGGCGTGTTTTATTAATAGCCTCTACAGGAGAATTTAACGTACCTGAACCACCAGATTTATTAGATTTGGCACTCAAAGTCGGGGAGTCGGCCCAAAATTTCTCTCCACGTTTCTGAACTGGATGGTTGAGACGCATTTGGGTTGTTTTATTAAACAGTTGCACCTCCACCCTGCCAGTGACAGATATTTACTGCTTTAAAAAAAAAAAAACAAGCGGTTCAGACAATCGTTGCTGAACAGAGCACAAAACACTTCTCGGCCCTGAATGGTCACAAAGGGGCGTGTCGCTCCAAGCCGGCGATATGCAGAGCAAAAAGAAGCGTCCTTCGAAGTATCAAAAGCACTTGGAGCCTTGTCTTGCCAGATGTGCTGTCCCATTAAATTGGGCCCTGTCTTTGTTGAGCTCCTCCAGTGACTCCTCACGTTGAGTCATTCTTTCTTAAGTGCGGTTCTCTCCGGAGCTCCAGCTATGCCACACACACTCTTAGCATAAACACCAACTACAAAGACAAACCGTTACCCAGCGGATAGGAGTTGGCGGTAAATTCAGCAGCCCTGATGGCCTAAATCCTCCGTCTCTCTCTCTCTCTCTTTCCGTTGGAGTGTTTAAGAATTGGATGTTTGCCTGTTGGAGATTTCTTATTTAAAAAAAAATAATAATAAAAAGGTGACATTGGACTCTAAAGTCTTGCTTTGGGATGCTTTGCTGTTTCATGTGGACTGAGGTTTGTGTACACAGTTTTGTGTGCGTGCACGTGTGTTTTGTCACTTTGTTTACACAGTAGGTCCATTAAGTCTGCAGTCTTTCCGAGTGTAGTGTATCAGTGTGTGATAATGTGGAGTTGTGTCTGTCCACATTGGCACCTGTGTGTTATGACGTCCAGATCTCAGTGCCGTGTGCATGTTTCTAAAATGTGTTGTGTTTTTTTAGCATAACGTCTTTACGTGTGTATTGTAGGTTTTTCGCCGTGTGTATGTTTCAGCTCTCCATAGACATGTTCAAGATGATCTGCTCCAATTTATACGCCAGCTTCTGTTTCTGGGCTTGTTCGTCTTGCTCCAGTGCATCAATAATCTGGAAAACACAAACACATTTGCAGGTTTGTCATCGGTCAAACATGTGGCGCTTTCTTTTCTTACACAAACGATCAGCCACGTCCATTTCTAATCAACTCTGATCGTTTTTTGTGCACTTCACTGTGTATGTAATGTTAACCTCCATACATTGTAAATGTAAATATATAAACGTTTTCCAAAAATCCCCTCTGATGGTTGAGTTTTGGAAAAAGGCAAAGACAATTTAATCAAACAACTTTGCGGCATTGGAGATTTTGACTGATAATTTTGAGTATATTCAACCGTAAGCCTTTTAGATAGCGGCGGCTTAGGGAGAAAAGTGGAGAGCCAGTAATTCTACATGTCTAAGTGTCGTCAGGCCAGATTCTCGGCACCACAAATGCCGACTATTGTGTTCATTGGCATGCGAGTGTGTGTATGTGACAAAGAAATGCTCTCAATTGCACAAAAGAAAAGGCCCTGTAACATTGTTACTGTGAATGCGGTTTGCGCAGTAAAGCACTCTGAGTGGTCAACAAGACAAGAAAATCTCTCTACAAATGCAGTCTATTTACTTTAACGAGGAGCAGATGGAGCGTGTGTGTATACCTGTCCGATTTATGGGCTTTGTGTGATGTTTGTTTTTTTGACACATGGTCAATGGCCTTTTTTCAGTCTTAAAAAGAAGAGTGTATTATGATCATTTATAATCATTTTAAAGCTGACAGTTGAAGCTTTTAGTCGTCATTTATGCTTCTACCTGCCATTGACAGCAACAATTCGGTTAAAGATGATGATTTCAGATTCTGCCTGTGTTTGAAAGAGCCTTGGTTTTAGCGGGCTACAGTTGTTTGGACTGAACAACAGGATGTTTAAACTTTATAAGGACTCGCAGCTTCTTATTAATTTGTCATGGGGAACTTGCCCCCTATGCACAGAGCAACAATAGTATGCCTGAGGAGTTGTGTATGACTAATTGAAGTCCTGCAATCAGCCTCCATCAAATCCTGAGGGATATATATGGCTTTTGAGCTTCTAAATGATTAAACTTCATCTGCTGCAGCTTTACGCTAAATCTGGTGCCTCCTGTGGCTGGGAAAGCATTTACGCGAGCATTATCAGTTAACCAACAGTGTAAAGTGTGGTTTGTTAGTCCAAATGAATGTGAAAAGAGGTTTAAAAAAAAAGGCTGTGGTGAACGAGGGGTTTGGTGATAACTGTCTGTGGTCTCATAAGAGCAAGCAAAACAGTCGAATCCACGGCCGATACACAAGTATGAGTGCAGGGTTTAAAACCAGCAAATGGAAACTTCAGCATGCAAACTACGCTGGAAGAAGACCCAGGGCACATTTCAGTGTTGCGGTGTGTTGACCGAGCCTCACCTCTTGGCTGTACTTGCTGATGTAAGCGTAGATTTCATGAAGGGCACTGAGCACATTGAACTCACTGGAGTGAAGGCGAGCCTGTTCAGCCAGATAGGCATTCATATCCTGATCACTGATGGCAGGTAGGCGGTTGATGTCAGCATAGTACCTGGATGGACACACACACACAAACACATATGGATGTATTGCCAGTGTCACTGGCATAGTCACACAGAGCTTTTCTCCTCAGTCAGACTTTGTCTATCGTCATGTAAAGTCAAAGAGCAGTCACCGATAATGGCTTTGAAATGTAGTTAAAGAATGACTGCGATTTCTGAGAGCAGAGCTTTATTGAAATGCTCAAAACTGACTGCAAGACACTTTGTTAAACCTAATCAAACAAAAGAAACCATGTACTAAGAGCACTTTTTAAAAAAATTCTATCATCTTTGATTTTCAAATTGTAAGAATGCAGAAATGAGCACCAGTTTGTTCAAATGGCTGTGGAGTCCATGCTTCAGTACTTCAAAGTTACACTGTGGACGAGCTCATTAAAAAAAACTAAACAGATATGAACTAGTTTATTTAAGGAGTGTGAACCTCACATTTAAAATCAGGCTTATTGGTGCGTAAAGAGAATTTTGGCCTAGTTTTTTAAAGTGGGAAGTTGATATTGAGGTGAGAATACTGAATTTGATAATTGTGATTATAACCAAGTACTAAGGATGGAACAAAGTGCACAGACCAACTGCTTCTGTGGTTTAGTGGCATAACTAAACTGCTGTCAGGGTTTCTAAATCCCAGTAATCTCATTTAGTCTAATTTTATGTACTAAATCAACCACTCAGAAATAAGGTGAACACACAAACATTTCTGTGTTCAACCATAAATCAGCAGCGGAATTCCAACCCCAACATAGTTTTAATTTTCCCCTTCAACAATCATTACTTCTTCCACTTCCAGACACACTCAGGCAGTCACACTCACCTCTCGACCCAGCTTTTGTAATGCGGTATGTCCTTGGCATATAGCAGTTTAGTGGAGGGGGAGTCTTTGCCCAAACGATGTTCAGATGTTGAACAAGAGTCCATAAAAGTTTGTGCCACCACAGAAAGACAGGCATCTGTGATGCTGCTTTTGTGAATGTCAAATACAAACTGAGGATTCTTGATTACATTTACCCAGAAGCGTAGAGGAAGGCTGAAAATATGAAGAAATGGAAAAGGAAATCAAAAGAAAGACTTTAGACAAGACAGAAATGACTTATTTCACAAGGAAAAATGTTTCCTTTTTTACTTTGCTTCTTGTTAGTCTCTTACTCCAAAGATGAATGTTGACATTGTGCTTGAAGATAATATCTAGATTTCAGCTTTCAGCCAAAGGCAAATGTTGAAATGTGGTTACTTATCGTCATGACTTAAAACCAACAGGATATGTGTCTTAAGATGATGCTGTGAGGAGGCTTTCATGATCGCCATCTGGTTTCAAAGATGTTGGCTTTTGGTCATATTAAACTTAAAATTAAAATTATTGTTATTCATTATTGGCTTATGTTTCTCACCAGTTGCTCTTCCATGTGTGGCGCACGTCCATGTCATTGATGCCGTGTCTGTCGGCCTGCTCGTCCAGGAAGTCAAACATGTACTTGATGGCGAGAGGCAGGGCAGTGCCGCGGCACACAGTGCTGAACAAAGTCTCAAACAGGTCATCCACAAACTTCTGAAGGGTCCCCTGCGCAATGAAGAGCGACAAAAGGGGGTTTCAGCGCTTTCTCATTCTGACTTCTTTCACATCTCTTAAAGCTTATAGAGGAGCGGAAAGCAAAGATTTGCACAAGGAGACATTTGACTGGAAGTAGAGTGGCACCTTGGTCGCTAGTAGCCTCGTCAGGTAGATCTCGGACACCATCTTGCTTCCGCGCTCGCCTTCTTTTTGGTCCCCGTGGTCGTGGTTCTTGACTAGGTGCCAAATTTTGACGCCACTTTCCAGGTCAGGGGTCAGCATGGGCACACGGGAGTGCGGGCTGTCGGGGCTCGTCGGGGTGGAGCGGAAAGGCACGTCCATACCTAGGTTTTTATAAAACAGACTTGAATGAAGTGAGAGGAAGGAAAAACATATCCACAGATTCTAAAATAAGACTGACTATCTGCTTTGTTTACAGTCACTGGCTGTTAGGCTGTGTTCATTTAGATTACGTAATCAGCTCCTGTCAATATCTAATTAGTTGTAATTGAAAATATATATTAATAAAAGAGGCTTTCTAACTGAGCTTCTAATGAGATTGTATTTTTGTTACTTTAGAGGAGAAGGATAAGTAACAGTGGGAACTTCCGGAGAAGTGAGTGGCTCTTTGTTAAACAGCACTGACCATATTTGCTGATACTGCGTGGAAAGCTGGCTGAGGAGGGAATGATGAAAGAGGACATCTGTTTGGGTACCAAGGCCACCACACAGCGTTCAGACACCTGAGAGACGAAGAAACAGCTTAATCAATTTCTAATTTGGTCAAAAGTGACGAACAAAAGAAATTCAAATATGGTTTGAGAGGATAAACTAAATTTCGAATGCCCACCAAGGGCTTGAAGAAAGTTTAGTTGAACTAACTTCACAAACTACCACATTAAACTGTAAACTGTTATCTAAACTGAGAAAAAAAGTACTGCATTATCACAGTGAACAATTTTACTACAGCACTGTTTTAATCAAGCTGAGAAGAACTAAAGGAACATATTTTCTGTCTAAACTTGAAATAAAAGCCGTCAATTACAATTTAGGCTGATTCAACACTGTCATGCGTGATTTTGATTTCTTCCACTGGATGGAGTATGCTGTAGCTGCACATGGCAGACAAGATCTGGTCACCTAAGGAATTAGCTAAATTTACCAAAACACTCTGCCTAAGCCTCAAATATAACCAATACCAAATCCATCTTAACAGAACACTTGCATACGGATTAAAATCTAAAGAACAACACTGTTTATCCCCTTTAGATACAAGAAAGACTGTATCCCTCCTCTGTCAAAACATGCTTCTGCTGCAAAAAATGTAGATTCTCTTTGTCTATATTTCAGGGAAAAGATTAGTTGAAATACGGTCGCTGTGAAGAAGCCCAGAGCCGATAGTGAAGACAAACATTTGGCAAACAAAGGAACAGGATGACTCATCTGAAGTCAGTGACCTGTGTCGTGGCTTTTAAGAGTTGGACGGGGAAAGCTGCTGTAGAGGAGACAAGAGCACGAGTCTGTGTTCGGCTGATTAGCTGTGCTTTGTGAGCACGAGGTTCAAAACCTGTGGACAGGTTTGAGGCGAGCGATGAGAGCACAGATGCGTAAAGCTTCATCCTACATCAGTAATTATCGCGTTTGAGCAACTGAACTTGTCACAGGTTCTAATAAAGGACAAAACGCTTTCAGATAGGCCGACGCAATCGTTTCAGAAGCTCAGGGTTCTCTTTTTAAACTAAAGTATCAGGCATTTCTAACAGCCATGACTATTATGACTTTAGTGATCATGGAAACGGCACCCTTCTCTTACCTGGTAGTGCATGAGCGTGTTGAGTCTCTTCCAGTCGCCTTCTATCTTTGTTGTGATGTCCTCATCCTGCAGGACCACCCGAGCTGTTCGGCCCTGCCGCCACTCTGGAAAAATACAGCCAATGTGAATGCACTTTGTGTAATGTTTACACCTCGTGCGCCTGACCTATATTTTCTCACGTCTGGTGTGGATTTTTTATTTTTTTTGTCCTTTGCTGAGGCTATCTTTGAGTATTTTGTTTATTCTTTAAGATGATGCAAGTTGCCGAGTGAACCGAGAAGTCACAGAGACTGCTTCTGGGCGTGTGAGTAAAATACAAACGACACAGGGTCCTTGCTTAAGCCGCCCGGTGTGATGAAACACATCCTCTCTCCGAAAAACCTAACCCGTTAAAGCCCCTGAAGGTGTAAAACTACAAGCCCAAAAACATTATCAGCCACCAGAAACACGGTGTTTTATTTACTCCCTTTGAAGGCGCCTGGTGTCACCTGGATTTGTGCCGCGTCATTCAGCGCCGGCTGACATGTGGTGGGTGTAAGCCCCCTTGTGTGGGTGTGCTGTCTGAAGGGTTTTGTGTCAGTGTCGGAGGGCTGCTCTGATTGGTGAGAGCTGTGAACAGGTACTGGGAGGCGGCAGGAATTTGCTGTGGCTCTCTTTGCTGATGTCAGACATCTTAGGCTGTGACAACTCCCTGTTTTTCCTATCTGGATTGTTCTATTATATTATGTGCCGTGGCTGACCTGTTTTTTTTTTTTTTTTTTTTTTTTTCAAAGCCTCAGAATAGATGAGGCAGTGACAATTGTCAAATTAACCGCCGACTCTCACCTAAGTCCATGTCTGTCGCCCGGGGTCGCTGAGAGCAAGGCATGTTCTTGTACACTGCATCCAGGATCTTCTCCTTTACTTGGGTAATGGTGTCACAGTTGAGCACTTTGACGGGGATTTCCGGGCTGTTCTCATTGTCAGGGTTCACACAGCTCAGCGTCTGGAGATCCAGGACAGATGGGACACCATGGCGGAGGAAAACAGAGATAGTCTGAGAAAGGTGCTGCTTTCGGGGGTGGGGGGGGCAGCTTTCATTACCTGCTCCCCACCCAACTGTCCTGGTGGAAAGCATCTCGGTTTGAAATGTAATTTCACACCTCCGGGATGTGGTTGCGCAGTTCTAGCGGGAGCATTAAACAGGAAATGAGACACAGCCTCTCACACTCTCCGACATGGCGATCAGAGAGGTGTCACCCTATCGCTGGCTTGGCTCCGCTCTGCAGCTGGAGCTGGAGGGGGAACTTATTCTGATGGACCGCCAGAGAAACTCAGAGGCATGTTTTGTTACGCCATTGGTTCTACTGACTAGCTTACCTCAAATGGAATTTTGGAGACTTTGCATCCTTCATTTTGCTCCGATGGATCATATAAGTCAGATTCTGGGGTCTAAATGACTAATATCTTAACTAATGTGAGAATCCTGGGATATTTTGGATTTGCTCATGTGTTTGATGGCGCCCTCCGCCACCACCATCATCAACACACCAAATTAAACAACATATCTTGGAAGAAAGGGGTTCTTTCCAAGAAACTTGAAGAATGAATTGCCAAAGTTAAGAAGCAGTCAAGCTGTTTCAACAACAGATGGACACTCAATGCTGCACTAAGACATTTTAATTAGGTTTTGTCCTCAGTTTGTCAGTTGTCTTTAGTTGCGAGTTGGAACTGTACTTAGAACTGTGAGTATGGTGTCTGATAACATGTGAACTTTCTGCCATATTGTTTTACCCCAGGTCAGGCGGTGGAAGAGACATGGTATTCAACCGCCTTTAAAACCCCAAATCAATCACACAAAAAGAAAATGTAGAAAATTTTCATCAGGTTCAGCTTAAATCAGTCCCGTAAAGGCATAACATTATGACGCTATGACTAAATGTGACTAAAGGAATAAAAAGGATTGTGTGTAACATTTGTCTAATCAAAGGTATCCATATATTCAAAGCATTATAAAATCCGTAACCACAACCCGGGGCTTTGTCATAGTTAAGTGAATCTGTGAAGGCTCCTTAAATTAATACAAAATATTCTCTCATTCCTCCTTATGAATGCCTTTGTGACTCACCAGTGTCTTGTATTCAATCTGCTGGCGAATGAGTTTATCTTCACTGAGAGAATAGCGTGCCTCTCCTGTGATTGAGTCTATAGGCCCCTTCTCCATTTGCTGTTTGATGGCACAGAACAGCATGAAGAGAGGCTCGCCAGCACACTCCTTTGTTAGGAAGGAAAACCAGGGATTGGATCAAAAGGTGAGAAAAAAAAAGAATAAGATACAGGAAAGAAGAGAAGATCAGTAAAGAGGTCTGTATTCGTCACAGCATACAAGGACACTGTGTAACTGGAGCTTCAAACAAAACGGTTCTTTAATATTCCAAAACTGGAGCTATATTTGACCTCACAAGTTAACACCATCCCTCCACAGTGTGCATAACGAAAGTCAATGCTAGGCATTTAAAATCGCATCAACACGGGCATACACAGCAGTCTATTTAAAAAAAATCAATGCAAATCATTTTAAGGAGCAGAGCCACTCTACATCACTGACACCTGTGGCAGTGGGCTGGGCGAAAGGCTTCATTTACCTTGAGAAATTTGTGGAGCAAGAAGGCAAACCAATTTGTCAGCATCTTCTCTGCCACTGACTCGGTTCTGCAAGACAAGGAAAAGGGCACACTCCTTCGTTATCGAGAGACATCCAGCAGAGTCCGAGTGCAATGGCTACTCTTTATCATTTTAGACCCACGAGAGCCCGACAGGGTTGAAGCCAAAACACGTGACATGGATTACAAGATGTAATAACTCACTCGGGATATACAGTTGAACATACAGAAAGGTGTCTGCTGCTGGTGCACAGCGCATCTGGGTCAGTATGATTGTGCAGACTAAACTTACATTACACAGGTCAAAAAGGGGGAAATTATGTTTTATTATGTGCACAACGTCTTTGATGTGCGACATAAAATAAAGTATAAACCCCTCCATATCTAAATCTGATCCAAACTCTACAGTTTTTGTTGACACACTCTTTTTCTCCATAATCTCTACAATCCTTTTGATCCTTCCCTGCATTTCAACCCTAAACTGTTGAAAGGAACCTATTAAACTAGTGAATGTTTCTGTAAGAGTATAATGCTGACGTCAACAAGTTCTTTTTGTACCGGCAATCGTGTGAACTTGCGTGTATATTTAATTAGTGTACTTTATATTGAATAAATAGAGGCATGAAACATTCAGGAGGCTGGTCCGAGCACTGGGAGAACAACTGGCAGATAACCAGAGGTGGATGGAGGAGGGGAGAGAGGCAAGAGAAAGGTGACGGGGGGAAAGAAAACGTGAGCTACAGCTGAATGTTTCATGAGGGGCACACAGAAGATAAGTCAGACTGACAACAACTCTGCTGCCGCGGCACTCACTCTTCCCCATTAGGTTCTCTTTCCCTGCCAGTTCCTCCTGCTCTCTATCACTTTTAACACTCCTGTCTTTCACCTGTCTGCTCAGTCACCCTGTTCCTCAGACTCCAAACCAATGTTTCACACGGCTGCACAAAACAAAGCTGAACAGACATGGGCTTTTCCTTCGCTGGCCTAGTTACTCAGCCATCAGAAGTGTGGTAACTGGGCTGGAAAGAACAAAGCACTGAGGAATTATCTATGCGAAAGAGATAAGCATTGCTGATCACAACTTTGTGGCAAAAATAGTTTTCTGGTTTAAAATGCCTTCACCCCGGTGGAAAACGGGTGCGGTTTTGCAAGGAAACGATGCACTGAATTAAATGCATGACCTTTTCTTATTGCAAGTTTTTTTTCTGTTTCCTTCCTTATTTTTGCATGAGAAAAGCTGAGATACGACCATCAAACACTTTCTTCACGATAGGCCTGGCATCCTTTTTGAATCGCACCCTATACCAATACAAAACACCATCATATGAAATGTATTTTTTTTTTAAAAAGCACATATACTTACATATTGTGAAGAGGAATAACTTAACTCAATGTTTGGCATTAACAGTTTGAAAATGCACATGGCATGTTTCTGTTAACCTGCCTTTAGAGACAGTGATGCATATACCTGCGGAGGAGTAGTTTGGGGTGGTTTTTACTCTCCAGGTTGCGTTCTATGAGATCTGAGAGCAGGTGCTTGAGGATGTCCGTGGCATACTCCAGACGCCCTTGCAGAGCAGTCATGATGAGTGAAGCGACATAGCCGCGATCACGCATGGAGAAGGAGCGTTGCAGCTCCAGCGTACGGATGAATGTCAGCAGGAAAACCTTGTTATTCACCAGCTGAGCAAACTGCTTCAAGGCTTTCTCCACATTCGCCTGTCCACTCCCTGGTACCTGCATGCATCATGCATTTTTGCACACACACATACACACACACAAAGTTTATTAGATAGCACTTGCTCAAGGATAAGTCAGAACAGATTAAAGCATAATGAAATGTCCATTGAAATTCTTACACAGCACCTCAAAGAGTAGAGTTAAAAACAGCAGAACTGATGTGGCTACGGGCTTTGTGCTGGAGGGAGCTAAGCCTGCACTGGTCCTCACTCACGCTGAAAATATGAGTATGTTTTTAGGATTTATAAATTGTGATTAATTTTTATATACTAATGAAGGGTCTTTACTTTGATGGTAAAAAAAAAAAAACGATGCAATCAGGGGTTTTCAGGGGTCCTGAAACTATATGTAATTGTCAGCATAATAACGGTTGATTAGACTGCCTATAATTTGCAACACCAACGATTTTTTGCCCTTGAGAAAGTCTTGCAAGAAACAATGAAGTGCCAGGTCTTTTCTATTAGAGTTTAAAAATGAAATATCTGAAATTTGGGCAACAATAGCAGACAAAATCCAATAGCAGTAAAAACATTTTTTTAAAAAGCATTTTCATAAGGTAAACCTTCAATACATATCCTTGCACTTTCCAAACCTGCTGCTATGACCCTCAAACAGACTACCCTGAACCTACTGACAATAGAATAGAATCTTTTCACACTGCTCTGCCCGACAAAGCTCCAGCCTTCGCCAAACAGCCGCTATAATTGTAGTTTGGATTGTACTGTGTATTGTGGTTCTGTATATTGAGGTCTAGATATTGAAACTGCAAGTCTGCCTCAAAGGCCACTCACCTCCAGTTCTCTGAGCACAGGATGGTCATCAATGCCAGGAAAGAGGACCCTCATGGAATACGTTCGGTAGTCCAAGAAGGGGATGCCTGCTCTGTCCAGATCACTGGTTAGTTCGTTTATGTCTGTTTGTAATTCTGCAAAAGCTGCACAAGATAAAAAGGCAGTTCAATAGTCTGCCACTTGCTATGGCCCAGCTTAATCATTGCTTTGTAGCTCGTAGTTGACATTTAAAAATAAGTAGCAATAGTGAGTCAATAATATTGTAAAAGTCATGTTGCAACGGTAGGTATTGAATGAATCACAGGGAATGATTTACTAGGCTTACTGCATACAGTTGCTTTGTTCGCTCTTTTGTCTTTGTTTTATCTATGCTTTATCTATGCTTGTGTTGATTTAATCCAAATTTTGCAGTCCACATATAAACCTGGCCTGTCAGAGACTGCAGAGGAATGTAATTCTAAAATGGTGAGAAGGCTGCAAGAACTAGCAGCTGAATATTCATGTTTCTGGAATGTTATCTCTTTGAATGTATCCTTGGAAGCCAAGGTATGCTGAAGTGATAAGCTCCTGCCTTCATGTCAACTGGTAATACACTTTAATAAGAATCACAACAATAAATACAAGCTAGGCTTTTCCACTCTGTTTCCATACATGGAAACATTGTCATTTAAATAAATGAGCTCGTAAACTAACATATCTGTCTCACAATGGCTCTTAACAGATGGTGCTATAATACAGTCCCAAATGGAATATTATCTTGGGAACATGAGATTTAATGAGCAGAGTTTTTCGGATTTCACTCACCCTCTTTACACTCAAGAGCCACTCTGGACTCCAGATTGTCCATTTGCATCTGGAGGCGCTTCAGAGTGAGGTCGTTCTCGTGTGACTTCCGCCTGTAGGCCAGTAGGACAATAATGACGATGATGAGGAGCAGCCCTCCTCCAGCTGTGATACTGAAGATTGCGGGGAGGGTGAGCAGGCTGTCCGACCGGATGTGAACTTCTCCCGGAGAAATGTGAAGTCCTCCGACATGGACCTGAAAGAAGACATTGAAAGGAAACCGAAAATATTTAAAACTTAAAACCAAAAACCAATCAAATTGCTTGGCATTAACAGGAGATCTGGCCTCTGGGCAGCTTGCTTTCCCGTTTTCTGCAGTTTTTGTCATTATTAGCCCGTCAATAATTCTAGAGGACAATGTGCTGTAATGGAACCCACCGGACCATGAGTGACAGGCAGTGACAGAAAGTCAGAAACCAACTGAACGGTTGTCAGTGACCCACAAAACACCGTGACGTAGAGACAAACGCTGACCTACAGAGAGCGACCCACATTCACGCCCAGCCATAGTCACACTCACAGACGGG
The DNA here is from genome assembly GCA_013363375.1 of Menidia beryllina. Classification (NCBI taxonomy): domain Eukaryota; kingdom Metazoa; phylum Chordata; class Actinopteri; order Atheriniformes; family Atherinopsidae; genus Menidia; species Menidia beryllina. The sequence goes on from JABUIW010000205.1 coordinate 16,411,479, forward strand.
ACATGGAAGCGAAAAGAGAGTACGACTGAGACTGACCAGGACTTTGTGCTGCCCCGTGAGGTTTGGTGGTTCACAGAGTAACTGAGTGTCAGACACAGTCAGAGAGCAGGGTGTATCTCCTATTAGCACGGTGTAATTGAGCCTGGCTCCACCAGACGCAGAGGGCACAAGGTGGCGGCCCTGCAGCAGAAAGAACAGAAATAAAAATAAAAAAACAGCCCAGTGTTAAAAATCTATCGGGTATTTCACACTGAAAGCAACCTGTGGTGCAGATTCTAAAAGGTTTGGTCAAAGACAGATGAGACGGTCTATAAATGAAGCATTGAGTAATGTGAATGTAATGTGATGGGAACAGCATTAGTGAAATTCCTGTCATCCAAAATAATGTGAAAAACACATCATCTGGCTTCTATTCTGCAAAGTACAGTACAATGTCAGGGAGTAAGAATGCAGGAACACCTCTAAATAATTTCCAAGCTGGCTTCAAGACTCAACCCAATATTTCATTCTGTTACTTCATGGCAAAGAGAGCTGAAGATGGGAGTTCCTTGCACAGGCAAACGGTTTATACAGAGCAAGTCAGGTGGAAAATCACTGCAAAAGGTAGGAGTGTCATCATTAATGTGGCAGGAAGCATTTGATCACCTGACATATGTAGTTCTTTCAGAGCAACACTGGACAGGGAAAGAGACAGCTGTTCTGTCCATGATGGCCTCATTTGTTTGAAATATTTATCATATGGGAATGGTTTGTGTGGCAGCACAGATGGAATCTGTTTTTTTGATCATTGCAGGCTAACTGGGTGAGTACAACAGTGAATACAGGGTACCAATGATGGGATGGCACCAACGTGTGTTTATTTATACATCCATCCAACCATCTTTTTCCACTTATCCGGTCATTCACCAATTATAATCTATTGGTCTGTTAAACTTAAACCATTCTAAAATCTGAGGATTTACTTACCACTGGAACCATTTATTAGACAGTTAATGGTGAATTAGGAAACTAAAATCTTCTGCGATGTTGAATGCGAACGACTAAAATAAAAGCTACATATCTGAACTTGTTGACTTACCTTAAGAATGATAGGAGCTCCTGGCTTTTGTTCCAGAACACCCGACAGGCTGAGGGGCTCCAGGTAAGGGTTGGGGTAGTAGACAAAGCTTGTGTTGTTGTAGGTGAGCAGGGCTTGGACATTGTTGAAGACAAAGCCAAACTCATCCACGTGTTTTATGGTCTCCTGGTCCGCTGTGTACTCCGCTTTAAGTGAGGGTGCGAAGCAGCTGATGGTGGTTGTGTTCAGAACTTTGCACACCTGGAGAGGAATCAGTTCCAAGTGTCCAAATTACACAGAAAACTGAACACGATCCATAGAGAGACATATTGTCGGAACCTGACTGTGCATATGATTATAAAAGATTATAAAAGTAACAGAACATTTTTATAAGGAGCTTAACTTTTTAGGACACAACATTAAGTGTTAAGAAATCCCCAACAGAATAGTGGGAGTCTCATGATACATCCATTACCAAACAAAGCCATTCGTTTACAGCACGCTTTAGTTTCTATACAGTCCAAACACATCTTGTTTCACCTTCTGATGTGACACAAGGAGATTTATAGTACCTTTAAATCCTTTTCATCTTGCACATGTATTAGAAACTGCTTCGTATTAAGCCCCTATCAGTCACTTGATCACTGGAATGTCCTTTCTACAGTACGTTTTCTGAACGTTTTTAGTCAGCCTCCGACAAATCTCAGGTTCCAAAGGGAGCTGTCTCAAGTCAATTAAGTGCTTTTGTTATTCCACATACTTTCAGGGAGTCCGAGTAATGTTTTTAAGATATGAGCGATAAAGACGCAGCCCTCATTAAATTCACCAGTGGCCATTTTCTTCGCAGCTCATTTGGCTAAAAGTTCAGCTCTAATCCCTTTTCTGTCTCAGTGATGCCAGTGACACTAGAGAACACGCAGTCTTAATTGACTGGCTCAAATTGTGGGACAGCATCAGTGACACACCATTTACTTTGCTCAGGGCAAGCCTCTGAAACAACACGGTCCACACTACATTTCTCTTCTACGCTGGAAGAAAAAGTCCGCCGTCAACGTTTTCTAGTGATTTTTCGAGGTTGGAGACCAAATTTCCCCCCTTCATTCAGAATGCAGTCCTCAGGCAAGTCTTGTCGAAAACTTTCGACTCAAGGTGCCTGGACTGATGCCATCAGGGCCCCAACACTTTTATGCAATCAATCACTTTTAAGGCAATCCCGCCTGAGCAGTTCAGGCCGGCAGAATCAACACAATAAATCACCTCAGTGCAAAACTCTCTTCTTCCATGTCGTTTTTTTAACAATGTCCTTTTGGATTCCACTCCTATGTATGTACCTGCTTTTGTTACCTTTGACTTCATTTGTCGAGAGCAGATTTGACCCTTTTTTTTCCGTTACACTCTCAATAAAGGCAGGATACACGCAATCAGAAATAGTCTCACTCACGTTGACAGATTCGTGGCCGGCATATTTGACTCGGACCCGGGGTTCTTGAACCACATCCAGGTTAGTGCCGGTAACTGTCAGGGTGGTGTGTCCGCTGTGTGGAGGAGAGGGAAAAATATTCAGTCCATGAAAGTCATTGGCTAAAGGCGTCCACACTTCACACCTCACTCCAGGTAGCCGGTTCATGAATGCAAACAGCCTTTCCACCATGATTTAATTAGAGCAGCTGCCACATAGAGACCAATCTTTCTCATCATCGTTTTCCAGGGAATCTGCATTAATTCATGTTTGAGGAGCTATAGCTGGTAGCTCACTCTTTGTTATTGGGCAGAAGAGGCAGATCAAACGGGGAACCAGCTGGCTGCTATTTTATATTCATCCATGACTGTGAGATTGGCATAGCATGAATACAGGTGCTGCTTGTTTACATATCTGTGCTAGAAGCGATTAAAATAAACAACCCGCTCTAATCTCTGCATAACCTGTGATGCCGTGCAAACTCGGAGAAAGTACAGGCCTGAAAAGTAGATGAGAGAAAGAGGTAGAATACAGGAGGCGAAATACTTTAAAAAAGAAAAAGTAGCCAGTCTAGCCAACCTGACACAGTGCCAATCCTTCTCTTCTCTTACTTCAAAGGCTACCTAAGCTTGTACGCTCTCATAGTGGGAATGCACATTCATGATGAGGGCTCTTGATTGCAGCTCTACAAAGCCCGTCCTGTCACTCGGCTGAGGGCCAGGGCGTCTCTCTGAAGTCTGATCTGCAGGGACGCAGAGTTGGGTAATCCCAGCTGAAGCCAAATTAAGTGCCGTCTTTTATTTAGTGGAGTGCAGGTAGCATTCTCCTCAACTGGGATGGAAATGTTTATGCAGCAGATGAAAAATACTTGCAGTGCGATGTTTCAACTGCATCGGACTAGTCAATCTAAAACCAATGATTAATAGGGCAAAAACTGGCATAAATAATAGGATGTTTGACTATTCTTCATTGTCAAATTGTAGATTTTTCAACAAACTTGTTCAAACTGACCACAACATTAATGGCTATCTCGAAGATTTCCTGGAACAGGAAAGCCTGCGAAGACAGACTCTAAATTTAGACAGAAGGGGTTTTCATATCAACCAGACTATTTCAACAACCTTGAGTTACTTATGCATCGGGTGAAGGAATGTTTTCATATCTGGGATGCAGTCTCTCGGCTGTATCTTGAAAATGGGTCTTCTAATCTACTTTTAAATTGGCAGCTGAGTTGTTCGTGACCTGCAGTGTCAGGTTTTTGAAATCTTATTTCAGAAGTCTTGTCTGGTGCTTTGAATCAACATAAGGGCTATCCAAGAGCTACTTGGAGCTCATATTGCTCCAGATTTGTAAACATAATTATTTGATAATAAAAATGAGTGGCTTGAATACTGAAATGTAGCACATACTGAATTAAAGTGTGCCAGTAAAAACTGAGGGCATGACAAAGGATACATTTTATGCAGTTATATCTATTATGTTTAGAGGCAGCTGTACATATCTGGGTGGTTTGCACATTGATTTGTTGTTTATCTATATTTTCTATTTATATTTATCTTTCCTTTCATAATTCACACCTTAATGTGTTGACATCTGATTTAATTAAGAATGTTCAAATTAAATAAATCAATCAAATTTGCACAAGATGGAATACAGATGCAATGCAATATGTGGAGAAACTCAAGCTCCTCTTCAAATCCTCTTAACGTCCAATCAGCTATGAGCTATATAATTGTTTTCTAAAAAATCTCCAGCACAAAAGCTGCCACTTGAGACCACTTCCACTCCTGTTAATTATGACAGTGTTCAAAACACCATCCTTGGAACTCCTTAGTGAGCATGAGAACAGAATTCTTTCTGCATTTAGAAAAAAAAATCAAACTCTGCAAAACAATTTGTACGGTCAGTTAAGACTGCTTGTCTGACTTGGCAAAAATAAAAATGACGTGATTCACCAGCTGTTCTTCTGTCTGGGTTGCAAAACAAATTCACAATAAACTAATCCAGAAATGGCATAATTAAAGATAGGATCTATCATTCCAAATCTCCCCGGATTAAAGTATGTCATGATGAGCTTTTTGATGTCCACCAAAGTTTCTCTTTTTCTCTTCTCTTTTGTCCAGTTAAAATTAATTCTTCTTCAAAATTACAACCACAAACAATACAGCCTGTACTGCATTCCTTCACTACACAGCCCAGTTTATTCACTTGAAATTGGTCAACAGAGATGTGGCTGATTTGCATTGCTTTTTGGAGGCTTTTCAAAAATGATGCAGACTTGCTTCTCAGACTTGCTTTTTAGATGAATGAAAAACCCAAGTTACATTTAAATACATCTTCATTTTTAAAAAAACAAAACAAAAAAACACTGTCACATTAAGAGTTACCTGGTGATGCTCCAGAGGGGTTCAATGCGTTGGACTGTGGGGTCCTCTATGTACTCAAATGCCAGACTTCCAGGAACTCTGGCCCGGTCGACACTCAAACTGACTTGCACCGGTCCCGCTCCCGTCACAGAAGGAGCAGAAAAGCACACAATCTCTGACATCGTCCTCCTGGTGGGAGTACCAAAAGAAGCATTTATTCCTGCCTTAGACTGTGGCTTCCCACTCACTGCTGCAGCAGCAAATCCCTGACATCAGACAGTTATGAGCCATACTAAGGGGACAGGATTCATTATAGTCTGGCCCATCTACTCCTTGTTACAGACACATTAGGGATGGAAACTGTAATTAGAAGGTGCTCTGGCTAATGGCTTCCTTCCTTCACCTGCCTGACTTGCTACCATGGTAGCCATTTTGAACTTTAAATAGATGCCTATAAATACACAGGGAACGAAATCCGCTGCTGAGTTCCATCACCTCCTCACCAATCATAACTTGGACGTTTCATTTAACATGCAGACACTTAATTGTATTTAAAGTGAGCTTTATTTAAATAGAGCGTCCTCTTACTGTGTTTGATTGAAACTGCAGATGGTTCATTCATTAATATTATCATGTAGAGACAATTTCCCCACAGAGGGTCTAAATCGGGAGTCTTGAGGAATGTAAGGTTCAGATGAAGAATAGGAAGAGCAAGAGAAGGCCTCGCTATCGTGAGACTCACCTGTACAGCTCACAGGTCTGATTTCCGAAGTACACGTTAACCGTGCTGCCGGCGCCCAGATTCTCCCCGACAATGGTTACCTTGGTGCCCCCCGATTCAGGTCCTCTGCCTGGAGTTAGCGCCATCATGGTGGGGATCTGCGGAGCGCCAGTAATGTAGTTTAATAGAAAAAAATGTAATACTCTCTCAAATCTGAAGTAGTAAATATGAAGTTATTGCTCTTAGATATAAAGATCACCATTGTTTCTAATCTGTGTCACCCAAAAAAATTGAATAAAATGCACATGGTGAATAAAGACACAGAAAGACACAAAAGACACACATTTTTTCAAACTATTTTACATCCTAATGTCAAACTTGGGCGGCAAAGTGGATGATCGATGATTTACTTTACTAATTTTCAAAAGAAACATTTAAATGCCACAATTACCACAAAGGAATAGAGCTGGGAGGATTGTGCACGCAGTTCTGGTCTGCATTCACCAACGCAAAGCATTACTGGGCCTGGTGCGCTTCCAGCAGGAGCTGCGGCCATCTCGCACACAATCCTGTCAAGACCGAAAACACAACTGCATGAACGTAGGCACTAAAAGACATTGACTGAATCCGGAACACACGCGCACACACGCAAACGTAGGCATCACTGCGCTGTATCGCATTTGTCACAATCTCCACTGCTGGAGGACAGACTCCTCCGGCCACTGTGATTGAAGTAGACTTTCATTGAAGTTGTGGGTCAATACAAAGAGCCATCTTTCTTCCTAATGGGAAACCTATAACAGCAATATAACTCAAATGATAAACTACACCACTCCCCATCTTCAGCACGGTTGCCACCCACCATTACCTCTGGTTGTCATGACAACATAGAGCTTTCCTCAATAAATCAGTATTGCCTGTCAGGTCAATAAGATAAAGTACACCCTGAATAAGTCATTATAGCAACTGACCCTTGCTGAAGTGAACGGCTGAAACAGATGCAATGCCATGTTTTAAGGCACCGTGTGCCTCAAACGAAAGGATTCTTCTAAAGGAAACTTGCATCCCGGTACAGCATGGGCACCCAATGAATCGTCCCTGCCAAACCCTTCTGCTCGTATATCACGTGAGTTTTCCAATTTTCTGCTGGCCTGTTCTTTTTTCCTTTTTTTTCTTTTTTTTTCTTCTTACAAGGATATAAATAAAGTCCCTGCAGACTGAGCCCAATCGCATTACATGGCTGTGAGAGAAACACATGGCTAACAGATTGTCCCTCCAGTCAGCGACACGCGGCGCATTTCAATTACAGCTGTGCCGTCAGTCTCAGTAACAACGACGGAGCCCGTCTCCTGCTTCGGCTCTGACTGCACCAGAACAATGCAAAGCCCCCCCCCCCCACAATCCCTCACCCCGACGAGGCATCGTGGGGTTTCCTCCCTTCTGCTCACACCACGCTGCTGTTTTAGTGTCAGCGAAGGGGGGAACAAGAAGATTGTGTTGATTTAAAAGTGCTGCTTTTATGTGTGCCTTCGCTTATGTACAGAATGTAAGGGGGTTGGGGGGGGGGGGGGGGGGGGGGGGGGGGGGGAGTCTTTCTTACTGCTCTGCAGTGATGTATCCCTCCTCCTGCGGGGTGCACTCCACCCCTGCCACTTCCACATTATCCTCCAGCTCAGAGAAGGAGAGACCCAGGTTAAGGCCCTGGATGGTGACAAGTGTGCCCCCCTCCAGAGGCCCTGCCACCGGGCTTACCTGCAATAGTAAGAAAATGATAAGATTAAGTAGGTCTCGAATTATGTGGAGATCCTTGATCACAATTACATCCTCTTGTATGGTGCACATTCTATTATTTACCTTAACGAAGGTGGTTAACTTACCATCATAAATTTATGCATAGCCTAAAATGTCTTAAAACCTATAGCACTGTTGGATTTGTAAGTTTTAAGAGACTCTCCCACGACACGTTTACTGGTCAAATACAGAAAAAACCTGGCTGGAATCTTCATTCATATATAAACCGAATTAAATCTAATTAATTCAACTCAAATAAAAATGGACAATGAAAAATGCATTGAATTGAAAACCCTGGGAAATCTATTCACAGTCCTTCCCACTATAAAGTCAGCCATCTCAGTGTGGTACATTCTGACCTACAGATCAGAATAGGAGCAATGCTGGAGCAACTCTCCCTTCACTCCGGAGCTGATTCACTCGGCTGCAGCTCCTTCAGAAACACTAATAATGTGACAGCGACATCAAAGCCTCCCGGCTCTTTGAAGTGGAAGCGCCTTGCATCTTTGTGCCTGACCCCCTGTGCCTCATTCACCAGAATGAACAGGACTTTGGGACATAAAAGATCCATCACCTCTTTCTAAACAGACCGAATTCACTTAGCTGTCAAGCACTTAAGACGCTCAGCTGGCGAGGCAAAAAAAAAAAAAGAAAAAAAAAGCTGGATGGTCTCAGGTAAACAGGCCCTCGGCTGGGAAATTGGAAGGTGGCCAGAGATAAAAATTAGTGTTGTTGTTCATGTGTGCAGCCCAAGCTGCTGTATTTGCCTGACAAATTGTGCTGGCATGTTTGGCTAAGACATCGCACAGTACAAACAATTTTGGCTAAAAGCTGTGTTTTACACTGAAAACCTAAATAAAAGGGGAAAAAATATCCTCATTTCAATGCACTATTTATCATCAAGCCTTTATGGATTGTATCGTACATCCATAATGACTGTATTATTGAATATTGCCCATTGGATAATACTATTGAAAATACCTTGGTCATTGCCACAATACAACAATATCCATTTCTTTTTTAGTTTTATCCATTAAACTGGCTCTTTCTGTTTCTTATCCTCCACCTGGTCTCTTGGCAGGCTGAGAGGAGCTAATAAATTTCCTCCGATAACATCCCTTGTTCAACTCGGATTCTCAGACACTCGGTGAGGCTCTTCAATGCAAACAGAGCAGACTGAAAGTACTGATAACTTTATCTTCCTCCTTGTAACCATCATTAAAAATGTACTTTTACTTGTTCAGGACTTCTGAAAAATAACAAAAGAAATTACATAAAATGATGCTTTTCCAGTGCAGGCCAAAGATAAAAAGTAAGAAGAATAAACTTTTCACAACTTTTGCTTTGCAAGAAATGTTACGACACAGTTGCTAACATGAATTTTTCTTCTGGACAGCAAACCCCACCACCAAAAAAAGTCTTTAAAAAGCTGACCTCGGTAATGCGTGGGTTGGTACACTTGACATTTCTGGCGGAGAGGTCCAGCCAGCGGCCGGCGTACGGGGAGATGGGAGGACAGTGCTGCTTCATGGTGCAGCGGCCCTCGCCGTTGCACCAGCCACACTGAAACTTCCTGTCTGCCCGCAGACACATGCCGCAGCTGTCCCGCTGGGCACTGCACTTGTAGAGGTGCACTGTGGGGGGGGGGACACAGGACAAACGTTAGGAGCCGAGGTTACGGGAGAAGTTCTAAAAGTTATACACGCTTAGGAAAACCATTCGATTCAGTTCACGCTGCGCAAATAAAAACTTTCAGGAAAAAAAATCAAAATACATATTTTAGTTGATGGGGGAAAAACACAAAGTAATCCAGTAAACCTCTTAGTTTTTCCTTCCATCTTACAATGTTTATAACCCAAAATACCATACTTGCCAGAATATGAAACGTCCCATTGTAATTACATGTGTGTATTCCTTGATGACTGTAAGTTATTAACCCTATAATTCCAAATGTATCATATCTGATACATACGGTTTCTGAAGTCTTTTGGATCTGAGACTCTTTGCATCATTCAGTGGTAAAAGCTTTGCTCAAACCCCGGTTGTACACATTCATATATACCTGATAACAGCGATTAGGAGACTACATGAAAATATATTTTTGACTTATTGTACGCTAATTTGATCAAAAATAATTTCTGTTTTTTTTCTTCATATTTTGTTTTGGGGCCAAAGAAACACTTCAGACTAAAAAAAAATCCAATATTCTTCCTATTTTCTTGGATCAAGCTTTAGAGGGTTAATGTAAAGCTCAGTGACAGGCCACTCCTTCTGCATGATGACTCAAGATAAACCAAAACCAGATGGGGACGTGAGCTGGGCAGCTATGAGGATTCACCCCTTCATCCTTTTGGGGCGCACCGCTGATCGGGTGCTCTTTGATAACCCTCCTTGCTATTGTGAACTGTCTTTAAAAAGCCTATGGGAGCCACAAAGTGCTCTCTATAAACTATCTATCCCCCGCGAATTGAATGCTTTACAGTCTTCTAGTTTGGCAGTGATGGATGGCAGAGGCACCTTTAATCTTCTCCGGATTGTCGATGATGAAGTTGCCATTCCACACTATGGAGAGGTCCACTGCCAGGTCACCGATCTTCACACCCTCGTACATGTACTGAAAAGCAGAAACAGAGATTAAGAGAGTCTCCAGAAAGTGGAACCGGGAGAGAGAGAGAGAATCAAGGAGAGACAGTGGATGGAGAATATAAAAAGATCCAGAGAGACAGAGTGGGGGAAATGAGAGGATGAAAGGGTAGCAGAGAGACGAGGCTTTTAACCATCTGTCATTTTCTGCCATGGTTGTCTGCTTCTCTCCTCTTTGACATGTAGGGACGCACACCCGGGCTGGGGTGAGCAATCATCCACATCTGAAGAAAATGGCCCTTTCATGCATTGTCACAGTGTGGCAAAATATGCAGCGCACTGAAATTTAACTTGTGATTTATATTATGTTAAAATAAAAATCCCAAGGAAAAGCCGTGAACACCCCGTAAATCAATTTCACAAAATCCAGACTGTGAGATAAGGTCATAGTGTTGGTCCCCAGAGTTTCACTTTAACTGTTAATCAGTTTTTTTCCCCCCTAATTTCCTTTGTGTCTCGGCTCTTTTGCTCCTCAAACTTTTCCCCAGTACTCGGCACCTCTCCTAAACAATTCTACCTTCTCCTTCCTCGGCTTTCTGTGGCACACCTCATCATGCTGATGCGCCCTGCTCACTTTGCCTACACAGCACAGAGGCTATCTGCCTCATTTGACAGCTGTGAGGTTCCCGCTGAGAGTGTCTGAGGTCGTACCGAGCTGTTCTGGCACTGCACGCTGGTGCTGTTGAAGCGCAGCGCCGTGACGCGGTGACTGACACCCTGCACGTTGACCACGCACTCGTAGCCCCGCTGGCCCGACTGCGGCTGGGGAAGGTTCCGGGCCCTCAGGGTGATGGGGCGGACCTCGCCAGCGGGAATGAGAATTTCCCCAGAATTAAGAAGCTGAGGGCAGTCCTGAGTTGGAATAAATAAAAAAGAAGAAGAAGAAGAAAAAACACACATTAGACCTTAATGTAAAAGGAAATAAACATCAGTATATTACCGTCAAGCTTTAATAATAAAAGCACATAATGCAAGGAATATAGGTAACTTACATAATGTTTGTGCTGTGGCTGTTTTTTTTTAATGTGCATCTGTCTGTTATATAAACACAGAGGACTAAAGTGGCACAGGGATTAATAGTGTGAATGGGGTGAATGCATCACATGGTGCATGTTGCCCTATAAAGATATGTGTTAGACAGCACGGACAAGCCTGAGAGTGGAAGCAGGAATTTTTTTAGCTTCGAGCAGCATGATCTGGTCGTTTGAACAACGCAGCTGGCCCGCTGCGTCTGGCTGTCTGGGGCGCCTGGCCCCTTCGGATGCTGGGGGGGGGGGGGG
>JABUIW010000205.1:16422895-16482934 GCA_013363375.1 Menidia beryllina
AAATAAATAAATAAAGCCATTTTGGGTAATCAAGGGGGGGCTTCTCACCAACAAAGCCTCCCCTTGGCAAAGCAGATTTCAGTTCTGCTGCCATACTGCTGAACAGGACAAGGTAAAAATAAATTAATTAATTAAATTAAAAAAACAAAAACAATAACAAATAAACAACACAGCTTCACTTAGCCAGATATGCATTGAAATGTTCACGTTTAGTCAGACAAACACAAAACTTTCACTTTTTTTTCTCCACACTGTTTCTTGAATGTTTAATTATCCATAAAAATACAATAATAATTTCTGTTGATTTATATTTATAATCATTATGAAATCCTATCCGTATTTCTGTTACAGTAATAACATTGTGGATGTGTTGACATTTATAAAAAAGTATCATCCTAACTGACTTACCATATACCATAGTTAGTAGAAAATGATATCAAATATTCTATTAACTGGGCTCTCTTATTAAACTAAAATGGTACAAATGATATGGTGCTATCACTGGTATTATGACCATGCTCGCATGTTTAATCTAGCCTCCAGCTAAAATCATCCCTTCCTCTGCACAACCTCAAAGAGTCACGAGCGTGCGTGTAAGCTTTTAATCTTGTTCTATCTTTACAGTGGGGTTATCTTTCCCCGCATCTTCAAACGTGTCACCTATCAGAATCTAAATTGTGCGGTTTAATGCTAAACGATACTGTACCTCTGAGGCGTTGACTCTCCCCTCCTGGAAAGAACAGCTGCTTGGGTCGTGGGTGCAGAGGTTGCGGTATTTACACCAGTGGCAGCGGAAAGTGCTGTTTACACAGGACAGACACCTGCAGGACAAAATACCACATGGTGTACACAAAAGGAATTATGTAATTATACTTTGTAATTTATGTATCAACTCAGCCATTTGTGCATTTCTTACTGTTTTGCATAGAAATATGTTCCACCCAAGAAATGGAACTGTCTTTACATTACTGGCTTGAGTTGGATGTTTGAGGGGTAGAGTTGTGCAACACCCTTGGAACTAATTCAGTTGCCTAAAGCCAGCTGTCAGTTGTGGATTAACATTGTTCTTGACAAACCTCACCGGACTTGATTTAATCACATTTGAGACGACAAATATGGAGGCAGTGACGTCGCAACAGAGTGGACTGATGTTGATATACAAACAGAGGATGAGGTGAGGTTCAATTCTAAGATGTCCCCTACCACCGTGGCAGTTCGGGTGGGCGTGCTGCAGTGTAGAAAACAGCTCCGTGTTCACTCTCTTTTTCCAAAATAAATGACTTTGATGTAACCAGTGGGAAGTCATAAAACTACAATCGGCTCTCTGATACAGCAGCTCATAATGAGCAACAAATGTCAATAAATGTAGCCAGCATCATTAAATCCTGATATTAATTAGCTTCCCTCGGACAGGATGGACATAAAAATGTGTGTTGATGCTTGTGAAAAAATAATTGATGCGGGTTGGGTATTAATAGAACTGGATTGTCAGGGTGCTACAAACACTGGATAATTAATTATGGTCCGTGATGTGATGCTGAGGTGATCTTGGTGGGGAAAGAGGTGCTGGCCTAGGAGCATGTCTGGTCTGAAATATTAATCACAGGAGCACAAAGGGTCACCCCGCGGCTAATGGAGGCCATACTGGCCTGGAGCAGATGTGATGAGCTTCCAGCTGTTTCTCTCAAATGGCTTAGCACGGGTATAAAGTGGCCTTCATGTACCCACAGTGAGCTAATTTCGTGGGTTCAGTTTTGTGTGCGCCATCAATCAAAAATTCTGTCCATTTGTTAACTTAGATATCCCTGAATCCAGCTCCTGTTTCACCTAAGGTCAAACTACTGTATAAAGCAAAGTCTACACACACAGAAATCATTTTAAACACTCCAAAAAGCCTCACCTCTTTCTGATGAAAACCTCTAAAGTACCTTTGCAACATAGTGTCTTTCAGCCTCGTTAGAGACTTAGTAATTGTTTTACATTGCTGTAAAAACATAAATATCATAGTTTGTAGACATTTTTCCAAGCCGAGAAATGCCACTAATTGACATTCATCCCAATAAGATCTTCTAATGCAGCTGTTTGTAATTGTTATTCACCATGAAAGATTCTTGGGTTACTTTACTGTCATGATTAATACAGTTGACATTTGCAAAATAGCGCAAAGTCAAAACAGCTTCCCCGCCCAGTTAGGGAGCTTATATTGGTTGGCATTTAAATAAAGTGCTCTTCAATTTACATGATTTTACGTACCCTCAAGCCACCAGAGAAAGGACAAAAATTTAGAACAGCCTATGTCTTGAAAGCACATTTCTCTGGCTGAGTCTCTTGAGACAAAATTGGGTCAAAAGGAGGTTTGTGGGTTTAGTGCTTATCTATTTATCAGCCCTTGGAGACTGCTAGCCCACAGGAAGCTGTCTCCAGGTGTGAATATGTATTAGGGTAGAAGCTAACTAGAATAGTTTGTTGCAGTAAATTCAACAATAATTTACCTATTTGAATCACTTTTTGAGTCCTAGACTGCACAGAGGACGCTAACAACACAAATACCAGCTGTATCTTCAAATGTCTTCTTTTATCACTTTAGGGGCCCAGACATTTATATCCAGCTGATCTGAAGGAGGAAGTCCTTATTGCAGACACAGTGTTGTGAACAAAAGGTTGACTTAAAGAGGATAGAAACACTAACTAGCACAAATTGTGTTCATAGAAAAAGCATGCATACAAGGACGAGGTCAGGATGAATAAAAAATAATTATAACCAATGAATTAACACCAGTGTGTTCTTGAAAAAGCTGTTAGCGGGAGAAGTAAGCCCAGAAACTGCCACTTAAAGCAAAGTAGAAATAAACAGGCCATGACAAATGCATCATGTTGATTTAAATTAAACCTGACAGATAAATTGAACTCAGAGGTTATCTAACAGCACAATCTTAAGTGGGGTTGTGAGCATCAGTACATCATTGCCCTAAATTAAGTTGTGCTCTTCCATCTATTGAACAAATCAAAGGAGGTGGGGGGAGAGAGGGGGAGGGGCGACTCCTCTTACATTTTATGCGTGCTGCAGTTGTAGAACTTCACCTCCGTGCTAGCAACCATTTGACCCGTCTCCTTTGAGTTCAGACGAAGCTCTACACCGGCCCAGTCTGTAAAGGAGTGAGTGGAAAAACCCAATGAGAATTTATAAGAGTGAGGGACTAAAATGAATAAAGCCCCTTAGCAAGAGTCTAAAATAATTCCATTCAAAGCCTCATAGACCTCCATTTATACAGTCTTGGAAATTACAGCTCTAGCTTGTTTTTCTTTTGAAGTTGATATCTACACTCACCTTGTCCTTCTGGGATCCGAGGGACCTCCTTCCCGGTTGGGGAAAGACACATTACCCTGTTCCCATTGACATGACCCTCTGCTTGAGCCTGCTGGCCAAATGAGCAGGTAATTCCAGCAGAAAGATCTGGAACATTATTCACCTCCAGCAGGAGCTTGAAAAAAAGAAAAGAAAAAGAAAAAAAACAGAGGGAGGTCTAACAAGGTGCCGAAGAAAAGACAAGCAGCCTGTGCACTGACACATCCAAAACCAAACATGGCTAACTGTGAAATAGATATAGCGTGAATAAATGCTATTTTGTTGGATATATTCATTTTTCCTCTCACGTAATAGAAAAACTTAACTACTTGTGTTGTCAGTTTATTCAATATTCAACAGTACCTTCTTGGAAAATGGGAAAAACAACCCAGAGTTCATTGCTATTAGGTAGAGCCAAACTCCGCCTTATAACTCTTAAACTGGGCAGTAAACATGTTTTTCACAATCTGACAAAGAGTGGAAGTTGTCGTTTTACAGATATATACGAGCCAAATGTTTTGTCCAATTGTTTACGTATGTCCAGTTTTTGTGCCCGGCCAACAAACCGCATCCAGACTCAAATCCTGCCTTTCAATACATTTATATAAACCGAATAAAATACAAAGGAAGCCCCACAGGGAGAGTCGCACCCCCCCGTCTGACTCCCCGTCTCAGAAAACTAATCTCTGTCAGGCTTACACTCACTGTGCATGTAGCTACTCACAGTGATTGCTCATAAACACAGGCACTGTTAGTGCGCTGACAGAACAGTGATTGGTGGGATGACGAGCAGACTCACAGGGACGCTATGTGCTGACACAGCGATGCTGTCAGGGTGAGCGATGACCTTCACACAGCGGTCAACGTCGGTCGCGAAACGAAAGCTCTCCTCTGCCCGCAGGCACCGATCCTTCCTCGAGCACCTGTGGAAAAAGAAGACGCTTAGTTTAACACACGCTCGTCTCAAAGAAAGACCAGTGTGGCCCGATCACAGCAACTAGCATTTCAAAGACTACTAAATATTCAGCCGGTATTTTTTTTAATGCTAATCGCACATAAAACTGCAACTAATTCTGTCTTTTTATTATGACCACAACATGACATTTTATCTTTTCAGCCTTTTTACTTTGCTCTTTTTTTCAGAGCAATAACAAGGCTGGCTTAAACTTGCAGGTCTCAAAACACTGTTAAAAGTGGGGAGCGAAAGGGTTGGCTGCACAGTGTGGCCTTCAAGTGATCTTTTAGAAAGACAAAAAGCTACGCAACAGCGCACACTGAAGGAGCAGTGGAGAATGAAATAGTTATTTAAATGTCAAGTCATTTGCTCAGTGTCAGAAAAAAAGTATTCTCTGGTAATTCCATTTTGCTGCAACCAGATTGATACCCGGTGTTTTTAAAAAGAGGCTAAATTAAATTTGGCATGTTCAAAAGAAACGCCAAACTCTAACAGCAAGCTTCAGGGAGGCTCTTTCCTTCTGTACACGTCATCTTGTTCTTTGAATGTCTGATGTGCGCAGTGAGAGGAGACGGTGCTCAACACGGGTTCAGACGCTGTTGAGGGGGCGGCACCTCCCGAGAGTTCAAAGAACACCGAGGCCTCTGCTGTAATTACGGCTCCACACAAAGGTGGACTGGAAACACAGCGGCAGCTGCTGCTGCTGCTGCTTCGGCTCCTTCAGCCACGGGAGTATAGATGGTCACCTTCTGACCGCTCATCAGCTGAAGAGCTTCGGGGTGGAAAAAAAAAGGCGCCTTTTATCTCTGTATGTCTTTCATTGCCTTTTATTTTCATCTCTTTCATTTCCCGTGTTTTGTCTGATCGAAACCATTTGTTCCCATTTCCTTCAAGCTTTTTACATGTTAACAAACCCCCCCTCCCGACTGGCGCCGTTAGATAGGTGCCACGCTGCACTGTGGCCAGGGTGGGAAAGAGAAATCCTCAAAGCCGTCAACATGACACTGTGAGAGGCATTTAGAGAGTTGAAAAAGACCCACTCTGGATTTAATCAGACAGAAAAACAAAGTAGCTTCACTCTGCATTGTGAGGAATCAGGATTCTTTTTTTTTTGTCACTGGAGGGAGCAGAAAGGCATTAATTTAGATAAAGAGCGTAATGAGAGTTGCAGACAAAGTGAGACTTAAGGAAAAAAAGGGATGAAATACAACTGTTTTAAGGAGATAATTGAGATTTCTACATTTTGAGTCCGCACTTCACCGCTTGTGTGATAAAACTGAGAGCTGGAATTTAAATAATGCTGATTATCGTCGAGATATTGCGAGCTGAAATTCAGACGTGAAATGATGAGACGAGGATAAATCCCCAGCTGAGGTCAGCTTCAAACATAGCGGCTGGTTCAGAAACACAGGCTTTTAATCTTCTGAATCCCCTCTGCTCCATATCGAGGTGTTATGCAAGCTAACCTGAGGTCAGATAATTAAGATGGAGGAGATAAGCTCGCTCCATCAGGTCCGAAATGTTCTCCGGGTAGGTAGGGGTGCAGTTGGTGCACCCGCTGCAACCGCAAGGCTAATCCCTCCCTCCTCCATTAACACCAGTTCTCCTCTCACTCGGCAGACAATAAACTCTGTTGGCTGTGCATTTTCTGGTGGAGCTATTTGGAAGACGTCACACTGTGCACCCACCACATCCCGGTTTTGCTTTTTGTCCCACCGGCTGTTAATAACGGTGAACTCCTGGGAAAATAACAGTCACATGAAAACAAATCACATCACTATATGATTAACCTCTTTCTTATAGCAGTTTGGTTAACTGCGACGTTGTGGTTTTAATCCCTCAGCTCTGATGCGGATATGTGGGTTTTACGTAAGATAAAGGTAAAAAAAAAAGGCTCACATGTTGTAAAGGACACACCAGCCACAGTGGGGATCACCAGAGCTCAGACACTCAGCACATGTGGTATACTGCTCGCAGGCTTCGACAGGAACCTGGACCACCTGGAATGATGAAAGAGGAAATTGAAATTTGAATGGAACACGTAATAGTGATACTTTGATACAGAATCATGTACTATTTACAGCCACTGTGACGCTCAGACATTTAGTTCTACGCCAAGTATCCACTGAAGCTTATTACCGACAAACTCACTGTTCATGTTTCAGTCCCATGTTACTAATTGAGTCACTACCTGAATTTGACAATGGTAGTTTTTGAATTAGGACAACGAAGGACAGAAGAAACGGAGAAGCCATTATAAGTCACGCACACTCTATTCGGGAGTGAAATTGACTTTCCACACGGTCACCTTAAAACTGCAATGAACGTTTGCCCTATTTCATATTGCAAGTAAGCATGATGAGCACGATTCAAGCTCACAAATGACTAACAAAGACACCACCTGTCTCATATGTAAGATAAAACAGCTGAACAATGGACAGATCAGGTTTTGTTTCAATTTATGGATTTTCACTGTTGTCAAACCATCTTTGAAATGTACAGAAATGTTTGCACCCTTCTCTGATGTCAGACCAGTAACTTTCTTAAACTCTTTTCTGATGTCCTGTATTATTGATAAGACAAATATGTCGCAGACTCGGACAGCTTATTCGGTCTTGGCATCATGCGATGATGGTCAAGATGTTCTACCATCTCAAACAAGAGCCTCTTGGAAGCACTTCTGAAAACTTAAGTGCATGCTGCCTCTTGAAAGAGGGCTGTTTACAGGCAGAAACTGCTCCCTGTGAGCCACTCCACTTCTGATGACGCTGCATTCAAATCTGCGGCCTCGTCAGGAAACAGGGCAGCAACATGAGGACGAAGAGCAGCAAAATGAATGTCATCCCCTGAATATTGAATGATACACACGTGCAATAATAATCAGCATTTGGATAAGACTGAATTATTTATTTCCGGTTACTGTAACTTATTGACCTCACATTTGATTGTGCATATGGATGGATTAGTCACTTTGCAGAAATGTTCAAAACTCTTCCATCAAAAGTTGTAAATGGCTGCCATCAACACTGAAATGTTCAGATGAAATAATAACTTTAGTAATTCAGTTGATGTTTTTGGAAAGCAGCCCACAAACAAAACAACCCCTCTTTTTTATAATTTGGCTTTCAGGTTTTGCCCACATGGTGAAATGTCATATATCATATATGTAGATATCACACAGAATCCTCCCAGAGCTGTTTTAACAGGTGCGATCATTTCTGGGATACACTGTATAGTTTGTGCTCTTTCCAGAACGCACAAGCAAGAATACATCTAGTCATACAACCACACGCTTAATGCATTAATGTCTTGCAAAGTATAGGCTCTCCATTAGTTGGTGTGAGGATTGCTGCAGTAGCACGAGCTCTGCACACGAAACCAGACTGAAAATCAGCCCAGCTATTTTCTACTTGGTCATTATTCCAGGTCTGGACATATGATGCAAGCAATTTCCTGATGTAAGCAATCACAAATGAAGAGTGAATTATGGATTAGAGTGTTTCTGGTGCTCTTGATAGCATAAGTGGGTGCTCTCTCAGGTCTGCGTTGACAAAATGGATTATCTGCTGCTCCCTACAAATAACTTTCTTTTCCCAAGCAGTTCAGAACCCGTTTGATGCGTTCCATTAGCAAAATGACTTTGTAGAATGGGATGGGCTGAGGCCCCTAATCCATGACCTGTTGTGGTTTGGAGCTCAGCTAAACTAAGTTAGCTGTTCTATGGCTGTTAGGCAATGTCACTTTTGCAAGGGCAGAGCTTTAGATCTGCCTTACTCAGAATCAAATGAGAACGTTGATCTGTACATTTGGTGCATCAAGCTGTATTCGAAATAAGTCAAAAGAGGAAAAATAAAAAAATAAACAGGACAAATCTTTGGATAAACCAACAGATGGTCACTGTAACTCAGTGTTCAGGAATATGGATGGGAAAAGCGAGAAGTTAGATTTTCCTTCATTTTTTAGAAAATTTCCAGCATCCACAGACAATTCAAAGTCTTCAGTTCACCTAACAGGTAGTGGTTAGCACCATCACCTCACAGCAAGAGGCTTCCCGGTTCCATGGGGACCAGAACCGTTCATGTTTTTGGACTGCGAGATTAAAACATGTGCAAACTCCACACAAAAATGCCCTCTGTGATTCATACTGTAAACACTCAGATTATGCGCTTCATGATTTAGTAGAGCAGGTGTTGCATGTATTTTTGTCTCACGTAAAAAAAGTGCTTTCTGGTCTATTAATGATGACGCCTCATAGATCACTGATCGTTGCCCAAAATCTGCAATCTTTCTCATAAAGCTTGTGTTTGTCTTCGGTTTCTACGAGATCAATTTACTGAATTGCCTGAAAATTTACTGAAAAATGACAATACGTCACTCCAGTGAGGCGAGATCAAAGCCTTGTTGTTCTGCTGTTGTATTGTTCCCTGACTGTGGTGTCATTAAATCCACTTCTCCTGCGTTTGGAATTACGAAGTAAATCTATTCAAAATATCCGGGATTCCCTAACATGAATGTCGGGCCCGATGACCTTAACAGTTTGCTTTCACTTTAACACTTTCACCTGGATTTTCTGAAACTTTACATATGCTGTCAGATGATTCTCCTATGCTGTCAGTCCTTAGTATGATCCACCACATCACAGAGAAAAGCTATCAGTTTAAAGTATTTTAGCATTTCTTGTGTGGACTCATTAAAGCAGGAATTTTCTTTGTGTTCTGTCCCAAAATGTCTACAAAAAGTCTGCTCGCTATTCTAAAACCAAACTGTATCATTTGAAAAAGTCATGCATACGCACACAAAAGCTGTTCACAAATTTTGATGCCAGATAATAAGCCAACTTTTGACATTTTAACAGATCAAAGATGATCTCATTTCTGCAGTCTGAGAATCTAAATTCCTCACAGTGCAACCTGTAAAAGGTCTACACGTGTGACATTCTACAAATTAACAGCTCGTTTTTGAATGGCAAGGATCAGAGACTTTCTTTAGAACAATTTATTCAACACGTTTGCCACAGTGAAGTATGTGTGCAGATCAAAATGGTTGATGACTCGACTGAGAGACAATGGGGACGCACAATCTTGTTTTTGTATCATCTTGAGGCTTTGACTGATACAGATGCAATCATTCAGGATGGGAGGAAATTGAGCTATCTGTCAGTATGTTTACATGAAACTAGCAAAAAGCCAGAGTAACTAAGGCTTTCTGCATATGCCTCAAAGCAGCATCCATTCGTTTTTCAGCGACCGGAGCAAAAAGGATTTTAAAAAAGAAATAAGAGAGAAAAAGTTGGAAAATTTAAAAATACAATAACATTCTTTGTGTGTCCACATTAATGATCTTAATATTCAATGATAAAAAAATGTAAGTAGTGGGACGAAACAGCTTTAAATAAAGCACAAAATATTTAAAAGGCTGTGCGGGCTTTTCTACTAATCTGTGAGGCCAGATGGTAATTGATGTTATTTTACATGCCAAAGCAATTATATGTAGGCAGGATCAAAAAAGAGGAGCAGCTGAAAAAAACTAAAGACTAGGCTGATCATCACAGCCAAATGAAAACTTTTATCTATTCTTACTCATTTTACATCTGTTACTGGAGAGTTTCGACAACAGCTATGTTGACGTGACAACAAAAATGACCATTTAAATAATGCATGCTTTATGAGACGGAAGTTTTAGTATGAGGTGCGCATAGATACAGGAATATGTCATCTAATTTAATATAACATAATAAAGTAAACAATTTCATTCTAATATCTGTCAACCAAGAGCTTGTGTGTTCTTTTTTTACATTCTAAAACTATTAAACTGTAGCTTTTTAGTCGCTCTATTTTGACCCTCTTACTACCATTTCCTACATCTCAGCACTGCTGATTCAACTACTCAACAAGTGGGCAGGAGATTTGAACTGGTATCAGGATTGAACACCTTGAGCTGGTAATTACAACCCATTGTCGAGATTCAGCAATCAAGCAAAGAGGTTTAACTGATTATGACCTTGAGCAACACATGAATTTTCCCAAGTCTGGTGTGATGCAAATGTTGCGTCATGGGCTTGTAGACACAATTAAAATGTTCCATTTTAAGGTAATGCAGATAAACCTCAAGTTTCTATTTAAAAAAAAAAGGTAGATACAGACAACCTTCAGGTTTAAATGAAAGTATGAGCAGTGATGTGACTACAATTTCTAAATGTAATTTCTAATAAACAAAACTATATATATACAGCATAACAATAACCCAAAATACTGACATTTTAATATCAGATGTATCAGACAGAGATGTAAAAGTGCTACAAACTTTTTGCCTGAAAGAGCCCATTTATAACTTATTTTGGTACAATAGATAGTTTAACTGACAAAACTCGGTAGATAAGTCTTTTTAGACAGGCTAAGGGGAAAAAATGGTAAACAGAATAAAAAGAAAGAGGAAGAGCAACACAAAGATGTGCTTGGGTGGGATATCAACAATGACAATTTGAGAGACTGCCCTGGAAAAACCTTCCCCTCTTCTCAGGTTTAAAGCCCTAGCCATCACTTCACAGACAGAACAGCAACACTCGGTGAGAGTGTTTTTGGATTCTGAGCATTTCTGTTCCGAGAAATTATCAAACTAAATACGTACAGTGAGAAAAAAAGATGAACTTGTTGTGAAGACTTTGTTTTTCATATCAATAATAGCTCCCAAATGGTATTTTAGTGAGAACACAAATCCACAAAAAAAAACCCACACCCCCACATACGCGCTTATTCCTGCTTTTTTCATCTCACTCTTCATCGTCATGCTAACCCTGCGTGTTTCACCCGGTGGGAGACAGAGGAGCTCATTGTTATTCCACAAGGGTCGGCTGATCTCAGCCAAATCTGTCTGTGCCTCACTCCTCATTCCTCATCATTCCAGTATGGTGTGGCACCAAGAAATCTGAAAATCTCTCATCTCTGGGATCCACTTGAAATGTGGGATATCTGTGAGCGAAGCCCTTTTCCTCCGAGGATTCCTCACCAGTTCTGCACAAAAGTCTGAATTGGGGTGATGGAGACAGAAAGAGGAAGGCTTTACTCTGCCGAGAGCTCACGAGGGCTGCACAGACCAAAAGCTTTTTCTAATATTGGGAGAAAATGCCTCTTCCAGTCTGGGTTTGGTGTCTGCTCTGTTATCATGGGCCACTGAAGGTGGAGTGAGGAAAGTAGCCGGCAATCTCCTTGAAGGAAGCATGTGTCTCTCCTTGAACGACCAGAGCTCATCAATAAGTGATGCCCTGTCTCTTTCGGTCTATCACAAAAGGAGGAGCAGCCTTGATTCGTTTTAGATAAAAGTTCTCGACACAATACCAACTTTAAACTGCCGATGACATCCCTCAATGTCTTTAAGTTCTTGATTTGGTAGATAGCTTTCACTATTGTTTCTTATGTGCAAAGAAAAGAGCCGGAGTCACTCTGAGGTGACTGAAACAGCTGCAATAAAGCCAGTGCCCTTTGCCGCTCTGTCCTGTGACTCCGGTTCAATACATTCCAGCAGTCAAAAGACAACGGAGAACAGCGATAGGAGCTTTTTTTCCCCCCTTTTTTTTTTTTGGCCACACTGAAACCTAATCCCATTTCACAGCTGCATGCTGCAGTGCCAAAATAATCACTTGATGGGAGTTGAAAGTGATTACCACTGTTCACTCTTATCTCCAATGAGTGCAGAGAATATCATCCAGCAGCAACAACAACTGCTCGCCTCTGTGATGCCGGGCCAAACGAGGAGCAGACGAGGGGGTTACAGCCACACAGAAAAATGCCTCCAGTGGTTTTTTTATGGGATGTGTGTGTCTGTAGCACATACAAAGGATGCACGTACTGTAAGTCGATTCGCATGGATAAGTAATTAGAGCACGTGTCCATCCCCTTACACACAGCCTACATATTTAATAAGCCCTTCTGTAGACTCATACTTTGTGAATTTAAGGGAATTTCCACATTGGTTTTTTGGTGATAATCTGTAATCCTCTTGCTGGATTGCAAATAAATAGCATTTATTTCTGATATGTTACACATTAATATTGGCGATTTCAAAATCCGAATAACTCTTATAGTCATTTAAATGTCTGTGCAGTATCCGAAAAAACAAACATGAAAAGAAAAAACAGAAACCAAACAAATTTCCAAAATTAAGAATTCATTATTTGTTTTTCGGGGGGGAGGGGCTTTGGTAAACATGCATTTGTTTGTTTGTTTAAAAAGTTCAGCGGAATTAATGGAAAAAGAAACTTAGATAATCAGTACTACTCACATTTATGTTCAGTGATGTTTTTACCTGAAACTTTCATGCTACACGCTCAGCAACTCATACAAGGAGACATCAGTTTGGTGCTGAGCCCAAAGGGGCTCGAACCTGCAGGCCTGCAGTAAATAGATGCTCTCACCTTTTACTAAATCACTGCCCAGAGCAATGTCTGTCCTGACAGCAGCACCACGATTAGGGCGTTTCCTCACCTGATTGTCAGACATGACATAGAGAGAGTTCCTGTCCAGAGAGAAGGTCATGTCCCGGAGGACGGGGCTGCTGTCCTTCATCACAGTCACTGTCTCGTACAACACTCCTCCATCCAGAGCCCCGTCAACCCTGATCTGCGGAGACAGACATGAAGAGACACTAAATGACAAGCAAATGGGAGGAAGTATTCCCCAAAATTCCAACTTCTGAAGAAATGAGAATAAAAATATTCTTTTCAGTTTTTATGATCACCGAAAATAGCTTTTTGGATCATTTTCCCACTCTCAATGGAAGTAATAAAATCTATCCATCCATTTTCTGGACCGCTTATTCCCAAAGGGAGTCGCAGGGGGACTGAAATCCATCCCAGTAGTCAATGGGCGAGAGGCAGGGTACACCCTGGACGGTGGGATTAAAACATTACAGAATAATAACACTATAGGGATTCTTCAGTTTGGAGACTATTTCTGATTATTTAAAAGAACATAAAAACATATCTCCAGACAAAATAAGTGCACAAAATGTAGAAACCCTTACATCTTAAGATAGATTGATCTGATCAGTTGTTGAAATTTTCTGTTAGGGCATATCAATCCAATAAAAGATGTGATTTTAAAAAAACTGCAAGAACAATAATTTAAAATGACCGGAAATAGTTTATTCACTTGAAAATTTGAAATAATGACAAGAACATGAATCACAACCAAATCTTTATTTATTTATCTATTTTTGTTGTTGGTAATGTTACCATTTTAAAATAAACTTGCAGATTCTGCAGATCGGGTGGTCCTGTTTCACATCAGTAAAAGAAAAAAATACCAATAATTAATTTTTCACTACATTGATTTTTTTCTACAATACTAAAATCACACTCAGGATAAATTTAGTCTTATCTAGCATCAATAACTACCAGGCTAACTGGTTTACTTAACCCTTTAATGAGTTTTTTGTTTTAAACTAATCTTTTATAATCAAACAAAAAACATGAATGGGCTGTTTCTCGCTTGTAATCCATGCCATCCATGTCCATTCTGGATCTTACACCATACTACTGTTGAAGCTAAATTACTAAAGGCTTTGAAAAGGTTATACATAAACCATGGGGTGACCTACATAAGTGTGGCCAAAGCATATGATACAGACATGATAAATTAAGGATGACTGCATTTTATAGATCCTGGAAAAAGTCGAGATTCACAGGTGATGCTAAGCTCCTGGTTTTCTCTTTTTGTGTGGTGTACAACCGCAACACTTGCGATTGCAGCTTTAGGGACTGGAAACTCCTTTCATGTAGCTATGTCCCTCTTCCTGCAGACTTAATGCTAAGCTAGCTTTTGGCTAAAACATCACAGAGCAGGATTTTGCAGAGATGAAGCTGATGTTTACCTTCTTATCTACCTCTCAGACCACAAATAAGCAAATTTCCCAAATGTCTGCTTCCCAGCTTAGCTTCAGCTTAGTTTGGATTACACACACACACTCCCTGTGAATTCCTCACATGTGAGTGAACGCTTATGCAATAAACTGGGTGTCAGAATTTGCGACGGTTTGTTGTGTGTCACTGTTCTGATTTTGATCTGCACATTCTTGTGCTGTTCGGGTGTGCGGACGATCTGCAAGTGTGCGCCACCAGGAAAAGGTGTAATCATGAGACTTCGATAGAGAGAAAAGAAAGCTCAGTCAGAGCAGCTTCCACTGAGTAAGTAATCAGCCTGGTTGTTGCGACTTTGCCTCTCATTCCCCACTGAGGTTAAATGAGTTAACGTTTAAAACGTAATCAGCAAGCCATGCCTTAATTTGACTTTGGAGTGACTTTCAGGAAAAAAATCATTTGGGGTTCGTTAAATATAAACAAACAATGGGTCCTGTTTCATCACAGATTTTATATCGTCCTAATCAGGGTCATGGGAGGGCTGCAGTCTATCCCAGCTGCCGTCAGGTAAAAGGGATGCTACCTCCTTAACAGCTCGCCAGCCCATCACTGGGCTGGGCTTTGTTCCAGTTCGGGGAAAAACGCAGACTTGTCTTCACACATTGTGTCTCGCTGACGTGGACGCCACTGACAGGCAAGCTGGCGAACATACGAAAGTGCTTAAAAGGTTCCAAGCGAATGATGCAGATACAAACTACATATCGGTACTCGCTGCATAATGAAAGCCTTTTAACTTTTCATCTATTGCTTCAAACACAATTCTGTTTGTCAGTCTCTGACTTTCAAGCACTTCTCAATTTTTTATCCCACAAACTTACTAGAACCTCCACACACAAAGCTAGTCTTTTTTCTATGTGTGAGGGGCAGTTGTGAACTACATGGTGAAGTAAAGATAACTTGGCACATGCAATAAAAGGTGGAATTCGAACATTAAACAAGAGAGCAAATTCTGTGTTAAGTATAGAAAAAAAACTAGTAACCTTCTCATAAATTATGCGGCCCAGGCTGAAACTTCATTTAAATTCCAGCCAAAGTGGCTCATTAACCATGTGATGCAATTATAGTAAAGCGGAATTAATTTTTCAATCATAACAACTTAAATAAATGCAAGCTCATGCAGAACTGGAGCAGAGAATTGGAGGGGAACTTGGAAGTGTCTGCAGTGCAAATGATGCCACATCTTCCCCGCGTGCATCACAACACGTGGCCTAACCACCAAAAATCAAATCTGACTGCAGAAGACTTTGAACGTGGGCCAGGTCTAGCTCGCACATGGTGGCAGCGTTCTATCAGGGAGGACAGTTAATCAATACAAACTGATTACATGATTGGGTCCCTTGGGCACCAAAGCTTCATCAATCCATCACAGCTCCACCTTCCAGGCAGCTGTGCCTCTCTAACAGTCAGGAATTAAGAACAGAAGGGTTTTTTTTATTGTATGGAACGTGACTGTATATATTGGGGGGAGGCAAGGATGAAGCTCTGTTTATACATACAATACCATCAAGTACCAAGTACGGTAATGACGTTGGATAATCTCTAATTTCCAGATCATTACAAGGGCACAATTTGTCTCTCATTTGTCAGATTGTTGCTACAATTTGCCTTCTGCACAATCTTATCCTTTAAATATTTATTTCAAATACAGATTTGTCACAGAACTAAGCTTCTTTTGAGAGCCTTCATTCTCTTGCTCCAATTCCTCCTCCTCCATTTTCTCCGAGTCCTCCTCTCCTGTTCCACCGTCCGTTGCCGTAATGGAACCAGTTTACATACAGCTTTCCCACAGTCCCGTGTTCAGAAGTAGTCCAAATAGAAACAAGAGAATGTAAGCATTTCTGTGGTAAAAAGACATTTGTGTGTGTGTGGGGGGGGGGGAGCAAAACAACCACGCAGAGGACAGATATTGAACCTTGTGTAAATTTAGCTGGGTATGATGAGGGTTACCAAAGGTTAGAGTTTCAGGGATGAACTTGGACATATGACCCATCAAGACCAATTTATGGTATTCGATTTCAGTGGATTTAAAAGTAGTTTAAGCATCTAAGACAGAGCTGACCAGGCGGCTGCCCTCCGGGAATACAACAGGTCTTCAATCTCTCTTTAAGCCCTGCAGCTTCTTAATGAGAATAAGGCGGGTTTAATTGGTTTTATAATGAGCCTGCTTGTTGAAGATGGCACACAAAGTTACGAACACACTCACAAAATACCTCCCTAAACAGGATGGAAAAACAACAATAAATTACACTGTGGGCACTTCTTGGTTGCACTCATAAAACTGAATCTTTTTTTCAGCCATCTAAAATTGTAGTGCCTCAGTAAAGCGCATAACCAGTGCACAACAATACACAACAACAACATTAAAGCTAGACAAAATCATGTTGGCTGTGGCACAAATAGGATTTCAGTTTAAACTTAACATAAAAGATGAACTCACTTTAGGGCTTTGGTGCCGCTAAACCACCAGCATCTCATGACATGAATGTCTCTGTCCTTACAGCTTCACCACACCAGCTCAGATAAAAAGATCATGAGATATTTTTACTAATGAGGAAGACAATCCGACATTTCATCACGGTTATTAGGTCATCTCGCGTTTGGCGGCTGTGACACATCCATACAAAAGTTGGGTAGTTGCATCAATTCAATTCTTGTCTGAAGTCTGATTCCAGTTCTCAACAATCCTGGATCTTTTTTGCATGTTGCATTTCATGAAGGACCAAATGACTTCGGTTTGTAACAGGTCCAGGTCAGAACCAGGACATCCACTGCAAAATCCAGCTGTTGAAAAGATGCAGCATGCTGTCAAACGCAGTCTCTTGGAAACATATATGGCCCTAGTTGAGAAGACAGCAGGTTGCTATCTCCTTAAGCACTAATGTAATGCTAATCAGGGATGTAGGCCTTCGATTTTCTATTTTAAATGAGGCTTGGCCCAGTGAGGACAGAGCTATTAACGAATCATGTTCACATATGGCTTCTTCTTTGAATGACATAGCTTCAACCTCCATTTGTGAATACCATGATGCGCTGTATTCACAGACATCAATTTCTGGCATTGATGTTCACATCATGATGTATTTTTCATTACAGAATTACGCCTGCTTTACCACAGGGTAAAATCATTAGCATTCTTTGTTGATCTTTGGCCATTTCCCTTTCATCTGGATTCTCAGAAACCTCTCACAGCATTATGTACAATTGATGACAAAAGTCTTAACAGTTTTCCATTGAAAAGCGATATTCTGAAGCTGCTCCACAATTTGTGCATGCAATTTTTGTAAAATCATGACCCCAACATGCACTTTTGCTTCTGACTGACGCTGTCTTCCTGAGGTGCTTTTCCAAAATCCAGTCAAGACACTGACCAGTAGCCAATTGACCTAATTAGTTGCATCATGTACATAAACCTGTTTCTATTTTCTCCCACTTCATTTTCCAGCTCTTTACTTAGGCGTTTTATAAATTTGTAGATGTGACTACAGTTAAAGAGAGACCACTATTTTTAACGAACTAGTACTACTTTCATTTGTTGTCTATGTCCTGCTGTAAAAACGATGCGTCGTGACGTTGGTTCATGAGACTTTTTGAGTTTTTATTCAAATTTAGCTAAATCACGATGGTTCTCTTTGGTAATGGGGTTGTAAAATGCAGTTTTCCGTGTCCGTGAAGACGGGTGGAGCGAATGATTTGCATCCACATGATATCATTTTATCATGTGGCTCCACATCACCAACTATCTCTCATGTAAGAATCTGATGTGAGTAAACATAATATGGCTTTTGCTTGCTCTCTGCTTCTTTCTTTTTTTTTATCTGCAGTTACAGGCCTGATCTACCACATGATGAAGTGAAACCGGGACCGTGTTAAAGCATTCGTTTGTTTGCTCTCTTGTGTGGTCCATGTCGAGCAAACGAAAAACCGTACAGATTTGACAACCACATGTTAATGTGACCTCAGTCTTCCTCTCATCTAATTCCTCCCTCCCAGCATTTCACAGCTGACAAGGGTATATATTTAACCCATGAATATGTAAGCCAGTAACAGCAATATCCGTCTTGCAGCTTAAATTCCTTTGCAGAACCTGTGGTGGTTATAAACAACCCAGCTTAGTTTGGCTTCCACAAACAGATATGCAACCTGAGCCTGTGTGTGCCTAACAAAAACAACCCACTCTCTTTCTCATGGATGGGTCTGCATCTTAAACATTAGGCTGCACCCTTGCCCTGCGAGAGCCAGAGAAAACAAGACATGACTTCTAAGATGTCACTTGGCTTTAGCTGTGTTGGCTCCTTTGTAAAACTGCCAGACCTTGTATAGGAAATCATCTCCACACGTCTGTTCAGTGAGGGTTTACATATGGGACTGATTACAGGCGGCGATTTTGAAGCAGGAGATGGATTTATGTAAATCTCGCTCGCTTTTTTTTTTTACCACAGAAGCATTATGGATCATTATGTTTCTATGTTAATGACGATATAAATGTGTTCACATATGGCCAGACAGTCTATGCCCAGTTCACCAAAACATATGGATGATGACCTGAGAGGCAAGGAGTAATCTGTTTAACTCATCATTCCTAATCTGCTGTGCTGACAACATTTTTTTTTCTGCCCCTAAAGACTTTAGACCCAGCAGATCAGGTTAGTATATTAGTTCAACAAACTCTTATTCAATCTCTCTGGGATTTTTTCCTACGAATCAGTAATGAGACTTCCCTGAAATATAAATCTGATTTGAAGAAAAGTATTGTCTTTCATGACTAATCAGAGTTTGGCAGGATACCACACATAAACATTTCAATACTCGGAAGAAAAAACGCACAGAAGGAAAACACATGCGGGCATAGATCTGAAGTAGATGTATACAGATCGTAACCGGGACAGACTTGGGTGCTGACTTCACAGAGGGTGCCTGCAGGCTTAAGTGTCTTCTATGACATGGGGCAAGTACTGACATAAGGGCCAGACAACTGTCCACCTTTAAGGTTGAGCGGATGTGCATATGGTGTGGCTGCGGACGACAGCTGAGGAGAGCATGCATTGATGAGCCCATGTATTCATCACGGCTCTGTGAATGCTCAAAAGGCTACGCCCCGGACAGAGCTGCGGAGCTGTGCTTAATGTAACAAAGAGCAAAACTGGGGGACGGACAAGCATCACAGGACACCGCAAAAGCAGAAATATTGATCTTGGGCATTAGAGATGACGTGTGCTGGCAAAGCAGGATTACAGTCGGGTTGATTTGAGGTCAAGATTAACTACTGCGTGTTCACAATTTGATAGGTATTTCAGATAAAACTGCTTAAACTATCAGCTGCATGGCAAGCCTCCAGGTCCTCATCCCACAGTTTGTACAACTTGACCACAGTCTCCACTCCGTCTGTGCATGTTCACTTTGTTTCTGTCTCCTTGAGGACATGGTTCCCTACTCTCAGTTTCCTGTTTCCTCCTCCATATGGCTCCCATCCCTCCAATCATTGTCATTGTTTGTCAGGTTCCCATGGCCCACCAACAAAAGCAGTGGGAGTGGGACTGTGGAACAATTTGATGCACTCGTATGGTCTCCATTTCCCTGACCACAGTGCAGTCATAGTCCTATCAAGTGTTTTTATTTGTGTGGCCGAGCAGCAGAGAGAAAAGAGAGAGTGGGAAAAGAGCACAAAAGGGTTGAAGAGAAAGATGGTGCTTCACAAAAAAGTCAGTCTGTGAGATGGACACCTTGCCGTGTTATCATATAATTGTCTCTCTTCTTACCATTTACTATTGGAGCTGCTCTAATGACTATCCACAGCAGATTTTTAGCCTCAGGTCCAGCTCACGCACTTATTAAAATCCTTTCCCTTTAGCCACGAACACACCTATCCTGCCTGCACCTCTGAAACCCTATTCTAGTGAATTCAATCAGGAAATCAAATCTCCCATTCCCAGCCCCCTCACAAACCGTGACTTTGAAAAGTTCAAGTCATTTAGACATGCATTGGCGAATTCCCCCACCAGCTCAGCTCTCCCAATAAGCAGTAATGAATCCACTATTTGCACATGAGAATATTTGACCAGGCCTTTATTTGCTGTAAACTTAACATTTTCAGCCATTTCGCGGGAATCCCCGTTGCTGAGTAGCAGCAGCCACTGAGATAATGTGCTGCTCCACATTGCATACAGCAACACCCCTTCATAAAAGCATCGTTCAAATTATATTCGCCAGCACTGCAGGTAGTGTCTTACAGTGACTGAATCGAAAGGCATTACTATTTCCCACGAACAGTCTTGTGGCAGCTGCCTGGGTCCAATTTGTGAGGCTTGTCAGCCTTGTAGTGAAGTCTTCTTTGGCAGACTAAAGGTTAACCAAAAAGCGTAGCAGCAGCTAAGATATCACCGATATCCAGCTGAACTTCAATGCCCACGAAACATCTTAAACATCACTGAAAGACGAAATGCATCTTTGGCACAAATTTGCATCTCTTTTTTTTAAACAAAGTGTTCACCGTGTCAGAAGCGCGTCAGCCTCAATTCGGCACGGCACTGTAGTCCTTCCCAGCATTATTGTGCTGTGCAGAAACATTTCCACAGAAAATCAATTTCACTCAACAACTGTTCGGTGTTTGCAGCTGCCACGGGGTTAGCAAAGGTATTATGTCATTCCACATATCGTTTGCTGCCTTTTTAGCGTAGCTGCACCATACAGATTAGGCTGCTGTCCTGCATACAAAGGAAATGATGTAATCACAATTTAGAGATGGTGCTGATTGTGCTATTCCTCAAAGCTGACTCATTAGATTTTTTTATTTTTTTAACACACACACATTGCATCCGTGTGGCGTGGTGAAGGTGACGTCAGATACAAGATACTGAATCAAGCCACCTTTAGACATGCTCTCGTCCCCGTTAATCTGACAGCAAATGAGCATGACTTCATGTCTGAATGGCTGCGACAGTAGCGTTCCAAGGTCAGAGTTAATGACGTTTATGTGTCGCTCGCAACACAGCTCAAGTCTTAACTGCATGCACGTAGCAGTGGGTTCATTTGGTGTTTCTTAATAGGGAAATGTTGCATTACATCAATAAATGATAGCATCATTTAAAATATGTTCTACTTTCTGTGTCATTATTAAATATTTTTTCATCGTTTCACATTGGACAAAAACATTCCTTTTCTTTTTCCTCAGTTTCCACCCTTTATCAGCTTCTCTTCTCCTTATAGCACATACGAAACACAGGATAGAGTACTGTGTAAAGTGGAAGACAATATTTTATATAACTATTATTTATAAGTGGTGAAACAACTCTAATACATGTCCTTTTTACCAGAGCAGAAAGACGAAAATTATAGAAGGCAGTATTTCAAACCATTTCTGTCCGTTGCAGATACGTCCTATATGACTCACTTCTCAGGTAAAATGCTGGCAATTGAAAACTCTGATCTCCTGAATCATGACTCACTTAATATACTGTCCACTGTCGTGTAAATAAAAACTATTGCTTGCTAACCTTGGCTCACGCTTTCTCTGTCCTGGGTATGTCTGAATAACTCTATAAGGACCATTAAAACGAAAGTGACTCATATCTGAATGACAGAATTCTGCAGCTCTAACAGATTAATGGAACCGTTAATGTTACATAGTTCAAGTGTAGAGGTCCTTCGATTAAAAAAAATTAATAAATAAAAAAACAACTGTGTAAGAGCAGGATTATTTTTAATCCCTTGCATTAACAAAACTGTCAATTGTATCCTTGTTGCTGCAACTTTCAGAGATAAAAAATTCAATTTTTTTAGCTGTTTTTAAGTATTTTGTACGATTCACATACAAAGCTATAATCTATTTTATCACAAAAATAAGTTGTGTCCCCACTCTATCCACCATGACCTGCATCTGTACACACATTACTTAAAGTTGAAAGGTGATGGTGGGGACTTTTGACTGTGTACAGTTCAGTGGTGATAACTGTCTGCACCAACTATATTAAAGCAAAGCGTAGTTTTAGAAAGCAATCATAAAGCCAATGTGAATGTACTGTAAACCTGGATTTCAGCTAATGGATGGCAACAGGGTTGCCAAAATAAATAAGCAACTCCTTTTGAGTTTTAGTCACAAGGGCA
Organism: Menidia beryllina; assembly: GCA_013363375.1. Lineage (NCBI taxonomy): Eukaryota > Metazoa > Chordata > Actinopteri > Atheriniformes > Atherinopsidae > Menidia > Menidia beryllina. The sequence continues at coordinate 16,445,210 of JABUIW010000205.1, forward strand.
TTTGATGAGGAGTGACCTCACTGTGAGGCCAGTAGCATTTGAACAGTGTTGTCCAGTTACTTTCTATAGCAAAACAGAACCCCGATAAGTATCAAAGTTGATCAATATAACCATCTAACTCAGCTTTGCTAGCTATTAATTAATCTATTAATGTTAAAACAATCAATAAATATAAAAATATGATAATTCATTTAAAAATTGATCATTCATCAGGATGCGGTTTTCTTCTTTTTTAGAAATACAATTTCTGTTCTATTATCTGTACCATGCAAACTCCGGCTTTATTGAAGATTTCTGGGACTTCAGCGCATATTTAAAGACACATGAAAAAAGGTCTGCATATAAACGAAAAAAACTGTTGATGCTTTACATGTTTGAGGGCTCAGGGACAATCTTTGTCACGCTTCCTTGGAATTGTTCCAAAGCATCACTTTAATACAGCTACATGTCTTCCTACAAATGTGCATGAATGTTGCAATAAATTGTTAAAACCTTGAAGCAAGAGCATAGACGGAAATACTAATGTTGCCTTCACTGGGTCCTGGTAGCATTTTGCTAACAAGTGCAAAGGATGCCAGTGGAAGCCGAATCCCTCTACAGTCCCTTGAGAGTGAAATACATTTTATGAAGGATTGCTGAGTGGTAATGCCTTTTACCTGGATTCCCCTCATTAGCGTACATCAAGTAAAGTGAGAAGGACCTTTTTGTTTTGGGTCTGGAGTTATCAAACAGGGTCACACTAATCAGCCTAAATGAACAACCCTAGGCAAGATTGCTGTGGCACATGATGAGTGAAACGTCCTGCGCTACCTGAAACAGAAGTAGCCTAATCAGGAGTTGCTGATGAGTACATCCATATGCTCCACACGGCCTGGATGGTTAGACCGTTGGTTATCAGTGTGACCTTTCACCCTGGCAACACCCTCTCTGTGGCAGGACTGACCTTTGACACTGGGATGATCCGCTGATGGCATTTATTGTCATGCCCCATTTCCACTGAGGCTGTCCATTTGGGTGTGATGGAATAGGATTGGAAAGGTGACCCGGTGCTCCTCAGAGGCTCCTGGGAGTCTGAGATCATGGCTGCTTGTTCAGTGAGTGTAATGAGTATAAGTCTGGCCTTTAAAAACTCAACGTTTAACTGTGGTCATGATAGATGTCTGGCCCTGTCCACCCAACTTACAGCTCACTTCCTTAACACATTCATAACCACATTCACTTTTTCTCCCAGAGCTTTTTTTTTCTCCCCCATTTCTGTTTCTTTCATTCTGAATCGTTCTTTTTTTCTCACCTAACTGTGAGTCTTCCTTCCTCCCTATGTGTTTTTTTTTATTTCCCTTGACAATTGCTCTTGCCTTTGCTTCACACTTCCTGCTTTCCTCTTCCCTCCCTTTCTTATTGTCAGGCTATCTTGTCTTTTTCCCTGATGGCTCATCAAATGAAAGAGCTGCTATCTGTGCCCCCAGTCTGGACCTGTGTGTGTGTGTGTCTTGTGTGTCAGACAGTTTGCTCCTCATAAGACTGAGGCCCCCAGGCTAATGTCACAACAGTCCTCTCACACATTTCCTCAGTCATGCTGCATGCTGTACGACTGTGCAGTAACTGGAGCCTAAGGTCCTCTTGAGTCAATTCAGTTAGATCAAAAGCTGAGACATATAAGAACTCGATTGAATAAATCTAAACAGTGTGCATTTGAAGTGATTCATGATGGACAATGAGCTGAATCAACTTCATGAATCTTACTGAGAGGGATCATCCTTCCTGTTTTTGTGCCTGGTGTAAAATATTCTACAGTAATGTGTCTGTGTTCCAGTAAGTAGGAACTATATTTGCTTGTTTTGCTTTTTGATGGTAATGGAAAATCTAGTGAATATAAAACTCTTTATAGTTTTGTAATAGTAAAATCTCTTCTTTTGTAACCTGCAGCTAAACTAATCAATGTGGCTGAGCTGAATGTCAACTTAACCTCTCACCTAATTATTTGAGGGTATTCTTGCACAGTTTGCAACGCTTCACATTCATCAGTTCTAAAGATCTTCTCTAGCTCTAATTGTGATACACGGTTGCTGGCTGGACCATACACTGTGTTTCCTGCCAATGAAGAGATTTTTCTCGTGCAAGCAGGTCTGTCATAATAGACCAAATTTATACTAATAACAATAATTATAGCCTAATCCCGGTTACACTGTATCATTGGGATTGTCTGATATAATTGAGATCATTCATAACAACTGTTATCCAGAAACCAGTTGGGATAGTAGCCTATCCCAGCTGACACTGGTTTCATTGTTATAAGAAATAAACAAAACTATTATCTGTCCGTACTGTTCCACCGTTGGATAGTTAGCAGGCTGATACAGTTTATACCCCTTAAATCACACATCAATGTCCCGTCTTGTATCTGATGCCAGTAAACTGCTCTTCGATCCTCTAAAGACATGTGTGTATTGTGATGTTTCTACTGGGCTCATACAGTGATGGTGGCATAGAAATTGACACTTGAACGGCTCATATAAATTGATTAGATAACAATCGATTGCCAATTAAGTCATGAACAGTCACTGTGCAACGATGGTTCTTCCTATGTTCATAAGGCATAATTGTGCCAGCAGAATCAAAATGTGCCGCTGGTTATGTATTATCGCTTATGGCAGGGCAGCTGGTACTACGGTTTATCAGGGCTTTCTCATATGACCATGAAGTCAGCCCAACTACAAAGTAGTCTGGAGAGACCAGAAAAAAAAAGATTCACCAGTTCAACAAGTGAAACAATCTTCAAAACCAAAACCAGACTCTCTTCACTATCTATACTGTATTTCTCTCATTCTCACCTACCAAGTAATGGCCATATCAAACTATTTAGCAGGGGTAATGTGCTCCGCCTACTTGGGACACAGAGGACTATTGGGGTATTTATTCTTTGATCTCCTAGTTGTAATAATCCAAAACAGATGGGAAGGTCTTTGTTGTCAGATTTCAATGAGAGCAATTTTATCTTCTTTTTTTTTTTTTTTTTTTGTTCTGATTGCCTAAAATTTTAACAACTTCTTACATTTCATGTTACGCATATGCCCATGTTACCAATTTGGTCTCTAGCAACTCTTTATATTGAAAGGATTGGGAAAAAATAATCTTCTCAGTACTTTGTAGGACAACTGAGGCCTTTGATACAGAAACATCCCTAAAATGTGCTATTAATACCCCACTTTTGGTTGTCCATTTAACCCATTATCATATTAAGTCATTCTAACCCTGAAAACTGAAAAGTGGGGCTTTTAAGCAGACATGTTTAAACATGTTGAACAAGTAAATTCAATTAAACCAAATATGTTGCATTCACACGCACCCACTCAGCTCACTGTAGTGGTCCTTCAAGTCATTTGTAATGCTAAAAGCCATTCAAAGCCCTATTCACATGTGTGCATTCAAACAAGAGACACCCCAGGTGCGGAATGTCTCTTACTTTCAGTTATTAAGGAACTGAAAGAACAGGTATGTTCCTTTTTGGCTGAGATTTAAATAATTTTTAAACTGTCAATAGGCTGAGGAACTAAATTTAGAGCTTTTCAGCCGCATAATGTCCCAACGTAATCACTATGGAATACTTAACATCCCAAGTGATGCTAATTAGAGATTTAATTGAGATGATTATTGTGTTAATTGGTGCTAATGGATTAAGGATCATTATGGCATCAGTGGTGGGGAGACATAAAAATGGCTACAGACGATGTGGTTCCATGCTGCGTCACAGAAAGATAACAAATGGATGTTTTCTGTGTTTAAACATCGATTTGTTATCTTTCTGTGAATAGTGGAACTAAGGCAAAGCCTCTAAAGCACCATCCATATTTTACACATGAAAATGTGTACATTCGTCATGTAGCACTGTAACAGCTGCCACAAATATCTGCCTGAATCTGGATTGACATGAGATATTTGAGCTCAGATTACTTGGTTATGTAGTTAGGCTGGAGGGAGCTTTGAGAAATAAATCAGCTGTCACAGTGATGTCATCTCTGCTTGAGCCCAGAGCTCTTTGGGGTTTTTTTTTTTCGGGTTTTATTTCAAGCAACAATCTGATGGCAGAGATCTAAAGATGTGAGCTATTATGAGACCATGAGGGTCTACGGAAAAGATTACATTAAGCCCCACAACAGAAAGTGCAGACTCTATTTTGGTATAGTTCTTTTACTGGTTTGTCTCCTGCAAATCTAAACTTTTTCAAGTGACAGACAGCAGACATTTAATGTTTTGGTGTCGGTACTTCAGAATGATGAGAACTTATGGTGTTAAAATCTATGATTGCATGTAGAAGTTCAAGCCGCCATGGTCACAGTTTTTCCTTCACAAACAGCATCTATGTCTTAATGCGCTTCAGAGTTAATATTTTGAAAAAGAAAAATCATGATGGAAAACTCTAGGCAATCTCCATGGCTAAATGAACCCATTCAAGGAAAGTGTACGCCAGCATCGGTACTACTAAGAATTGTCAGTGGAATACAGTTAGGGGAAAGTCAAAATTCTTTGAGACTTTCAGTAACTCACTCCTAAAAAATAAATAGAAGCTCACGAAATAATTAAATGAAAAGCACATCTTTCTACCTGTTGCATGAAACCTACAGGATATGATCTAAAACACAAAATAAATCCAAAGAGAACTCCCAAAAGCGGTACACTCTTAAGGTGTTTTGCCATGGGCAAACACATTTCCTCTGAACCCCTGCAGATCAAATGCAAAAAGCCAAAGCCAGAGGATAGGACCTCAAATTTCACAGAATTAAAAACCGTTTCAGGAGAAATGGGTAAATCGTCCCACGATTCACAACTAAAAGAGCCTTTGTTGGCTTTTAAAAAATTGTTAAACTCTTGCAGATGGGTGTATAACCATATAATCAATGGCAATTTACCCAAACTTAATATGTTTTTTTTTAATCTAATACAGTTACATTTTGTGAATGTCATTGTGTGCAAAATATTACAGCAATATGTACAAACATCATGGAAATCAACAGCTATTACACAAATTTGAAGTTGATGATTCTGAAAATTGAGACCAGCCAACATTTTGTATTAGTATCCAGGACCTAAAACTGGGAGGCAGAGGTTTTAGTCTGACCACGACCAGCAGCCGTGAGAAATAAAATGTTGTATTTCTGGGCAGGAAATGATACACCATCGAAAATATCTGGTTTCATCTCTTGAGAATGACCAGTTGACGTTAAAACAGCCAAACAATTCTAGTGTGAAAAAAGATTCACATTCTTCATCTGTCAGTGTGCTGCTTTTCTCACCTTCTGCAGCCGTCCACTCCTGGTGCCCAGGAAGACCACGTTGTGTCCATTGAAGATATAGGAAGTGACAGAGGTCAGCCTGTCTCTGCTCTCAGTGAACACCGTCTGACCCGACACCAGCTGGGAACCCCCCAAGGGTTGGTTTATATCCAGGCCACAGAAATGATCGTCAATGGGAACAGGCTGTGAGGAGAGGCATGATGTGAACATGAAGAAAACATAAAGTATATACAAGGAAAAAAAAGACCTCGAAACGACGACTAAGAAGGAAATGGGCAAGGAACGAAGTCGGGAGATTAAAGGAGTTAACTGGAAATAAATAAAGAGGGGGGTTAGGAGCATGAGTGGGGGACTGAGATCACTGTAGACACATGTAAATATAGGATGAGAATTCATACTGACTTCTGGTACGTCTAACAAGCATACAGTGAACAGTTTTCAGGGTTAAAAGTGTTACATCAAAAGGGTTTGGGCTGCTGGGCTTCCCAACAAGCCTTGGAGCAGTAAAATTTATAGAGCAGACTTAATTGCTGATGGCAACATGAGAAGCACTGTGTATCTCGCACATCTTACTGTGATTTTTAGATCGCTTGATCTGACATCACACAAACACATAGCACATCAGATTTCAGGTTTTTATTAAACATCAAGGCCAGCTGCATGCTTTACAGTCCAGCTGGATCTACAAACATGCACCTCAAACCTCTGCTAATTGCCTGTCACTTAGTATATGGAAACATCTTTTTAGGGCTGTTAATTTCTTCTTTCAAATCCCCTACTTTGTGTGCCCTTATTATGTACTTCTTCCTCTGCAAAGTTATGTACCTGGGTTTTACTGAGTGTGATTAGTGAAGTGAGCTTAGGACACCCCAGCCGACTCTTTCCCTTCAAAACTTCAAGATTAGAAATCTCTTTTAAGGCTCTCATTTCTCTCCCTCTTAAATATTATGCATGGGAATTTTCATTAAGTTCCAAAAGGAAACAGGGCCGACCAAATACACTTGAATAAATTGTTACTGTCATTTTTCCCCCCACTGGGTCGCATTCATTTTTACCACTTTGTTTTTATTCAAATGAAAGTGTAAGCACAATTTGATAAGACTCAACAATGGTAAATTTATCTAGAGTGGCACATTTACTGAAATATTTGTTCCGAAATGGCTGTTATGCATACATTTAAATACTATCCACCACTGGTTTATATGCCATCCTAACACTATAACATTTAGAACTGAACTGTTTCTTTAATACATGGTAAGTAGTTTTATAAAAACACAGACTTGACATTCTTTGCCAACATGATTCAGCTGATACCAGCAGACAATTAGTGTTCACGGCAAGAATCTAATCAGAGTGATTGCTTGACCGTAGCTAAATTCAACTGAGCCAGATCTAATTACTGCTTGTAGGATTAAATAGAGCAATGTTAAATCCGGCTCGTTCCTGCAATCTAAAAATCTAAGATTTCAGATACAAGAGTATCATAGCCATTGCAATACCAGGTGAGGAGTGTTATAAAGTTTTGGAGACATAGCTTTTGGGGTATTTCCAGCCTAGTCTTCCAGGAAAATGCAATATAGCTATGTTGTTTCCATATGTCTGACACACTGTGGTCCCAGTAAAAAGACAAAAATTGTGAAAAGGCAATGTTTTCCCTGTCATTTTCTCTAGGGTAGTATTCAAAATCACAACTGACATCCAATAAAAAGATGACGCAATTTAATGGTGCAGTAAAGTAGTTATCACATATTTTGGAACCAGAATGCATCTGTATATTGGTAGAGAAATATTCATTTTGACTATTTGGGCTATGCTAGGTAGGATTTTTGTTTTGTCTGTCCAATGCAATGTATTTCTTGTGCTTAGCGGATGCTGACTGCCAACAAGGAATTCTTGTAAAACAAATGGGAATCTTATCAGCCTTTTTTTTTTTCAAAAAGCAAACATCTTTTAAAGCCATCAGTGTCGGTCCTGACAATTTGTAAATTGTAAGATAATAATCCTGACATTTTCAAATAGTGATCATTATGATTAGTACTGGAATTAAAATCTCACTGGTGCATCTATGTACTCACCCTACAGTAAACTCTGTGTGACTAATTAGTCGTGGGTCCAAAAGAAATGACGTGACACAGTAAAAAAAATCTTGATGTCCAGTTCAGATGCAAAGCCTTCAGGTAATGTGCAGCAAAAGTACATTTTTTAATAATTATGTATCCATCAGTTGCTGTTATGAATAACAGCACATGTTATTTTTTGATAGCATGGCAGTACAAGTCAGGGATCACCAAAGCAATTCATGTGATGGATATCTTTGTTTTTATGACTCGCTTTCAACTTATTTCCACAAGGACTGCTCATTATGCAGAATTATAGCTTTCACAAAGGCTCAGACTTGGACATTTACAAGAAAGCCCTTTTCTTAAGATCAAGAACAGGTCTCAGAGGGTTCAAGTACTGCTGACAGCAACAAGAACGGGAGGAAGAAGATGGGGAGAGCGAGGGAATGAGAAGGGAGGAGAAAGAGGTGGGAGTCGGTGCCCAAACCTCTAAATGATATCAAAGCTCCATACAAAACTCCCCTGATTAGCATTGTGAAATTAATCTCCCCCAGCTCTTCTGCTCTAATAGGATCCTGAATCCTGTACGATTTCCTCAGCGTTGCACAGTTTGCCTGCCTGTAAGGTACATAGCTGCCATCAAAGTTTGGGGATATTATAATTACCCGCACAGCCATCTTTGGAAACGACGGAAAACTCATAGTAGGCTAAAATAAACGCCAGTCGTGGGACGGGGGTCAACATCTTTATCTACTGTGCACCTACCGCCTTGGTACACTGCACGTCCTTTCCCAGCAGCCAGTGCAGCTCCAGGTTTCCCTCTCCTTGGTAGCAGGACTGTAGCCGTTCTTTAATGCGCGCGTTGATGTCTCGGATGGTGAAGATGCAGACAGCGGAGTGATCTGACGGGTCATGGTACTGCTTCTGTCCCTTGGAGAACACCGCGAAGAGCACGTCCTCCTGGGCACTGATATTAAGCGACCTGGCCAGCACCCTGCCAGCCTTGGACAGGTAAGCCGCCTGCAGCAGACGGTATTCCACGCCTCTGTGTACGCACCCCACGGGAAGGGACACGTACGAGTGGAACTTCTTGTCACCTTTGCAGAGGCGGATGATGCGGGACGTGTAAAACAGGTCGACCGGGGAGCTGCCCGCGGGCATTCCATTCTCCGGAGTCTCCGGCTGGACGGTCATGAAGTAGACAAAGCTTCCGCTGGAGAAGCCGTAGACGTAGTAGATGTCAAAGTGCGGAACGAGGGCCAGCGTGTCTGAGGGGATTTTGATTAGGGATGAAACAAAGTCAGTGTGAAGCTCGTAGTCCAGCATGGCAGAGGATTCTGGGTCACGGGGGAGCTTACGGCTGGAGATGGTTGGAAAGTAATCTTGCTTGCCGCCAACCGCGGTGCCTATATACAGAGTGGCATCCTGACCCTGGGAGGGCACAACAACGCCGTACATGGTCCCTGTCTGGTTGTCGCTGGACAGATAGTGCTCTTTCTTATGCGTGGGCTCCACAAGGATAAATAAGTCATCAAGCCTCATCAGTTTGCAGACGCCCTGATAGAGACTGCCACAGGCCAGCAGCCGGTTGTGAGAGTAGTCGATGAGCAACAGTTTGTTGACGTTGTCCGTGGAGGCCAGAGGCTCAGAACACGGCTGGACAATCAGAGGGGGGTAGCATGCTTTGTTATCATATTCTGGCCCCGTGTCGTGAGACACCAGGAGGGTGAGATTAGCAGACAACTTGTAGATTCTGTTGACGGCTCCGACATACAGAGCCCCAGTGGACTGATGCACCGTCAGATGGTTTAATGACCACTCCTTCCTCTCTGATTGAAATGTGTTCATAGTCTGTCCAAGAGTCGTCTTTTGATTCACCCAGATCAGTAGCCACAGGGCAAAGGGCCATGACATGACCTTTAGAGGACAGTGACCCGTGACCTGGCTGTGGTAAGTCCATCGTTTATTCCGGCACATCTCCATCCCCGCAGGGCTCAGAAAAATGCCCAGCTCAAACAAGTGGGACAGTGTGCCACTAAGGAGAAGCACTGCGCCGAAGAAGATAGGGTTTAGCTGTGGTCTTGTCCTTCTAAAACGATCTTCACATCATTCTGAAAAAGAAAAAAAGGAGAACAAGGCGTTTATATTTGATATAAGAGGTTTCATCTGAAAAGTGAGACATTACATGTGCACATCATCTGCTTTATCTCTCTTTAGTCAATCAAATGAGAGATCGAAGAAACAAATAATCATTTGTTGAAACTGTCTACCCATATTTAGTTGCCTGAAAGATGTTCCAATACTCCCCCTTTGAACAGGGGGACTCATTATATTTGCCTCTTTGTAAACGAAAACTAACCAGCCTTCCACTTGAACACAAAGCTCAGCACAATGCAGTAGTGCGTCCCGTCTGTTTGGGTGGCTAATTACATGATCCAAATGTATTAATTATGCATACATATTTTGGGCTTCCTGTTTTTCCTTTCCCCCTCCTCCTTGTTCGTTTAAATGGTTGAATCCAGGAGGAATTAATCACTTTCCACTGCGGCCCATTCCTAAATTAATCAGGCTTTTCCCAGGGACGGCATGGAGTCATTAGAGATTCCGAGTCGGGCAGCATCAACTCTCATTTCCCAGTTTAATTTCATTAGCATATTTCGTGAGGATAATTCCACAGGACGACCAATGTCCATCAAACACATGACTGACTGAAAGATGGATATGTTGCCCACATGCATGTGAAATGGGCTTACTGGTTTTACCTTCGTTCCTTCTGCCTGTTCAATGTCTTCAATGATGTTCATTAATGGGATAAAAAAATTAAGACACCCACATCAGCCTAAATCTGTCTTTGTTTCACCAGAAGCTTCTCCACAGCCCTCAAAGGTTGTTTCTCTCTGTCGTTCATTGTCTCCATTATTGCATACAAGCCACCTACACTCTCTTTTAAGGCATTGTCAATCAACCTGACTCACACAGATGCCTCTTTAAATTTCCTGCTCAATGCTCAAAGGTTTCTCCTCATATCCAACTGTCCTTGTTGGCTGCCGCTAACATAAACGGGGTGTTTTCTCAGTCAGACTTCCCGGTTTAAGTAAAGGTTAAATGAAGACAGCCATGTCAGATCTTAATGCGGGGGTCATGATACGGTGGGTGCTCTCAATTGGCTCACTAACAGGACGTCCAGCTGAGTTGAGCTCTAGCCAGCCAAGGAGCGGATGGACTGATACTGAGCAGGCTGGGCTGACTCCAGCTCCACTCCAGCATCTCCTGTCCATCTGTCCCCACCACGCTCACAAAGGGGGGCAAGTCACTCAAGAGTCTCGACCTACTCTGCTCAATTTGGCAGGCTCAGTGTGAGCGACTCCAGTAGTAATTGGATACTGAATGGTGATAACTGTCACACACTGTACTGCTGCATTTACATTACAAGTTCATTGTTTCCTTTTCTTGATTAATTGATCTTATATTACTTAATATGAGAGAAGATCCTTATCCATTTCTTTCTCTGACTGAAAGTAAACACTTACGAGTTGTTTCTACTAGTTTTCTACTAGACATGATTAAGGAGAATATATTGAATTTAACATTGCATTATTTTGTTTAGGGAAAAACATCCAGTAAGTTCTCTTCAAAAATCCCTCTGATCATTCCAAAGCATGATTTTCTGTTTGACTTTTTTGTCAAACAGAAAAGTGAAAGAAAATTCAGATATTGTTGCCATGTTTTGAACAAAACAGAGGCTCTATCTCATAAGCCTAGCCCAGTGGAAATCTGAAATCTTTGCACCCTGTTGTTCAAACCTTTTTCCTAATCTTTCTTTTGTTTTCAGTGCAAGCTTTTTTTTAAAATATGATGCCATGCTGTGGTCTAAAGATCCATTTGAAATTGGCTTACTTGGTTTGGTGCCACAAAAAAGTTTTTGGAATAAGCTTTCTCTGATTTGCCTTGTCCAGCAGAATTCAGTTAGTTTTGATCTTGTTTTGTTTGAATCACACAATGAGATCCCAGGTGACCTTTGATCCTATTTTGGGTCTTTTCCCAGAGATCTGTCCTCTTTTGAACAAAAAATAAATGATAAGACTGTGGGACTGTGAGACTGTGGATCCAACTATGAATACCAGATAAAAAGATATTTACAGAGCCAGATTTGGGACTGGCATGACCTTAAACAACACACCCCGGCAGTGCCACTCAGAGGTTAATTCTTTGTTGAGAATAGCCCTCTAAAATCCTCTAAGGTGTTCCAGAACAGGCGAGAAAAACAGTAGCAGAGCTGGGCAGACATGCAGGAAAGCAGCCGCCTCATCGTTTCATCCATTTCTGTTCTGCTGGCTTTGGTCACGTCTAAGGCGCGCAGTCATGCTGCTCGGTGTTTACCCTGGATTATAGAGACAGCTCTTCACCCTGTGCAGCTCTCCCTGCTGAATTCCCCACCTCGCCTGCCACTCTCAGACATGCTCCAGTCCAGACGTGACTCATTCAACCTCACACACAGGAACATGGTCCGCAGAGGCCGCTGGGGGTGCGGGCTCTCAGCGGGCACCAATCACGATGCAAAGGAGGCAGGCGCCGCCCTCTCGTTCTCCACCAACAGAAACCTTTGACCTGGATCGAGATCAGTGCAACCACATCTCTCAGCTAGGTTTAGCTTTCATTCAGGTGAAAGGCTGTCACAGCCTCTGGAGCACCTCAAAAGGCATGACTCATGGGACAGAAGGAATCATCAATTATTTTCATATTTATTTAATTGGTTTTACTGCCTGTACGGAACTAACTGTACAACATATTTAGTTAGGATTTCTTCTTGATGTAAAGCAAAAAATTCCAGTGAATTTAAATCAGTTAACAGTTTTGATTGTTTTTTTATGATCTAAAAAAATTCCTTTATTTGAGGATTACAGCTTTGTTGGTTAATACCAAATATTTTAAATCCCAACTAGTCAAAAGTTACCAACAGTTAATTATGGTAATCTTTATTTTTGAACAATCTCATTTTGTGAATGGAATATTTCAAGCACAATGAACAGGATGGCTAAACATGATTTTCTTATCTCATAAAAGAATGACAGATTTAGGAGAAGCAGCACAGCGTTCAAGTTTATCTTGTTTGTGTTTCGGTATTATAGATTTGTGTGAGATTGGGAACACTGCTGACAGGCTGTGCCGCGATCTTTCCAAAGGTCAGAAGATAGATCTATTCTCTCACACTTAGTCAACAATAGGAGTCATTGCCACTCGCATCGGAGGTGATAAAAACTGTTTGTTTCATTTTTGCTGCTGCTGTTTTTCTGCCCTAGATTTATAAGGCTGCACAAAGGCAATAACAGTATGAGACCATGGGGGCGGAAATCTGTCGGAACTACAATAGTCATAACAGCTTCTGTCCTCATGATTACAATCTGGCCATGAAGGGGAACGCAAGGATTTTTGGTTCTTTAGATTTTGTGGAGACATGGAAGAAGTTTGTAAAGTTTCCTCTTGGACAGACTTAGATTTAGGGGGTGAAAAAAAACTTGTAGTAATTCCAAACAATGTTTGTACAGACAGCTTTTGAGCTCACGTGAGATACTTCTGTCTGAGGTATTTTAGAAAAATGCATGAGGACTGAGTCTGCGGGGGGAAGGGACAGTGTTGTACACATTACACATGAATGGGTTGGGAGGGCGCCAGACGCAACAGAACTTGACTTCCAAATGAATAAATGAAGGCAATTAGTAGATCTGTTTACAATGTTGTGGAGACAGAAGTAGGTCAAACGTGGTAGACAGGAGGGAGGAGGGAGCCGGCGAGCCAAGGCCATGGGCTGTCCCTGCTACCTATAGTGATGAGTCTGGGAATTAGGACATGAAAAGGCCGTCTTTATTAATGATGACTTTTAAATGAATGTCATATAGGATCACATGGGACCAGTGGGATTTATTAGAAGAAGCAACGTTTTGTGATCAGGCCACCGTGTTTTATCTGTGGCTACGTTGTGGCGGGCAGGCCCGGGGCGACCGGCTCTGCCTTCAAAGTTCCCATCACACAGACTTAGGCCTCAGAGGGCATAACGTGTAACATGAATGAATGCCCACACTGCAGACACCCAGAGGATATGTTCAACTTTAAGGCACACAGTGGAAAGCACGCCACAGCACTTTCCCCTGGTATTCTCCCTCAAATAGGATGGCGGATCTCATTACCATTATTTTTCTCGGAGACCAAATACTGATACTTCCAAAACCATTTCATATAGCTGTAAATTCATTACTTATGTCAGCAGCTCCTCTGGTATGTCTGTCTGTCCCAGAACTGTTTATGTATCAGCAGACCTGACCCATAACTGCCTTTTCTCCAGTTGTTGCTTAGTTCATTGGTCAGCGGGGTTATTGCAGGTTTTAGGAGTCTCTAGCCAGCCGCTAATCTTGATGGTAGAGTACGGGAGGATGTCTGCAGGGAGCAGTAAAACAGCCCTATGCCTTCGCAACACACTCTGCTTGTATTAACTTTAGGATACTACAGGGGGCATGGACACAAGTAAATGCGACATAGGGGATCAATTCCAACACATCACCACAACACTGTCAGCAGCCTGCTGTGCCATGCATGCCATTATCTTAGGCCGCATGCATTATACATGCAGATACACTACTATAACCGAAATTGCTGTTAAGAGCAGGGACCACATGAAGGGCACTGCTGCAACAATCTTTCTCCCTTCCTTCCCTTGCCTCGGTTGTCTCCTCCACTATAAATCTTATTGTCGGCCTTTCCTGGTTAATGGCGACCTCAAACTGGCTCATCTCAACTGCCGAAGTCTATGCATTGCATATATGATGAGGGTTGAGGGTAGAGTCAAAGTGACCCCCAGCACTGTGATGAAAACCCATGCAGTTGGAGTGCAATACAGAGTCTTCTATAATTCAGTGATTGCAGAACAAGACTGAGTGAGCCGGGTTTGCTTTTGCAGCCAGACGGCATGTGTGCGTAGCGCTGCGCTGCATGCCTGCAATGTCTCATTCTTAGTGCTTCTAAGGTACAAGAACACAGAGCAAGGAGTAAAAAGTGGGCTGAAAGCAGGGTTCACAGAAACAAGCGGACAGTTAATGACAAGAATGTAGAAGAATCGTATAAATTGAGCATGCTCTTACCCTGAGACAAATACAGAACAGTTCACCCGCTCTAAGCTGTTTTCCTTGGCTCAGTGTCTGCTAGTCTGGTATTTATCATCCAGAATAGCTGCAATTTTATTGTCTTCTCCCCCTTTTTCTGAGTCTCTGTCTTGTTTTCCTTGAGTGGACCTTCTGCAGAGTAAGGCTCTGCATTTGCTCAAACAGATTCCCTTACAGATGTGCTGGGCCATATTGTCTTTGCATTCATGAATCAAAGGAAGCTTCCAGTGAATATACATTACATTTGGCAGCTACTAGACTCCGGCAAACGTATGAAGGAGAAAAGTAATCAAAAACAGAGATGCAGCACATCCATGTGAAGCTGTGAAGCACATATGTCCATGATTCTCACACCACTGCACACAGAAATCAAAGAACCATTCCAAAGAAGTCTGCATGTTTTCTTTGCCTCCTCCCTCCTTACCCATATGGCTTCGTGGGGTAGAAGATGCCAAGGTTGGGAGTAGCTGGCACGAATAATTACGATCAAAGAAATTACAATGCAAAAGGAACAGCTGCTACCTCCACTGCTGACAAATCACTATAAGCAAGAGGAGACAGTGATAGACGGCGAGTGAGGGAGTAGGAACAGGAAAGGGGAGGAGAGATAGTTCATGTTCTACCACTCCACAAGTTTGACTTTAAACTCTAAGTATATGTGCAGCTCCAAAACCAATTTAACATTTAATCCGCTGTGCAAATAAGGCCCATGGAGACCATTCATCCAAACACTGTGCAAACACAAGCGTCCATGCAGATTATTTGAATTCATTTCTGGGGTGAGTGCTGCTGATTTTTTTTTCTCAATTTGGAAATGCCTCTAATCTTTTTCATAAAACTTTACATTTTTTGAGAAAATGCTCAGGTACAGTAAATGTACAGTACCCTGGAGAGCCACTCCGGGATCTTAAAGTTTGGATTTATTTCAGCAATGCATTCTTTAGAGTAGCAATTTCACCTGTCCTAAGACTACTTGATCCTCAAATTAAAATTGAATGCTCTAAGTCTATTAAACCCAATCCCACTTGGTTTGTGACTGCCAGGAGCAGATCACAATGCAGCAGTCTCAGCTGTAGTGTTAGCAGTCTGCTTCTAGCACGTGTAATCTGATGAGGACATTTTGCAGATATTCCCACTGGGCAATCACACGGGCATTTTCCAGGAACTGGTCGCTTGCTTTTGTTGTAAGACAATCCCAGGCAATGCATTCAGCAGGTTCCATCAATTCATCTGACTCTCTAAAGAGCAAAGAGGAAACAAGTTGATAGCGTTCTTTACATGTGACCATCCATCCTCCACTTTCTGTAGCCTCTTATTCCAAATCAGGGTTGGGGGTTGGGCTATGGTGTGGGGCAGTTCACCAGCTAAGAAACAGAAGTTGTGTTTTTCAAGGACATGGAAAATCCCACGTAGGGTTCATTTACACTAATATATTTTCCTAACATGCATGCTTCTAGATGATGAAAGGGACAGAAATCAAGCACAAACAGGCAAAACATGCAAACTCCAGACAAAAAGAGACCAGTTCAGATTTGATCCAAGAACCCACTTGCTTTGATCTGAAAGTGCTTAGCACCACACTAGTATATATGTATATGTATAGTTTTTGGAATAATAAGATTGTGTTTCTATCCAGAGAAATTAGTTTAATTCAAAACTTGTTTTGAAAGTCAACATAACCCTAACCCTAACTATTGTTGAGATAGACTACCTCAAAGCTCCTGACTCATCAAGCTCTTATCACTATCAATCATAAAATTGAGTCACTATCACAGGATAAGTCTCTAGGAATTTGACTAGAAATGAGGTCAGAATTAGACCAAAATTTATTCTGCTTTTCTGCTCACTTTCAGCAGATGGCAGAAAAGTGAAGTTAAAATTGGGTTTTCTTTAGAATCAAATCCTTTGAGGCCTAGAAAAGAGACTAGTTGCCTCTACTTTTATGTCTATGATGAATAATGCTGCCATTATTTTTGTGCATGCATCTTCGCAATCCTTACAAGTTTCATTACACACCTCAAAAACCTTACACACCACCATACCTTGTAAACTTTGATTCGGTGGCATGCTTTGTCCTCTTTGGGATTAAATATTGACACATTCTCGTTCATAAAGCTTCCAAAGCTTCTAATTTTGGGAGAAGGAAAAAATAGTGTGAGGTAATAATAATTTTTCCTATTGCTTCTATCTATCCTTAATGTCTGCACTGTATTGGGGCAAAAATCATTTCAATATGCACTATTATTGTTACTTTGTTAACCAAAATTTGAATTATATTCACCTATGCTGATTCATGAAATCTGTCAAGTCAGAAAAAAGGAACACCGACTGTAATTTTCAGGTTTTGTGTTCCTCCAACACGTTTGCCTATTACTATGATCTAAAGCGTTATGCTCATTATGATTTCCATGTGAAAAGATATTTTACAAAAGATGACAACTTGTCCAAGTTAGAAAGTAACGCACTCGCGCTTTTCAGAGATAAAACACGGCCCCTTGTCTTTGTCAGCCGTTTTACAGCCATATGTTTCCTGCTCACTTCGCTGCCAAAGAAGATCATGCAAAACTCACACATCAGCAAAGTTATTGCACTGTTTGTATCAACAATGGAGTGACAATCTGGAGGCAATGCAGCATATTGCAGGACTGCCATCACTGCACGCTGAGAGCTGCCAAAGCTGCCATCTGGCAGGTGAGCTGCACACTTTCCCCTCTCCTCCCTCTTACTTCTTCCTTGCAATGTTTGTCGCTCGCTCTCGTTCATTCTCCTTCTATTCTAAGCATTAGTCTTCCTCACTCCATACTTACGTCTTACTCTCTTTTCTCCAAAGATAAGGTTCCTCATCTCCACCTGTGCATCAACCTCCCCACCAGCCTTGGATAACGCATTGAAACAAGCGGAAGCGTGAACAGGGAATAGAGGATGAAGAAGGGATGGGGGGGGGCAAGAGCATGTCGGCTGTGCCTGATGATCTGAGGTATTTTATTATTTTTTTCCACTTTTAGGCTCCCATCAGTGTCAGTTCCATATCACAACTGTTTTTTTTCTGCCCTATTATAGTCCTCTCACTCACCTCTCATTTTATCTCTTCTCTCCGGTGTGCACACTCCTGTGCAAAGACACATCGTGTGCACAGGCAGAAGCGGCAAATGTCTGTGAGGGCACGCACATGCAAACACTAACACACACACACACAACACACACTAGGGGCTCGACTTCTTCCTCAGGCTGTAGCATCTGAACAGTCGTGTTTAATCAGTGTCTCCATGGGCAACGGGGGTAGCGGTGGGAGAAAGGGGTGAGGCTTGGAGGTGGGGGGTCTTCAGCTATGGGTGGTAACAATGAGCTGCTGTGCACTCACACACTGTGTAACCGCATTACAGTCACTAATTCAGCTGATGTCTCATTGCAGCACTGGTGCATCTCCTCTGCCCCTGTCCCACATTGCATTTCAAAACCAGTGCCATAGATTGAACTTGTGACCATTTACATCACGAATAGTTTTCGTCCTCCTCCTCCGCCTCTCTTTCTTTTTCGCTGTATTGCATTGGTGTATTCATCATTCCTCTCCCCCTCGATCCTCTCAAACTTACAGTAGCTCATTAATCTATGTAGAGGTCTAAGATAACACTTAACTCCTTGCTTGTGGGTGAAAATGACAGAGATGGATGTTCTAAATTACTTCACCCAAAGTGGCCCAGTGCTGCCTCCTGAGTTAAAAGACTCCACCATGATGCAGTTTTACCTGCGCTCAATACTGATACAGTAAGCACTGATTCAGATCAAAGAATCAACAGCCAATGCAACACTGTTTTTTATTAAGGATAAATATAAAATACATTTTTAACAACAAGAAAAAACAGATTTGAAAGGTTTACCTCATTAACCTTATGAACTATTAGAAAGATGTTTTAAATCTCCCTCTTAATTTCAGTCACAGCCAAAAACAACGAACTGATTAAAGGTCTGGCAGCCTCAAAAGCAGCAATTCTTTCAAGAAATTAGAGTATGCCCCAGTTTTATTATCGTATTATTCTACTGTTTTAATCACCGTTTTCCAAAGAAAGATATTCTCTGGCCCAGTTCCCATAAAAAACATACTGTGCATGAGCTTGTGGGTAATCTTGAGCAAATGGAAAGCTGTTTGACCAATGTGCAAATCCCACGGGCAGATATCTCTAAGTCTTGTCTTATCAGCCCAAAATAAGTCCTGTGTGCTTTTCTGTTTGGACAAAATGGTCCTTTTGGATGGGCTCTCCCTCATTTCCACTTTAGAAGAATAAACTCACAGAACAAACCTCAATTTAATTTATGCTTATGAAATGCAACAGAGAGAGCGAGGGGAGGGAATGGATGTGGAGATTCATTTAAATCCTAAAATTAGCAGGCAACTGATAAAATGCCGAAGCACATGACAGGCATGAGCACCAAGAGAGAAGCCAATCTCTTTCTCTCTCACCCTCCGAGAGGCTTTAGCCACTCTGGAAGGGCATGGAGAATAAAAGCTGGTCCAACTGGCCGGGCAGATAAGCCGGACCAGAAAGGGGCGCACAGAGAGGAGTGGGAGTGAGGAGTTCATCTGGTTTTGCATGAGCGTTGGGAGTCAAACAGCCATGAATCCAGCCACACACACACCCCTCCTCCTCCTCGCAAACCCTCTGCCGTCTCGCAGACACACTCGGACGCAGATGGGAAGCTTGAACAGAGATGCAGTTTGGTCAATGGCATGTGGAGGTTGGCACCGTTCGTGCCTCTGCGCGCTCTCGGACACTGCTTGGACCCAGCTTCTGCCCAGCCTTATCAGCATCCCAGAGGCTGGTGCTGTGCCCCGGCTGCCAGGGCTGCAGGAGGAGGCAGGCCAGCGGTGGAAGGCTGACTCTATCTCCAGGCTTAATACTTCACACTCTGTTTTCTTCTGATGACCGGTGATACCATGCACCGCTCGGAATAATCCTCAAGCTCAGGATAAATCCGCAGGGGGCAAGCTGTATCCCTCTTTGTAGGAGGCACAGCATAAAAAATCTATCCCCTGATAATGCTGTTATTTGCATCCAGCCTAAGCACTGATCTGCTACTGTTGGAGCATTTGATTGAAGAGGATGCTTCATCCTCTGGCTGTCACAAGTGGTCAGTAGATATGTGATAAATCACACATAAAGCTTTTTTTTTTTCTTAACAAGCAAGTGCAAAATGTCAAAGTCAAGGCAACTTTCAGCCTCTGCACAACTGCCGTGTTGCTCCACGGGCTGCTTTTCAGTTGCTTACAGTTAGATAATTAAAAAAAATTTTAAAAAACAGCTCACCTTCAAATGGCAGGAAACTCAGTCATGAGTGGCTCAGGTCCTGTGATATCGCTGTGGTCTAAGAGTAACGTCCCGTAGCCGCCGGTCAGTCACTAAATGTGCGCGCAGACCAAATACAGCCAGAAAAAAACAAAACAAAAATTATTCTACGCTGACGCGACACGCAGTTTGGAAAGGAGACAGTGCCAAGTGACCCTCCCGCCCGGTACTGGGAGGGATGGATATATTTTTAATGAGCAGGATGCCACAGGACCTCTCTCTGTGTCTGCCTGTATCCCTGTGTGTGAGGATCCCGGCGCTACATGAAGTCACCCATCAGTTCACTTGCACCTCACGTACGGTGTGCGTTTTAGACCCAACCTCCGTCGCGTCATCCTCTGGCACATCCTCAACCCTATGCTTTTTAGACATAGAATCAAATCTTAATCCATGATTATTATTTTTTTTCCGCTCAATGCGATGCATTCTGTTAAAACCTTTGCATGAAAAATTATAGACTATTTTTTTTAAATTACCAACTGTATTTATGTGTTTATGTTTTCAGGGGTGCATGGAGATAATGCATTTACAAAATGACTACCTTCCACGTGCCAAAACGGGTGTTTTAGTTTTATATATTTAAACACATGTGCACACATGTCTCTGAAGGGAGAGGAAATAGTTGCAGCAGCTTTTCTGGCATTAAAGCTTGCTCATTCAAAAGGAAAGCAGGCAGCCCAGGTAAAGGCTTCACAATGTAATGCAATAATTCACACTTCTTCCAATAAATCCATTTGCTTTCATTTTCATTCAGAAAATATTGCACTCTGCATCTCGTACGAGTTTCCGTTGAAACACTGCCATCTGTGGGAAGGAAAGTGTCACTACAAGTGTTTAAAATGCTAAGCTGTTGTACAGATCCTGTGTTTTAAAGCTTATTTATGAGTTATGTTGCACTGCAACCTTGAGCTTTATGACGACTGAGGGCGGGTGTTACATGATTGATTGGTGATACGTAGACTTTTCAGCTCCTGATGATAAGGAAGCCTTTTCCTGTCCGACATTTTTTCATGAAGACTCTGCACTTCCACAGAGATTGCTTACGCTGCTGAAAAGCTTTGGTATTTCTGACAGTTTTCCTGATGCTGGCTGGGGGGCGGGCATGCAGGCTCAACCAGCCAGCTGTCCTCCCCTCATTCCCCTCATTATTGCTGTTTGGTGGGTTGGAGATGAGCTAAGGATGTCAGGCAGGCTACCTGTAAGGGCCAAGCAGCTCTGGGCGACTGTTGGACTCCCTCATGGTTTACCAGATGGCAGCTACTCCTCACTGGTCCCTCATCAGGTGCTGAAGTTCATGAACCTCTGTCGCATACATGAATACATAATGTAGTGCAAAGGCAAATAAGCCTGAAGATATATGTGTAAACAAACAAGTGTAAAACAAAAATAGCTCAATAGTACAAAATAATTCACTAAATGTATCTTATTAAAATGAGGCATTCATGTAGAATAATCCAGTATATACTGATATTCTAGACATCATTTTTCACATTTAACTTTAAAGGAGCTGCCCATTGTGCTAGAGTTGGCATCATATATGAGCTCCAGTAAAAGCGATGAGCCTTTATGATTCATTTTTGTAATGAATAGCACACATGAGGGGCTGTGCTGCCTTTTGAAGCTTTGTCATCAGCTGCAAGTATGTAACTGAGTTGTTGAAAATTGTTATCTCCTCTCCGCAGTTCTTATGCAAGGTCAGTTGAGAATTCATTTCCGAGCTGTTGTGTAAACACAGGCAATTATTGCTTCGGAAGTAGCACTCGTGTGCTCAAAACTGGGGTGGATTCGGTGCAAATTGAAGCCACAGGTGAACCGCTCATGTGAGAAACACTTGACATTGTCTTATGTCGATGTAATTGGAAAGTGCTTGTCGAAACACAATGTCTAGTCAAATTATAGGAAACAGGATGTTGGATCCCATGAAAGAGTTTTCTCTACAGGGAAAAAACAGAAGATAAAAAAAAAATCCATAACTCATAACATAATGTATTGATAATGTATTGATACGATACCATTTATCATTTACTTAACTGGTAAATTAAGCTATTTTGACATTTCTAGTTCTTTCGGCTGAGAAACTCAGGCCGCTTTTTCAATATGATGTTTTTAATATCAGGTTTTACTTTCTGAAATATACCCAGGTATTTTGGGTGTTTTGGTTACGTTTTTTATATGTGCATAGTATACATTTTCAGACATTCATTTTCAGTGGCTGTTGTGATCTCTTCGAAGAGTATAGTTTTTTCTTTATTTTGTTTGACAAACTAAAATCTATTGAAAGGGTGTGAACATTTTGTCCAACATATAATGAAAATCCATAAATGTTTTTAATGTTCAATGGTTTTCCATGTGCTTTTCTGTACCAAATTAAGTCTTAAGGTATTCTAAATTGCTAACTGATAATGAAGTCATCTATGGCCAGTAATTCTGACCAGGAGTTTAGATTCTTAGTTAAATAAAAGAAGCAATGCTCGTTGACATATTATTGTCAAATTTCTTACAACACTAAAACACCTGTAACTGTCAGTCAAATGATTGAATCAGGAAATGCACTTTATTGCTTTTTCCCACATCATTGTCAAGCTGTTGAGACAGATCAAATGAAGAAAAAAAACCAACATGCGATCAAATGCCCTGGAAAAATGATGGTGATAATCATCCATCCATCATCTACACCCACTTCATCCAGTTCAGGGTCACTGGTGACTGGAACCTCTCCCAGTTGACATTTGGAGAAAAGCAACAATAACTCAGACAGACAGATAATCATAACGCTCACATTTACACGTTTACGGCCAATTTAGAGTCACAGGTTGATATGAATCCAACCCTCATCTTGGGAACCACGAGTCAGCTGTCAAGAAAGTCTGTTAGAAATAAGAGAACAAAATAGTTTATGAAGATTTGTCACAATTACACAATTTCTGACAAACTACCATTATACAATTGTAAGTTTCCATTCACACATGTCAGCACGGAGAAGAAACATTATTAATCTCCCACTATTTTTGAGGTTTTCAACTACTTTATTCTTCATACTTATAAACAAATTAGCAGCTTTCAGCTGAATCCAACCGGATGGAGCATATACAATGTTCCAAAAGATCATTATTACAAAGTGACTCACTCTTAGTTCTGCATGCGTAATCCTTAATAAGCAATACATAAAAAATCTCCATCAAAGGCCAGTACATGAAAAAATGATAACATGAAAGGACGTCTAATGATACAAACAGTAAGACCAGTCAAAATAGATATACAGAGGAGAAATGTAAGATGTATTAGTACATGTATGCCACAACACATTTTCATTCAAAAGCACACATGAGCAGCTCTCCCTGCATTAAAAATAATTACGTGAGGTCATAATTGAGGTCACAGTCCAACTGAAATGAACTCCAATTAATTTTACCGAATGAAAACTCCTACGTCTGCTGTGCGCATCTGG
Source organism: Menidia beryllina (assembly GCA_013363375.1). Lineage (NCBI taxonomy): Eukaryota > Metazoa > Chordata > Actinopteri > Atheriniformes > Atherinopsidae > Menidia > Menidia beryllina. The sequence goes on from JABUIW010000205.1 coordinate 16,468,505, forward strand.
ATCTTCAAAAGAAATGTATTGGTATAGTTTTGGACATTCTGTTCCTGAAACAACCATAGCAAAATAATAGTTAACTTGGCACTTAATCTACTGAGGATAAAACACAAACCCTAAAGCATAGAATGAGGGTTAGACGGCTGGGACATTGTAAGCTTAACATTAAACTGTAAGTGGGAGCTTTGAAAATTGTAGGTTTCTGTCTTTTTGAATGTGTTTTTTTTCCTGTCATGTATAATACATTTCACTGAAAAGCTCTGAATATGTTTTTCTTACTCCACTAAGGCACCTACGCTGACCAGAGGGCATTGGATTAGTTGAAATACCTTGTTTCAAAGCCAAAGTGCTTCTGAGAGGCAAATCCGCCCTCTTATCATAAACCTAGCATAAATGTTCACTCCACACTCCGAAGAGACGCAGATTCATTGTACACCCATTGAAATAAGAACAATCAAAACTCTAATAAAAACACAGCACCTGAGGGCAAACAAATGCAAAGCCTCATCAACGTTTGCAATTAGTTACTTTGGAAACCACAGCGGCCATTCAGACAGCTCCACCGTGTGTGATGTGATATTTAGCTCTGGCATTGTTCTGATGTGTTCATTATGATTCTTATGCTGTTGCTCTGGGCTTCTCGCACAGACGGGACCCAAGTGGAGCAGCCAGCGAGATGCAATCTACTTCATGAAAATTACCATAACAACACAAAGCTGTGGAAGGAGGCAAAATCGAGGTGCCTGGAAACAGCAACAATAAAAGACAACCATAGTCCCAATCAAGCTGTCATAACACAAAGAATAATGACAGCTGAAAGCCATTAAAACCTTTCACTCTGAAGCGTCACACCTCAGCGTGCGAGGAATAGGATTGAGGGGGCCCTCACATTGCTCATTTTGCCCAAACAGTCGTACTTACACACCAGGCCTTATCTGGCTCACATCCATCATCTCCACATTTTAATGAGACATTCATCAAAAGAATGGTCGGTCTGGAAAACAATTAATGATTCTGTCGTCCTCTGTCTCCTGTGTGGCTCCAGAAAATTTGAAGTTGTCTTGTCCGCCGAAACTAAAACTGATGTTTTTCACCCACAATTTTTTCTAAATGTCACATCGGTTGTGAGATGCGGGCCAGAAAGTACTTTCATTTTGGTAGATAACGAGCATATGTGACCATTTTAGCCATTTTAGTCAGTGTAGCAAAGACGATATGGACATTTTAGAATCTACTTGATGAGCAGCCAAGACTTAAACCACTATCGTTTCTCTAGAGAAAAGTTTAGTTCCCAAATTGTAAAAATCAAGATTTTGTCATTACACCATTCCAGTTGTGTGCATATCAGATTCTTTTTATGCCAAGTATGAACAAATCCTTTGTTTCGCAGACTTTTTGTATCACTCTAAAATGAAGATGAACTGACAGCACCCACATATACATTTTATTCTCTGTAAAACCAGCTCAGAAAAGCGTTTTGTCAGGAACAGCCACGTGATGAAATAGAAAAGCAACCTTTGAAAATAAAAAGTCATTTGAATTGAAATTTCGTCATGTATATTGGTTGAAAAAGGTCATGCTGACACCTGAGGAGTTTGAAGCCAGGCAACTGTTGACTATGTAGTGTAGGGCTATGTGGTGGGCAAAAAAACAACAGACGGAACCACAAGTTAAATCATTTTCCAATCTAATTAACCTCTTATTATTTCATGTTTCACACTGGTTTTCATAAACCTAATTCAAGGTTCAGTGCAAGTCTCAGACTCTTTTGGATAAAAAAACAAGGTCAAAGGGGAAGTTATTTATGATGACCATGAAATTTGACTGAGTAACTCAAAGCTATCACAAGAATTGTAACTGTAACTGAGAACCACATTATTTGTCATTGTTGGATCTTTTTTTCTTTTACCTTAACATGTAATTAACAGATATATCAGGATAATACCATTAAGAAAATCCTTTTTTTTTCCAACGTTCTGGTTTCGTAGGAAGAAACAAACTGAAAAAGTCAGAAAATATGAGGTGACATAAACAGATATTGGTCTTTCCTGGGATTTAAATGAAAACCTTCAAATCCCTTCTCCCTGCCTGGAGAAGTGTTTGTTAACTGTCTCATTTAGTGGTCAGCTTGATACCAAGACAGCTGACAAAAAACCCTAAAGATTTGGTTAAACAACTAAAGCTCAGAGATACACAAAACTATGCCTGACAGGTTAAACAAAAACTGATCATAAGGTTTAAATGAAGCATTTCAGTGGATTGGACTGAAGTATATATTACAGCTGTACTGCATTTTTTTAAAGCCTGACAAAAGATCTAGTTGGGAAATTTTCCATTTAGTTGTTAGCTGAGCTTCAACCGTAGCATTCACAAAACCTGCTTGGTTGTGTGATACGACGAGGTCCTGATATCTGTTGTGTGTGGGCAGACTGCTAACAGGCAAAAGCAGTTCCAACAGCCAGAAAAGTTAATGATAGTCACTCCACGTCAGAGCCTCTACCTTAACACACACACACACTCGCAACCCAACAACAAACTCAGATTGGTGATCACAAATGGGGCCATCTGCAGGCTTTGGATTCCACCCCTTGTAGATGCTGAAATGCGGTTCATAGCAATGTCTTCCGTAGATATAACTATCTACTATCACTAATATTATTTTCAGCATGTATGTGGAGGAAACAACCAATAAGCAACTTCATGACATGTCTCAGTATGAGGTTGAGTGAGTGACTGCACAGCATGCTGATGGGAGTGCTGAAAACACATTTTATTAGGTTTTTTTTTTTTTTTCAGGCCTTCCTGCATCCAAATTCAGGGTTTAATGACTTTATTTGCAGTCCAATATTGTATACCTGGATCATTCTGATGTGTTTCTATACCTGGATACTAATTGCATTCAACAATGGCAGAGTTGCAATGGTACATTTTTAAATAGTTACATAGGCATAATTCTGATTATTACCTATGATTATGGGCCAACCAGATCAGCTACAGTCTACCACCTTCTGACAGGAACATTTTTTCCATCCATGTCAGGTAGCAGTTTCGCTCTGTATTGAGCACACTTCCAACGTTAGATTTTAGTTGTTAAGCATGTCATCATGAAGTATTCAGACACTCAATGCATATTTACCACACTTAACAAAATTCTACTTTAAGATCTGCCAGTCTCAGTGTTTTCAAAAGCTAATGCTGATTTAATCAGAGAGCAAGAGCTGATGATATTTGTCAAAAGATGAAAATAAAATAAATACAACCTCCATTGAATGTCATTAATTCAAAGAATTACAGAGGATTTTGAGTTATAAACGTGCTTTCATCATTGTCTGAAATGCGTGACAATGAGTGGATCAACAATCCCAGAGTGGAAAGAGGACAGAGATCTGTGAAGAAAAAGTGCTTTTTAGATTCTCTCTCAAGAACATATTGCAGGGCCAGATGCCCTCAGTCCTGGGAGTGAAGTCATCCTTCTTTTGTATAAACTACTGCATGCAAATAGAGGTTTAAAAGCATCCATCCACTCTATTGCTTGTCGTTACATATATTGCTCTATTTCTACATATTTCTAAAGTTTAGAGTCCATTGCAGTTATTGAAATACTATATTGAAAGTGATCATCTAGCTTGTGGAATTGTTAGTAGAAAATAGTTTGGTGAAAGTCTTTGAATTAGCCTGCTTTTTCTAATGCCCCATGGGAAATTTGTACACCATCAACGTGCTAATGCAATTAAATTCCTTGTTCAACAACAAAGATTTTATGTGTTGAGATTAGTAATTAGTTATTCTTTTCATTAAAATAAAATGTCATCCTTCGACAATAAGTCTTTTCTCCAAGCAACATTTTCAGTGTCAAGGTTGTTTGCTTTTGTCTGCTTTGTTTGGTTTCATCAGTGTGACATTATGGAATTCATCTTTACAAAGGTTTAGCAATTGTTCCTCTGCTTTTTATTCGTGGATGATGGCTGTCTTCTGATGACTTTGATACAGGAAGGAGTCATTTTTTCTTGTTTATGATATAAGCAGTTTAACCAAAGTCTTACATGTACTTAGTCCAGAAAATCATAACATGCTTTTTATGGAAAGCATTGAAGATGCATAGTCATCAGGAGTCATAATACTTATCAGCACATACTACAAGCGAAGAAGCAACAAATTAGAGGTTTAAAATTAGCATTTATATTGTTTTCTGGTAAATGGTAATTATTCTAAAAACTGCACTGTATAATTATACCAATATAAATAATTCTACACGTTGGTGCCAGAATTCTCAAACTTTGTTTTCCCATCAAAAATAGAATAAATATTCAAAGAGAATCAGACACACTGTTGTATTGAATTGTACCAAGAATCTTTCCTCCATATTCCCAGACCTCAGTCTGAGTTGCTCCTTGAAATAAGGCTAGAGGACTTTGTCTGGGATCTTTTCACTGCTGGTCTTAAAGATCACAAGGCAAACTCCAGTGGCCTATATCACATTTCTCAGGATTACCATGTCCTGAATGACTAAGAAGCTACACTGACATATGTTTGATCTGTTGTTGTATTTTGACACTGAGATGGAACAGCCCTGACCAGCTGGAATATCTCCATAAAGAGAAAAAGTCCAATTGCCTACATCTTTTCTCCATTGTGCTTCCCGCATAGTTGTTGTTACATTTCTTGCTGAATATTCATGATAAGTGTGTGTTCGTGACTTCCGTTTCACTTTCTCTGAAAACATCCAACAAATGTTTTTTGCAGTGTAAAGTCTGGTAGAGCGACATTTTTCCACTTTGATGGGTCAATCGCCTCTCTTGGGTCAAAGGATGAGCTCAGTATTCACATTTTCATGACGTGAATATAAATAATCCAGTTGTCACTGAAAAGGGAACATTTCAAATAAAAACTTTATTTTTTTTAAAAGACGTGTCAAGCTTGTGTTGTGACAAATCGGAGCTATTCTGCACTCAGGGCTTTTTGCTTTGCTCACATTCACCTCACATGATCCCAAAATCAAACTGCGTCCACAAATTTTCAACTAATGACGCAGACCCCATTCACAAGTTCTTTACAGACTTGAAATGAGGCCAAGGGTTCCTCCCTTTATGAGTCTTATCATCCCGCTTGATTGAATTAGAAGTAAATTGAGCTTTTGCTCTGTTACAGCCGTGTGCAAATGAAGTTCTCTGATCTGTTTATGGCAGCGCTGTTTATCATCATTTTATTGCCATAATTGACTTTGAAGGTTTTCGGCCTCATCCTGCCGCAGGAAGAGGCAGACATTGCAAGTCAATTGTGTGTGAATGTGATATGAAAACATGCAGTGTGACCCTTCAGTCGTGCATTTTCATCAGCTGACATTTGCTGACATTTTGTGGCTTCTCATTTATTCCAGGGCTTATAATGTAACAAATCAACATGGTTCACATTTATATGAATTAAGCTTGAGTACAGGATGAGCACTTTTATGTCATTTAGATTTTAGATGAGAGAAAGAAGAGGTACTGGTAGTTATTGGACAAACAGCTAAATGAAAAAGTGTGTTTTGAAATGTTATTTATTTCATTGTCAGTGTTGAACATTTTTTATGCTGTTGTCTGGTCCAGGTTGTACCTCCCTGACAACAGCCCTAAACAGGAGTCAGATCCACATGTTATTAACTAATGAAGCTGACCTCATTCACAAGTTCCTCACATACTAGAAAAAATGCCAAAAGATTTCTCCCTTCTTGAGTTTTATCCACCATTCATCCACCACCCTTGTCTTTATCAGTGAAAAAGAACTGGTACATATATAGAACTACATCTGAATGCATGCTGCATTCTTCTTTTATGAATATATCAAAGAAAGGTGATGACACAGTATCCCTGTTGTCTTTACAGTTTTCCAGGTTATTTTTTCAAAAATCTAGTTGAGTTTTTGGACATCCTCTCCCTATGTTATGGATTACGCTTCACTTCCCTTATCTTTTCCATTGGATTTATGACTCCATGGCTCAGCCCCACCTTCCCAGCATGCTTGGCTTGACAGTGAACTCACCCTGCTGAGACGTCTACCTGCTCCTGGAGGTCATTCCCTCAGCGAACAGGTGGGCTGATCATCACACTCAGCAGTTTTCCTATATCCTAAATAGAGGAATGCACGTTTAAAGCCAAGTCTTTTTGGTTACGTGTGTACATTACAGCCCTGTGTCTCTGTGAGCTCTTCACAAAAATGTAAAGCAGAGAAAAACATTTTATTTAATATAAGTGTATGAGAGCTCAATTTATTATCATCCAGGCAAGTTAGAGGTCTTAGAAATGTATTACAATCCTTCACTCAGGACACAATGCATCCTATTTCAAAGGATGTGCAGTTATTTGGGGCACCAAGAGACTTAATTCCTTTTAATAAACTAAGCTTGGAAAGTCTTGAATATGTTTGACCTTCTTTCCCAGAATTCATTTGCATGTGGTTTAGTAGATGAAAACAATTTTACGTGCTCTGTAAATTCATATTTTCTTGTGTGAAGAAAAAAAAACATGGCAAAATATTCTGCGGGAACTGGAGGAAACTTTCCCTGGGGTTTTAAATGAATGCAGTCGAATGCAAAATGGGGTTCTAAACTAAAATAGAGGGAGTCGATGTGGTCAAAAGGGTGAAATCAGGTGAGGAAACTGTCTATGGCTGCCACTTAGCCACCAGCTCAGTGAGATTCCAGCCTCTCTGCAGATGTGCCACACTTTGCTTATTTAAACCGCAGCACAAATGTCAGAAGAGATTTTGGTTTAGTTTGTGGATTAAGAACTGAACCATGGACCTTGAATGATAATAATTCCTAAATTGGTTTCTGAAAATGGCTGCTGATGAGCCTGACCGTGGCATATATTGGACTCTGGTAAAGTACAATGTGGAGCACTGATTAGATCACTTCAGGGTTTCTTTCACTTTCAGCCTTATTATTGGATTCTTGCACAATACACAGGGTGGATGAAGCTTGTGCTCAAAACACAGTGCAATGTGCAGTGCCTTTGCCAAGGCACAGGAAACCAATGCCCGGTGGCCGGGCAAATAGAGGAAAACAAGTCGGAGGGAGAGTGCGCCCCAGAATCTATCCAAACCTTTAAAGGAGGAACATGTTTTAGTCTTAATCTTCTAAAAAAAAAAAAAAAGAAACATTTTTGAAAAAACTTTTCATAATTGCGGTAGTTCCCTCATCATGTTCTTCTGAGAGAAATGGGAGAGAGAGAGAGAGAGAGAGAGAGAGAGAGAGAGAGAGAGAGAGAGAGAGAGAGAGAGAGAGAGAGAGAGAGAGAGAGAGAGAGAGAGAGAGAGAGAGTTCCCTGAACTAACTGTAGACTTGACAAGACTGTGGCGACCCATTATAGATCACCCTCATTAGTTATGGTACATCACATTAGGTGTTCTATTTCATCATAAAGCTTTTTTACCTTATGCTCAGTTGTTTGTAAAAATAAATAAATAAATAAATAGATACATAAAATACAGTAATAAAAAAAACACTCAGCCTTTGGAAATTGATTTGAAATTGGTCCAGTCCTTTACTGTCTCAAGAAGATTCTCATTACTCGAAATTATACACACACAGTACCAAGGAAGAGCCCACAGAGCGACCATTATTATCTTTCTTGGCAGAGAAAACCTTTGACAATTCTTTATGAAATGAAAAGAAAGTACCTACAGTAATTCTATCCCACAATACTTTGATCACTGTGACCTTGGAAATGGACATGAGAGCAAAACAATGGTCATTCTTGTGGCTTTTTCATCACCCATTTGAACTACTGATGTACTGTAATGTACAATGACATTCTAAATCATATCTTAAAATGTTGAGGTGATTTGTATGATAAAGCTTCCATGACGTAACTTGTCAAAAAGGCTGACCCAAGTAATCCATATATGTCAGTGTTGTCATATTGTCATTGGAGCAACATTGTCTTTTCATAAATCCAAACTAAAGTATCCCTTTCCTATAACGAGGTCAAACATCCAACATTGTACATGATCTGATCTGACTTTGAACATAATGCCGTGTGGCATCTTCCTGTAACCCCGGCCTGCTCTGATTGGTCAGCTCTACTGTCCTATCACATACCATATACTTTTCATTATTTTTCAAATTGATGAAGAGGGTTTTGGTTTATTTCATATTTTTAAGTCAGTATAAGCTGAAAAGAAATCAGCTTACACGAAGCAATCAATGTTTTTACATTCAAAACCTTTGGAGAACATTGTAGATTTTATAATAGAAAAATGCCTACAAAGAAGCAATTTCAGGGTTGATGGGCTAAATACAGATGTTTAAGTGATGTACAGAGAAAAACCCATATGAAAACATCAAATTTTATGATGAAAAAGTGTATTTACTTGTTAAGTGACCCTCCCAAATCAAATTCACTCTTATTAATTTGGCCAATAATTAATCATAATCTTGTAACTGTGTTAAAAAAAGACAATTATGTACTCATGCTTGTTTCCCTTTCGATCATTTTTAAAAAAACATTTGATTACATTAGTAGACAAATGAGGAAAATTTTGCACACATGGTGTTTCAGTCATAACACGGTGTTAAGAGTTAGTATTAAATTCTGTTTAATAATTATGTTCCTTTTTCGCTTTCAGATAGGAGAAGTGGGGTTTGATTTATTCAACAATGAAAGACTTTTAAAGGAGGAAAGCAATCAAGTCAGGAAACTGTATTTTAATTAACCGGGAAAATGATATCCGTAAATGTACCGAAGCAGCATGGTGTCCAAATAATGACCCTCCTCATGTACAATACGAAAATGAAATACACCATGTACATTCAATATGGATAGATATATACAGTAGATAGATAGATAGATAGATAGATAGATAGATAGATAGATAGATAGATAGATAGATAGATAGATAGAATTCTATGAGATGTTTAATGCTTAACATAGTCAAACCAATTGATAAGGAGACCATACACATGGGCAGTTGTACTTAGTCAGCTTTTTTAAATGAACAGTGTAAAGTAAAAACTGTCGCTTTGATGAGCATATCTGTCTGCGCCCAGACAGCACACACCTGTAGCAAAATCCATATTTCACTTTGGTGGAAAATAATTAGCCATCTGACAGCTCTGTCCAGCTCTCACATCTCACTATCATCCCTGCAGCTCCTTATCGTGCGCGGCGTATGAATTTGGTGGTGCAGAGTGCACATTTTCAGCAGTGAGACCAGCTTGTGTTGGCTGTCACACAGCGTCACTACAGGAGAGATGATGACCGATGCACTATGCTCCACTGAAAGCCCTAATAAGCGTAGCCTGGCACCTGCCCTGAGGAAGATCTGCAATATCAGCCATGTGATCAGCAGGTCAGCTGGGATTCGGATCCCATGCCTGAATCTGATGAATGAATCATTTCCTCTCATCTGTCTCTCAAAACACATTGTATCCAAAGGCTGAATTGTGAAGAACATCAAATACAGACAAGGATATGAAGGGAAGGGAAAACACAGACACGGTGCTGTCATGAATATATGAAAACCTTCTTCAGGGGAAACATGTTCGGGGATAGAAGAATGGATTTATGGTAGATCTTTTGAAAGTTTTTTTTTTTTACCTAGAACTGAAGCAAACCTACAGACATTCATCTGAGTAAAATGACAATTTAACTTTTAAACTTTATTTTCCCTTTGTCTCTCCCTCAGTGCTTCAGCGGCCTCCAGTTGAACCCATTTTCTGTTCGGATTTTGTTGATTTTTTTTGTCTTTTTGTCCTCAGCTGTGTTTTTGTGGGTATGTTTCATACAGATTTTTTTTGCTTGAAGCAAATAAATTAAACTGTTGTTCTAAAATGTGTCTGTGAAGGTTTTACAAATAATATTTTGTTGGATATGTTCCTCAATGAATATCATGAAGTTTTAGACACAACAACAAACATGGTTTTAAAAATATTCAACACATACCATTATGGATGGTTTTAAAGAGCCCTAAACAGAACAAGGGAACTTCTCATTTTAGTGTTTCAGTGAACTATTAAATGAAGAAATTCATATTACCATATATTTCACTTGAAATAAAATTGACATCCTTGTTTTATAATAGAAGGTATGTTGCAATGAGTCATTATTCCCAGCTCCACAATTAACATAGGATTACATGCACTAATCACAGGATTTTAAGCTTCAACTGTTTGTTTGTTGGGTGAAATCCACATTCATATTTCTTCCACTGAAATGAGGATGAACCTCCGATGCTCTTTTACCAACCATATCTTCCACAATATGACTAATCCATGGTTTTCTTAGCTAAGTCGTGCAGACATGTTATCAAAGGTTAAGCTCAGAGGGAGTCTGTAAAATTCAACATTTCCGTGGAATTTTCTTAATGGAGCTAATCAGAACGGAGGGATTATCAAAGTTATTGGGAATGATCAGCTCCAATGGAATGCCGCTGTGCACCGGGGGGCTGAGTTAAAGCAGAGGGAGGACAGAGGATGGGGGAGAACAGCGCCAGAAGCTCCAGACTGTCTCAGTGACGGGCAGAAATGCTCTGGGTCATGCACAGTAGTAATTCCCCGAAAGGTCACACAGAATGACTCCAAACAGCATTAAGCCTGGCCCTGCTCTCTCTACTGTGTCGTCAGGGCAATAATCTGTCTGATTCGTCTCTCCACCACTGCTTGTGTCATCACTCACACTGCTTTCAGCCCCACTAACGCCACCTCTGACAACAGGAGGGCAAAAAGGGCAATCACTCCACATTCCTCAGATGTAATGTTTTGGCCAGCTGCATTGTGTCTGACTTAAAAGCAGAATCTAATCTGTGTAACTCAAAGGAAATCAATGGAAATGGATTTCACAGAAAACATGTGCAACTTCCTATCATTTTCCTATTACCTTAGGAGGAACAGTATGTCAGAGATTTATTATGGTGTCTTAGCATCACAATGCTAAAGCAATTTGGTCAACTCCAGCAGTAAATTGGCTCCTGACATAAGATAGCACCACAGAGATGAACGGGAAAATGCCAGGGAGCACATTACATTAAGAATGATGGGAATTATATTAACATTTAAATGAGACAGTCATGGTCCAGCAGGATTACAAGTTTTGAGTGTTTATGGGGTGGAATGATGCACTGCTAGGAAATCAGAAATAAATGTTAATGCGTTATTACATGCAGATGGTTGTTCTTTGCAGAACAGCAGTTTTGTTCTAAATAGCATTCGAATGAAACTGATGTGATAACTAATCATTATGATAGGGCCATTAACAAAAAGGTATGATGGGGTACATAAAAAATAAGAGAGAGAGAGAGAGCGGGAGAAAAAGCAAGTACCTCTTTTCATTTCTACTCACCTCATATTTCTGCTTCCTTCATGAGAAATGCTGCAACCGTGTGAGTTTTCCTCTGAAATCACAGCTCCTGATGCCTTCTGCTGCAGCAGCCCATAAGCAATCACAGCAAAAACATTTCCAGAGGGGATGGGGAAGGGAAATGAAAGCAGCAAGTATAGGCAATGACCTTTGCAGACTCCTAACATGATAAATGTCAAAGGTTTGCTGTTTTTAATTTGTCAGAGTTTCCAGAGAAGCCTGACCTATGCCTGGTTTCAGCCACGTTGTTCCCATCACAGCAGTCGCTGAAGCGGCACCTCAAAACCTATTACAAGCCGCTTTTGCTGAGACTGGTGCTGTCAAAGCTGCAAATTAGCCCATTTGCAACCTTTCATAATGCACTGTAGCAAGGAACAGCATGTTTTTCTCATGGAGGGCCAATGCTGAGCAATGTAATGTATTGCGAATGTGACACATAGCAGACAGAGCACAGAATTTACACTGCAATATGTCAGGTGTCGCGTTTGTGCCGCTCTGCAATCCATTATGCTTTCTTTGCAGATTTGGACTTTTTTATTATGTGGGATGTTGTCAGAGAAAAAACAAGCAATCTGATGTCAGTGTTTGAATTCGTAAGTGTGGATACGAATCTTCATATCCTCATATGCTGCCAGCATTACGACTGTTATGTCGGTATCCACACTCAAAATTCATGAGTATTTGTCTCTCCAGCCTATTAAACTGTGTTTTTCCAACAATCTTGATACAAATTTAGCTCTGACATTTTTTGTTAGTTTGATTAGTATATTATTACGTATTTATGACAAGTTGAAAAGGACTGGTGGATAAAACTGAATGTATGAACTTATATGAAAAATCATATTGTCTAACATTGGTAAAACATGTTACATGAGTTGTTGCTATGCAGTTTTCATTTCATACCTGGTGTGAAAGTTTTTTTCCCGCATGAAAACACTTTTATGCATTTTCTGTCATCTGGATTTGAGAAAAAAGACTTTCCAGACTCTGGAAAGTCAATCCATCCATTTTATGAACCGCTTGTTGCCAAATGGAACTCTTGAAAGTGTCATATAAAATGTCGTTTACAGTATTTTAAGCACAATCTGGTTGTTTTTCTTTTTCTGTTCCTTTTGATGGTGGTCTTAGAAAGATTCTCAAGATTAACTTTGAATTTTGGATTACTTGTGTTTGGGAAAACACAGGTAATTACGGCTCATTAGAATAAAATGATATATATAATGATATATACCCTAACCACGCAACTCTCTACTCTCACCCACATGTAAACTCTTGTTTTTCTGCCCAAATCTACAATCCATATCGTTTGCTGTGTGGACAATATGTAGGAGAATTTCTGTTTATTGATTTTTTTTTAAAGGTAAATTACACAACGTGCTTTCTCCAATTCAACACTGATACGGCTAATGATCAGTCTTATGGTGAACACACATTTATTTCTATTTTTTTTATCTGTTTTGCAGCAGACAAAACAACAAGCTGAGGAGTCCAAATATTAAGATGAAATGTTTATAGCCAGAGCATGAAAAAACCATTTGACTTTTGTAATATCCAGAACCTGGGGAAATCTTTGCCCCTCTGGTGTGTTTTGTCAAACATTGTTGGCCGCTGTTGGAGGCATAATAATTGCAAATAATAATTCAAAAGCTTTACCTTTATCTGAACTCAGAATGCATTCATTTATTGAAAATTCATTTACAGTATTCATTAAAATGGATAAACTTAATAAACCTTCTGTGAAATGCAAAACGACTATTCCACCCAGTCGGATGTGCTTGTCTGTTCTTTGAAGCAACACCAGTCATACTATAAAATATCATATATATTTCATGTATAATATGTTTTTCATAACTTAAATAGAGACGGTTCCAGTTTCAGCACCCTGACAAAAAATAAAAGTGAAGAAAAGTACAATTTGGAAAAAAATAAAGACTTTTATGCAACACTTGCAACATTTTACCTTCTGGTTCCACAGGAAAAAAGCTGCACTTTTCTGTTGCACTGCTATAAAATTGGTTTCTTTTTTTGGTTATCTGCGCAAGTACAAGCAACCGTAGGTACACTGCAGGTAGCAATTTTTACCCCAGAAGTTAAATGACTGTCAAAAGATTTGTGTATGGGACCTTTTTCAATTTTTAAAGGACAGAAACCTTCCGTTCGGCATCTAAAGACTAAAGAAACAGAGGACTCATTCCCTCTGAACATTCTGCGTTCCTGTCTTGGAGTGCTTGGTCAATAAAAGCCTACAAATCATTAAAAGACCCACTGGTCGATTCCACATTAGTCGCTTTCGTCCTTATTAATGGACTTTTCTGTTTCTGCCTCTGCCTGCCCTGTTTTAGCATGCTCAGATGAAAGTGTCTGTGAATTGAGATCTTGCTTTATGCTGTGGATGTTTCTCAGATGTCAGTTTTCACTGCCAGATGGAGTTTCAAAGGTGCAGCCAGGTGTACGGGTTTTCACATTTCAAAGCATCCTGACTGAAACTCAACACTGCTATATCACAAAACATTTCTCATAGTATCTCATTAAAAAGCCATCAGTTATAAATGCCGCTTGTAACCAAAGCAGAACACGACGGTGAACATGTGAACGTATGCAGTCAGGGTATCAAAACATTGTATGCACAAAGCTTATAAGTTACAGAGAGAGACCACAAATCCTTAACTTACCTCTTGAGTGGTAGAGCTCTTCAGCAAAGCCGTAGCACATTGACCTTCATCGGGTAACCTGAGCCTCACTCCCCTGCTGGGGCCTGATGTGCTGCTGGATTGGACTTTTTCCAAGGTTAGGATGAGGGTTTTGGTCCTGTAGGGAGGTGATGAGGTCATATGTCCAATGCCCTCTGCTGTTAATGAGGGTATCTTTTAGAACCACAGGGGAATAAGAGGGAAGGTGAGGAGGTTCGGGTGAAACTGTCTCACATCAACCTCCTAAATCATCCAGATGTCTGTATTTTGTTTGTGTTAAGGGTTGTGGAATGTTAGTGCTTTTTATAGTTATGCATACATAGTGTACTTAAATAATCACATACATGTATACGTCAGTGTCTATATCTATCTATCTATCTATCTATCTATCTATCTATCTATCTATCTAT
>JABUIW010000205.1:16482944-16583415 GCA_013363375.1 Menidia beryllina
TCTATCTATCTATCTATCTATCTATCTATCTATCTATCTATCTATCTGTATCCATGTATATACCTACTACTAGCACAGAGAACACAACTGAGAACAGTATTCAAATTGCTCCTTTAGTAGAAATACCTTCACAAATCAACAGATGGCACCCTGACCTACGCCATCTCTAAGTACACTTCCTGATTTTATAACTGCACTAAGGCTGCACCCCGAACTGAGCTCATCTCAAATGGGTTCCACATCAACTGAAAAGTGAAGATGGAAATGATTTGACGTTTTGGAGCTGGCTGGTACAGCTAAAACAAACCCAATGGGAGTGTTTTAACTTCACCTTCTAGTTGCACTGATACTGGTAGAAACTCTTCTACTGCAGTGTGATTATTCAACTCATGTCGTTTGCAATTAGGCTGACAGCAGCTGTATGAGACACAGTGGATGCATCAGATCTATTATTCAGCTTTAAGTGGGAGGAGTGTCACCACTTGTTCTGAAAAAGCACAAGGAGACTCAATATTTCATATTGTGTTGGAGTAACGCTCCTTCTGACAACATCTCGCCTCTATGAGCAATTTGTCATCTCATATACACCTCATTTATTCCACGGGTCTGGTTGACTCATTTATGTGCTCTGTAGATGCATGTAAGGTAATATACTGAATTGTGAGGGTTTAGACTCTCAGACTTTCTCCTGTCTGACTGTAAGGGCTGTTTTAGCTCCAAAGAGACATTTTGTTCTTTTCTGTTCTCATTTTCCTCACACAATATTCTGCACTTCCTTCACCTTTGTGAGCGGCATTAGTTTCAAGATGAGATATGCGAACCTGTTATGTTAGCGCATGCCCAAGGTTGTATAACTTTACAAGGTCGGTTACTCTGAGGAGCAGATTGCAATCTACGGCTGTTTAATAGAGCAGCCGTAAATGTCTGCAACAGCTTTGAATTAAGATTTGGGTTGACACATCCTGCTTCCTTAAAGGCTGTGAGTCACCTAAAGAAACACATTGAATTCTGCATTGAGATTGAACAAGGTCTCAGCTTTCTGTAATTAAATAAATGTTAGCAACATTCTGCCTTCATTAACGGGTTTATAAGAAAAACTTGATAAGATTGCAGTCTTAAACGGTCTAAAAACAATACAACAGCTACAACAGCAACTTCATACTAAAGGAAACAGCAACACTTTGAGAAATATCTTAACAAACCCCTGGGGGAGAATTAAGAAGGTGGGCATGATGTGCACAAGCAAAGTACCTCAACATACTGTTACTTGCTTAGCTGCCGTGCTCTGCAGACTTGCTGAATCTTGTCTGAATTCCACAGCAAACTCAAGGAAGCAGCTTGTGGAAAATTCCACCCTTGTGGCATTTAGGGGGGTAAGATGGGAGAGATAAAGGGCAGGTTCCTGCCTTCTACAGAGTGAATCTAAATGAGAAAGGCTGTTTTGTTTTGATTAACGGTTTTGTTTGTTCAGCACGCTGATTTAAAAACAATTATAGGTCAGTGAGTTGTGAAAATAACGAGAACCAAGCTGAAATGTGTAATTTAACACATTATGTTTTCTATATTTTCAAAAACATCCCTGTTCAGTTTCGTCATGAGAGGAGAAGCGCTTCCTTCAACTGATGGACGATGAAGCAACTTATTCCTTTTATAAAGAACACAGCCTGTAAACAGCAATGTGGTTGTTAAAGTTCAGTCTGAACCTTCCAGATATACAACAATTATCTTATTAAATCTCTTTTATAAAATCTAATAAAAAAGGCTAAAGTGCTAGCCATTTTTGGAATCATTTGATTAGTCCTTGGAGAACCAAGGAGAACTTTTTAAAAAACAACTGGAATTGTTTGTCACAGTGAGTGAAGTTGCATGTTTTAACATGAATTGTGCACTGGATATGTAAAACATGGCCATCTCTATGTCAGACTTGGGTCTTTGGGAGTTTTGAAGCTTCAGCTTGAGTTTAGGTGATTTTATCTGGGGATCTGGAAACCAGAAATGACCATATTTGGATGAAAATAAGAAGCATTAACACACTGAATGAAATAAAGTATGAATGCTAATGCAGTTTGCATGCATGCTACCACTGGTTGTAAGAAATATCTTTATTAATAAAAGGCTTTACTTCCAAAGAATTTCTGCTCTGCAGACTTCAACATCTGACCAGATATCGGTTCTGATGTTTGTTTACACCACATTTCTTTTTTTTTTAAGATTTTTTGGCTCTAGTGGCCTTTAATGACAGTAGCTTGACAGGAAAGGGGGCAGAGATAGAGAGGGGGAGACCTGCGGGAAAGGGCCATGGGCTGGATTCGAACCCAGGACACCCGCTTGCGAGCAAAGGCTCTGTATATGGGCCGCCCGCTCTAACTATTAGGCTACGGCTGCGGCCCTACACCACATTTCTGCAGGAAACCTATAGTGTGAATCCATAAAAATCCTCCAGATTTAGATAACAAAGACCTAAAATTTCTTATTCAATTCATCCATCCATCCATTATCAATACCGCTTGTTCCCTATTGGGGTCGCGGGGGGAACTGGAGCCTATCCCAGTGGTCAACGGGCGAGAGGCAGGGTACACCCTGTCCGCCAGTCCATCGCAGGGCCACACAGAGACACACAAGTACAAACAACCACTCAAACTCACATTCACATTCACTCCTACGGACAATTTCCCCAATCTCCAATCAACCTAACATGCAGGTTTTTGGACTGTGGGAGGAAGCCGTAGAACCCGGAGAGAACCCACGCAGACACAGGGAGAACATGCAAACTCCACCCAGAAGGGTCCTGGTTCCCCCGGGATTCAAACCCAGAACCCTCTTGCTGGGAGGCGACAGTGCTAACCACCACACCACTGTGCCGCCCCTTTATTCAATTCAACATTTTAAAAATTGTATGAGTTGAAGAGGTCATAGTACTGAATCCTCTTTGCATCCCATACTATGTGATCACAGTCACAAAGAGTTACGCTGTGCATACTTCTTTGCTTCTTGATTGGGGCTTCTAAAAAGATTTTTCCATGATTTATAGCACTCAAAAACCATTTGACCAGTAAACATTGGTACGAGGATTGCAAAAGCAGGTGAGGAGCGTGCCTCAGACATCCATTAAAATCAATTTGAAGCCTCATTTGAGAGTTTGATTCAAACTCTTTGAAATTTGCTTTCAGTAAGTTTATTGCTGGCCAGCATCTATTCTTCATCCACAGCACAGAACAAGAGCAAAATGATTACAATGTTATGTTTTTTCGATCCAGCACAAAAACATTTCAGCTCCACAGAATAGCAATGAGAGCCTTTCTGCCGGGCCCTCCTCCCCTGTGTGGACCAGCTGCGCCGCAGCGTCGCCATGCTGGCCGTCAGGGATCTTGTCGAAGTAATGTACAATTTCAAACTTGTGCTGCTCCGCTGTGTATAGACTTGCATATAAAGTGCGTTTGTATTGTGCGTTAGAAACCTTATGTTAAAAGCTTTGCGGAGCTGAGTAACTGAGCTGAGTAACTGAGTACATATCGGAACATCACACGCTGCACAGCACAAAACACAAGCAGGGTTGCAAGTGAGAGACAGTTTACATTTGTCACAGAGTATTGGTTTTGACATAACAAGGCGATATGATGAATAAATTAGCAAAGTATCAACTCAGAGATGATAGTGATGGATAGTTTAAAGTGGACTCTGGCTCTAGTTGAGCTGCTTGGACACTCACCATAACAGCCAACCAGACACATGTGTTATTTTGATCTAGGTGGATTGTATAACTCATTTGTTGTAAAAAAAAAAAAAAAGATAATAATAATATAAAAAAATCAAATCATTATTCTTTGCAATTGTCTTTTCTTTTTGAAAATAAGTTCTAAACATTTGGTGAAAATTAGCTCAAAATCTTTTCTGACTCTTTACATGACATGTTTTTTTTTCATTTCAGGTTATGCTGGAGTAAATGGTATATTTAATGATGTGTTTCAAAAAGTTATTTATTCTATTTATGTTTTTTTAGGGGAATATTTAGTCCAGATAATGAATTACACTGACAATCAATAAGATGTCACTACTGGCTTTATTTACTCCTTTTTTTTGCCAATAATGCCAAGGAATGTTTTGGCATACATACACATCAACACCACTGAATTGAAATGAAGCCGCCCATGTTTATTTATTCATTACCATGATGAATCATTGTATCAGAGCACAACAGACTTACCATCTTTGGTTAATCAGCTTACTCTGATAGCTAATGTGTATCAGACTTGGCTTCCCTCAGCTTTTCAAAAAGCAAAACTAGGTAAAATGTTGAAAATGAAAACAGTTTATGATTATGTTTAACATAAAGTCGGGTATTCTGAGTAGTTCTGTTTTATAACATATCATTTTTCTATTTTGATTTAGTGTTTCTGTGGGACCAAACCATATACTTGAGGAATGTTTGTTTCTTTGTTAGCTGACATCCCTTTTTTATGGCTTTAGCTGCAGGATTTGAGTTGTCACCTATCTACATAGTCAATCATACGCATGGTATGATTCATGGTTCTCCATCAAGAATCTAGAAGGTTTTACACAAACTCTACACATAACTCAAAATTAAAATTGGCAAATATTTTGGAGGAAGATAAATCCAGCTTACAGTTGTGTTTTGCATGTGATTCAACATTACATTCACAACAGAGAAAAACAATATTTATTTCACTATAACAGCTTTCAAGCCTCCACTGTTTCCAACATTTTTTTGTTACAATTATTGACTCTTTTTCTTATCAGACTCTTGGGTTTATGCTTTCACATAGCATTCAGCATGGCTCAGCTTCCCTCAGGGAATCCAGATTGGTTCATTAAATTAGGAATCACTAAAAAGTAACATGTCAGTGAGGCCTCTTTCTTAAAAGGCAGTGCATATATTTCTCTTGTACTCAAAGGGATTCTTGATCTTGGTGAAACTAACTGAATCGAAATAAAACCAAAGAAATTTCACTAGTGAGAAATAAATGATGAGCCGTGTTTTGAGAAAGCTCTAATGTGATGCCTCGGTTCACGTCAGGGCAGGTTTCAGCTTTCATTTCTGCCAATCCAAGCTGTCTCTCACATTTTTCAGGTGAAAGGCCATCAATATTCAGCGATTTCTTACAAGTTCAAATGACTGGATCTCTATATTTACTTGTACAGTTTCTAAACCTTGGGCTCAGCAATCCATCATTTTCCGCCCTCTCTCCTTGTTCTCCTTTTTTTGTTTTTGTTGTTTCGTAAGCTGTGGGGTAGCTTACCTGAGTGTGGTGGGGCTGTAGCGAGCTGCTCCCCCTCAGGCCTATGAACCACCATCACCCCACCCCCACCCAGTGTTCTGTTTGGTCTATGCTTGCTGCAGCACTGGAAACAAACACGATCCACAGCACTGGAGTCCTGTCATAGATCATTCAGATAGTCTTTTGGCAGTCTAGTGGTTTCACTGCTCATGCAAACATGCTAAATTATACTATATTCATACAATGCATGAAAATTTGTCTTGAGCTATTTGTAGTTATTTTAAGTATAGCATCTGTGTAAATTTGCTTTAGAATTGATGGGCAGATATCACTGATATCACTGAAAGGAGCCAGACTGGCTGTTACTCTCGGCTCTTTGTGCTAAAGAAAGTTGAGAACCATCAAGGACTGTTGTTGATGCTTCAAAACTCAGTTGACAGTTGACACGTCAACTATCAAACCCCTAAATCTGCAGTTTAGGACAAAGCCGATCTAAAAGATGAGAAGAGTAAGCCAAAAAAAAAGTGAACCCTGTTGAAACAAGCAGACAGAGCCTAACTTTTTCTCACCCACAAATTTTCCTCTCGCCATCTTGACTGCAGACCGCCTTGCTTAGGTGCAGTGCAGCATTCCAGGCAAGCTGAAACATGATAATGCGTCTCAGGTCTGAGGAAGCAGTTGAAATGGGTGGATGTAAGAAAATGGGTGACATATCTCCAACTCTTTTAACTTTCTAGCGTAAAACATAGAATGAAAAAATATTTGCTCATTGGGTCACTTCCCACCTTTGGAGCATATTGATGTACCAGAATGACATTCTCATTTCTGTGCTATGACAGCACAGATCCAAACATCCGAAAGGGGTTCTTGTGATTGCTTTGCTTCTTTCGTTCTGTTTTCAGTCACCTTTTAACTACCAAACCTGTGGAATGAGCAAAAACTATTTTCTTTGCTCAATCAACATCAACTTTATCTGTAGCTGAATTAATCGTGAGAGGCACGCCTAAAAAACATCCGACAGAAGGAACAGACAAGCGGCAGCAGCAAACCGTAACAGGATTTATTTCAATATGTCTTATTTTTCATCCCATTTCTAACTTCGGGATAGGTTTATTGCAAATTGATTTAACCACAGAAATAAGTTCGAAAGTTGGAAGTTGATTTGTTTTACCCTCAAGTTGTCCAAACTGCTTGTGTTTTAAACCAAACAAAATGTGAGACTACCAAATGTATGAATAAACAGGTTGTTTCTATCGTTTTGAACCAATTGATTGTTCAACTTTTCCTTCCTGTGACTTGCAAGTTGTGGTAGCCATGATTCAAACTCTGAGGTTTGAGTCATTTGGGAAGATCTTTGGGGGGGGAGGAGAAGGGTTTGATTTAGAATTTGGGTGTGGACTTGCTCCAAGGCAGAAAAGGGGAAGGTTTGACAAAGGCTGCTGCTTTGCCATTGGTGGACACAGGGACAAAAATGCCTGTACCTGCTGCAGGTAAACAGACTCACATTAGGCACAGAGGAGGTCTGGCGGGATCGTCTGATTGTGATTTTATTTAACCCACCTCTCTGGACCACTCAAGGCTTTTTCCTTGTGTTGTGCTGGGACAGGTTTGTACTGTGCAGAAATAGAAGGTAGCATTTGCAAGTGTATTATTTAGGGAAAAGTCCGTTTTTGCTGCTTTATTGTTGAATTTCTCCATTTTGCTCACCAACTATTTGATGTTAGACGTTAAAATGCATCTTTTAGTCATTCAATTTTACTTTTACATATATAGGTCTTAAGTAGGAATAAGATGTAAAGAAGGAAGCGGGACTCTAATTGATGGTTATATTTGTGTGGGTTTGGCATCTACATGTTTAACAGCACGCTGCATTCATCAAGCTCAAAAGACTCCGGGAGGATGAAAAACAGTAAAAGCAGGTCCTGTCATGTGCAGGGAAACGCCTGCCCGGCACTCCCTTCACAGACAGAAAAACACTTGCACATGCGTTTCACTGGAACCTGTCTTTTGTGTTGTTCCCGTGAACAAATCTGTCACTTCTCATTACAGAAAAGGGACGAATGACTTCAGTGAAAGCACCGAATCAAGACATCGGTCTTCATGTTCCAACCGATTCCTCATCAAAGGCCACAGCTGAGTTTCCACTCCTGTGAAGTCATCCATGTATTCTATCCTTCATTCCACCGGAGTCTGTATAAAGTGCTAACCAGATTTCAGTGGTTTGAGGAGTAGAACACATGGGATTTGTCATCGCGAGAGAGCCTTGGAAAATAAAGTTGAAGGGTTTTAATGTTTGCCACCTTTCCCTTTTATTAAAAGTGATGCTGTTTTGTGATGAAACATGTGACCTTTAATGTTCTTTGGTGTCAACTTCATGGTAAATGCAATCGTTCTGCACAAGCACAGAAAAGAACTTCTCCTCCTCTTTACCTGCCCTGCAGTGACAGTTGAACAGCACCGTCCTGATTGCACTTAAGAGTTATTGCGAGATCAAGGAGGTCTAGCAGCCCCACTTTATGTCTTTTTGACTGTCACTCACAAAGGTTGTTATGTCCTCGCTCCTTCTCTCTGTCCTTGATTCTTTACGTCATGGCAATTACGTAATGACTCCTAAATTCGCACATTGCCACATCCACAGCAAGCTGTCAGTTGCTTGTGCTGAGGCGTACGTCTGCGTGCACTTTTATCAAAACTGCACCCACTGAACTCAGACATTGTCAGCTTTCTTATTAGCAGTCCCTTAATGACTAATGAACATCTTCGCTCCACAGAATTCAGTATTCCCAAAAGGTTTTTAAAAGATTCTCAGTGGGACAATTAACCTACCTCATTAGTGTGGGACATTTCCAAGACTCTATTCAAAGCCTAATGATAGCTAAATAGGCAGATGGGAGTCATTTGACAGTTACAATGAACTAAATGATCTGATATAATTTTCCACTCATATAAGATTGAGGGAACACAATAAATAACTAAACAAAATGGGTGCCAGATCAATACAAAATTGACTTGAGAAACCAGGGCTGGGCTGTTTTCTTTACTTCAGGCAATGGCATAACCTGTCCCAAGGCTTTTATCAGTTACAACACAACAACAAATCTGAAAAGTCTGCTGTAAAAAAAGGGCAAATCATATAAATTCACAGCCCCTTCCAGCACCTCTGCAGAGGAAAGAAGAGTCAGTGCAGACCCTGCCATAAAAGGTAATTTACCCAGTATATTTCAAAGACAGAAAGACCCCAGTTTGACCCAGACATTTTTTTTTTAAATCGAGGAGAGCTCAACTCGAGCTTTCCCAGCAATCAGCCATCCCAGCAGGCTTTACAGAGAAGAAGGACTTTTGGTTTTCTCCAGGACGGGCTTCCCCTGTGCTGCAAACCTCAGAGTGCTTTTCACCTTCCTGTTTGACACAATGATGACCAGAGGGCTCAGTGCTGCATACAGAGAGGCAAAGAATGCACGCAAGTCAGAGATCAGCGAGGAAGGCATTGTCTTTCTCACAGTTAGGGTGTAAACCCACAGCCCGTTGTCAACCCCATAGAGGATCACATACACAGTCACAAGCACCACTACAACTTTGGCAGCTCGCTGCTCTGCCCCACCACTCCCCCCGCCTGCCCCACCGCCACTCCTGAGCCCTTTCACATGCTGGCTGTGTTTGTAGAGGAGGACCAGGATTACCAGGCTGGCCAGAGTCATCAGGGCCATTGGCACCACATCTCGGCCAAGTTGCACTCCCCCATTCGCATCCTTGGACAGTTTTGAAGGGAAGTTCACGTAGCAGAATTTGACATTAACCGTGTTTTGGGGTAGACTGGAGTTAGTCTTGGTGCCGAAAGTGAACAAAATGGCAGCTGAGCTCATGCTGGTGTTTAGGACCCAGAGGAAAAGAAAGACAAAGACTAAATATTGCGCCAATACGGCACGGGCAGCGGCCCACCGCGATCCGGGAGGGGCGATGCTCAAACACTGGTAAGCGCTCAGGAGGAAGGTGAGCCAGATCGACAGAGCGCGGGACGTTCGGAAGATGAAGATCATTGCTTTGCAGCCGACGTCTCCAAAGACATCGGCCAGATGGAACGAGCCCAGGGTCTCAAGCAGACAGCGCACAGACACCACCAGCAGGTTGGCGCAGGCCAGGTGCAGGATGATGGCGTCAGCCGCAAGAAGTCGCTTCTCTTTGTAGATCAAGATGAGGAACGCCACGATGACAGTGGCGTTACCTGGAACCCCCACGACTGTGAGCGACAGATAAAGCAGCCCACGAATAAACTCCTCCGAAAGCATTCCTGTAGAGCAGAAAGAAAGTATGAAAGAATAAATCACTCTATTCAGACGTCCATTCTAAGTGGTATGAGAACCATCTCTTTGACAAAGTTCAGCTACTACCTGAAAGAAGGAAGAGCCAAGAGGTGATAACAGAGCCCTGTGCCTGACATTCTGCCAGCCCCTGCTGAAGTAGGGAGGTTGTTTGTGACCTTATACTTCCAAACAGGTAACGGTTGTTGGGTTTGATTTGCATGGTCCATTGACTTCTCTTCCCTCGGCCTCCAATTACTTGAGATCAATCCACATGACTGATTCTGTCCCCTCGCTCGAATCAGACAAGAAGTACAGACGACCGAGGCCCGCTTGCATTTGCAGAGTACATGGAATTAGTCATATGACAAAAAAAGGAATCTATTATCATGTTTATTACAAAAATAATTGTTTCATTTGAATTCTTTTTTTTAATTATTACTGAATTGATATATAGATTCTTTTTATACCTTATTCTAAACCAATTCTTTATTTTTCATTTGTATAATCAGTTCTAAGAGACATTGTAAAACAGCTCTTTCCTGTTTTCACTGCTCAGACACCAACACCACAGTGTCCCCCAGTGGAGAAAGATAAAACAAGTTCAGAGCCGGAGGATGTTCCGCTCAGTCTGCCTGATGCATCGCCCCATTTTTCATTTGGACAGGATGACACAGCATCCCAGTTATGAGTGTGTAATTCATCCGGTGTCATAAAAAGTTCTAAAAGAGGAATTAAACTTAAAGCATGACAGGTCTGAAAGGATAAATGGGGGGGGGGCAAACGTGATGTACATGTCCCACAGCAAGGAAGTGCGAATGAATCTTTTGGTCATTTCTGGAAAGAGCACGCTGAGACATGTCTGCGACAGAAACTATGAAATATTTTTCCTACTCTCCTACAGCCTGATTATCCATTACACGAGCCACGTTCTCAATCACCTCATTAAATTTTTAATCCTGCCCAAAAGTTAGAATTGAAACATGAGTACTGATAGTTATGTTGGATCAATTTGCAAATATTCTGTTTCCTTGTTTTACTTTTTTTCCCTAAATCAAAAGTAGCAACGGACACATCGATGCGATCTCACTATATGTTTTTCTATGATATACTATTTGCCTGTTTTGGCTATTCTTAAACATGTCATCAGGACATCTATCCTCACTCACAGTCAGTCACATTGTTTTCACAATGTAATTATTGGCCTCTTGCGTTTTCTTTGTCATACACAAGATTTGGAAAGAATAGAAAGAATACTGCCAGTATTCAGCAAAGTTAATAAACACTGCCCCAGCCAAAGCTGTGAACAAAACCAACAGAATGCCATTTGTGTGTTAAAATAAATTAGATGGCAGAGCAGATTTAGAGGAACAAAATGTTAAAAAGTGACTTTCCTCCTCACAAAGCAACAACGCAACGTTTTATCAAAACTCTTGTGACGAAGTTCTCTGTTCTGTTTCTCACACAGACTTGTTCATGGTAAGTGTCAAAGAGTCCAATAACAAATTTTCAATTTTCCTTTTGCGCTAAAAAACAAAAGGAATCCTCTAACAAAACTGCATGACACCCACGGTACGGTACTCACTATTCAACAATCAGCTTTGATTTACTGGATTAATATCTCTGAGGATGTTATTCTAAATGACTAAATCAGCGTAAAAAGAAAACTGAATGAGTACAGCGGATAAAAACAATTTGCATCACTCGTAAACAAAAAAAAAAATTCCCTTGTCGGGGGAAAAGTGTTTATCATTAAGGATGCACAGCAGCAGACAGTACATGCTGCAATCCCCTGAGATCGACATGCTTGAACTTGCCGTTTTAATTAGCTCTCTGAACGTGTAAACATGTTCGAGACACACAGGAAAAGAACCCCACTAATGATGATTTATTCCAAACCACGCTCCCTGGAGAAAAACGAACTTCTCGAGCTACATTGTTTCAGGTTAGCAAAGTTTGCTGCTGACCACCACAGACCTGATCAGCAGGCCAAAGGTTTTGTTGCACATTAGCAGAGGGAACGGTCGCAAAGCCTTTGGGTGAGACTCAAACTCCTGCCAGCGTTGACACAGCACAGGTTAAATTTGGCTGGCTGTCCCTGTGCCTCCAATTAGATTGGACATACACTGTTACATAGCTAATCGTCTTTTCCCTCTGTGTCTTGTAAGACAATCTCTGTTCATGAAGAAAAGACTGCGTCTAAAATCCCCTTGATGGCGTCTTCTACATTAACAATAAGCACACGCTTCTGTCCCCACAGGGGTGGGATTTTTGTGTTTTCAACGGTGCAGAGAAAATCCACTGAAGCTGATAGCTCACTTACTTTTTCATGTCGTCAGTGTCACCAAAAGCAGCAGGAAAATAGCTTTTTCAGACGGCATGCAGTTTTCCAGTGCTACGTCTTTAATCCCCTAAAATTTGTTCTGCTGGGTTTCACTGTTGCGAAAGCACAATGTGTTTTTATTTAGGCAGAAGCTCTTGCTTTGAAATGGGACAGTCATTTCCATGGTTGCGAGGATTCTTTCATAAACTCCTTTGCAATTTAGATGATGTATGTGAGGTCCACATGCTCGCTTTCCACTTTTAAATTGATTAGATGGTAATGCCAGGAATGAAGACACATTACTTGAGAGTCGTTTGCATTGGGTGCCGATGAAACTTGGAATTTGAAACTTTAAAATGTGCTTACATTTCTTACTTGAATAACCATTCAACTGTTAAAGCCTGATATGAAAAAATGTAGAGAAAATAAGTTCACAAACTTTGGATTTAGCTCAGAATCGACCAATTTGCAAGCTTGTTAGTATGGACAGAAGGAATGACTCAGCAAACGATCAGTGTTCCCCATTTTTGTGAGCCTCTGTTGTATTAGGATGGTGTTACTGTTTCCTTTGTGGTGCTTGTCCTCTGAGACCATTAGAGTCAAAGTTAGATTGTTAGAGCAATTTGCCAAACTGTGGGCTGAACACTAACATCTTGGCCAATCGACTCAAAGGATTTTTGAGCATTATAAATTGCGGTTACCCAGGCCACTCAACACTTTCTTCAGAACCAGATTTTACCGGCCAGCTTCAGGTGAGAGATAGTTGACGGATATTCTGTATTTTGCTCCGTGTGTTCTGTATTCATTGCAAATTTCACTCTCGGTCTGTTCTCTACAACTGCGGGCTAGAGCGTCATGGACCTGTGTGTGACCATCAAAGGGGTCTCCTTCCTCTTGCAAACGGGCATGGGCATCTTGGGAAACACCGTGGTGCTTTTGGCGTACGCCCACATCATCTGCACAGAACCGAAGCTCCTTCCCGTGGACCTGATCCTGTGCCACCTGGCCTTCGCCAACCTCATGCTGCTCCTGACCCGCTGCGTCCCTCAGACTATGACCGTCTTCGGGCTGAGGGACCTCCTGAACGACCCCGGCTGCAAGGTGGTAATCTACGCCTACCGGATCGGCCGGGCCCTGTCGGTGTGCATCACCTGCATGCTCAGTGTTTTTCAGGCGGTGACCATCGCCCCCGCCGGGCCCCGCTTGTCCAGGTTGAAGCCTGCTCTTCCCTCCCTAGTCCTCCCCACCTTCGCGGGGCTGTGGATCCTCAACATGGCCATTTGCATCGCGGCCCCTTTCTTCTCCATGGCGCCACGTAACGGCACCGTCCCGGCCTTCACCCTCAACCTGGGCTTCTGCCACGTGGACTTCAGGGACAGTCTGTCCTACGTCATTAACGGGGTGGCGGTCTCTGGGAGGGATTTCGTGTTCGTCGCCCTGATGGTGGGCTCCAGCGGCTACATCCTCCTGCTCCTCCACCGCCACAGCCGCCAGGTGAGAGGGATTCGCCGCTCTCAGGGCGGCGGGGCAGAGACCAGGGCGGCCAAAACGGTGGTGACCCTGGTGGTTCTCTACGTGGTCTTCTTCGGCATCGACAACGTGATCTGGATCTACATGCTGACCGTGTCGAACGTATCCCCAGTGGTGGCTGACATGAGGGTGTTCTTCTCATCCTGCTATGCCTCCCTCAGCCCCTACTTCATCATCTCCTCCAACAAAAAGGTCAAGGGGAAGATAGTGTGTGCAGCCGAGCACGACGCGCCCTCGGTGGACACTCAGGAGTCAAATGTCAAATAACTTTGACTTTGTCTTGACAGCCTGCAGAGGTAGAAGAGGTTATCTTTTTTTTTCTTATTCAGGTCATCTTCGTGACATGTTTGTAGCTGTGTGAGATGCCCCTCAGAAAGTGCTTTGATTCAAATGCTTTTTTCCCTGCAAAATGCAAAAAAAAGTGGTTGCATGCGCTCACAATTTGGTTTGTGTGAAGTAGTTCATGATAGAAATATAAACGTCAATTAAATATCCTTTTCATGCAACCTATCATCTAAGAGATTTTATGCTTTAAACTGGTTTGGTTTAGGATTTTTTTGTGCAAAAAACATTTAAAGAAAACGTGAGGTGCAGTGTTGTCTCATTTCAGTGCAATCTTGTTCACAAACAGAAGCTTTGATTTTTTTCCAGACATCTTGTGAGGTCATTCTTTAAATCATTTTTTTGTTATAAATAGGATTCAGGTCTTTTAACATGTTTTAAATCTAACCTAACAATCCTTCGAATTGATCAGATATCAGCTTGCTATGTGTACTCGTAAAGCTGCAGGGCATTAAAGCAACCCATGACAGTCACCGACTGAGTTATCAATCCCGAAAAGCCTTGTGCCTCTGACCATTGTTAGCGCGACAAAGGCCCAAGCTGTCATTGCTTTGTTTTGCTCCTCTCCGATTGGCAACAAAACATCGAGAATAAAAGCAACCATTCGCTTCTTGTTATAACTTCTAAGGCAGCACGCGACCGCCACAAGTACGTGGGCTTCACCGGTCAAGTATGTATAAGCCCATATAAAATCTAAATCATTGATGTATCCCGATAGATAGTGGAGCGTGAAGACCTTTTAATAAACACAGTGGTCCGCTAGGAGGTTTTTGGATGTCCCTGAAAGCGCTGCGCCTGCACCTGACAGGCAATGCGCAGGGAATAGTGTCAGCGTTACAAAAACAAAGTAAAACCCGGAAAAAGGAAGTAGCGGAGTTATCCGTGAGTACCGACATAAACACATTAGGAAAACACACTAATGCAAAAGAGAAGACATGTGTTGAAATAGAGACTTTGTGGTGTTCAAATTGGGGTCGAAACGTCTTTGAGGCGGTAAAGCTCGCAGCATGTAAGGCTCCCGTTGAGCTCAGTGTGGCGACGAGATGCTGCGACGCCGGAGAAACTGATGGCCACAAAGTGTTCAGTGTTGTGATGGTCACCCATTTCTACCCGCCTGGGCTAAATCCACCGTGCTCTGTGTTATCGGGTGAGTCATTTCCGCCGTTTGGCGACTTTTTTTTAACCGCTTTTACGAGAACAGGTGCTCACTCCTGCGGCTCATTTGCTCGTTTTATCTTTGGTTGCATTCACTTCCCTTAATGTTAACTTGCTTGTGTGCCTCTTTCCGTCGGTTCAGTGAACATATCTGTATTTCTTCCCAGTTTTCCTTTCGCTGCCGTGAAATCACATGATCGGAGTCCACTGGTGAGCCATGGCCAGAATAGCCTGGTATCAGGAAAAGGTGAGACTACCTCTGCCCTCTGTGGAAAGGTGTCAGAGTGGAGTGATATCTGGAATAACATTTATAGAAATGCTGTTTCTGAAATGCCGTTTGACTGATTAATAACATGCATTTGAAGGAGAAACTGAAACTACAGTTATGAAACTTCCAAAAGTGGATTTGATGATTTGACATTGTATGCAGCTTTGCTCAAATTTGACTTGTTATTCACGTGGAAATGAAGATGGTTTACTTGACAGAGGTCTGCTAATTTAAATGATTTGTACTGAGTAAAATGCTATAAAGAATAACTGAAAAACCAAAAGATCGATACCCACTTTATCATCCCTCAGGAAACACTTTTTAAGATTATTCTGAAATTATTATCCTTGTCTGTTGTGTTTAAGTGTTTTTAGCAGCCGAACCAGGAGATTCACCAACCTACCACAAAATAAAGCAATTATTCTATCATATAAAATGTTTTATGAGCTTTAAATAACACAATGTATTTATAGAACTATATATTGTATTGTAAAACAAGTTGTTTTCTGCTGCTGAGTTTAAATAATATAGTTGATGAATAGTTGATGTTGATATTTTTTTGTTACCGTATTTTCTAATGCCATGCATATAATTTCTGAATTAAGTCTTCCTTTAATTTAGATAATTTACCATGAACATGACTCCAAAAATAGTTTAGATTTTACTTACCGTTAACATTGACAAATTTGAAATTCTTCACAAACTCAGGTGTCCTGTTTCATTCAAGGTATTTAAGAAAGTGTTTTCATTGCAGATCAGAGCCTACGATCAACAAATCTGGGAGAAATCGCTGGAGAAAGCTGATCTAGGTGTAAGACGCTAATGTTTCTTTGCCAAACAATCAATGTTTACATTTTAAATCGACTGAAAACTGAGGCAACTATTTCTACTCATCTAGGGATTGGAGACCAAACCAAAGAGGACATGTCACATCAAGCCAGATTTAATTGATGTTGATTTAGTAAGAGGTAATCCATTCAAGATTAATTTCCAGTTACTTTTATCCAGCTCAAATAGCAGAAATAAGCCTTCTGGTGTACTTCTGAAGTTTGGGCAAATACATAATGTGTGTTTGATGCAGCTCAATTCTGCTGCTGAGGTAACAGGAAGCGACCTCTCTGGCTCCTCCAGGGTCTACCGCACCTGCTCCCCTTTGGAAGAAAGCCCTCTAATTAATGATGCCGAGTTTAGCTGCGACTCCCTCCTCAGAGTGGTAGATTCAGCCAAAGGATTACCGCTCCTAAGGATACACGCATGTCGGGCTGATTGTGCCTGTTAAGGAATCTACAGCGTCCATAGCAAAACATGCTATCTTGTTATTAAATTAATGGTTTCTCAGTTTTGAGATTCGGGGGGTGTTCATACGGCAATCGGAGCTGCAGCCTGGGACACCAAACCTGATGACCCATCAGGCGTTTACCTTCAGTCAAACTCCATTTAGGCCGACTTCACAATTTAAATGAAATAAAAGTTTGACTGACTGTGTCGCTGTCTCAGGATCAACTTTCAGCAAAGCCAAACCAGAGAGTCCGTGGACGTCTCTGACCAGGAAGGGTCTGTTCCGGGTTCTGCTGTTTCCCCTCTTCTTCCGGTGGTGGATCCAGGTGACCTCTAAGTCCATCTTCTCATGTATCCTGATCTTATACTTGATGCAAGGTGAGCTCGAGACTTCTTTCCTTATCTCGACTTTATTCACACTGAAGCTGTCAGGTCCTAGATATCCCTGTCTCTTTCCCTGTCACTAGACTCACACCGATATGTTTTTATTTATTTAAACCTAACAATGTGCTCAGAGGTGACTATAGTCACACTGCTTTTTTAATCCAGTCCAATAATTTGAATTCCTTGACTGTTTACCATTGTTGAGATTCATTATTGCCCCACAATAAAGCTGTTCCGCGCTCACACCTGAGCTGCGCAGAGGAGACCTGATTAGTGCACATGAATTCTTTTGTAATGTCTCCCCTGTGAGACCGTTTTTGCTCGCTGTTGCCAAATGTTTTGCTCCCTTCAGTGGCAGCAGTGGCGCTGTATGTGGAGGTCCCCAGGGCCAGTGCCAGCGAGGTGTTCGGGCCCGTGTGTCTCCTGCTGCTGCTGGGCACCGTGCACTGCCAGATTGTGTCGACCGAGTCCAGCCGGGGTCCCTCGGGCAGTCCCTCTGCGGGCAGCAGCAGCAGCTCCAGCCCCGCACGCCGGAGGAGGTAGCTTGCATTGTTTTGTGGTTCGGGAAACACGGCTCTTTCTTCCCACTTTTCTATTTGACTGTTATCATCATCCTGTCTCTTTCAGGCCAAGGAAGAGCAGAGTGTTGAAAAAATCTGAAGAAAAGAGTGAAAATGGGAACGCGGACCTTCAGGGGCCATGGCAGTTTGAAGAAAGCCAGAGATTATTTAGGACCGAGGAAATCAGGGTACAGTCCATTCTACTTATATCCACTTTCGAGTGTGGCAGATAGAAGAGTCAAAGTCTCAGCAGTTAAAACAATTTAAGTGTTTTTTTTTTGTTGTTTTTTTTACTTTTGGAATAAGATGACGAGATGCTCTCCGGGCAGATTTGTTGTTACAAAATGTGGCTCAGGGCTACTTATACTCTTGCAAACTGAGGGTTTTCTGTCATTTTTCAGTCTGAATGGGTACTAATGCACCCCTCCCAAAGCCTTATCACAGCTGCGGTTGCAACTTTTATTGTGTTAAGTCTTAATAACACTCCAACATAAAGCTCTTTGCCCACTTTGACTTGGCTTTGTCATGGGAGGGAAAGGCCAAAGGATTGAGAAGAGCCCAAACAAAGCCAGGAGCCGCTCATAGCTCAAAACGTTCCACAAATATCTGAAATTGTTCCAACATGTAAAGATGCTTTTTGCAAACCCCCAATGCACAAACACACACAAACTACGTCATTCTAGGCAGAAACGTCTATATAGAAAATTCTTAACCCTCATAAGTATTAAGTAACTATTTAGATCAGAATCAGATGTGTATTTTAGTTGATCGTGTGCCACTGTCTGAAATACCCAGTAAATCCCCTTTCAGATTCATGATCCGTCCAACTCTTTTGATGCCAACTGAGCTTGTCAACTGACTTCATCAAAAGTCTTTGACAGCATTCTTACCAGGTCAGGCCTGGGGAGATTTACCGATCAGTTTGAACCTGGTCCAAACCTGAGCTGTCCGGAAGCTTAGAGACTGGGCTTTGAATGCTTCCATGCAAAGACCACAAGTTAACCATCTCTTCATTCCAAGCTAACAGAGCTCCATCGTTATTTTGGGTAAAAAAGCTTTGTTTGTTAAGATAGTAGGTTGATTTATTTATTTATTTTTTTCTGCTGCTGCTGCTGCTGCTTTGTCCGTGTTAATTAAACGTGTTTGGTGTCTCAAACAGCCAGACGGCCTAAATGCCAGCTAATGGCCGGAGAGGAGTGCAGTCGCCATTCTTCCTTCTGAAGAGCACAAATTTACTAAACCCATCAGCAAACAGCAGAACAAATGCTAGCTTCAACTTAATGTTATGGATGGCCCCACCCCAGCCCCGACTCCCCCCAGCTGTCACGACAGCGATGATGAAATTAGGTGTAAACACAGGAACCTCTCAAGGCTGCCTTTCTTCTGTTAACATGCTACTTATCATTTGTTGAGATCTCAAGAAAACAGAAGGTCGGTTTCTCAAGACGGTGAGATAGATTAGCATGTTGTCACACAGAAAGGAGCTTTGTTATCCAGATAACAGATTTATCAACTTGTGATCTTAGGACAACGGCGTCAAAATAGATACTTACATTCGAGAACATCTTGGCACATGCAGTCACATTAACTGATCTGCAGACAACCAGCCCCAGTTTCTAGAGGACAGTTTTAGATTTGACGTGGAATCTGCTTTTCAGAATGATATTAGATTAGTTGCCCCACTTAAATCATAATTAAAGAGAGTAATGAATCTGTCAAACCATCTTCCTTGTGGGATTTATCAGATACAGAGACGAGGTATTTTTCTTTTCTGATATGTGGACCAGGTTAAGAAGAAAAGCAGCCAAATGTTCTCCATTGCCTTTTGGTCTCTATTTTACACACAAACAGTAAAAAATTGAAGATATTTTTGTAGAGTTGACAGGCAACACATTTCTACTAACTTAAATGCAACAAAACTTTAAAAAATGAGAAGCTAACTAGTTGTAGTACTGACACTGTGAGCCCCACAGAGCGCTGTGAGCATGCCTGACTGAAGCAACCTGATTTGTATCCGGTGCTTTTTCTATTTCGGTTGAGAATGAACACATTTGATTTTAACATTGGAAAAACGTGCCTCTCTCTTCGCTCCCATGTAAGATGTATATGTGACCATATTTTCTTTCAGAGCAAAAATCAGCCGGGCTTTGGCACGTCTGATGAGCTCTCCAGTGATGAAGAGGAGAGCACGCTGTCAGTGGAAGTAATTAGATCGCAGCACCACCACGAGACGCACTCTGGCACTCTAAAGCCATCCTCTCTATCGGCGCCTTCTGTCCGGAAAAGAAACGTAAAGTCTAACCCCAAGTCTGCATTGAGGCCTCAGGTAAATCATAAGCTGCGGGATCAAATAGTGCAGACATAGTACAATTCAAGATGCATTTTAAGGCATGTTTGGATGCATGTTTGCTGCTCTGCCACAGAGGCATAAAGTAAGGGTTCAGTATCTGAGGAAGATTGCATAGTGCTGGTTGAGTCTGTCACATTAAACTCAAATGCGTTGCTCGGCTTGAGGGCAGGAAGGGAGCGGGGCGTCCATCGAGGGGAAGCCTCGAGCCGTGGAGCGCCTCAGGCCAAAGCTGGGCTCTCACCCGGCCTCCGACACGGACGACACAATGTGGGAGGAGCTCCTTCAGGATCCTGACTCCGCCTCCACAGGGAGCAGCAACAGTGAGGACAGCGGGAGGTATAACCCCGGAATGCCCCCCCCACATAACACCACTCGGAGCAGTGACGATGAAAGCCTGCAGCAAGGAATCCCCGGTGTAAATATCCCAAAACATCCGATTCTCTTCTTTCATTTTTTTGCCTTTAGTTGGTATTTATCGGAAAACCTTTTTCGCTTGCAACTATTGTTTTTAGGTCCTTTTAAAAAAAGCCCTTTTGCAGGGTTACACAGTCCATTTAAGCACACTGTTAACTAGGTCGTTGTTTTGATACCTCAGAGTCAGCTGAACTGGCTTCAGGCATGTCATCCATCCAAGGACCGGGTCAGTGCCATCATATGGGAGCAGGGCGAATGCAAGAAAGCAGACATGTCCGTGCTGGAGATCAGCGGGATCATCCTCACGCGAGTACACATTTCCTTCTTCTTTTTCTATTACCCCTAAAACATTACTGTTAAGTCTCTGAGTAAAACCTGAACGCATTCCGGAAAATTTAAATAAGTGATGTTGCAAATAGCGTCTACCAAGATACTCATTTAAAACCATTAAACCAACATCCATTAATTACAGCTGCATCTGTACCCGAATAAATAATGTTACTGAATAAGCATCTGTTGCTTCCTTTTAAGATGGAATAAGACATAAATGTATAGCTAGATGTAGATAGCTAGAACTACACAAAATCTCTCGCTGACTTTAGCTAATGGCTTGATTGTCGGGCACGTCACTGTCTCATATCTCAGATGTATCTTTTTCGTCGTTTCAGGTGAAATTAGTGGAGCAAGGCGTGGGTTATCTCGTCTTCAGTGGGATAATGGCCGCCACCCTGGCGCTGCTCCCCTTCGCCTTCCGCCTGGCTCAGCGTCTGGACATGTCCAGCCTCAGCTCGCACTCCCTCACGCAGCTGGTGGAAATAGCGCTGGGGCCGCGGGACTTCCAGGCTTATGCCTTTTTCCTTATCACCACGGTCCAGAGAGTCTGCCTCTCGGGGCTGTTCTTTTTCATGATGTGTGTGGCCGAGAGAACCTACAAGCAGGTGTGTGGTAACTGCTGTTCGTTTGATTTTTGCTCATTTCTTTTCAACTTACTGAGGTTGTTCCCATATGCTTTTAAAAAAATCTTATTCTGTAAATTAATTTACAACCACCTGCATTCCTCGTTGGAACATTACCTTTTTTCGTCCTGTCTTTGAAAGGAACCCAGAATAATGGGACTGAATGTGCTCTAATCACCCTCATTTCCTGAAATAGTTTATGTTTAGTGTATAGTCTCATTATTTTTTTATTACAAAATGCTCACATATGGAACCAATACACGTGCCCTTACATTATGGGCTCATTATATTTTGGTTACGAGCTCGACGGTTTTGCGGTAGAAAAGGTGTTCAGTGCCACAGGAAAAGTAACTCAAGGTCTTAGCAGTTAGCTACACCAGAGAAAAAAGGAGAAGAAAGGTTTGATCTAATATGGCTGAAGCAGAAGCTGCCAGAAGATGGAGCTCCTCTATTGCAGAGAAGGATTTTCTCCACTCTCAATATCTCATTTCTCTGACACTTGTTCATCATTTTAAGAGTGTCAAGTAATGTCTTTAGTGTTGAATCAATATCTATTAGTTCTCTATCACTGACAGTAAAGGGAGTCATATTTATCTCACTATGATTTGGAGAGGCTGAATTTCCATAAAGTACCAATTGGTGATACGTTCTCTCACAAAGAGGTATTGCCTCTTTAATTTCTGACATTTAACACATAAGATATCTTGTGTTATAGGTCTCCAGTTTAACTGACACACTTCTGTATGTGCAGAATACTGAGTTTTGTAAGTCTTTGCCATGGGGAATGTACAGTTTTGTATCTAAACTCTAATCAGAACTGACTGAGGGGTGATGAGTAGATGAAATTAAAAGTATCCCAATTGGCTGCAGATTTTCTCTTAATCATCTAAATCCCAGGTTTTCTCCACACCTTTGTGACTCCAGTTTCCGTCTTTCCCTAACAGAGGCTCTTATTCGCCAAGTTCTTCAGCCATCTCACGTCAGCTCGCAAGGCAAAGAAATCTGAGATCCCTCATTTCAGGCTGAAGAAAGTACAGAACATAAAGATGTGGTTGTCCCTCCGATCTTTTCTCAGGGTGTGTATTACGCATGAACTGTCCCCTGTTCCCTGTTCCTGCAGCACTGTGTGTTAGACAGGTGTCAGGAACCCGTCTTTGTAACGCCGGGTCACATTTGCCTGTTGCAGAGACGAGGGCCGCAGCGCTCCGTTGACGTCATCGTCTCCTCTATTTTTCTGCTGGCGCTTTCCATTTCCTTCATCCTCTGTGCCCAGGTCAGTCATTTATGGTGTTATCGAGCACATAACTTTGATCGTGAGGCAGCAACGGAGCTAAAATATTCCGAAAAAATCTAACCGTAGATTGGAGTGTGTCTTATGGGATTTGTTTGACGCAAAGAAAACCTTATTCTCACACTCCCCTCCATCTCAGCTTCTGCACAGCCACAAGACATTCCTAGAGTCTCTGACGAACTGGGAGCTCATGGTGTGGGGCTCTTCCCTCACCCTCTTTCTGCTGCGCCTGGCCACGCTCGGATCAGAGACCAACAGCAAATACAGCAACTCCTCGGTGCTGCTTACCGAGCAGGTGAGGCCCCCTGGCTGCAGAAGGTCGCACCTGCAGAGGACTTTCCTCTGCAGGCAGCTAGCCACTCGCTGTGTGTAAAACTGCCCCTTGGTTTCCAGA
Organism: Menidia beryllina; assembly: GCA_013363375.1. Taxonomy (NCBI): domain Eukaryota; kingdom Metazoa; phylum Chordata; class Actinopteri; order Atheriniformes; family Atherinopsidae; genus Menidia; species Menidia beryllina. Next base: position 16,505,725 of record JABUIW010000205.1, read on the forward strand.
TTAACTTGTATCTGAAGATGGAGAAAAAGCCCAACAAGAAAGAACAACTCAATATCGTGAACAACGTGTTAAAACTGGCAACAAAGCTAATGAAGGTAAGCGGTCTGGATACTTCGATGCTAAGAAGCGTTGTAAGTTGATCCTTTTTTCTCCCAGAAATCCTGGATGTATACTTATTTTTGCCTTGAATAGAGGTAACTTTACATCCAGAGTAAAATCCGTCATTGATCTTTATTTTGACCTCTGTGAGTACTCATGTCAGAAATTCGTCTCCTCCTTTCATCCTCCAGGAGCTGGATACTCCCTTCAGGCTGCTGGGGCTGACTGTGAACCCTCTTATCTACAACATTACTAAGGTCGTCATCCTGTCGGCTGTGTCTGCGGTGATCACCGACCTGCTCGGCTTCAACATCAGAGTGAGTGGCTAAGCTGATGTCATAATTACAGCAGCTTGTACAACAAAAAAAGGAAGTAAACAGCTTCATAAACTGTCAGCAGGTCAAATGAAACAAGATTTCAGCAGCTGAGCTCACGGTTGCCTCAGCTGCTCCGGTTTCTTTTTTTCTTTTTTAAACTTTTTCTCCTTGAATTATTGAGCCTTTTGGAGTCATTATTATGAATTTACAGAATAAATCCTAAAACGCGTATTATTGCTATATACTCTATATCTCTGTAGATGATGGACACTTAGTGTCTTTGCTTGGCTTTCTTTGACGCAATCTGAGAGGCAAACTGACACCATATTTAGACTGTGGAAAAAATAAATGATAAAGTTGGCTTAAAAGTGCTTTGAAGGGGTTAGCATGCCTCTAAAGGAGTGACTCAATCATTTTTATGAATACATTTTGCTCATCTTAAACAGCACCAAGATTTACACTTTGAATTGAGGCAGAATATTTTGTCCGGATCCTTTAAGTCCAGGGGGAAATATTCTCAGTAGAGAGGGTATTTATCAGTTCGGAACCCCTCATTTTATTGGTATTAAGCATCTATTATTTTATTGAGAAGACTGTCTTCTCAAGTCAATGTAACTACTGTTTTCATATTAATGACAAACTGTACTAATATCAATTAATTATTGTAATGAATCTGGGATTCATAGTAAAACTATCAACTGAATTCACTTAACAGTATTTTAAAGGTGTTTCATGATGGTAAAACTTTGAGCAAGTTTCTGAACAACCACTAACCTGTGAGGTATAAGCACTAAAACAAGGGAGAATACATGAAAAATACCCTTTTTAAAACAAATTCTGAACATGGAAATAGAAACTTTTTTTTACCTTTCTGTTTAGTCAAAATTTCATTTTGGTCACTTTGATAAAAGTTAAGAAAATGCACATTTTCATAGTCATCCCATTGAACCCGTTAGTGACACCCACACTTGCTCTCTATACTGACTCAAAACAGGGTTTTATATTTCTTATTTAAAACTACAAGCATTAAACACAGATGACTCTTCAACACATTCAAATATAGGGCTTTTTTGCTGTGAACTATTTTTGCATTCTATTTTGCATCCTTACTTGAATTAAAATATCTTTTGTTTCCCTCTCGTGTCCAGCTGTGGAAAATCAAGACTTAAAGTGAACACAGCAACCCAGTAACGGTCGCACACTGGAGTCCCGAAGCTTTCCGTCTGCTGCAGATGCCTCCCCACTTCCAAAAAGTGCACAAACCTACTGACTGGAACCTCAGTCCCTCACAGGCCAGAGATGCTCCGACAATCACACATGCTCCATTATGGGGCCGCTCAGCTGACCTGGCAGGGAGGTTTCCACCGGCCACGCCACTAACGCAGTGCCTAACCTCTGACCGTGCATGTTCCCGGGCGGGCGGTTTAATATAGCAACGGGCTGGCCTCGGAGAGCGTGTCAAGTATCCGTGGTATCCCGATTCACAAACGTGGCTTCGACAGACGCGTGAACTCGTGGTGACGGTTAAATGCGGACACCGTACACAGTCTGCTTTGGAAGAAGGACACGCTGAAGAAGCTGTTATCTCGCGCCAGAATACTAAATTGAGCAGGCAAATGTATGAAATGATCTTTTTTTAGGGCTCTTAACCTTTTGTATAGCCGAGGGGGGGTGGCGGCATGATTGTTTTTGCTTTTATTTATTCAGGATTCTGTTTTATCTGGTGGATTTGTAAGGTACTTGTAAATAGCTCTTTGACCACAATCTGCCTTTTTCTATGGAGGATGATTGTTGAATGAAATAACTATGCAAAAGATTTTTTAAATGTTTGATAGAGAGGAATAAAGGGTTTTGAATCCAAATGTCTTTGTACTGTTTTTTTTTCTCCTTTTTATTGTTTAGTTGTCCAGCTCTTCTGATAAAACAGCTCCTGATCCTCTGCAAAGCCAGAGGGATTTTTTTTTTATCTCAGTTACTAACACTGGGCTGTGCAGCATGTGTTGCCCTAGATTTTGCTCTCAGCTTTACGGTGGAGGGGGCGGTGGGGGTTTGGGGTGGGGGGGGAGGGCGTCTGACGTAGAGGCGCACCTCCAGTCTGAGCAGGCAGCAGCGGCCCGGGACGCATCTCAGCATCAAGGACAGGAGCTCCGGGACTGGCTCCTGTGGCCCCGGCAGGACGGATCCGGAGGTTTCCGGGCGGGTTTCTGGGCACCCGGGCGTCTGCGGAGGCATATTTTTGCTTACCGATCAGGTAAAAAAAGGGAAGAAAAAAAAAGGCGGCTGATTTTTGCGCAAAGAGAGGCGCGTCTTGTGTGGGTGACGTTGAAATAACATCAAGACAGTTTGACCTACAGATAGGATGATGCTGCTTGCTTGCTGCGGCTGAATAAAGCGCAACTTCAAGCAGAGCGGGTTTTTTTTTTTTTGTTAACAGCAGGGATGATGTGGCAGCACAGCGTTTCCTCCTCATCCTCAGCTCCGCTGTTCCTGACTGTCCGATCGACGTTGCCACGGTTACATAGAGCCCTTTCCATTTCCATAACGCTCTTGGAAAGAAAACAATTTAGACAGATGCCCACAGCTTAGCCTGCACGAATCTTTTCTGTCACGTGTGCGGAGATCATGCATCACATCCAGCCGATTTCCCTTTTGGGTTCTCTCGTCTCCAGATCAGCTCGGGCCATGTCTCTTCTTTGAAGAAGCGCAGATTTTTAACAACTGAAATCCGAATTTCAACATGTCCTGCACCCAAAGAGACGGTGGACCCTCCACAAACTCAACAGATGCCAAGAAAAATGAGAAGAAATGCTGTAAGTAAACTCCAGCTTTCTCATTATTAGATTGGAGCCACTTCACGGTGGGAATCCACAGGTGCAGCTGTAACCTAAGACTAAGGCAATTTGGGCTTCTGGACTCAATGGAAGTCCCTCCTTTGTTGGGAAATATCTTTATTAAGGCTCTGTCTTGAATAGATATCTGTGAGAAAGTGGCATGGCTGCAGGACAAAGAGAGACTGATGGAAATTATGACCAGTGATATAGAAATACACTGTGTGACATCTTTCTAAGAATACTGCCTGTCTCTCTCAGGAAATTTGTTCTTTTAATTTATTTCAGAAATCACGTGAACTCAGAGCACAGATTATCTTTGTGTCCAGAGAGAGTATTACTTTTGTCCGGAAGGCAGCTGGCCTAATTTTTCCTTCACAATCCGTCCTTTCCATGGAGTATTTACATGAATTACTCATAAACTGTGTCCAGACCCAACATGCTGTGATTTTTGTTTACTTTCATAACGCAGGTGATTACAGTGGAATAAATGAATGTATTACAGTAGCATCTGTCTTTGCTGGATGTTTATTATTGTGCATGTCTCTCCTGGGCAGCATGGGCCTCCTACATGACAAATTCTCCCACTGTGATCGTGATGATCGGGCTTCCAGCGAGAGGAAAAACCTACATGTCCAAGAAACTCACACGTTACCTCAACTGGATTGGCGTCCCAACCAAAGGTATGAACGATTATAGACCTCTGATTCTGGTGCTGTAGTTTATTCCAACTTAAATGATGATCATAATGATCATTTTAAGGGCCTTTATGAAGCTTTTTTTTGCAGTTTGTAATATGCCTGTCCAGTGTTGCATTTATATTAGTGTGCATCATTATTATACAGGAGATATACCCATTTATGACTAAGTTCAACAAAGAAATATACATTTATACATCTAACTGGTGGGCTGGACATATACACAGGGTATATCCCATACATGAGAAATGTTCATAAAGAATTAAACAGAGGGGACATGTTAGCATCACATATGAAGAATGAGGATATCAAGTGTACATTTGTACATAAATGTTTAAATGAAAATATTCCAATACTGGATAGGTGTGTGGTGTATTTGAACGTTCATGTAGTCGTTGTTAAGTGGTCCGGTTGGTGAAATCTGGTTCAGTTAACTTAGAAAACATTAGAGTATTCTGATGACAATGATTATATTATTAAGCTTATTTGACCTTGATAAGATGTGACTGAGTTCTGTTTTCAGTTCTAGTTATCTTGATGACTTTGCTATACTTTGATTCCTACGTTTACACTCTAGACCCTGTGAAAACTGCTCACCTTAAGTGACAAAAGAACTGCTAACAGAAATAGCATTAACTCTGCTGAAAACTCTCACCTTGGGTTCAGCGTATGTTGTCGTTCCAAAGGAGGGAGGAACGTTTGATATTGATTATGTTCTTTAGTGATCACTTTATGGAATCAGAATGTCTAGCTTCATATCGCAGCAACAGAAAAGGCCGGCAGCACGGTGACAGATTGTGCTGATGTCATTTATTACCGTTGCAGTGTTTAACTTGGGTGTGTACCGCAGAGAGGCTGTCAAATCCTATAAGTCCTATGATTTCTTCCGTCACGACAACGAGGAAGCCATGAAAATAAGAAAGTAAGTAGCACCCCTGCATGCAAGCTCATCTTCAGTCACTACAAAGGACATTCACCATATCGTCTGTCAGTGAGAGCAGTTGAAACATATCAACTCTGTGGGTATGGCATTTCCTCCATTCAGCATGAATCCTTTTGGTCCTCCGCTGCGTCCTCTGCAGCATCAGTGACTAAGCAGTTTTTTTTTTTTTTGGCCAACAGTCAAGACTCAGCGACTGTGCGCTGAGGGTTCCGTGCCTTAAACTGACAGACACACACACAAACGCCAGCAAATGAGCACCGGATTTCTATGTCTGGTGACTCCAAATCTGTTCGGAGGTCCTCTAAAAAGACTACTCGAGTAAACCCCATGGTTTCATCCAGGGTAATAATAAATGAAATGGGGAGGTTTGGGGGGGGGGGGGGGGTTGTCATGCATGGTTCCCGTGAAAATGTGACATGCTCTTGACAGCCCCTCGGTCCTGGATTGTGACCCACATATTGAACAAGCTGCCGCTGTCACTCCCAAGCTGGCGTGAGCTCCCAAAGGTGCCGCGTGGCCGGGCTACAACCTGGGCTACAACCTGGGCTACAACCTGGGCTACAACCTGGACTACACAGTAACAGAGGGCATTTCCAATCAGCTGTTTGTTTTTGTAATAACACGACAAGTAAGGGAGGGTTTGTGGGTTGAAGTGTGGAGCTCATTTGTGAGCTTTTGTCGGGCCGTTTACTGCTGCTGTATTTGTTTGGTGGGTCTTCACACCTACAGTTTTGTTCTCGGCCAATGAAACAAAGCCCACTGAAGCTCGTATCACATGTATCCACCTCTTTATAACAAAATTCTACTGGAGTGTTTTGGAGTCCTTGGAGATTATTGTGTAATGAACCGATGCGGCATAAAGCACACAATGCCGCTCCCTCTCTGTCTTCTGGTATATGAAGAGCAAATAACACACGGTGCCATCAGAAGCCCTTCAAACCACTGCAGACACCCCGCTTTTAAATGCTCTAAAGATTATGCAGTCCTAATAGTGGGCCTTGTTCTTCCCATCAGTCTGAAACAAGTTGATCTTCCTTTCGTCTGTCAGAGGACCATCTTGGAAAAGTTTTGGCTTTTGACTTTGTTTTTCTTTTCTTTTGTAAAGGCTTGTCTGTCGTTTAGATTCTTGAGGCGTATGAATGGCTTGTGTCTCATGCTCAAGTCTTTGTGTTTTTTCTGTGAAGTCCTCTCTTTGGGTTTTATGTGGATAATTGTATGTTTACATTCTGGAGCCGTCTCGTCACTTGACTATTTGTTGTCCAGAGGCAGTTTCTGCATTGACTTACTACCAGTTATCCTCTTGATGTCAGGTAAATTTGATAGTATTCTTCTTATTATTGCTCTTTTTTTATTCTATATAAAGTCACTGAAATTCAGTAATGGATGCACATTTGTTAAAGTTCAAGTGAATAAGTTCAAAAGACCAAACATTAGATTTAATCTGTTTAATCTTTAACCAAATAAAACTAGACCCCATAAAAATGGATTTAAAATAATAACATGGTAAAAGTAAAAAAGTATACAAACAAATTTTATCTATAGGTGTTTTAATAAAATTTAATCAATAGTTTACTGCACATTTTTACATTTAATAAACTATATTGCAAAGAAAAGAAAAGATTACTCTATATTCCAGGGCTTTTAAAACAAATTTGAACTTCATGACGATGCAATAGATCTCAGAAATCTTCGTATCAATTATGATAAATATGATGATAAAAGGGTTCATAAAATCAAAATTTAAACATTTTCCCTTTCAGTGTGGGATGATAAATGCCCAGGAATCACTCAGTGTACATGACTTCTACTTAAACACCATGAAGATGATGGTACTGTGCAACGTGAGACTCAGTGATTGTGTTTGCCCTCCCTGCTGCAGGCAGTGTGCTTTGGTGGCTCTGGAGGATGTGAAGGCGTACCTGACGGGGGAGGGAGGCCAAATAGCTGTGAGTCATCTCTCTATATTTATGTGCATCTGGCTTGTGTCCAGATCGAAGAAATGTAGGGCACAAACACATCTGGCATTGAGGCAGTCTCAATCCTCAACTGCCCTCTCAACACTTAATGCCAGATTAACACATTCAGTCTTTTCTTCCCCTGTGTTGAAGGTTTTCGATGCAACAAACACAACAAGAGAGCGACGTGATCTTATTCAAGATTTTGTTAAGGAGAATGCATTCAAGGTAAAGCTTTATGTGGTTTATTCCTCCGCGATGACATCATCCAGTACTGTACATCTATTGCCAAACAAGAGGGCTAATTCCAAATTATTCCTAATATGGGCATTTATCCTTCTATTTCTGAGGTCCTTCACATAGAAGATTCCAAAGAAATTCTGAAACTGTGTCATTGAATGATAACATTATGTGTAAACACTGCAAAAAGAGTGTAAAGACTTCAAAAAGATATATGAAAGCATTTGTAGTGGCAAATACTGTATATTTTGGGTTGAACAGCAGCAAGATTGCAGGTGTTTTAAAAGCCATGGTCAATATTAGACTCTGGTTCAATGCTGAATACAGAATTAAAAAAATATCTAAGCAAAACTTGAGGCGCTTTAGATAATTTGTTATTTGTAATATGACAACACGAGATCATCTGCATGCCTTAGCAAGCAATCACGTTTTGTTGAGTAATTTTCTTTTGTTGTTTTTCTGCTTTTAAACTCTTTGTAAAGCACTTTGAATGGTCATGTACATGTAATGTGCTATACAAATACACTTGCCTTGCCTTACCCACATGTGATGCAACACTCTTACTCTAAAATACTCTAAATTTCTTTGCCAGATAGAATGCAAATAAGCATGGTAAAAGCATGTACATGTAGTCAGAAAGTTTTCCTCTTACTACACTTTGTTATAATGCTTCTGCTTTGTGGGATCTGTAGTGTAAACTGACCCTCTGAACATTTTCCCAACAGGTGTTCTTTGTGGAGTCTGTCTGCGACGACCCAGATGTCATCGCTGCAAATATTCTGGTACGATCTGATGCCATCCGCCAGTCTGTGAGGTCCGACTGTGACTTCTTGTCTGGGCCCATAATCTATTAATACACACAGTGTGCGCGGTGTTATGTCAGAGCCGCACTCAGAGCGTTTCACTGGGCTCCATCATCTCTGCTGCAGGAAGTGAAGGTGTCCAGCCCGGACTACCCCGAGAGACACCGGGAGAGAGTCATGGACGACTTCCTGAAACGCATTGAGTGCTACAAGGTCACTTATCAGCCATTAGATCCTGATGACTATGACAAGTGAGACTTCATGAAATCCACCATTACGCTGATTTTTCAGAATTTCCATCAAACAAACCTGTATTTAATTCAATAGCGGTGCAGATTTTGTGCAGGAATGTGGTTCGGAAAATAAACTAAATGGTGACGGTGAGCCACCGTTTGAGTAACCCCCAGTGTTTGCCGGCAACTGCAGGGACCTCTCTCTCATCAAAGTCATAAACGTAGGCCGGCGCTTCCTAGTGAACCGGGTCCAGGACTACATCCAGAGCAAGATCGTCTATTACCTCATGAACATCCACGTGCACTCGCACTCCATCTACCTGTGTCGACACGGAGAGAGCAACCACAACGTGGAGGGACGCATCGGCGGAGACGCCGAACTTTCCCCCCGAGGGAAACAGGTACGAGGGCCCTCTCTCCATCATAAGCCAGCGCCCGTACGTCCCCCAACTTGTTGTGACCATCTTTTAGTTTACCTCTACGTGTCTCTCGCGTCCCAGTTCGCACACGCCCTGCGGGATTTCATCGACGAGCACAAGCTTTCAGACTTGAAGGTGTGGACGAGCCAGCTGAGAAGAACAATCCAGACGGCCGAGGAGCTCGGGGTGCCCTACGAGCAGTGGAAGATCCTCAACGAGATCGATGCAGTCAGTAGCCAGTCATCTGACCCCCTTAAAAACAGTTTTCACGGAGTAGGTCGGAAAATATATTCTGGATGATTTTCTGAAACGTCTTGTTAAAAAGGAGTGTAGCACGGCCCATTTCACATTGATTTGATTAACCGCCAACATTAACATGTAACCTTAATGTAAAGAGAGAAAAGGCCTGAGAAAGCTTTGGGAAAAAGACATTCTAGATAGAGAAAAAGGTTTTTCAAGGGACAACCTTCTTTTTTTATAATTTTTTAAAATTAATTTATCTAATTTTTTTAAGTTCTTAAAAGATTTTAGAGCAGACGTATATATTTTCTTCTTAAGAGAAAAATTACTCAAAATTACTAACCCCTATTAAATTTACTAAGGTCAGTTTGTTGCAGATTATCAATAACTGACATTGCACAACAAACCTTTATCTAAGAACCATTATTTCATGTGGGGAAATTAATATTTTCTATTTTCAAATAAGCCTGTAATACAAAAATGCTGTGTTTTAAACAAATGGCTGCAATTTCTTTTCTTTCACACTCCACAAAAACATTTGTTTCTCGTGGTGAGAATAGGTTTTGTTCTTGTTTCACAGGGTGTGTGTGAGGAGATGACCTATGAGATGATCCAGGAGACATTCCCAGAGGAATTTGCTTTGAGGGACCAGGATAAGTACCACTATCGCTACCCCGGAGGAGAGGTCATTGAACACTTTTCAGAGCCATAACCATTTTTTCACGCCAAAAGAACATTATTTCTCTGACATTTTAATAACTGAGGCTGCTAGTATCTACTTTTATTGACAATTCAAGTAAAAAAGTTATCTTTTTCCTCTGTTTTCAGTCTTATCAAGATCTGGTGCAGCGGTTGGAGCCTGTAATCATGGAGTTAGAGAGACAGGGCAACGTGCTGGTGATCTGCCATCAGGCTGTGATGCGCTGTCTTCTGGCTTACTTCCTGGACAAGGGTGCAGGTCAGATTTCGGATACAGCAATCACACACAAATACATTTTTTTAATATATATATATATATATATATGAAAGAGGAAAACTGAATGTTGGATGCTGGGTTGCTCATTTCACAGAGGATCTTCCGTACATGAAATGTCCTCTCCACACTGTGCTCAAGCTCACTCCTGTCGCATATGGTAGGAAAGAAGATTACCGCAAACATGAGTGAAAAAAAAAGAGAGAAAAAAACTGGATCAAAATTCACTGCATTTTGTATGTTGTAGGTTGTAAAGTGGAGATGTTTTACCTGAATGTGGAGGCAGTAAACACACATCGAGACCGACCACTTGTAAGTAGCTCTGATCTGAGCTAAATCAATAAAAATAGTGGTCACTGTTTGGCATTTATTTTACATGCATCGCTGTCTGTTTAATTTAAAGCTTAAACCTGATGATGGCTTCTTTTTTTTCTTTTTTTTTAAATTCAAATTTGCTCCCAGTTTTTGAGCAAATCTCAACAAATAATTGGAAGCTGTTGTTTGTTGTGTCTCTCAGTTCAGCCCGAAAGCAGTGCACCTACATTGCATCCCTTACCTGTGAGCCTGTGCCTTCTTGACTCCTTTCCTCATACCCTACTTCCCCCTTCCCCACCTGTAACCACTGGCCCGAACTGTGAGTCCAACGGATTGAAAGAAAAGGCAGTTTTCGCAGATATTTGGGCCCCTGGGGAGACTGGCCATGCTGCGTGGCAGATCTGATAGCTTCCATTGCTCTGGTTGCATCCTGATATTTAGATCACGCTTATCTGAAAAACAAAGACTGATAAATCTGAGCGGTTAACAGCCATCTTTGAATATTCTTGATGGAGGTGTTTATTCTGCCCTGTCCCATGTTTTGTGCAGCTTCTGACCTTGCTGTTGTTTCGTCTGGTGTCCCGCGTTCCTGTGTGTCCCCAAAACTCTTTTTTCTTTAACACCTGCGGTATTTCATCTTCTAACCAGGGTAACATTCCAATGGACTCCGCTCTCATACACCGCCGGAATAGTTACACTCCCTTGTCCAGTCACGACCAGGTCAAGCGTCCCCGGCTCTACAGCGCGGGCAACCAGCCCTGGCTGCCCCTGGCCCCCACCCCGTCGGCTCTGATGCCAGAGGGACTGCAAAGCCAAGTTAGTGACAGAGTTACAGGCAAACCCTCTAAATCTGTCACCGTTAGCCGTAATCAGTCGCGTCCCGCCGCAGTTGTAACCCTGTGTTTAGCGTTGCCTCGTCTCAGTTTTGGATCCTCGTGGTGATTTAGTGTCTGTGTTGCAACTGACGTACATTAATCCCCCCCACCCCCCCTCTCTCTGTCTCTCAGAGCATGTTTTGTGGCATCTTCAATCAGTTTCTCTCTCTTTCTCTCTAATGCTGTGCCCACTAGATGTTTTTTTTTTGCATGGCCTGTGCCTCACCAAAATGCTGTCCCAAGCCTGAATATGCAGAACAGCATGCCACCACTTTGCAAGAGAGCTCGTCGTGGCATTAACACAAAAGACACACAACCATCTGGAGCATTTTATTGCAAATTTCCACAACCTATCTTTATAGGATGCTTAGTGATCTGTCAGTTTAAAAAAGCAAGAGAAATAATTTGTGAATTGTTAGTGCATGTTGAGAGAAACGTTTTAACCGTTTTAGTCAGGCTAAAAGAACCACTGAAATGTCTAAATGCATATTCATATTTGTACGTCTCGTGTCATCATTGGCTTTGCCTTGTGAGTACCATGTGTGTGCATTTGTCTACATGTCGATCTGTCTTTCTCTTTCCCTGCTTTCTCTAAACCTGTCTTACAGACTCGGATAGGATGCGGTTGTCAGTGAGTATTTTGGAGAGTTAGTTCTTGTGGCAGGCCTTTCATTTTCTTTCCCACGTTTCATCTCATATCCATGTCTGTGGACATGAACTTTTGTGGTCTACTTCTGTTTTTGTGTTGGTTGGGTTTTTTTTTACCTACAATCACCTCTGCAAAGCAAGTTTTTTTCAGTTTTCTTTTGCCTCCGTGACCTTATCAGTAGCAATATCACATCTCGATTATTTGATACTTTGATTAAAAAAACTGCATAGTAAAACACATTTTTTAAAATTCTTTGATGTTACTTTTGAGTTCTAGAGAAATGTCAACAGAATAACATTGACACTCTACTTGGACACTCTTATATTGTGTGCCACACACACACACACACACACTTTATATTGTAATTATCATCGAGAAGCTTTTGAACTTAGTAATATTTCATCATATATTGAAAACACAATATTGTGGCTAATTTACCACATTTCAAACAATGACATCATTTTTAAGTTATCTTAGGCTGCTGAGGATATCATTAGTTGCCTGCAAATGGATTTGCTTCTGCAAGGAATTCATTCGAGAATGACAGTGGCATTCCCCTTTTTTTCTTCAAGGAGTCCTTGTGTGAAGGAATCGACTTCGATGGCCCAGAAGAAACTAGTGGCTGTGTCCGTTTCTGAGTGACAACCAGATTCCCCTCCTCCTGTTTTTATACAAAGTGTGCACAGGTTCCCGTCCTTCACAACTCTAAAGATGGAATAACTAAATATTTTCCTTTTTTTGTTTAAAAAACGCATTGTTGAAGATGTTGAGACTATGGGAGGACAATGTGGACACAGTGACAGGTTCTAATTCATCCCGAGCTGTCTATTTCTATGCTGCATGCTGAGGCTTTACATTAGTATCAGAAGAAGTTCTGCTTGTGCACCAGAAAAATCTGCAGAACTTGATGCATTGCAGAAATGGTACCTTATTGTTTTTGTAGATAAAGCCATGCCTTGCTGGACTTCATGCATACATGCCACAGAATGTAGTAAAGATAAATTATGCATTACTATCATGCAATTTTCACTATAACAAGTGGGATATATAAAGTTGTTGGTCTAGAAATATTTTTGTAATAAATTTCTGCAAATATAATATTCAGGCATTGTATATTTCTGATTCTTGTTGAATGAATTCCTCTACCATCCTCCATTTTGTCTTAAGAGAATGTAAGAGAAAGAGAATGTAGTCAAGCTACCTAAAACAATTTGGATCTGTAAGCACTTTGTCATTTATATGCTGTTAGAAAATAAACAACATAACTGGTTTCACTATATACTAGCTTTAGAGAAAGACACGTGTCAACTGTGAACTGCATAGTGTCGGAGTTAACATTAAACCTCAAAATATTAGCTTTTTGTCTTCCTGTTATCAAAGTACCTGGAATGTGCAAAAACCATAACATTTTAAAAGAGACCGAGGTCAAAGTTTTGGTTGATGGGTTTTCTATGTTTGATTGTTGAAAAGTTATTGCCCTGCTCAAAGCAGCCTACTGTGCCTTTAAAGCAGACAATAAAAGTGAATTTTGAAGGTATACAAATTTCTTTTGCGTCTTTTTTGGGTTAGAAATTTAAAATCTGTTTGCTCATTACTTTGAAAGTATTATTAATATTATTAGTAGTAGTAGTAATTGTTGTAGTGGTAGTTGTAGTAGTAGTAGTATCGCTGATTGAAAAATCCAGCAGTTTAATTGAAAAAGATGTTTTCTGTCTCAAAGAATTATGACAGATCTGAAAGTTTTTTTTAAATGAACTTTTTCATTAAAACTACTATTTACCATTTCTCTCTACAATCATAAATGTGTGGTTGATAAGCAAAGATTAACACTGTCTGTAAAGACATCAATATCAAGGACTAAAAACTGTTTTTGTCTAGGAATTTTGTTCACCAGCAAAGAAAAAGCTTAATTTATAAATCTGTGACTTTTACAGACGTTTTCTTTGCCTTTGGCAGACACGCTTACAACCAGACAGGAGCGTCATGACATCACTGAGACGTACGGTGACGTCAAGCTCCACTATATTTGTATTGTTTGAGGCAGGTTGGGCTGCAGTCAACGGCAGGTAAGAAAAGAAAACTATTTAAATGTAAGTTTTTAAAATGTTCCGTAGTGCAAAATCATCAAGTTATTGGAGACTGTTTGTGGGAAAGCTGAACTTTAATTTGTTTTGGGGAGTTTAAGAGAACTGCCAGGTTAGCTGGCTAACGTTAGCAGATGATAACCGATCTGGTTAGCAAGGCTGAACATAAACGTACCAAACTGAAAAAAAAAAAAAGATTTCAGTCATACATTTTCTGGATACCATTCTTTGCTTGTGATACGACTTTGTTTTACTCATAACGAACGTTTGAGAAGCATAACGCTTACAATTCTTTATGTGTTAGCATAACAAGCTTTCTGTTATCCGTTGCACGAATTTTTTCAACTAGAACAAAGAAGCCAAAACAAAGCAATGACGCTGTCAGGTGTTTTACTGTTGTACTGTTCGTCAGCATTTCAGTTGTTATTCGCAGCCTTGTTTGAATATTGCCAGCTATCAGCACACTTTAGTAGCACTTTGATGTTTACCGTTGTTGAAGAGTTAGCATTAGCTGCACCGAGCTACTATTGCTAAATCTTACAGCATATGGTTAAGCAGTCACATCCTCGAAGTAGACTCATCATACTAAGATGTTTGACTATATTTATGCTTGTGTAATTAGTTTTATAAGGCCTAAAATAAATTTATAAAATAAAGAAATTGGATTTTTTTTTCTTTTCAACAGCTAAGACGATTTTTTGTGTATTTTTAATTATTTAATTACAACTTTTAATGACAGAATAGCTGGTTTACTGCTTTTGCAAATAGTAATCATGTTAAGATTAAAAGCTTACTGGAATACATTTTGGACAAACACAGATCCAACACGTTAGCATTCACTTTTCATGTTATACATCATCACATCCCAAATATGTTCTATGGGTGGTAGAGTGGTGGAAATCTATGCTCCCTGAGCCACTTTTTCACAGTGAGCACAACCAAGTGGTCAGCGTGATTTTTCTGCTGTCAGGGTGTATTGGCATTCGTAACAAATCATGCGATACAGATTTAACATCACATGTTTTTACAGGCAGGATGTTGCGGCTTCGCTGTAAGACCAAAAACGGGAGCCATCTAATGCAGGGCTTGACTCATCAGTCCTGTGTGCAGGAGCTTAAGAATAAGGTGGAGGAGTTGACAGGGATCCCCTGTGATGTGCAGAAAATAATGGTTGGTTACCCACCATCCTGTCTCGATCTTCAAAATGGAGATGCTCATCTAAAGGACTACCCCATCAAATCAGGTATGCTTCAGACGGAAAAAAAAGTACCAGTGAGCCCAAAAAAGGGGATGTATGCTTTCCAGTGTGCTGACATTAACACTTTTGGTTAACATTAGCTATTATCATAAACAAATGCTGCATAGCTTAAAGACAGTGAACACTTGACTCTTATAAAAGTTCATGATAAGATAAAGAGAAGCATATATTTTTTTTTTTTTAAGCAACTCTTGAAAGAGAATGATAATGTGCCGTTTGTGTGTCGTCCTACACAGGAGACACACTCATTGTTGAGGAGGAAAAGAACAAGCCAAAGCCTCCAGAACAACCCACAGCAAAGGTCCCACGTCTGGAATCCCCCCCTGTGCTGAAACGTCGGGTCGTGCCCGCTGACAACTCCTGCCTCTTCACTAGTGTTTATTATGTGGTGGAAGGAGGTGTGTATGACCCTGCCTGTGCCCCCGAGATGCGTGGCCTTATCGCTCAGATCGTATCCAGTGACCCTGCCGCATATTGTGAGGCTGTGCTGGGAAAAACCAACGAGGAGTACTGCTCCTGGATAAAGCGCGATGACACCTGGGGGGGTGCCATCGAGGTGTCCATCCTCTCCAAGTTTTACCAGTGCGAGATCTGCGTGGTGGACACTCAGACGGTCCGAGTTGATAGGTTTGGAGAGGACGCCGGCTACCACAAACGGGTGTTGCTCATCTACGACGGCATTCACTATGACCCGCTGCAGAAAGAGATCCCCGCCTCTGACAGCCCACCTCAGACTATCTTCTCCACCACAGACGACATAATCTTGGCCCAGGCCCTCGAGTTGGCCGACGAGGCGCGCCGCAAGCGCCAGTTCACGGACGTTAACCGCTTCTCCCTGCGCTGCATGGTGTGTCAGACGGGCCTGGTGGGACAGAAGGAAGCTCGTGATCACGCCAAGGAGACGGGCCACACCAACTTTGGAGAAGTGTGACCTTTTTTTTTTTCCTATCACAAATACAACAACCATGTACCCCCCCCCCCCCACCCCCCTACACCCTGTCTGGAAACTGTTGGTTTGTCTACTTGTGTGATCCTCTACCTCACATTGCCCAGTGACGTCTTTGGAGAATCTGCAGATGCTTCTTTTAGCCTCCAGCCTTTTTAAGTATTACGTTTTAACTGCTGAAAGCTCTGAAAATCAGAAACGTCACTGCGAATCTCCGATGTCACTAAACCATCATGTTAGTCCTTTAGAGATGGTTACAAATCTATTAAACTGGGTCAAGTAAGATATGCAGACTAATTTCTTGGCGTTGTTTTGCTCTGTCGACGAACAAATGTTGAGCAGAAAATCACCACATTGCCACTACTAACCAAGTGTCTGAGCAAACCTTTGTAAGCCGGAGACTCTACAAAGTCTCTCTCTACAAAGGATTTTTTAAACAACCACTAAGAAATAATTGCGCTGCAATGTGGTCCCACTCACTGTTGTCTTAAACACAGCACAGCAAGTATGACTGTTATTCATCATGTCGGTTTTTGTAGCATTTAAGTTCAACCTGAAATCCTTCCTGTAGTGGGATTGCTTGTTTACGCTCCGCCGCATAAATGTCCAGCGTGCGTAGCTCGTGTCAGTGCTTAGCTGGAGTCATCTGTGAAGCTGGTCTGAATCCGCTGAGCAGTGGTCAATGAGATTACACATTCTGAAGTTCAATATAGTTTAACAAACTGTGGTCCAAAAATGTGTTTTGTCTCTTTTCTTATTCTTCATCAACGAGTACCTTTTTACTGGATGTAAAGACGTCATTGACGAAGACATATTTTCCAAAATCTGTAGCTCGTAACTCGTCTTCTCTGGTACGACGGGTTATTTTGGAGGAGCGTTGCTTTTAACCCCAGTGTGCAAAATTCATGTCATCATGCTGTAAAACAAACTTTTACTCTCTCAGTGTTTTTTAATTGCTGCATATATTTTACAAAGAAGAATGGTTAGAAAGGAGAGATGTGGTGTATTAGTGCGAAATCTGAAACCAGTGTGAGGAGGCAGTGTGAGATTAGTTTTACTCGCCTGATAACATTTCTCTTTCAGGTGCATTTTACCATCCACAACTACTGACCTATTCGGGTCACAGTCAGGTTGTCTGATTTTGGGTTTCTAAGCAGGTTAAGTTCTGATGCTGTGCCTTCAGATCTTACCGGGTTACTATGTTGGGTGTCGCTTTGTTTTAATTAGCATAATGTCATGTTTTGAGTTGAGGTCATCATCTCTGTGCGCGTGCTTGAAGTAAAAAAGTTATGTCAGAAATGTTTGACCGAGCAGGTTACGAACAAATTGATGAGATTAGTGGTTCACAGCCAGTATTTCTGTTTTAAATACATTAGACGGCAGTATTGGTCCTAAGTTGTTGCCAAAGGTTTAACAGTGGAAGAATTGTTTGGAGTGTTTGATCATTTTATCTTTTGGTTTACTTTTAAATGGGGTTGGGAATAAATGAGAAGCCAAGCAAAAATGTTCCTTTTTAATGTGAAATCTCCATATGAAAGTGTTTGTTTTTTTACAGTGATTTTCAAGTATCGACTTGCAAAGGGGTGACACTAAAACAGTTTGTTTATATCTAACAAAGTTCTCAGACTAACAATGGTGAATGTTTCACACAAAGCACTATGGAATTACTGGATTTACTTGATTCTTTTTTTCTCAGTGTTGTCACAATTAAAAGTTATAGCCAACAGTGTGGTGCCTGTGTGTCTTTGTTTAAACGGTTTTAATGTTGCTTTTCATTAAAGATGATGGAAGACAAAACATTTAAATATTGTTTGTTGAATTGTTTTTGTTTGTGAATTTGTGAATGTACACAATCATAGACACTGCTCCTCCAAAACTCATTTTTATTTCTAGAGCCACTGCACATATTTCAATCTAATTATCAAAAAATAAAACAGCCTATTTTAATTTGAATAGCAGTTACCAACTAGTCAATGCTCACATTCAGCCAAATCCTAACCACGTTTTTTCCAATATCCCTGCAGATATAGCTGAAAGAATTCAGTGTGACGACTAGTTTGAAGCAATATCCCCAAGCTCTTATTGTGGGGACTTTTTTTTTCTTCTAAAGATCATTTACAGAAATGGTTTGTTTTATTGTCGTGCTGCTGGAAGGATTTCTATTGGTAACTATGGCCATTGTTCACATCTGATATGATGCATAACCATAGCAACAAGAACATCAAGCTAACTGATCTTTCCATCTTGCAAAAATGACTGGAAAAAGAACTCAAATCAAGTCAGTTTAAAGAGGATCTAAAATGCTAAGTGAGATCGAAGCGGTGACAGAGGAAAGTTTTCTCTAAAAATGGTATAAACCTGCTCCTCAAATGTTGAACTGTTAGCTGGGACTTTCTGTTCATATCATCTGACATGTTTATCAGCTGCTTTACATTCTATTTTGTTACCTACTTGTAGAGAAAGCATATCTTTATTAACAATTGATTTATTGACAACCTTTCCCCTCAGGGTAATAATAAAGTTATATTGAATTGAGAGCGTACTTTTCTGAAAACTAACTAATAATTTAGGAATAACAATAAAGACAGCAACAATGGACAAGTCGCTGCAAAACAGATTACGGACGCCGGTCGGCACGTCGCGTCTTAAGGAGAATGCTGCTCTCTGATTGGCTAAAAGCTTAGGGCACAAAGTCCGTGCAGGTGTCACGGAGGCTCGCGCACATCACGCCTTTATCTGCACGCGGACCTGAAGATGAGTTATCCACCTGGCGACTGTACGGAGGCTCAAACAGGTACAGTCCGTTAGCTCGGTTTTAAACGTTCCTTATTAATCTTTATATGAAGTAAATCTGCTTGGAAGTGCATGTAAAAGAGTCTAACTCTGATAAATAACTCCATGAACCACTATTAAGCACTTTTTCAGTTGGTATATTGGTTCTGAGTCCCATGTGTTGCTTTGACTTATCGTCTATAAAGTTGTTGTTCTGTTTTGTTTTTTTAAAAACTGCGACTGCCAAGCCAGCTTCTTAATATTTTCACTCAATATTAATCGTGCTGCGATAACCAATGCGTTTATTCCAACCACCTAAAGAATTCACGAGGGTTTGCACAAACGTATATCTTTGTGGGTATTTTGTAAGTTTTTTGTTTGATTCCACATCAAGTGAACTCAGACTTTGGGAAGCCATTGGTTTAAGAGTGTTGAGCTGCAGCTAATCAAGTTTAAACAAAAAAAAAAAACGGGGACAATAATGAAGATTAGGAAACATGAATGATTTATTGTATTACATTACATAATATCTATCAAACAGTGCATGTAGATAAGAGGAGCTTGGCCAGCTGCTATTTTACAACCACGATCAACAGCAGGAGGTCACGGTGTAATTGGACAAGAGACTATATGTTCTAAGGAGTTTGTTTTATGGCATTAACCTTTACATAACATAGTTTGTTTGAGCTTTGACTACTGTGTTGATAAGTATATGGCATTTGAAGATAATAGATATTTTGTCTTTTGTCATTGTGAGGGGGATGGCGAAGTCCCCAAATAGTAATATTTTCTATTGTAAGCTAATGTAATTGTAAATTTGAAAAATGATACAAATCTAACAGTGAGTCAATAATGCTTCATCATAATTATATTATTAATAATTAGTCATTTGAAGTAACTGCAGGACACAGTAGAGTGTGTCCTTTTCATGGGACAGTAATTAGACAAAACATTATCTTCAATCCCTCAAACACTGACCGCTGAGCATCCAGAGGAATGGGAACCATTGCATAATGTTGTGCCGATACAGTTTTACAGGGGTTAGGTGACATTGCAAATCAGGGACACTGAACAAGACCGCCTTTGTGCTTCCTTTGGTCTACCCGGCAGCCCATGTCTCTCAGGTGGTGAAATTTATCCAAAGGTGCATTTTTCCCCCCTTAAGGATCAGACACTGGCTCCTTTATCGTGAAACACAAGCTGTGGCCACGAAAGACTATCAGAGAAACGCATCAATTCTCTAAAATGAGTTTGATCTGGGGGGGAAAAAAACTATGTCAGGGTCAGATCTTTATCTAAAGAGGCCCAAATAGTGTATGTGCATAAACTCTAAAAAACTAACATTAGTTTTTCTCTGTGGAAAAACATCCAAAGAAACACCTGACAATATTTGAATACAAGAAAGTTACAGTAGGGGCTTGGTCAAGGTGGATATCATATAGCTTCCCAGGCCTTGTTGCTGCTCCCCTCCTCTTCCTCTGAAACTGATCCGGGAAAGGAAGATTAGGAGTGCCATGTGTGCTGTAATCCAAGTCACATGCAACGGGGATGGCGAGTTAGATGTGAGCCACTCACACTGAGGGTAGCAGATCGGAAACCTGCCATTTTTATGTGACACCAACAATGCGACAGAGGAGGACAGATTTCTGAGCTTCTGAGCTTTGACTGGTCTGTGACTTTAAATCTGCAAATCTTTTGCTAAATAAGTGCAGCTTGAAAATGTTGGATGGCGATTCTACTTTTGATAAAATGGATAAAGATGTACCCTCTCACAGAAAGGTTTTAACAATAAGGAACAGTACAACATGCACGTAAATGCACATACATACATGAAGTGACTATGACCGTCAGCATTCTTTATTCATTAACACATTTTTTTCTGATTTCAAGATCTCACCCTTGTGCAAACGATCTGAACTATCACTTATTTGACACAGTTAACAAATATTATCACCATTTTGATTCCATTTTGATTATTTTCCTTTGAGAAGAGTTTCACTCTGCCAGGGGCGACATACAAATTTGGACTGTGTTCTCTTTTTGAAGAGTAATACGACAAATCCCGCCGCTCACCCTGGATAAGTAGGACACTAAGATGCCCAAAAGTGACACCTGGCCAGGTGGCGCTGGACTGGAGACGATGAATGGCTTGGACAGTGCTGGCAGCTGTGACAGTGTTGTCAGCGTCAATTCTGGCTTTGTAAGTGACCGACTCATCCTTTTTCATCCACAAATCTTCTTCTGCGGCTTATCATGTAAACTCGTTAGAACCAGCGATGTTTGTCTTTCAGAGCGATGACAGTCTGGAGCACCTGTCCGCCGAAGAAAAGGCCTGTCTCATGTTTTTGGAGGAGACCATCGAGTCTTTAAACACCGAAGAGGACAGCGGGCTCTCTAATGACGAACCTGACCGACTGCCCTGCCCTGGCAGCCTTGCAACCAAACTGGCTGATCTGTCAGCCTCTATGAGCAAAACCAAGCTCAACGGTGAGTTAATCTCAGAGGACAGACGCCTAATTAATGATGCCCAGCAGTAGATCTTACAGACACTTTGCATTCCTCGCAACAAACGTGTTGTTTTGTTTCACAGGTTCCCAGAAACCCGCTTTTAAAGAGCCCATAAAGAAAGATGTTGAATCCAAACCCATGCCCAGTTACCTGGTTCCTACGCCACTGGTCATGGCAGGGAGTCCTCCCTGTTCTGTTCCCAGCACAAGGCAGCTCACCCGGGCAGACAAAGCACAGAGTCACCAGCAGACACACCCACCGGTACCTCTGGAGGTGCACGTGGTGATTCCACACGCCACAAAGCCCAAGGACCCCTCGGCCAGGACAGCTGAGGCTCCTCTACCCAGAGGACCTCTGTCCTATGACGCACTCGTTCATCTGCGGCGGACCGCCTCCACCAAGAAGACCCCTCTGTGTCCCACGGTTGATCACACAATAGATCTGGAGGAAAACCACGACGCCCCCAAAGAAAACCCAAACAGTGGAGATCTGCACGGCTCTAACAAATCCCACTCAGAGGTTTCCAGGTCTAAAGCAGGCCCCCCTGCTGTAGCACCCAAACCCAAATATACGCGTCCCAACATATCTGTGAAAACCCCAAACGGAGGATCCATGATGCCAGACGTCTCCTGCAGCATCTCGCATGCAGCAGATTCCCAGGTGGTGCGACTGGAGGCTTTGAAGAAGCTCGGCCTCCTGAGAGATCAAAAGCTGCCGAAGGGGGAAGTATCCCCTCAGCCTCCCGCCACATCTCCACCGTCTTTGGATCCAACACCGAACAGAATTGCGAGAGGTCCCTCCAATTGGAATCCAACAAGGAGCCCGTCCTTTTATTCTTCCCAAGCCCCCACAGAACCCACGGGCCGGCCCCTGCAGGGCAGCGCCAGCTTCCACCACCCGTCCAGACAGAGCCAACAGCCGGCGCCGGCGCCACGCCATCCGGCTCGAGGCAGCGGGGGGAGGGCCGAAGCTCTGGGGCGCTCGGCTAGCTTAGACACCGACGGGCGAACCTGCCCCCAGCCACAGAGCATCCCAGCAGCCACGTCTGTGCCCCCCCGGCCCAGCCAACTCAGTGGGGTACACCGTAGTGGTGGTGCCCGGAATGGGAGCCGACCGGAAGGAGGCCCTCCGAAAACTTGGACTCCTGAAGGAAGGGGGCCGGTAAACAAGCCGGAGTCCGTGCGGTGCCCAGAGGGAGCTGCAGGGTCCCGTCGGCTTGGAGAGGGTTTCGATATGAAGTGAGAACTCGCGGCAAAATAATTGAAAGGGAAACACCAGCAAAGACCATTCTGACTGTACATACCCACTGATTCAGGGGCAGCTCTTCCCTCCAAACTCATTACTACTGAAAACATGCCTTGCTCCTTGCACACCCCCGAAGTTCCTCCTGTTTATTGAACATTGACTGTAAATACCACCGAATCATCTCACTGTCACAGTAATGGTGAAGTCAGTCAGAGAGGATCCCTGAGAGGAAACAAAAGGGCACCAATGTAGGACAACAGCGTGTAAAGCTGTTATTGATTGTTTTAGATTCACAGACGTGCCTGCAAGTGATTTTTCAGGGAAAATAACTAGTTTCCGTGCTTTTTATTTTAGTAGTGAGAGGCAACATTTAAACAAACGCTTTGGGTGATTGGGCAGAGTTTTATGAACCATCTCCAGCATGTGATCCGGTTTTCCATCATGATTTCTCCTCTATGCGTGAGCCATGTGCTCTCACAAGGGTTCATTCTTAAACCTTTTTTTATATCAAAAACATTTTAATTAATTGTACAGTGAAATCTTTGCAAAGCCTAAATACAGCATCGCATTTTGCACCAAGGTGTCTTTTCTTTTATTTGCTGCCCACTATCCAAGCGTTACCATGGATACCCCATATTGATTGTTTAGAGTGTAATTTGATTAGCTTTAAGTGACCCGCGGGCTCTCCAGGCCTCTGCGCTCCCATTACAGGACAGCCATCAGCCACGCTGCTCATCTTACAAGCCACTCTGATGAGAAAGCCCGCTCAGCTGTTCCGTCATTATCCGATTAGCTTAAGCTCCACCTGCGTGCGAACGGAGCCGCGCGGCGCTTTCATTCGCCTGCTCTCCTGGTGTCACCAGGACGGCACGCCCGACACTCTCACTGCCATACTTCACTTACTGCTGGGTCACAGTTGTCGGTCATCATGCAGGAGGATTTCTGGATGGTTCGGGTTTGAGGGGCCCAGTATCCTGTAAGTCTCCACACAGCCCATAAAAAAAGTGTCACTCCCTAAATGAGGATAAAGAAACTGGGGCTGAAAAGTTTGGGGCAGAATGGATTGACATGATAGGTGCATCCACCAAAAAAACAAAAACATTTGTGATGAAAAAACTGAATCTCAGATCAGATTTATTGATGATTTACAATAAATGTACATCCTTTTGACTCAGATTCAAACGGTTTACTTATGTCATTACAAAGTGTCCAGAGCTGAGTCCATGTGTAACGTGAGATAAGTGGGTTCCCGGCAGCTTGATAACCTGACCCCGTGTTACCAGAGTTCCACCACAAACCTGTCCAGCACAATGCCTGAGGACGCCTTCACCATCATTGTTTTCAGATTAGAGTTCAGTTGAATAGGTTTCTTGTTGGAGAGTAAATGGAAAGCTGCTTTTGATGCAGGAGCAAATGTAGTTTAAAAAGAACCAACAGAAAAATACCAGAAATCGCCTTTCACAGAAGCAAACCTGCTTTTTTTTCCTTCTTCTTCTTTCTTTTGACAGTGCGCAGACTCCAGTCCTCCCAGGTGGTAGGTAGTGATCAGAAAACCCGCTCTGGCCGCTCACAGGCCCTCACTGTGGATGTGAGGCCTGCTTTTTTTACGCTTTGCTTTCCCATTGGACACTTGGACATCAAGAGACTCCAGGCGGAAGGGACGAGGCAGGAAGGGGTCCGAGCTGACGGGAGGGTTCATGGTGGAGCCGCTGACTGAGGGGCGGGGGGGATGTAGGGAGAGAAACCACCAAAATGTTGAGAGAATATTTCAGAAATGATTCATTCGCAACCATTCCTGAGTGACTGTGTTAGAGCTGTTCCGTGTCTCACCGTGAGCCTTTCCGCCGTCGCCGGCCAGCAGCTGGCTGGCCCTCTTTGACTTGAAGTAGCTGCTGGCCACATTCTCACTGTCCCTCCGATCCAGCATCTCCTTGTACCTGTCCTCTCCTACCTGCAAAGCCACACAGCGGTGAGCCAGCGCCTGCACTTCCAGCCGGGGGCGCCTTTTAATCCAGAGTCAGTCCTCTCAAACCTCCAGCTCTCCCGCGTCCGGACAGGACCCTTTGCGAGTTTGGAGTTTCGGAGCCATCGCTGTAAAAAATAAACAAAGATTCAGACAATATCTAAAGGAAGTATAGAAAAGTAGCTGCGGGGTTCGCCAGCGTCCCGACCTGAGGGCAGGGCCGTCTTCTGCACCGTCACTTCCGGCAGCCTCCACGTGGCGCCGTCCTCCTCCCACACGGCTTCCCTCTTCAGCCGGTCCAGGTTGCTGTAGTTGCAGTCGCGGCGCACCAGCGGCACCATGCGCTCCAGCAGCCCGCTGAGCAGCTGGCTCTCCCTCTCCAGCCGGCGGATGGTGGCCAGATAGTCGTTCCGCTCCACCTCGAACTCCGCCTGCAGGTCCCGGATCTCCAGCTTGGCCGCTTTCAGCTGCGCGTTGGTTCGGAGGGCGGGGCATTAAAAATATTGCACTTCATCCAGAGTAACTCACCGCTTCACTTTTGTGGGGCGAATCCAGGGCAAGGTGGTCCAAATGTTCACTGTACGCGTATTCGTAACAAAAACTATTTTAACAGAGCAAATATGTCAATCTCCAAAGAGAAAGAATAGCCTCGTTTTGCTAGATAAGAAAGTTACTGAAATACGCTCTGAAATATGGGCCAGATTCGATGGTTATGCGCCAATCTGGATAATTCAAATCTATTGTAAGATGAGAATACAAACATGGTCTTCAGCAGAATGTTTTGTATTTCATACTGTAGTTAACTGTACTCATTCCCATTATTAAGAAAGCGATAGCTCACCTTTCCCTGGGCTCTGAGGAGCATCTTTCTTTTGGCGTGGACTTCTTCCTGGATTGAGTCGTACACATCCAGCAGCACACTCTCACTCTCCTCGCCGTCCTCGGACAGAGCCACAATGAGCCGTTCTTTCCTCTGGTCAGCGAGGGTCTTCCTCTGCCGGTGCCTCTGCTGCAGCTCTTTGTTCCTGGCCTGTTCCCCTCCCACCACCTCTTTCTCCAGCTGCTGCAGTCTGGCCAGAGATGGAGGAATCGGGAGGAACGCAGCATGTTATGGTTGATTATCATTGGGACATTTAGATTTTTTTTAAGTCCTGTAAATGTGTAATGTTTATACTCCTCACAATGTATACGACTGAAAACCTGCTCTGTTGCTTTCAGCTTCAATGATCAAATTAAATACTAAAAATTGTGGTCTACAATTGGAAAAAAATTGAGCTGCAAAGCGGCCATCTTTTCCATCTGAATAACATCTGGTGAATATTTTAGAAACCGTTGTCTGTCTTAAAAAAAATAAAACCCAATCGTCACATGTTGCGTACCTTTCCAAGACGTTTTTGGGGTCCAGGGGTGTGGATGTGTCGCCCTCAGCTGACTGAGCGGCCCCGTTTCCACCTGGATCTCTCTGGACGGCGCCGGCAGCCCCGGGCACGGCAGACTGGCTCACCAACATGAGGGGGAGAAGTCATCCCACACGCTGGACCCGCGGCTGCTTTTTCACACTCATTTCAAAACTGAAACTCTCCCAGGGTTGTAGCGGACGACGGCGGTGGGCGATACCTTTTCCAGGGGGGCGGCTCCAGGCGAACTGCGGCCCAGGGGATCAGAGGCGGGGCTCGTACAGCGCGGGCTGGCTGCTGCGGGCAAATGAAACAGTTTAAAAAACAGCACAGCAAACGTTCAGAAATCATTTGGTTTGACTGGCTCTGGACGGGGCAGGCCGCTGTCTGGTACCATTCCTGGGCGCGGAGCTCCCCCTGCTGGCCTGGACCCTCTCCAGCTTTGACTCGTAGGAGCTCCGCAGAGCAGAAATGTCCTCCTGCAGTTTGGCCTTGGTCTCCTGCTCCGCATCGTACTCGGCCTGCAGCTTGGCCAGCTTCTCCTCGTACTCCTGCAGAGAACGGGGACAGGAATTCAACCCATAAATCGCCCGGTGCGAAGACAAAGCACGCACGGAAGGGAGGAGAAATGCGGGTGTGGGAAGGCTGTGTATTTGCCTCTTTAATCTTCTCTCTCTTTTCTCCGGTGGTGCTGGACTTTTGCCTCGTCGGAGCAGCTGGAGACCGACCACAAGAAGAGAAGAAAAAAAAAACATCCAGCTCTTGCAAGTGAAAGCTGTCTCAGTCTCTACATCTGAATCATTTCAAACATGAACAAGAAAAATAAACTATGGACTTACATAAACGGCCAGCGGTGCCCAGCTGGCCGGTGATGAGGGCTCGCAACCTCTTGATCTCCTCCTGATATTCCCGGAGTAAAGCGTCCTTGGGGTCCTCGTTGATCCGAGGCCTGTTCTGGATGCTCTTGGCCCGGTTGGCGTAGCGCAGCGTGCTCAGGCTCTCCTCGTAGTTGTTGTCGGCGGGGGAGAGGCAGGCGATCATCAGGGTGCGCGTGTTCCCTCCCAGGGAGTCCTGGAGGAGCCTGGTCAGCTTGGAGTCCCGGTAGGGGATGTACTTGGAGCGTCCGTCCACCAGGGCCGAGATGACGTTGCCCAGGGCGGAGAGGGACAGGTTGATCTTGGTGGCCTCGCGGAGTCGCTCCCCGGTGGCCCCCGTTTTGGACTGCCGCTCGCTCCCCGCCAGGTCCACCAGGTTGAGCTTCCCGGCGCGCAGACGGTCAGCGCCGTCCGCACCTGGGAGACGGACGGAAAAAAAACAGCTTTCAACCGTTATATTCTGCCCCCTCTCTTTCTTTCTGGGACCATTTAAATCTTACTGCGAGACATCCATCCAAACCTGGATTT
Organism: Menidia beryllina; assembly: GCA_013363375.1. Classification (NCBI taxonomy): domain Eukaryota; kingdom Metazoa; phylum Chordata; class Actinopteri; order Atheriniformes; family Atherinopsidae; genus Menidia; species Menidia beryllina. The sequence continues at coordinate 16,532,888 of JABUIW010000205.1, forward strand.
TTTAGCAGGACTCTTATGAGTTTATGGACTTTAATTAAATAGATATGCACAGGCTGCATACTTAAAAACTTTAGGGCGAGCAGGGAGCCTTTTAGTTTTTCCTAAAACATGTTTTTTTTAGTTTTTTTTTTTTTTACCAGTGCTGCAGATCTCCAAATGGATGGTGAAGATGGAGTGGGAGCGGGAGGAGTCCTTGTTCATCAGCGTGTATCCCACTGCCCGGTTCCTCCAGCCAAGCTCCATGATTCTCTCACACTCTCCCACGCTGTGCACGGTGTGCATGGAGAGGTCCCGCACGTACACTCCACGCTCTGGGTGCTCTTTCAGCTTGGTATTCGTCAGTCACAAAAAAAAAAAAACAACACACACACACACACACACACACACACACACACACACACACACACAAACCCTCGGTCAAAATCTGTCACGCTGTTCACACACCTTGACCTTTAAGGAATCATTTAAGTCACCATGGCAACATGCGCACTAAGTATTGTGAGGAGACATAAGCTGTCTGTGCAGCGCATGAGTTGGGTTTTGTAATTATTTTACTTGGCAGAGGACAATAATCCCTCTGGCTTCTCTTCTTACACACAGAGAGAAGCTTGATTTGTTTTCTGAAACAACAGAAACTAACCTCCATCCTCTGTTTAGTGTCGCTTCCCAGAAGATCTCGGATTTCTTCATTGTAAATCTCCAAGTAAGAGGCCCTCACAAGGAATTTGGCATTTTCAGCACACTGGCTTGCACACAAACATATAACACAATTATCCTCCCACCCACCGAATAAAGCCAAGACAAGTCTGGACAAAAAACTAGGAACATGGAGAAGACTTTTGGTCATACCTGAATGCTCTCAAATATGTGTTCAAAAGCCCTGGGGATGACGCCCCTCTGGGCTGCAGGCTCAGACACCCCCTGCATGGTGAAAGATTTGCCACTTCCAGTTTGTCCATAGGCAAAAATTGTGCCATTGTATCCCTCAGTGACACCCTGTAAAAGAAAAAAAACCCTGATGACAATGAGGTGTGCTTGAATGATGGTATCAAGTGACAAGTATGCTGGTTATGTAATGCGGAAAAATAAAAAAACCCTACCTCAACCAAAGCATATGCAATCTCGTTGTACATCTGCTCAGTTGTCTGATCGATGTAGTAGGTCCCATCGAAGGTGAACTGTTTGGGGGGCTCGTCTCCTGCCCCGGGTTTGGAGATGAAACACTGGCCGCGGTGCAGGTCCATGGACAGGATCACCTTAGAGCTGAGAGCCTTCTCCCTGTCATTCAGGGGCCTGCACCTGACCACCACCTTCACAGACTCTGACCCCATGTCTCCCACGTCACTCCACGCTCCAGCTGTAGATACCGAACAAAAAGGAAATTGTTAGACACACAATTAGCTTCTTCTGTCACATCCAAGCAGATGTGCGCCGCCAGCAGGGTCCCCATAAGCTAACACAACAATCACGTGTCCCACAAAACGGCTCGTATCAGGGCTGAAGTTATTATCCAGCATTCAAGATGTGAAATACTCTTTAAAAATCACACACAAAACAGATACGCAATTCTTTTAAACGGAGTGCCGACTGACCTGGTTAAATATCGTTCCGGGTCTTCCATACTGCTCCACTCACCACGACGGTATGAGGTTGCCAAGCAACCATAAATAACTGTAACTGGACGAAATTGTTTGGGAGGTCGCCATTTTATGGAGAGCTGAGACGGGTCAGAAGAGGGAGCCCAGAAGTGCGAAGCCTTCTGAAACTTGACCATTCAATTCACATTTTTGTGCCATTAATCACGAAGAATCCTTAGCGAACACTTGAGTCGTATTTTTCTCCGATTGGGTCGTTTTTTTCCAATATTTACCTCCACTCACAAAGTAGGTACATCTTTCTGTACATTAGGTTGTTCTATAATTACAAAAAAAAACATAAAAGAAATCAGGATTGAATACTGTCGGTGTAAACCACAAATGTTTTTTGTTCCACGGTTTAGTCATATTGATGAGACAGCAATGGTTCAGTGTGTGGACTAAAAAGAGAAAGTCCACAATTTATTGTTCAGCAGGAATTAAATATTTGGACATTGTTGGCTTAGACAGATAAACAGCATCATCCTAACATATCCTGCACAGGAAAATCCCAGCCACTCTTCTAAAATCCTTACTCTGAACTGTATGAGCAGTAAAATCCACACAACCAAGTCTTTAACTAGAAATCGAGGTCTGTACTGCAACTCAATTTCTAAAACAAAAACTGGAATATGTTGTGAGAGATAATAAAAAAATATTACAAATCGGAATTGCATCCACGATCATTTGGGAGGGGGGAAAAAAGAAGTTAGGGCTCGGCCATCACTTTCACAACACAACTTGAAGTCGTTAGTTTCACGTAAAAAACAATGACACCCTGATGCCTCACAGGCAAATATATAAAAACATTTTCAAATTTTACATTGAAAAACATAAAAGCAGCAAAACAGAACACCTTTGACAAATAAGTACCCCCGATAAAATGGTGCATATGATATTTACAATAAGTGCCAACACCATCAAAAGGTGCATTGTATTAAAGGTTTAGTTAGTGAAGTCTCATCACAACGCCACGTGATTTAAATGACCACAAGTGTCAAAAAAAAAAAAAATGCCTGTCACTTATTTTGCATCGACCCAGGTTGGCGGCCTCCATTCCCCAGCGACTCTGGTCAGTGTGTGCTTTTCGTTTTGACTCTGTTTGGGCTTCTGTGCAGCTTCACAGTGGGCTCAGTGTGGGCACTCTCCTCCCACTCGTAGCAGTGGTTCACCCGTGCACAGCTCAGCAGACACGGCAGCTCGTCCTGGGTCTCCGTGTAGTGGTCGATCAGCTCGGCAATTGAAGCGAACTCCAGCTTGCATTTCTAAAACAATAAGAGATAACAAGAAATTAAAGGAAGAATCATTTCGGTGTTGGCAGCGTTGAAGTGTTCTGTGGACATCTTTGGGCTTTTTCACTGAAAGCTGAAGTCTGTTCTAACTGCAGGCCCACACTCCTGACATTGGGATGCATCATGGTTGTCAAGCCCACTTCTTCTGAACTGTAAACATCACAGAACTACAAAGACACATTTGGTCAATGACTCACTGGGAAGCCAAACTAAAGAACACACTGTTGGTTTTTGATCTTTGGAAATAAGCTGGAGTCTAAATGTTTCCATTAGAAAGCACATATCTGGACTCAACAGCTCAATCGGCATGATTTGGGTGTTTAGAAAATCTAAAATAGTCACTTTTCACATCCCCTCTCTGCCATTAAACAATAATCTGCCAGAAGATGACAGTTACCTCGAGAGAGAATTTCCCTTTACGGGTGTTTTCTAGGAGGTGGGCGGTCAGGCCGGACGGGAGGCGAATGATGAGGGAACCGCATTTGGGCTTTTTCGGGTGTGGGCAGAGAAGGTACGATCCCAGGACGTCATCTGCCAGGAGGGAGTAGCTGCTGTCACTGCAACAGCAAGAAGAAAAAAAGAAAAGCTCTGATGTGTGGACAGGAAGAAGGAATCGGTGCAGGCGCTGCGGGCACTCACGCTGCGATGCCAGCCCAACACCACACAGCTTGAGCCAGAGCTTCTTCTGTCTCGGCCAGGCTGGGAGCCCGGGACCGCTTGGCTGGTCTGTGTTCTGGATCCTTTCCTGCAAGCAGAGGAATGATAGTAAATACAGATTTGCTTTCATGCAAATCTGTATCTGTTTTTTTTTTAAAAAACACCAGCTGTGTTTGTGTGGAAAGGTCACCAATGTGATCTCAATTCAGTTACAGGAGACAGCCCCCCCCCCCAAAAAAAAAAAAGTTATAAAATAAAACAGTGTTTTCAAGCATGACATCAACAGTAGAGTGAGCGGGAAGCAAACCAGTGGGGAAAAAAAAATCTATCATGGTGGCCCGTGTGAGAGGACGTGATCCACGTGGCACCTCTGTGTTCCCAGCATGCCTCTGAGGGCGGTGCTTTACCTAATCAACTCTCTGACCCTGGACAGCGCTCTGTGAACGCTCGGCCCACCTTGTGAGGCGCCCAGTCGCTCCTGAACGCCGCGCTGTTTGAGCGGCGTGCAGGTGAAAGAGCGGTAAGCGCCCGAGCGCAGCCCTTTGGCGCGGATGACTTTCTTGCGCATCAGAGACGGAGACGAGGCGGGAAAGACGTCGTCTTGGCTGTCGTCGGAAGGTTTTTGAGATTTCTGGAGAAGAAAAAAAAATACTTAAAGGAACAAAAAAAAGTCTGATCTTTTTAAGTGAAGGAAAAGATGGAGGCAGGGGGTTCCGAACCTTTGAGCCCATCAACAACCCCTGAAAAGGAGCTCTTCGAAAGGAAACCAGGGCGCTGACGCTAAGGGGGAAGCCGTGGTTGAGCAGGGAGGGTTTGCGACGGGGCGCGGCGCCGGCCGCGTCCTCCTGCGCCTCGTCAGGATGCTTCTCCAGGTACGACAGCTGGAAACAGCGGCACAGCAGCAGGTTCAGGAACTGGGCCTGTGAGAGGAAACGGCGAGCAAAGAGGGACAGTTAAAACCAGTTCAACGAGTTCTGGACACCATTGGCCAGCGGGACAAGTTTGTGCCGTTTCAGAGGGAAATCAAGAAGCATTTCAGCCACAAACCGAAGACACTAAAAAAAATGGAGAATCCTCCGTGTGCCGTGCCGGTTTGGAAATATCTGGGACTGTTTGACTTCCTGTTCAGACTACAAGTTGTCATCCGGAGGGACCAGGGTTAGGGTCAGTTGTCCATCTGCTGTCTGTTGTTGTCTCGTGGGGCCGTTCAATAAATAAAAATACCCTGTTTACTGGAAGGAACCAAGATCCTCAAGCTGGCCATTCTAAAACAAACTTTTCTTTAACTTTCCATCAGTTGAACGACTCGGGCAGCAGGACACATTGTCTGTGCCGAACTTCTTTTTTTTAAAAATCCGATTGCTTAGCCAATGACAAAAAACCGAGCTGATGGATGAGTGTGTCAGTGGGAAAAGGCCTCAGCCACGCCACCGTCCCCGCCTTTTGACAGCCGTTTTCTTCAGTGACAGCGCGCCCTCGCCAAGCAGCGGAAAGGTTTCTAACCGTCTCTGGAGGCCTCTTACCGCTCTGGCATGCCGGGCTTTGAAGACGTGGCAGTAGAGCTGGGCGTCGGGGCTGCCGGGGTTATGGGAGACGAAGGCAAACTGCGCGTTGGCCGGCTGGGCGGTGGACAGAGAGACCCGGCGCAGAGCGTGGGCCATCAGCAGGGTCTGGAAACGGGAAGCGGGACGCTCCGGTGAGACCGAGGCCGCTTACAGCAAAGGCAGAAACTATCCGCCGCGCTCACCGTCTCGTCCTCGTTGTACATTTTCACGCCTTTAACGGAGAACTTGAGGGACACCGGCCGCCGCCTCCTGCATCCCTGAATGAAAGCGACCAGCAAGCCCCTGAGTAATGAACTCATATAAAACAGGACATAATTGGCAAAATACTCACTTTGAGGGACTTCAGCTGTCTGTGCAGTTGCTCTATCTGGTCATCCAAACAGCAGTCATCCACAGGAAATGAGCCCACATACTTGACCAGTGAAGACATAACAAAAAACACAAAATTATACTACAGTAGAGATTCAAAAGCAAGGGGGGGAAGAGAGAGGAAAAAAATGATGCAGCTGGTTTCAGGACATACCTCTGCTGATCGTGTCACTGTACCATCTTCTCTGACCGGTGCCTCTCCCATGCTGCCTGTTTTTCCTGTAAAACCAGACAGCAACAGGACCTCAAATCTCAAGAGGTCGAAGACGAGGTCCAGAAATAGAAGAAACCGCAAACATTTCGAAGGGAAAGCAACGGAGTCCATGTTAGAAAGACAGCAAAGTCCCCCTGAACATGGGCTGTCGTTCACCTCGGAGCCCACCGGTAGGCCAGGAAAGGCTCGTTAATATTTAGTTAATTAAGTCCAGGGCTGTTTTCGCAACGCTATTTTGCCCACAGCTGCGCCGTTTGGTGCACTTTCGGAGCACGAAACTGCGCTTAAAGTCCCTTCTAAACACGACAGAGAGAGATAAAAAGAACTTTAACCTCTCCCCAAGTCCTGAAAATCCACGGCGTGACTTAATTAGACGAAACTTTCGCGGGGCTTCCGCCCCCACCGTGCACCGGGACGCCCAGCTCCGAGCCCGGGTTCGACGGTTTAAAAAAAAAAAAAGCTTCCAACTCACGGGGGGGGCTCGTCGGAGCCCTCTCCCGCTCCACCTGTTTTTTTTCCCCCTCACACCGAGCGGCGGACAGCGGACCGGCTCACCTTTTTTCACCCGCGGCGGCTCAGGTGTGCAGCTGGCGCGAGGCGGGGCGCGAGAGAGGAGCTCGAGGAGGGGAATGGAGGGCGCGAGGATGAAACTTCTCTTCCAAAGATATTGACATTCAGCGGAAGGTGACGCGGGGGGAATCACGTAAACCCTCCCTCTCCAAGCTTTTTTTTTTCAATCCTGTCCCAGCTCCACACACATTCCCATTTATTGTGCAACACAAGGCCGCAGAACACACCCAGAAGTGGAAGAAGAAAAAGGAAAGTCCAAACTGCGAATAGTTCTGGTTAATGCACATATACTTGTTAGATGACTATATTAGATTAAAAATCATAGCATTATATACTGCTTTCCAATATTTATCTTGTTGGAAAGCTGTGGAATGCAGAAGTTTTTGTGTCAATGGATCACACACAACTAAAAAAAAATCAACACCAAATAAACTGGGACACTGTAAAAAAAAAGAAAAGAAAAGAAAAACAGAATGCATGTTTGCAAATGACTTAAACCAACATTTTATTTACAATCCAAAACAAAAAGAATATATGTGTGAAACTGTTGCCTTATAATTTGTCAAGAAAAAGTGTTCATAACTCATAACTGTGACAACATTTGAGATATGCACTCAGAAACTAGTGGTACTAACAAGACACAGCTGGAGGAACATGTTGCAACTAATTAGGTTTGTTGTCAAAAGGCTGAAAGCGCTAAAGAGCACCTTTTAGGGGCAGAGTCTCTCAAAAGTAAAGATTGAAGAATTCCAATAATAAAAATCTACATATGAGGACCTGTTTCTGAAGAATTTTGTAAATGTAGCAACTCTTTTTGCTAGAGAAAATTGGGTTGCTGGTTCAAATCCTAACTAAGAGCCTTCTTAGTGAAGTCTGCATATTCTATCTGGCTTTCTCCCACATTATTGGGGTCTAATTTTTTAAAGGAGCGACTGTGAGTGTCATTACTCTGCATTGCCCTGCGATAGACTGGTGATCTGTACCCCACATATTGCCCCATTGAAGCAGGAACTTGTGACCCTACTATGAAGAAATCAAGAAATCAAAACTTGACCAACACAGACACTTTAATCCCAATCATTACTTTCTCTTGGGTGAAAATGCCAGCTACTGGACATCTAAAACAGCGACTCCAGACCAATTGGATAAAATAAGGCCAACACCAGAGTCTTTGTGAAAGCTTTCATCAGAACAATGACCCCGTTTATGGTGTGAATACTAAATGACTGCTCAGTGGAGGAAAAGCGGGGCCCTGTTATGTACCGCCTCTTTCCTCCTTTCCATAAGGAACAGGTGAAAATTTGGAAACGACATTAAGGCGTTTCATCTGCATGAGAAGGTTCACGGTCTGACTGTGTGTAAACATTAAAAACTCATGCAAAGTCTTGATCTGAAAAGTATCCTGTAACAGGAGGGGCAGTTAGATAAAAGAAAGGGTAGTAAAATCTGGCCACATTTCCCGGTGACGTGTAGCAAAGAAGAAGTAGAAAGTTGAAGTGTATTGAAATACGAGTACACGTGCACATTTTCTGTGTACTTGCACGAGCTTCTCAACCAGGTGAGCAGATCTGACTCCGCTCTGCTTACATTCAGGCAGAAAAAACTCGATTATAGATATTTTTATGGTTACGTTACAAATATTTGGTGACTGGGAAGGAGACTAATTTTACGACACACTTTGGTCTGATTAAATATTCGCGTCCCGAAAAATTTAAACAGAAAAACAGATTCGTTAGAAAAGTAACAAATCAAAGTACATTTTTCTCTGGGGTTAAAATAATGATTGCAGACTAGACTGTAATTACCACCTTGCAGCTGATTTTCCACCACGTTCAAACATGTCTCACTGAATCGGGATCCGACCAAAATGTGAAGCTGCTGAAAACCTTCAAACCAAAACTGCCTCTGTTCAGGCTGAAGCTGGCACTTGTGGACGGGGCAGAGCCAAAGGCTTTCAGATATGAAACTGATGTTTCAGGAAACTGCATAAACGGTCTTGAAAATGATGGCCAAACCACGACTACGCACAAGGAAATGAATAAAACACAACAAACTTACAAATATAGCCATTTTATTAATGACTTGGAAAAAGCTTAACAACACAAGGAATACATGCATGCAGGGTATGTATGAGCTATTATCCTCCTGGATCTTATTCACACCACATGTCTGATCTTTTGGTACTAACGGCTGTGAAGCAATAAGATCGGTTTAACGCATACGCTTGCTTAAACACATCGAGAGGTTGTCTTTTCCTGAAAAATGAATACTAAGTGTTTTGCCCTTCGTTAAATCATCAACATGGTCCTGCAGGCCTCTGGGGATTTTTTTCTTCTAGAAAAGTAAATGATATTAAGGTTAACTATATTAAAATGAATAAATATGGATAACATTTAAGATTTTTTAAAATTTTCTACTGCGTGGCCAAAGTGTTGTTACTTTATTCTAAGACAGAGTGATCCACTTCAGATCTGTCTTTTATAAAGGGGCAACATTAGTAACTCCTCAACCCAAATTTTAACTTTAAAAAGGAGACACTCTGCAACCCTCCGGTACACAGACCTCTCTTCAGTCGAGATTAGGAATGTGTGCTGGCAGCACCTACAGACAGCAGATGAGGAACAAATGAAAACAGAAGTCACTACATGGCTCTAGTTACAGGATGCTGGGTGTTGCTTTACTCTCCGGGCTGGCAGTTTGAACGGCAACACTAACCCAGCGCTCTCTACGCACCGTCGTTAAAAAGGAATTTCAGAAATTCTCCAAAGTACGGCTAACGTAAGTGGAAGGATAACGCCCTTGTTCTACAATGGAAATAAAAAAAAACAAAAACAACCTACGGCTCCTTAAAAAAAGGGAAGAAAACAATGATAAAAACCGAGCACTGAAAAGAAGCGGCAGACTGCTGCAGATCCAGCGCAGCCCAGTTTGTGGGGGCCAGCTCTGGGCTCAGTGCTTCCCTCGCTTGGACTTTCGGGCCGACTGCTTTCGGCCTTTGGCCTGTTTTTTTGCCTGGGGCTGCTTTGCGGGCGACTGCACCGGCGCGGACCGTCTGGACCCGCCTTTGGCTGCCGGCTTTTTAGCTGGGGGCTCTTCGGGGGAAGATTCTTCGGACTCGGACCGCCTGGACCTGCCCTTTGTCTCCTCGGGGGAGGTCTCTCTGGTCAGAGGTCTCCTGGACCCCCTTTTGGCCAGCTTCTTGACGGCTGGGGTCTTGGGCTTGCTGGGAGGCGCGCCTTTCTTCACCGGTGTGGCTTTAGCTGCCGGCGCCGACTCCTTCTTGGCCGCCGCTGGCTGCTTCCTTCCCGATCTCTTGGCCGGAGGCGCGGCTTTCTTGGCGGGAGGCGTCTTTGGTAGCGGGCGTCCCTTGCTTTTAGCTTTCGTCTGACTGCTGCTCCGGGACCTCTTGGTGGGTGGAGGGCGGCGAGCCTTGGGTGGAGGTCTCTTTTGGGATTTCCTACATGCGTTTTCAAGTTTTAGTAGAATCATTACCATAATGAAACTGAAATACACATACGACAAAAGCAGAAGAAATGGCACCCACCTTCTACGAGCAGGAGCTTCATCCTCTGACGACTCCTCTTCCTCCGACTCCTCTTCCTCTGACTCTTCCTCATCTGAGGAGTCAGCTACCTTCCTCCGTTTGGGTGGTTTCTCTGGAGTCTCTTTGAACTTGTCCGGATACAGGATAGTTGGGCTAAAGAGAGACAAATCGAATGTATTTGTCGCAGGTTTCACCTTTCAAACAGCTCAGTTTGCTTTATTTGTGGGCATTTTCTTCCACGCAGCCTGAAAACAACAAACGTTGGCCCCATACCTCGGGTAGAAGGGGAAGGAGAGCTGGTAGGTTCCTGTGAAGCCGTGACCGGTGATCTGCTCCATCCAGCCCAGAACTTTGCACTTTTTCAAGGTCCTCCGCAGATTTGCCACTAAACAAGAGAACGGCAACACGTTTGGTCTACGTGAAAAAAAACTCTTCGTACAGAAGAGTGACTTCACTTTTCTTCACTCTCCATTGATGGACTACTGAGTTAGAGGTTTGGAAACAGCCTGATGAGCTGCGCAGGTTGGAGTCTTCCAGACATTCAGCTCCATCACAGCAGGTGTGTTTCCACCTCAGCCAGCCTGAGCCCGCGGGGTCTTACCTAACTGGTTCTCCCTCATGTCCTTGTTGGCGTCTACTAGATATTTGCGTAGAGATGTGGTGCTGCACGTTTTGGGCTCGTTCATGGCTGTGATGGCGACTGTGATGGCGTCTTCCAGGATGCCGCCCTTCGGCAGGGTCTTGTTGCCGGGGCGCTTCAGCTGCGACATTTTAAGACAAGACGTGACACAGAGTCGGCCGCAAACATTGATCAACCAGAATCCTGTCTGTTAGAGCGTAACAGAGAGAGCTTTTGCTCATCCCCCAGCGGGAGAAACTCAAATAATTAGGTGCCAGGCTCTGACGGACGGAGAGCCATTTGTTTGGCTGAAGAACCAAAATCAAACGGGTTTGTAAGAGACAGGCAGTCTTACCTGAAAAGTCCCCCGGGCCCCCTTCCCAGTGATTTGCTCCAGGTGTCCTTTCTCTACTGCCTTCACCAGGGCGGTTTTCAGGACATCAGGCCTATGATCAGACCACAGTTTGTGAATGCCACAGACCTGAGAGAAGCTTTCTATTGTTTCTGCAGGCAGGATTATCAGGTAAATCTTTCTAATGACATCCTAAAAAATCTTTCTGAAATGAGTGCTGGCAAATAGATACAAGTTTAATTCAGCATAGCTGTAGATAGATCTTTTTGGGGGGAGTAGAAATTAAGTTCAGAATAAAAAAACAACATACAATTAAATTCATTGTTAAAACAAAGCAAAACTGTCATCAACAGGAAAGTGGACGTAACAGGAAATATTAGTTAAATGAAAATAAATTTGTTATCACTGGTTAAAGTTTAATTAAATTACTTTTTCCCATGAATACATTGAGCCTATTGCGTGCACCCATTTTCCATCATTAAAAAAAAGTGTTTTTCAGGTTTTTAATATTGCACAAGCATTGCAAAAGTTTAATTAAATGGATGAGAATAATTAGCGGGCTCTCGGCTGGAGAGCAGCTTGCTCTGTAATACCTGTTTTCAATGTTGAAGCTGGGGAAGTGCTGCTCTAGGTACTTCTTGATCAGGTTGTAGGAGGCCTCTTTGGGCTCACAGAGCCGAGTGATGATGAGAGGAAGGGCATCTCCCAGACACTCCTGCTTCTGGCCGGCTTTCTGCAAAAGGACATTACCAGACTTAACGCGTGAGCCCATCCTTGCTTTCTTCCAATAAAAGCTGGGGGCAGTCGCCTCTGATGGGACCTACCTTTGACTGAGGAGGCTGCTTTCCCATGGCGAACGTTCCCGAGAGGCCCTTGCCCTTCAGCTGTGAGGAGGACAGAAGCAAACGTCAGCAAACTCTGGCTATTTCAAAGTCAAAGAACCCAACAGGGCAGCACGGGGGAAGCGGAGAGCCCTCACCTGTTTGATGCTGCCCTTCTCCAGGTGTTTCTTCATGGCTTTCTTTATGAGAAACTTCTTCTTGTTCAGCTCCATGCCCGGGTACTTCTTCAGAATATACTTCATGAGTGATTGGAAGGAAACCCCGGACTTGTCGTTAAAAGACTGCAGGGAAACAGACGAGAAGTCAAGCGGACGCCTAAAAACGGAGAGCCAGAGCTGCCGCCGGGCCGGCTCTGGGGGGGAAGCGCCCGACCCGTACACACCGTTAAAGCCTCGATAAGGATGTTATCCACTTTTTTCTGCGAGCCTGCATAGTTGGTAACGGGAATGTTTTTGTTTGCGGTCACGCTAGCCCACGCAGGAATGGTCCGCTTCACCTTCTTGGCTTTGGATTTCTCGTACTTGTAGCCATCCTTCATCCTGCCGCCAGAAGGAGCACAACAAGTTCAGTGAAGTGGGCCGGTTCTCGGTGAGCGATATTTCACTGTGATGGTTACCACCCCTATGTTTATCAAATCCTCACCTTAGTAGGAGAACATAGCAGTGTGTTGCGCACTGTCCAGCCGCGCAGTCCTTGCATTTGTCACTTTGTCCATTTGTCACCGGCGGGAAAGACAAAATCAAGTTTCAGAACATCTGTCTTTATGACCACCATGGCAACCTGACCCTAAATGAACTGCAGTCCCTCTGATCTGTGGGCTGAAACATGCTAGCTAAGGTCTAAGAGAAAATAAGGCGGAGGCCACTTCATTTTTACGTGGAGCCTTCACAACACTGCCATGATTCTCATGTGTTTTGATCTTTTCTTTAAGTACAAATTGTTTCAAAGTCTTGAGACTTTGGTTTGTGCTCACGATAAGGCTATATCTTCTACATATTTGCTATATCGTCTCCATTCTGAAACACTTTCTCTTCACTCAGAGGTGCTGCTATCTCTTGGATGACAAAAATTGAGGAAGAAGCCAATAAGCCTGCATGTCCGCCTGTCTAAAGCTGATCACCACACAGAATACTGCTGGTGCACGTTATACTTTTATGAGCGGACAAATTATGAGCTTGTTGTCTAAATAAAAAAGAAAAAGATGGGGGGGGGAAGGGATTGAAAGAGCCTTTTAAACATACAGCTCAAGGCTGTTTGGTTTGAGTTTAAACTATGGGCTGAAATCATCCGTCTTCTCTTGGACTACAACACTGGGGCACACCTTTCTGATAGCTAGTGTGCAGGAGTGTGGCTGTGACAGGTCACATCGTTGGAAATGCAACACCGCAACCAGGGCAGAGGCAGTCTGCTGTCACCCAGCAGAGGTAAGGATAATATAAACAGGTAAAAGTGCTATCAAAGTGAAATATCGCAGCGTTTTCACTTGCACACCAGGCCTCTGTTGCAACTTACTCTTTCTTCCCGTCTCCCTCGCCTTCTTTCTCGGCGGAGACGCCTTCGTCGGCCTTCTCCCCATTCTCCGTGGGCTCGGCGTCGCCCTTTGCCTCATCTTCCTCACCCTCAGCCGGTGCCGCCGACGGTGCTGCCTGCTCCTCGTCAGCAGAGGGCGACTCCTCGGAGGAGGCTTCCGGTTCTGTGGGGACAGTGAAAACAAAGTAGAGACACAACTACAATGCACAGGGAACTTTGTTGCCCAATTGCATCTGTGCCTTCAATGCGCATTTACATTTATATAGCTTTAACGTTTCTGTTGTGTACATCTACTTATAAACTGGAAGTGCGACGTGTAACTATCAATGTAAGACCAATGACTTATCAGGTCAAATGTAACATGTTGTAAAACTTCTCAAACACACATCCAGTTCTCTCCAAAGGTCATTAAAACTCTCCTGGAGAAGCACCAGATTTCTTTGTGAAGGATTGGAGTGAGAAAACATGGGGGATGTGGCGTGATGAGATGGACAGTGTGTGGCAGTGGGTTATCCCGTAATGACCGCAGTGAAATCTGTCTGTGGCGATGGTGCGTTCACGGGTCCAGGTGGTTCGTGTGGTCAGCGACCCCAGCCTCACCTTTGTCTGCAGCCGAGGAGGGGGTCTTCTCCTGGGTTGGAGTGGCCGCTGTCCGGCGAATCGGCATCACAGCAGAGTTACCTGGACACCAGGAAGACTCATCAGCACCACAATGCCCACCCCCCTCTTTGTTTTGCTTATTTTGTATGTATGTATGCGTGGTTCAAATGAGGTACTGCCAAACCCACTCCATTCATTGAGGCCCGTTTTATCAACCGAAGAGGAAAGATGCATTTAGGTAAAACGCAAAGCTCCGCAAAGACCTGCCGTTTGGAACCAGTTTCAACCATGTTCGCACGAACCAGAGCACGAGCTGCTGGAATTTTTTCGCCAATTTCGCCATTTTGTCCGTCGGTTTAGGAACACAGTAATGGCGTCGCACAAGGCAGATGAAATTCATTTCAGCTGAATGGAGCAAGAAAAATAGCCGCAAACAGCGACTTTTTCCAGCTACGACTCAATGCAAGAACGTGTTTTTCAAACCGAAACTCTCTCTGCGAATCAAACTTACCTTTTACGTATCGCGAAAACCTTAAAGACTTTAGAGTAAATTTCTGCACGATCCTTTATTTCGATTCCTCCGCTAACGAGCCCCGCCCAGCTTGGACCGCTGCGAACGTGCAGCGTCACGCGGCACGTCTGAGGATTCCCAACGTGGCGCGACGGTTCAAAAACAAACAACGAACCTGTTAAAAACAGAACCACGGTTCCAAAATAAGAAACAAAACGACGGTTTAAAAAACAACAACAGAACGACTGTTCACAAACAAAAAACAAAACGACAGGTTAAAAACAAACAATAGAATGACTATTCGAAAACGAACAATAGATGACGCTAGAAAAAAACAAAAAAAGTACGTTCAAAATAACAAAACAGGAAGTTAAAAAACAACGACAAAAGGGTTCAACGACAAACAAAACGACGGGGAAAACAAAAAAAGGGACATTTCAAAATAACATAACGGGACGTTCAAAACAGACAAAAAGGGGTTAAACAAATCACGACAAATGGGTTCAACAACAAACAAAAGGACGGGAAAAAGACAAAAAAGGTGAAAAACAAAAGACAGCCATTCAACCAACAAATGAACAGCTCAAAATGAAAAAACAAAACAGTGTAGAAATCATTTTAAAAAATATATTTGTAAAACAAAACAACCAAAGAGCAAAATCTCACCGTATTGGCTAAAATGACAAACAAAACATACAACAAATTTTCATGGCTCCAAAAGTGCAAATTATCCGTTTTCTCCTCCCGATAGTACTCAAACTATTTAGGAAAACTAACAAAACGGTGCAATGTAATCTCAATCTTCAAAGTAGACACATAACACTATTTTAGGTTGAGATTTAAAGTATAGTTCAAATATCTCCTGCAGACTGTATTTCTCCTATTAAAAAATATTTGTTCTTTGACCTTAGTGAATCAGATATCAGTACCATATTTGAACTCTAAAACTAACAAAAGCTGTCACTTCAGAAAAAAACAACAAACGTATAACCTACTTATAAAGGGAATACAGTCTGTTGAGCCTCCAATAAAATGATGCTATTCAGTGCAGTGAAAAACCTGAAAATCTGAGAAGTTTTGATCTGTGCAGTCAAAGCAACAACGAAAGAAACCATTCGTGGTGAGTTATACCGACCACTCAGGTCAGACTATTCACCAAGATTTTGTCATTTCTTGTCATGAGCTTTAATTGCCTCCTCTGCTCACAGTTAATTCAATCAGGTCCGTCCATTCATCGTGATCTTGATTAGTCTTTGTGTCCACAAAACAGTTGGCTGTGGAACATTTGATCCATTCAAAGGCTCATCAAGCTGAAAACAATTCAGATGCAGAATTCAGTGAAAAGCTTGGATATTTTTGGTAAATTTTCTGTAGATAAACTTCAAACGTATCAACCAATGTGTAAATAAAGGTCAAAGACATGTATAGTGCTTTTTACATGTGACTGCTTAGACTGTGGATCACATACAAGCAGAAAAAGAGGTGAAAAATGTTTCAGAAGCCACATTTTTTGGGAAAATTCACTGTGGTGAAAGACGCTTGACGGTTCAGCCAATCAGACCTGATCCCCACTGCTGCTCCTCAAGCTCTTCTTGGACCAAAACAGGAACACTGAAACACCATTTAAATTCATTCATCACTCACCACTGATCAAGCAGACACACACACACAAAAGAACCCTTGACGCCACTTTCCCCAACGGTGAGAAGAAAAAAGTAATGAGAATTGGCACTTTTTTTTTTTTTAAATACATTTTTCGTCTTTAATGTATTTACAAGCTTTAATCTGCTCTGTAGGTCTTAAGTATTACAAGCATCTGAAGTTCAGCGACCCTGGCTGTTTGCTTTAAAGTTGCACTTTTGCTCATTTCCGGGTTTGTTCGTCTGCGTTATGTTACAGTTCGGATTTGCTTTGTGGATGCGTACTACGGCTTCTCATGAGGTGCACGTTCATATCAACTCAGGGCAAGTCAAGGCTGAGGGAAACACTTCCTGGTTATTACAAGATAACCTTTGACCTGGAAAAAGCGTTATAGTTCCTTTTTTTTTATTAACTTCTGTTTTTCCCTCTTATCTCTGCTTCCCCTTCATCCCAAAATAATTTTGTTTTTACCCTGTTTTCAACCAAACTGTGAAATCCAGGGAGGATATTCATCTCTCTATTATTCTGTTACTATAATTAATTATATTGTTATTTCTGTTGTGTTCTCCTTGTGAGCATCTGCAAATGTTAAATAACTTTCATATTTGCAGTCCTTAAAAAAATAATAAATTAAAGAGTCCAGAACCTATGTATCTTTTAAGTCTCTTCTTAAAAAGTAACAAAAGAAAAGTAAGTTAAAATTTAAAACAAAAATATTTTCTATGTATGATACAGGTATTTAGTGCTTCCACTGTTGGAATCCAAACTCAAAATGGCGGCATGTCGCAGAACCGTACCGCAGAAAAAAATTCCAGCTGTAAACATGTCGTCCTGTCCGCGCAGCCATTTTGAAAGTTTGCTCTGCTGTTAAGGATGCAGTTCTACTGTGTCCAGTCCCGGGTGTCGCCCTCGTCAATTATCCTCCGACTCCTCCTCCGCCTCCCGCAGCCAGGTGAAGAAGGCCGTGACAGACTTGAGGGCCACACCTTTACCCTGCTGCTCGGCAGGGTCTTTGCTCGTCTCCCACTTGTAGAAAGCGTCCTCCGAGATGACGTCCTCGTCATACAGACAGTCAAAGAACATCCGGAGAAGGTCTGATGGGGAGAAAGAGGCACAGCCGTCACCTCTCCGCACACTCACAGGACATTAAACACCAGAGTACATCAACAAGCTGCTCTAGCTTTGCTTTACAGGCAAAAGAAAGCATTTGTCTTGACATCAAGCCTCCTTCAGACTTTGTTTTCATCGTTCAGATGAACGGTAAGCCGTCAGGTAAACAGACAGGTGTAACACCACTTTAGAGGTTAATTAATTCAGACCTAAGTATTAAAACATGAACAGTTTTTGAAGAACGTTGTAAATCACAAGTATTTTCAGAAAAAAAAAACTACATCCTTATGAAACTATAAATCAGAAATACAACTAATTTAAAGGGTAAAATATTCAAAAGGTAAACAATTTCATAAGTAGGTCCAATATTTTCTATTAAAAATGGTGCTCTGTGCTTTCTTAGAGATCTATCATATATATTTCTAAGACTTCATTTGATGGTTCATAACTTTCATCACCTCTTTGGGCATCTTTTTGCCCCTCTCTCTTTAGTTTAGAGGTTGTGAGGATAGTTTTCAGCCTGACATAAAAGCTAAAACTCTACTATTCAATCCCATTCACCGCTTTATTTCAAATTCAGCGGAGTGATGCACAGAAATATAAAACGCTACCCAAAACATTAACCTGACCTCAGTCAATTCCTAAAAATGATTGAACAAAAAACTGTCCCTATTGTTCTTGAGAGGTTTAAGCTTATTTACCTACTTCATTCAGTACAAAGAGAGATTTAAAAAGAAAAAAAACACCCCCTTGCTAACCAATGGCTACAAACATACACAAACGACTCTCACGACTTCCTTTGGGACCAACACTTGAGCTGAGACGCGTGCGTGGCTGTGAGTTTAGCTCTGCGTCTGCACTTACTGGGAGGCTGATCGAGGGCGACGATCAGCGCCTGAAGTGCATAAAGTGCTTGCAGCTGTCGCTCAGTGTCTGAGTTAAGGTACTTGAGTAATACTGGCAACCTCCTCTGGATGATGGCCGTATCCACTCTACAGCTGGTGTTGTCATCTGCGGAGCAAAGCGGGAGGAAAAGCGCTCTGAGTTTGGCGAATTCTGCGCCCGGCGGCGATGTGCGAGAGCAGAGGAACGCCTCCTCCAGGTGGTGGTGGCGGCGGTGGGAGGGGCTTACCTTTCACTGCCGCCTTGCACACAGCTGTCATCAAAGCCCTCAGGAAGGGAGACGAGCTCATCTGAGACTCGTCAAGGTTTGCCTGCGAAACAGAGGGAAAAAAGAAAACAAAAAGAAACAGCACACTGGTTTAAAACCTGTTAGCTTCGGAACGATTGGAAGGAAAACCTCAACGTGTCAGAGGGAGCTGATGCCTAGCACTGCGTTTGGGGCTCAGAGAAAGAGGAGGACGTCCTCCATCCTGAACTCCACCCTGTCCCTGAGCCTCCAACTTACAACACCGATAGTGAGTTAAGTGGGAAAGTGGCAAATGGACAGCACCCATAGACACTTCCACCCCCGCACAGTGAGCACCCTCGACGGGTTCAAACCACCAGCGTACACCCACCTGAGCCCATGCTGTTCATAATGTATTAAAACCGTCTAAAACTTCAGTGTAAACTGAAATGGAACTATTACGAGGAGTGATACCGAGTGGGAAAAAAAACAGGAATGCATCATATATGAAATAACAAGCATTTAATCATAAAACCAGCTACTCGGATGTTTGATGTTGGTGCTCACACCTCAACCCAGTCAAAGATCTGCTCATCACTGGCCATGTCCTCCAGGAGGAGTCTTTCTAGCTGCTGGTTCAGCTCCTCAGGAGACAGGATTCTTTTGGGCTCAACTGCCTCCTGAGCGGAGCTCTCGGGCTGAAGGAACTGGAGTTTCTGTTTGTGTAGAGACAGGAGGGAGGAGCGCGTCATTGATAAATAGAAAAGCCAAGAAGGTGGAGAAGACGAACAGTGACGATGCAACGCGGCGATCGCTGAGAGGCTGGACTGAGACTTTTCTGTATTAGAATCGAGGCCTTCGTTGCTCACCTGCTGTGAGATGAAAGCCTGGACGTCCTCTCCGTTGGGTAAGAGGTCGGTCCAGCTGAGGCCACAGTCCCTCCACAAAGAACCCACAGTCCTATGGCTCTGTGGAGACAACAGGACCACGTCTCTCATCAGCTCATTTTCACAACTCAAGCTGTGCAAGTATATAAATGAACTAAAATAAGAGTTTAGTACAAATATCATTGCAAATGTACATTCACATTTGATTTTGCGCTAAAAGCCAAGACCCTTCTGACAGAGAATCATCTGTTCATATTAATCACCACGCTCATTAAACTCTGTTAGCAGCCAACACGAATGTACCACAAGGATGAAAGTGCTGTTTACCATTTGCTTGCATAGTATGTGCAGTATTTCAGAGATTAAGATCCCGGCTCTTCCAACAGGAAGCAAAGGTTTGCTCAATTCACTGTGAAAAGACAGAAGAAACAACTCATCTGTATAACTCGGCGTGTGCATAACACTCAATTACTCTTTTGCCCCGAACAGGGATGAGGACAAAGTTGGGTGTGTAGGCGCATTTCGGCCACCAGGGCGCCACAGATGTTGATTGGGTTTCAGCATATGCCTGTACCTAAACAGCTCTCTCATAGAGAAGCCCCCCTCCTTCAGCACGGGGCTGAGCAGCTCGGCCAGGTACAGCCAGATGTGGGGAATGTCGATGGCCATGTCGTCGGCCAGCTCCAACGTGTCTGCAAACCTGAGAAAACAGCAGGAGGAGCAGATCTTAGAGATGCGGCCGTTAAGAAAAAAAAAAAAAAAGGTCTCATTGCCTCACAACATGATCTTGTTTTAAAGACCAACAAATCCTGTTGGTCTGTAGAAAAATGTAAGTAGAAAATGTGACTATTCTCATACTGAGCAGTTTTTAGTGAGAGGAAACTGAACTTTACATCCAATAACTCAAAGAAAAGAAACACTGCGTGGGACTGTGACGCATTCTCACGAGCCATCCCCCTTTACAGAAAGGCCTGCGTCGGGCAGGTGGACTGACCCTTTGTAAAAGTGGGGTTTGGGCAGCATTCCCTGCTGCACCAGCTGGAAGAGGAGCTGGCCCATGTGGTCCCGGGTAATCTGACTGCGCTCCAGGGTGGACTCCACCCCGACGCGCACGAAGATGTGCAGCTGAGAGCCCAACTCCAGCTCCTCCACACATTGGATGGCCTCCTGCGGGACACAAGGACGGAGATCGGCTGATTAGGGATCTCATTTGGGTACAACAGGAATAAAAAAAATTGAATAAAAAAAAGGATGTAAAAGAAACAAACCATACATCTACAGTCAAAATCAGAGCCATTTGCTTCCCAGCTGTGTGTTAATGATGGCTGAAATCAGTCTCAGTACCTTATAATCGTTTATGTGCAGGAACTCGTCAATAATGGACTTGGACTTCCTCTCGATCTCCTCCTCAGACCGAGCAGGTCTGTCCAGGGTCTGGACGACGGGCTCAGGTTTTACTGGTAATGTACAAACGGGCATTAAAAAAAACGAACAAGCAGACTCTCGGAACCGAGTCATTCCTGCTCTGCACAGTGAGCCCACCTGGCTCTCGGACTCGGCTGCGCTCCGGCTCCGCTTTCTCCTCCGCGACGCTCGGTCTCCGGGGCTCGGCTGCCTCTCGCTCCCGCTCTCGTCGAGGCTCTTCTGGGGTTTGAGCCTCCAGCAGCTCCTTGGAACTCCCTCCCCGGACGAACGGGCTGGAGCGGGAGGGAGGCGGCGCCGAGATCTGCGGCTTTTCGCTGCGTTCCCGGACCGTGTTGCTACGACCGCTGAGACGTGCAAGAGAAGCAGAAGCAGGTCAATAGAGGGAAAAAAAAAAAGAAACGTCTGCCAGGTCTACTGGAGGCCGGGACCGCAATTTACCTTCCCAGAGTTCTTCTGGACTCGTAATCCGGGTTCTGTTGGGGTGTCGTGGAGGGCTGAGGGGACGATGAGGACTGCAGCGCAGAGTAACGGTTCAGACCAGCTGTCCGAGACAGGTCTGTGGAAGGGACGGACACCAGTTAGAAAGAAGGACCGTAAAAAGACACTATCACAGATTCTAGATAGCAACATCTTTTAATCTCATATGAGTTTTATTCAGCAGATTTTCAGCAGACCCAGACAGAAAAAGCTAATTTCACACCAAAAGTTGAAGAAATTCCACAGCGTTTTGAGAAACTCTTTGTTGTGGATGTTTCTCTCACAGCTACACGCAATGAACATGAGGCCACATGTTGTTTAGCAGCACACCAGACTGCTGCTGCTCGGTCCCGTGGTGTAGAACAAAAAGTCTCAGGCAGTGTTGGTGTTAAAACCAACAGCATAGTTCTCCCTGAACGTGTCATTAAATTATTCTTTTTTTTTTTAAAATATGTTGTTTAAGATGGTGAAAAGTTCACCATTATGACTCGTTTTTCTTATTCTGCAAACAGGGACCGCCTGCAGTTTTGTCTGTTACACGGAATACCAACAAATGCAACGTATGACCCCAAAAAAGACTTAAATGAAGAGAAATGTTTACTATAATCAAGAAAATGTAATCAAACAGGAGCGAGATGCAATTTGTCGTTGAACTGGTGGACTCACCCGAATCGCTGGCTTTGGCTCCTCCGCTGCTGCCCTTTACCCATGTGACTTGAGCCCGTGGACCAAGTTGGATCTTCTCATCCATCTGAGGCTAAACAATCATTAAGAAGAAATAGGGGTGAGCAGCTGGGCTTTGAATGACAGCGCAAGAATAACAGACTCCTAACAGACGCTGTAAAAAGCCTCAGATCTATGTGTGTGAGTAGGACATGAAAATGTCTGTAAAAGGAATCAAAGACCCTCTCAGGGATGAATCATGCGAGCATGATCCTGTCTGTGACTCCTCCGAGTTTGTTTTCCTTTTGTTTGAACTACCGCTGAAGGGCGAGAAGACTAAAAAAAAACTATCTGTACGCAGCACCGCGTCTTACATCCAGCAGGGGGACGTGTGTCTGTGGACGACTGTGTCTTTGAAACACTTGTAATGCAGACCAGATGACATCAGGGAATATTTGTGTACACAGCTCAGTTTTTATGAGCCATCGTGATCATGGTCTGACTGTTTTTTGGTTTATCTAAACTCTTTAGCCCGAGAGGAGTGAGCAGCTGTGGAGGGCCGAGGTGGTAAAACCCTGAAAGAGGGTGTAACGAGCCTGTCCTGATACGAGAAAGCCCATCATCACTAATCGAAACTACAACGTGCAAAACAAACACATGCATTCAGAACACTGGACCCCAGGTTAACCTGGTTTTCTGAATTAATCTAGTTAGGTGACACACAGAAGCGGAAACTATATAGGTCATGTGACCAAGTGTTTGCCACAAAATCCCCACTGTGTTCCTCACCTGTAAGAAATGAGATCAGTGACAGCAGCAGGTTTTAAAACATGACCAATGCACCCCCCTCCCGCCTCTGCCAATGGCTCTCTGAGTCCCACAGCCCACTGAGGCTGCTCGGCTCACCTTGGAGATCTTTGGGATCTTGTTTGGGTCGATGGTCCTGCTGTTCTTGGTCATGGGCACAGTGTTCCAGGTCTCTTCTCTCTGGGCGCGCTGTTCCCTCTGCTCCCTCTGTTCTCGTGGATCTACGAGGCAGAAACGGAGAAAAAGAACGTTTATTCAAAAAACATTTTCGTTTTTCCGAGCATCAGCTGACAAGGAGGCCGTCTTTCACGGTTTTCTGTGAGACGAGATGAAATGTTATAGGTCAACCGGCAGATGGGAGAGAGTGGGGGTGGGGTCCCCCTGCCTGCTGTTGAGCTGTGGGTGCTTTGCAGGAGGTGTGCCTGTATGCTGGCGGGCCTCCTGAGTCACCGAAGCTGTGCCGATGTGACTAAGCCCTAAAGAGGATTTAAACTGCAGGACTAACCTGGCCGTCTCTTGCTGTCCTTGGAGAGAAGCTGCTGGTGCACTTTTCTCTGCTCCTCCTGCTCTTCAATCTTAGCCTCTTTATGAATCTGCTCAATGGTTTTTGGGCCCTGGTCGGCTCTCCGGGACACCCAGTTGTGCTAAAAAAAAAAGAAAGAAAGAAATGAGGGAGTGTCAAAATTGCTTTTTGAAGTCAATGACACAGCACTTTCAAACTGTTTTGCTGACATTCCAGATAAATCATCACAGCACATAAAGCCAGATGTGTTTCCAGAGCTAACTTCTTCCCTTAATTTGTCCAGTTGCCAGACAATTAAACATCTCTATCCACAGAAAAATGAAGCATCAAGCTCAGGTTTAAGTGTCGGTAAAAACTTTAACAGCAAAGGCTCTAATGTGTGGTTTAAGCCACTCTGACATCTGTTTCTTTCAGGTGGTGTTGGCTTCTTCCGATCAGCTTAAGGAGGGTTGAAACTCAACTTACTGGGCCTCTTTTTTGAGAAGAATACGAGAAGAAAAGAGGAAAAATGTACATCCCTATCTTATTCTAAAGAGGTGACTCAAACAAAGGAGTCTGATGAAGGTGGAAACTCTTCAACTTCAGCTCAGATTAATGTCCAGAAGATGCCTGAAGCCATCTAACTTCAGATTTGTAGAATGATGGAAAAAAGAAAAACAGAATGAAGGCACTCTTTTTCTGTCAAGGAAGGGAAAAGTCTGCAAAGTGACAGGCTGTTTTGGAGAATACAGTACACCTAAACAAACAAAAGGCAAGCAAAATCTGACCTGATCAATAAAAAGTGACATTTTAAAGAATCTTTTAAACTACTCTGCTCTTTGAACTTATGGTGGTGATGTGGGAATACCGTTTCATCTCACATCTCTTCTTTTTCTGCTTTGTGGACTGCCGTTATTTTAATTTTCGCACTCTTTATTCTTGAGATGAGGTTGGATGCGTTTAGAAAGCCTGAAAACGTTCACCAGCTGCTCGACCCAAAATGGTCTTATTAAGAACCTGGAGGTTAACAGCTTCCTGGGCTGTTTTCCTCTCGCATGTCAAAACCTTACTGTAATAGAAAAAACAAAACAAAAAAAACAACTATTATACTAACGTCCAGGCTTCATCTTTAACTTTATGCCTTTTAATCAGTTCATCTCCTGCCCACCAATTGGAGCCATAATGCATTAATCACTAAGCAGATTATTAACACTCAGATAAATCAGGCCTCTGTGGGATGACAAACATAATAAAATGTGCATTAACACGAAAGGGAATTTGGACTCTCATCCTGTGTGACTAGTCAGCACCCTTACCAATCTCAGGTCTATGACGTCCTGCAACATGAACCGTATTCTGGACGACGTCTTCCTCTCCTTGACGATTTTTTCCATTTGATTGAAGTATTGATCCATTCGCGGCTAGTGACAGAGACACAGAGACATTAGAGGGCTACATTCCGCCTGTTATTCTTCAGACACTAGGTTGGTCACGCTTGTTTTAACAAACATCTTTTAGGAGCAACAAAAAGTGAGCGGGCGGATTCAAGCTGGTGCGCTGAATCCAGTTTCCCAGGTTTATCCTTTCTTTTTTTTTTTTTTTTTAGCAGGCTGACCGGTAAACGATACAGATCAGGTAACACATCACAGGGCAGCAGACGGAGCAGAAAAGGCATTCGGGTAAGCCTGAGCACCTGTGTCCAGCTGAGAGCTGCCGAGGTCCACAGGAGCGACAGAGGGACAAAAAAAAAAAATGCTGAGCGTCATACTGTGAGGATGCTGTGGGGATATCCCCGTTTCCCTGTGACCTACATTCACCTACACCTCTGCCTCTGCCTGTGGAACCGAACGCAGCTCAGTCTGTGTGGGATCAAAGCACTCCCTGAGACAACTCTGTTAAGTCCGTAAAAGTGCATGTCTGCAGATCAGAGTTACACTCGTAGTTTAACGAGGAACCGACTTGTGCCATGCAGTTTGTCCAAGTTAGTGTTAGCACAGGCAGTCATTTTCATTTTTACTTTCCAGAGAACACAAAGACTTTTAATGCAGCAACTCAGTCACGTCTGTAAAAGGTTCATGTTTGGGCTCATATCTCTGGATGTGCACTAGAGTTAAAACTCATCTTGCCCATCAGTGGATCGGTCGCTAAGCATACTCATTTTAAACAGACTAACACAGGGATGTAAAAGTCAAACACACCGCGGGCCAAAAAATAAAATTTGCTACAAGCCGGGGGCCAGACTGGTTCAACGTTTATTAAAACATATCGAAACGATTGCACATAGACTTTTGAACCAAGACCTAACAGTGTATTCACACATATTCTCAATGATTAAATGAATATGGCAATATTTTGTTATGGCTCTGTCGGTAACTTCAAGGGAAAACATTTTCAACAGCCAAACAGCAAAAAATCTAATTGTTTTTTTTTTTTTTAAATGCGTTTCTTAATATCAAGATAAATGCATAAGTAAAAGTGCATGCATTATAAACTGAAAATGTGTTATTGTGCTGCTCTATGATCTACCGATCACTGCTTTCAAATAGTAAAATTAAAAAATATATAATATTTTGCGACTTCTTTTGCCACAATAAAGCTAGTTTTGACAGCAGCCTCACTTTGTGATTTAGCATATGTGAACATAGCCTGTCTGGACATAAGTCCTCGTTTTAATTCTTCCACCTTCTGTAGCTTTTGTTCATATTCCATATTCTTGTCTTTGTCTGTGTGTTTCTTAGACGTTTGATAGTGCCTTCTTAAATTAAATTCTTTCATCACAGCCACACTTTCTCCACACAGCAGACACACAGGTTTGCCTTTTACCTCCGTAAACATGTCCTCTGCCTCCCACCTGCCCTGAAACCCGCTGTTCTCAGCGTCCACCTTACGTTTAGTCATTTTTCAGGAGGGGGTATCAAAAAGTCGATCTCTGCTCTGAACGAATGAAGCCGTTTGTGCGCGCTGCAGTGACTTTGCGGGCGACAGTTGCATTGTGGGAAATGTAGTGTTGGTGCGGGCAAAGCACCAGCGGGCGGCTGTGGCCTGTGGGCCGGTTCTAATAATAATTAAATATCATCCAGCGGGCCATAGATAATCAATTCGCGGGCCGGGTCTGGCCCGCGGGCCTTGAATTTGACATATGTGGACTAACATAATAAAGCTAGCTCTGCTAAAATATAAACTAAACAACTAAACACACGCTCCCTCCAACTATTTAGTCCCCACACTTCTCTACCCCCCACGTAAACCTCAGGGAGTTGTTTTCACACTTTGTGTACTTTCAGTCCAAATTATGCCGGGCAAGACATAACATGTTGGCTTGAGCTTTAGAAATGCTGGTATCCTTATACTTTTGGACAGTGCTCAGCTAAGATAAGCTAAAAAACCTGCACTGTGGCTTCAAGTAATTGTTCTCATTTACCTCTGGACAAAAAATAAAATAAATGAATAAATAAATAAAAAAAGTCAGTGTGCACCTTATGGGGCAAAGACCGATTGAACTTGGGCTCACCTTGGCTTTCTCAAAGTCCAGGTCCTTGCCGATGGTGGTGAGCAGCCTGCACAGGCACTCCAGAGACTCCTGGTCGTGATTCTTCAGCAGCTTCACCACGCAGTCGTGCATGATGGCCTCCGTCAACATCTTCAGCTTGAAGAGCTCGCCAATGAACTTGATGTTGCCGATGGACCGCCGCCGGGCCTTGTCCTTGGCCTCTTCCAGTTCCTCTTGAAGGCGGTCGCGCTCCGTTGACTGAAAGCAAAGAGCGAATATTGAGAATGTACAAAAAAATAAAATAAATTCATACCGGTGAAGGAACACAAGTAAAAATCAAACGAGGAGATCATAGAGAGACGACGAACCAATGCAGCAGAGTCCAGTTCTTTCTGCTTCCTCTCAAACACCACATCGTCCACTTTGTCCTTCTCAAACTCCTTCTGGCAGCGATTGAGCAGCAGCTTGCGGAAGTTCACTGTGCTGTTGGGTTTGTCAGTCATTTGCACTTTGAGCTAAACGGGAACGGGACACAGAAGAAGCAGGAAAAATACATACGAGTGTAAAAGAAGAAATCTCAAAGACTTCATTCTTATAAATAAACCTCTTTTTGTGAGTGACAAAGGAGGACTGAATGACCGTCACACAATGGAACAAGTAATGCATACACGGGCCTGTTTCCACACATCTGTCGTAAGATCTCCTCAGTAAGAGGCGGCTTACCGTGGCGAGGCAGCGGCACATGTTTCCATAAGCCACGGAGAAGCTGGGCTCATCGATGGCCTTCTCAAAGACCAGGTCGATGACCCCTTTGAGCCTCTCCTCTGTGTCGATGGTCAGATCGGTCACCTGCTTCATCAGCTGGTTGAACTTCTGAGGGGTCAGCTTGTTCAGGATGCTTCGTACCTTCCTGAAGAGATCCTGTTGGGAGGCAGTAAGACTTTTACAGATCCATCCAAACACAACTCAATGACTCTTTTTTGCTGCGTGTGCATTCTCTGTCCCTGCCTGTGTTTTCTGGGTCTCTGGATCCTCGGCGGGGAGTTCCCTCTTCAAGCCGGGCTTCCAGGCGTTCTCTGACTTTTTCAGCTGAATGTCATCATTAACCGACACGTTCATGATAATCTTCCTGGGTGGAGGACGTCGTGCCCCAATGTTCATGAGCTGCGTACGAATGAAAAGCACAAATTGCTATTGGTTGTAAGGAAATGCTAAAACTTCACCAAATCAGCAGGGCATGTTGTAGCAAGACCGAAGGATTGGCTTCAAGGAAAAGCAAAAAAGGACCTATATGAGAGCAGATATATATATGATAAAACAAAGAATGCTTCTTAAAAACTAAAAAGATTTAAGTGAAGGAAGAACAAGAGGTGTGTGGGCTTTTATGAATGGGCATAGGGTTGCTCAGAGCTGGATTCCACATGTGACTCACTGAAGCGCCTCTTCCTCCGCTCATCTGCCTCCCAAAATCTGCGAAAGCAGGTGTGAAATCGGGCCCTCTGGAAATCACCCTGGAATCCACCGATCGGGACGGCAACTTGTTTTGGTTCATCTGTGTGACACACAACACACATGCGGCGCTCAGAGGACGGGCTGAACAGCAGGGGGAGCAGCGCTCCCCCGTCGGCTCTGGCGGCGGGGCAAAAGGACTCTAACGTGTGTGAAAGTGTGTGTGTGTATGTGTGTGTTTGAGCCACTGCTCCTCTAAAGGTGACCCGCTGTAAATGACAGGCGCTCTACATTGTCAGCTTCTGGTTTATGTCTTTCTAATGAACTGGTTGTGAATTACGCTCAGCGTGTTCCGGGGGCGTTTGGAGAGGAGAGGAAAAAAAAGAAAAAGAAAAGTCAGAAACAGATGTGGAGGGGGGGGGGCAGAAGAAAGGAACGCAGGACAGTCAGAGATAGCTGTGGGGGAGGAGGGGGAGAACAAATCCGGCTCTTTGTCGTTCAGCTGTCCTTGACTTCGTCTTCACTCTTTTTGTAGAGAGACTTCACTTTCTCCCACGGAGAAAAGGAGACTTCGAGACCATGCAAATCAAACGTTCACCGGGCTGCTTGTTCCTTTTTGAAGGGGTGGGGGAGGGGCACGGGCATACTAAGACTGCCAAGGGTGACATAATAGCAATGTGATTTTAATCAAAAACAGCGTTTCAGCCCGCTATATGCTCCACCCGTACATATGCGTGGATCTGAGGGACAAACCAAAGGGTGGCAGCTTTGATCCGATCAGGGAAACAAAGTTACATTATGTCCTTGATCAGTCAATCATTAAAGCTAAATCTGTGACACTGCTCACTTTCATTATGCTAAACTTTCTGACATTTAGAGGGGATCATATTTTGGGAAGATCATAAAATCAGGGATCATTAAGCACAGCATTCAAATGTTTCATTCTACACGTAAACATAAATGAATTCACATGAATTACCAAAGACTATATCCAGGGAGGAAAACTTTTTCTGATTAAGAAAATGTTTCTGAAGCTGTTGGATTGTCCCATTTTTACTCCCCTTTCAATTGAAACATGAGAATAGTTGAAAACAGACTAAATGAGAAGAAAAGTCCTGCTGAGAAAACCATTTTTAAGAATAAATGAAAAATTTGAAAGTGAAAACAGAAAAATCAACTCAACACTTTCAAAATGTAGCAAAATAACACTTGTGACTTATCAATAAAAGCTTCAATTTAATTTAAATCTGAATAAACCAATAATGAAAATATCTGTCGGCCGTATTACAGTATGTGTGTTTCAATAGCCAGTCCAGGCAGCTAATTATGGAAGCCCACTGTGCAGATAGAGTTCAGCCATCAGCCTTTTTTCAGTATGCTCTTTTGCTGTTTCAAACATTTAGAGTGATCTGTCCGTCTGAAGACTGCGGGCTGTCTGTAACTTACCTTGTCCAGCACTACGTCACTGATCGGGGGGAGCCCGTCAGGTTTCTGTACGCACGCGGGCATGAACTGGAATCCTAGCAGGAAGTCTCTGTTATACTGACGTTTCCCGCTGGAATCGGCCAGATCTGGAGCAGGACAGAGCATTTGAGAGGATAAACAAAAATCTGCATGAGGGCTAGTCACTGATAAAAATGAAAGCAGGACTTAAAACAACTGAAGCAAAAGTTTTTGTGATAAATTAAGACATTCAAGCAAAAGTTGTATGCTGATTAAGTAAAAAAATATGTTTTTTAATTTAAAAGCCATCTTCCCTAAGACTGATGTCCTCTAACCTTCCATGTCTGGTGGAGCCCCCGTTGAGCTCTCCTTGTCTCCGGGGGTGGCTCCACTGTCGCTGCTTTCCGTCTCTGAGGTGTGGCCCGCTCCGTTCCTCATGGGCTCTGGCTCCGCTTCCCCGTTCTCCTCTGGAGTGGAGGGCTTTCCGTTTGCCTCGGTGCCGCCGGCGGGAGCGGGCGCCGGGGCAGCGGTGGAGGCGAAGGCCGACGGGAGGAGCACCGGGCTGCAGCTCGGGGGGGCCGGCTGCAGAGCCTCGTCTCCGGCAGGCTGATCCACAGCCTTGGGCTTGTCCTGTGTGGAGGCAAGATTCACCTATGAAGGACACGGCCACTTTGAGTCCTACGACAAGACAGTGGCTGCTGTGCTGCTATTGAATTAGAAATTGAATAGACTAAACATGAAGAGTTTTATTCACTGAGGCAGTATGTGGAAACACGGAGGCGCGGTGAGCTTGATGGAGCGGAGATAATCACAGGTGAGACGGAGAGCAAAGGCCTAACAAGATGTTATTGTTCTCACCGCTCTGACTGCGGTCGTTAAATGATGATTTACAAAGCCTGGTGAACACCATTTTATTCCGACTCATCCGATATCAGTCAATTTGCTGTAGAAAATAGCAGACTAAATGAGGCAAACTATCAGCAAGACTCCATTTCAATTCATAATTAAAGATGGATTTCAAGCCGTCTCTGTTCGACTGTGAATGTTCTCGATCCTCAAAATTCAACAGTGGTAGCATATTCGGTTTGTCGGAGGTATGTCGGGGGTTTCACAAGCAGGTGTCTATATTTTCAAATCAATCTATAGGTTTATTTATGGAATAAAGTGTTTTTTCTCTGTAAGTGGCCTGTAATAACATTTTTTCTAAATTACTTTTGGAAGATTCCATCAGGCATTTTACATATCTCTCGCCATGTGTCTGTGTTCCTGTGTATTATGTTATTTATATCCAAATAGTCTAATCTTAAATCCTTTCTATCTCCTTGTGAACTTCCCGTATTTACTATCAGACATGCTGACTGGCAGCAAAGGTGCCGAGTTCAAACTTGTGTTAAAAATATTAAAGCACACTTGGACACAAAAAGGTGCCGCTTGTTTGTCAGCCGGTGTTCGGTGGCGTAAGAACTCTCCAACAGGAACAGGCCTTGAGCAACACAATAAAGGGGGAGAAACACGAGTGGAACAGATTGTAAATAAGAGTCGGGTGGGAAAGCAGGGAAGATGATGGATAACTCTTCGCCGTCTCTCCAATGATAACACCACCCCTAAGTCACTTACGTCTTCCTTCCTCACCACACATGTGGAAACATTTTCCACTTGAACTCTTGCCCATATCGTGAATTTCCTCCCCAGCCTCACCCGCTCTGTGTCACTCCTATTGACACTTTGTAATCTTATTAAAAAAACAAAACGATAACTATTTGAAAATGCATGATTTCCTGTCTATTCAAAGAGTAAAAATAAAGATAAATTAGATTTTTATGCCAACATGCGAAGAAACAGAAACAATATGAAGAAATAAATTGATCTGTTAAGCTCAAGTATTGTGTTTTCTGCCCCCTCCTGAATCAGCGACGGCAGACCTATTTCCTGACCTCATCCTCCTTTGGAGTCGCGTCTCCAGCAAACATCCCTTCATTTGGTTTCCTCCAGGTCTTTGGTATTGCAGAAGAAGTCTGATTAACTGCAGGGAAACCGAACATGAGATATACACAATCAGCCAAAGTCAGACGACAACAAAACAAAAAGGTTGACATTTTTGAAAATCCGTGTTTTATCCTACAATAAACACACTGAAGCGTATATAAATAACTGCTGAACTGTAGATTCAGTGCTCTGGATGAATGCCAACCCTGAGAGCACTGAGAGTTTACTCTCACTTCCTGGGGATCAGCTATGTTAAAAGAGCATCTGATCGGAGATGATCTGCATTGTTTGCTGTGTGGATGAGCGCATACCATCGTAGAGTGTCTATACAGAGCCATTTAATCTCAATATTCAGGTATAACACGATATGAAAAGTACAAGTAACTTGTCGGCGTGTCACCAGAAGTGATGGGTCACATGTTTACCTGTCGTGGGACTCCTCCTGGTAAGTGCTTGCTTCTGGGACTCCGTTTTGCTTTCTGCGATACCACCGTGAGCTTCTGTCCCTCCTCTGGGGGCAAGCTCTTTAGTGTCTGCGGATTTGCCCGGCTCATCGGCCTCTGTTGTGGCCTGCACTAGAGGCGGAAGGCCAGGGGGGAGCATGACTGGCAAAGCTGGGATGGGACTGGAGGTCAGGGTGACTGGCACTACAGCCACAGGTGCCAAAGGGGGGAGCTCAGCAGCAATCGGCACCTCCGGCCTCACATCAGAGGAGAGGCTCTCAGAAGGGGATGCGTCTCTTTGCACAGGCGCAGGAGCCTGGGGATGAAGTACAGCTGGAGGCAGGGGTGTGGGCTCCAGAGCAGCGGCGTCAAGGTCAATCCCAGAGTCAGCGAGGCCGTTCAAGGCCTTAGGAGCCAACAACGGAGAGGCGGCTGAAGTTCTTGGGGGTTCGGAAAGAGGCTTCTCTGTGCTGGGCATCTGAGGCGGCCCCAGTGACGTTTTCCTCTCCCCAGCAGAGGGGGAGGGAGAGGAGGCAGGTGCAGTGGACTCCCTGGCCGGGGGACGTTCGCTGCTTTTGGCCACGGCAGGGGGGAGACTGACAGGGGCAGTCAGCGAGGCGGGGAAGGGAAGCTCTGGTTCAACGGTGGCAGGCGGCTCAGAAACAGGAGGGTTCGCCTCCAGCCTCTCTACGGGAGCCTCGGGCTGCACCACCCCAGGTGAGGAAGACTTCTGGATAGCTGGCTCCAATTTTAGCATATCGTCTGAAAAGAGGAAGAGAAGAACAGAGGGCTTCAGAGCTCAGCCTGGAAAGGTCCAAGTATCAATTCCAAAATGTAGCCGGTAGCAGATCAACTAAAGCAATGCAAACATGGCCAACAAACCACAGACCAACATCTTACAGAAAAAAAAGCTGTGAATATGTTTCTTTAAATAGCAGAGTGTTCTGTTTAACCTAAAAATACAGTTAGCTCAGCTGTCAAAGAGCTGTATTCCTATATATCAGGCCCCCCCAAAAAGGTATTCCAGGTAAAGAAAGGAGACGGTGAGTCAGACCTGGCCCCTGTTTGGTGTCTGAAGCTCCTGGTGTCAGTGGCTGCTGGGGCTGTGGTGGCTGTGGTATCTGCGGTGGCTCTAATGGGTAGCCTCCAGGATGGGCTTGTGGTTGCTGAGGAGGTGGAGGCTGTGACTGCTGCTGCTCTGGAGTCTGGCTGCTGCTCAGCTGCTGCGATTTGAGGTAGAAAATGTGAGGATAATGAGGGTGCGGCCATAAAAACTAGCAACACAGAAAACCAGAAAGAGAGGCACAGAGATGTCAGCGAGCACGCGCACGGATAAAATAACAAGCCCGAGAGCAGAACCAAGCAGAAATAAGTAGTCCGCCGAGGTATGGTTAGATTAGGAGGACAGCAATGAACGACAACATAAGAGAAAGACGAAAAAGGGGAATGGATGAAACTCAGGACAATGAAGAGTAAAAGACAAACGACAGAAGAGGATAAAAAAAAAAATGAGAGAAAGACAAAAAGGGGGAAAAAACACTGTTAACATCAACCGAAGGCCAAAGGGAGGAAATAGTCACAACATCAATCCAGAAAAACTGTCCAGTTTGGGCTTTCTTTGTCTCGTTAGTGTGAAATTCAACAGATTTCAGACAAACGAGACTTCTCCAAGTGGGAACAGATCCGACACGTGTAAGAGATTATGAAAATGTGAGTGGATTCTGTGGAGGAAGCCGGAGTATACAGTACATAGGTCATATACGGTAGAAGAAGAAGGCTGAAAACAAATGGCGATAAGAGGTAAGCAGCTATATCAGTTAAACAGCAATATCCATCCTCTGGTAAACACAGAAAACGTGTCTGACATGGAGAGGAGCTGTGGTTCAGTCGAGAGGTTTATTCTGCATGTGAAATGTATCCTGGATGGTCAAATCAGATGTGTGGGCAGCCTGTGCGATCTTCATCACCAGGTACATAAATCAAATGCTTTGTCCGAGTCACAAATTGAGGGACGCCTGTAGCTCGACTGGTTAAGCTGGCTGTAATTACTCAACGCAGCCGGGTTCGATCCCCAGCCTGGAGCCATTTACCGCATTCCTTCCCAAGCTCTCTGGGTCCCTGGCCTCCTGACTGTTTACTACCGATTCACAGCCACTCGAGTACCGCATTGAAAGGTTTGTGAACTGGAGGGAGAAATCAAGGAGTGTGCCTTCAAAACGTGAGCGGTCGTGACTGTGATCCTACACTTTACTATACTTTGAGATGAGATTTTGATTTCCAATTTTGCCACTTGGTGGGAGAAACCGTAGAGCAGTGAGGTCACACCTTCTAAAGGTGCTGACCTGAAAGCCAACATGAGCCCTACGATGGCCTGGTGAACAAAAACGTGGAGCTGTACCTGTGGTGGCGTAGGCGTAGATGAGGGGGGACCGACAGGAGGCGTTGAATTCCTGCTCCCTGAGCCCCCAGCCATGATCTCCTCTGTGATATCCTTGCCCGACTGGGGGTCACGGATACGGATCTGGGAGGACAATGGCACAAAAGAATACACATCTCACTAAAGCACGCAAAGTCTCAGAGCAACCTGTTATCGACCGCATTTTATGGATGTCTCTCATCTGCTGCCAAAAGGCTCACATTCCACATTAACAGGTATAAAATTAGCCAAACACTTTTTGGGTCTTTTTCTTTAAAAGTGGAGAAAAACAAAAACCTTTCAGGAAATGACTGTGACCCACAACTGAGCCGATTTATTCCACTAATGGAGTTCATATCATACAACACCATGGAAAGCTCCACAAATACCTTGTCCATGAATGCTCCAAAGACACCATCACTGATGACTAGTTGAACAAGTCTGTCAAACATGTCCAGCAGAAAAGAAAAGCGAAAAAAACAAACAAACAAACCAAAAAAACGAAGCTGGGGAAGTACTAAGGTACTCACTGTTTTCTTCTCACGCTTGGCTGCTTGAGGTTGCTGTGGTGTAGGCACTATGATAGGGGGAGAGGGGTTGTACAGTGTCTGTCCTTGGTAGTACGGTGGACCAGCTGTGGGAACGGGAGCAGGGACAGAGGGTGAGACAGGAGGGTGGTACCTGAGGTGATCTGAACGGGTTTACAGGGAAAGAAAAAACAAAGACAGGGGAAGAGAGGCGTTAGAGAAAGAGAGCCGTGGCCCCCACTCTGTGGGCACACAAGACTGATGAAGTCATGTGTATTTGTGTGACTGTGCGCCGGGGACTGCTGCCGGAATAGTACAGTAGGACTCACGATAGGGGTATTCCCCTGGTCCTGGACCAGGATAGAAGGTGCCAGAACTGGGTGGCTGCACAGAATACTGCTGCGCGGGTCCCACGTAGGGCGTGCTATGGCGATACTGAAAGTACAGGGAGACATTAGCAAGCATGCAAATAATGACTACCTCTAAATTCTATTCAAATCCATTTTATTAACTGCACTTGAATCAACAAGCTTGATAAACTCTTAGAAGCTTCTTTGACTCATCATTAAAGAATTCAAGTAAGCAAACGCCGGTGGATCGTAGAGCGTATGCATTTAATTCCAGCTCTCGTTACAGTCTCTAAATAAATCAGCATAAGACATCTATCGATTGTACGGAGAGAAATTTCTAATGCTAACAGAGCCAGAGCTGCACCGGGTTTATTCAAAGGACAACCAGTTGTTTCATGTTATAGGAGGACACCGTCATATCTGTCGGCTGAATATATTGTGGCTACAGACTTTGGCTTAAAGCCAAGCCACAGAGTGTGATCAAATCATTAAAACGTACAACAGACTCAACATGGTGTTAAATCACATGCGGCTAAAACAAACCGTGAGGAAAAACCTGAGCCCGTCATAATGACAGCTGGCGTTTCACTTTCAGTCACACTGTGTGGCTCTGCACTCCCACCTCCAGTCACAAATGACCGTTTATGTCAGAAAGTCATTATCTAAAACTGTGTCATGAGAGGCTTTTCCCCTGAGGCCAGGAGGAGGTGAACTGGGTTTAAACATGTCACAGTTTACAGTGAAAACAGATTCAATTAGCTGTGTTGTAGTGATTAAAGGCACCGTTTAAAAACATGTGTCTATGAGCCGATTCCATTGTCTAGACCAGGAGCAGTGGATTCCTGACGACTTGGCAGGTTTGCACGGCTATGTGTCCTGCTAAGCTAAGCTTACCCGACACCGAATGGAACTGATCTTTACATTAGAGGTAAAACAATTTGCGAGCAGGTTTAAAATCTAGTTTGTCCGGTGTCAGAGGTAACATTAGAAACTAAAAACTCACCTTTTCTTCTTAGACTGTAATTCTAATAGTAGGTATCTTCCTAAACAAAGAGGCTGGCACATTAAATGGCAGCAAACCATCTGGAGATGTGCCGGTTGTACCTGTGGGATGTAGTACTGCGCAGCCTGTGGTGAAGGGAAAGGCATGGGTGCCATAGTCATCACGATTGCTGAATTAGTGGGGTAGACGGCCGCTGTGGGAGCCTGTGAGCCGGGCCGTATGGAGGGCGTGTTTGTCGGGATGGTGGGCCTCTGAGTCTGCATCTGAGTCCTCTGAAAAAACTGAGGGGGAACAGGCAAAAAAAAAAGAAGAGAGAAACAAGATACATCAGATACTTTCCCGGAGGCTGTGGGTTCCGTGCCGCCATGCTCGATCTACAGCACCAGACATTATGCTTTTTAAAATGCCTCCAGCCTTCTGTACAGTTCGGCTCAGCTTTTATCTGCAGCATAAAATCTGAATTTCATTATTGCCATCTTTGCCGTATTCACAACTTTCCTTCAAATCCATTATGAGAGGTAAAAGTGATTTTCACCCAGACGGGCACACTAGTTTGCCCCCATATTCACCCTAAATCCCCCGCAGAAATAAAACATCCCTCTGCATGTTAGAAATCACATTATGAATCGTCCTCTCGGCAGGAAGCACAGCCTCTAAACAACACCCCACAATCCACCAAAGACAAGCCCTCAAAACACGACTGGAGTTACAGAAACCAAAAGGGGCATGACTGGAACCGGTCCATTAGCGAGTCCTCCCTTCACCGGGAACCAATAAAACAACAGTTCCTCCGGTCTGTCGGGGCTTGCTTTTGAGATCGATGGAAGGCACATTGCGTCAAAGTTTCTCTCATTGATCCGATGTGGCCGAGGCGCAGCATCACAAAATGGTGGCGCTGCCCAGTGGCTTTCGCACCCTTTCGACTTGATACTCTAAACTACATATATGGCCGTGTATGCTTAACAGCAGTGTGGTTATAACACTGAGGTGTGAACTCCACTGTGACCGCGGAGGTATTTGTGATTTGTAAAGTGATCCTGAGTTTTTGTGAGAATGGCATAAATCAGTCCTACTTGTAGTTGGACGTCTGAATTCTTATTATGAGTGAGGCAGACCGGAGACAGACCTGATTGTGGTTTCCTGTTGAAACCGTTGAAAATTTCAAGCGGAAAAGCCCAAAGTTTGTTCTCAGTTTTTTTTTCCTTTCTTTTCTGAAGTCTGTCTGCACCAGACTACACAGCTGTAACAAATAAAGCTCTTAGACAGCAGAATGGCTTCAGCTACCTTCACTTTTTTGGTGCCGTTCCCCCAGTAGAAAACAGTAGTAGAAACAGTGACTCCTACGGAGCCTGTTTTAAGGTTGAAAGTTTAATACGAGGCAAGCTTTATGGGGATAAGCTCATAAAACTCCGGCTCTAGATTCAGAGGAGAGACCCATACCGGCAGCCATGATAGACCTCCGAGGAGCTGGGGTTCAGGCTGGGAATCAGCAGCCACAGCGTGCTCCGGTGAGGGAAAGCAGAACAAACAATGCCATAAAACTATCTAAAAATACCCTGGAGGGAAATCACCTTCAACGTGATAAAGCAGCCTTGGTGGCTTTATTCTGAATAGCTCTGTCGAAATCTGGGAAATGACCAGGAAGCTGTTCATTACCAGCCACCTGAAGACGGTCACAGTAAAAGTGCTGGCAGTGCAAGAACCAGGCAGAAGAACTTTTGAACAATGTCGACCGAAAACAGCTCTCAAACTCAGGAAAACAAGTAAATTCTTCAGCACGCATTTACATACTTTTCTTCAGAAAAATAAAGACATAAAAAGAAGCTAAATAAAATCACTACTTTTTTTTTTTTTTTTAGAAAGATATGATCTGCATCTCTCTGGAAAGCCATGCAGTGAACTTTACTGTGCATCAACAATGAGTAATGAATGGGGATATATGTCTGAACTGAAAATTCCTCCATGGGAAGAAAAAGACAGGACAAAGGGGGTAAAATGATAATGAGAGTGCTCCGAGTTGAACGTGTAACTGAGGTTAAGATGACGGGAGGGGTGCATGGGGTTAGACGGGGTTATTTCAGGGTGATCCTCGGCATGCCATGCAGGTCTGCAGAGACGGGACACAGAGTGACACGAATGTTACCTGGATGGGCCTGAATCCTCCCTTGGGGTTTTGAAAGCAGGAAAGAGAGAGAAGCCAATGGGAGTAACGCACTGGTGAGATTTCAGCAACCACACACATAAACAGGAAACTACTCACTTGTTTCCATCCACCTGTCATAGTGACTGATGCACAGCCACTTTCATCGTCAACAGAAAACAGCACATTTAGCAGAAGACTACCCCGGACGGATGACGGATTTGTCAGAGAGTGGGTGTCACCGTGGAAAAAGCCGGAATGTCACATCATTCTCTGATGTGCCATGTGCCAAACAGCTGGTGTACGTGGAGATGAAACATTCAGGGAATTCATTCATAATAAAGCCAAGAAGAGTCAGAGTGAGTAGAAATCTGCATGTAAGCTTAAAAATGATCTCAGCTTTGAGATCTGCTCAGCTTTTAGCAGCATTCTCCTTACGGTTTAAATCTAAAGTGCACTGTACCAGCTCACCTATAGCTACAAATAACAAATGGTTTTTATTGAGAGCCTGAGAATCCATCATGTTTTAAAAACAAAGTGAAATCAGGCATATTACCTCTCGAGACAAAATAATTACCGTACATAACATTTTTTTACATTAGGGTGATTGAAGACAAACCAATTGTATTTGACTTGGCTGTACTTCTAGTTTGGAGTTAGCTGAAAAAAAGAAAGAAAGGACAAAAAAAGCTACAACAGGCTTAGGGCTTTCACCCTCCATCACTAATGTGCTCTGGGTTTTTGGATAAACCAGAAAAGAAATACCAGAATGTTCTCCTTTCTGCTCCAGATTATGAGTCTTTAACCCTTTCCTCCTAATCATCTAACGGGGATTAGAAAACAGTCCAAATGTTTTTTTAACATTTAAAAGTTATTAAGATGAATTAAAACCCAGTATTTGTATAGTACTTTGTAGTAGTGGCTGATGTGTGACGTGCACTAGGCCAAATAAATCCACGTGCACACGTCTGCTAAGGCCAACGTGCACTTTTTGTTCATTGTTTTCGGGGACTGTGGTTCTCCAACGCCTGTTTGACCCGACTGATACAGCTCCCACTTGCTTTAACACACTTCCTGAGCCACTGAGGGGCGTGTTCACACTGGCCCAAACCCCATCTGAGCCCCCCCGTCTGCAATCAGATCTCAATTAACAGCTCTGTATGACAATAAACACACCGCTCACAGGCAGCTGAGCAACAAGCATGACACCCAAAGGTGATTGTTGTTAAAATTATGACCCTGCAGTAATCTACTCTGAGGAGCTCAGGAGGAAATAATAGTTATCCTTAGGTGTTCTGCTTCAGACGGTTTCATTTTGGCCAAATTGATTTCTGACATCTTTTTTCTTTTTATCCATCCTTTCTCTGCATTGAGTGCGTTTCAGGAGGACAATAGCTGCATTCTCCGTGAGCATAAAGGCCGACTGTTCCGCTTCATCTGCTATCCGATTCCACTTCCGTGGTGGCACAAGGAACCTCAGCGCCAGTTTGTGACAGCCAGAGCACGCACACGAGTGTGTGTACACACACACACCGCGGCCCGGCAAGCACACTCGTTACACTCTGACACCATACTATTAATAGTGCGTTTCCAATGTGTCCACACAGAAGCTTCCAGAAGGTGAGCGTGTGGGACAGCGAAGTTACACCGAGCCGGTCCCACGAAATGGTGTCATGAATATCATCAAATGCAAAGCTAACAGGAAGCCGCGTGGACTGTGCCCAGACGCGTCGGAGGCTCTCAGCGTCCAAAAGGCGACGCGGTAGAAACTGAACGGGCCAGACGGGGACACGTCACCGCACCCCTGAAAGTCTACACGCACTTTATTTACAGCACTGTCAGACGGGAACGCAGACAAATACAGAGCGCAGTCTGACTCACAGCCTACCTGGACACTGGCTGCCCCGTTTCCTCCATCCCTAAATAAGGAGGGACTCGCACTTAATAAAAGTTTTTTTTCCTTAAAACATCTTTAGACCAGTTCTTGCTGAGACTGTGAATAGATCTGCATCACAAAGCTCTCACTGACACAATAAAACATAAGGACTACTAGTGGAACGCTGGAGTGACGTCTGGAAACAAAAGGTGTCACGAGGGTGTTACAGTCTAAACTCTCACAGATTTCCCTTTGAAGTGACGACGTCCCAACTTTGGTTTTCAGGCTAGTTCCTCAGCAGCCATTGCCTCCTCTTTAAGGCAAATGGCATACAAACGGCCCTGCTTCGGTTTTGTTTGTTTTTTTAAAGGATCTCCTTGCTTCTGGATGAGTCACACGTCACAGCAGCTCTTTGGTTTAGAACAAAACAAAAAAAACTTTCAGTCCAATGAGAACCGACAGTTGTTTCTACAGTGGCTTTTCTCTCTCAGAGCTCCAAAGATTAAAATAAATAAACTGAAATAAACATCATGTTATAAAATAGCTCTAACTGGAAGCCTGTTTAAATACAACATTTTAGATCGTTTTTAACAAGAACAAGGGATATGCATTCCACAGTCAATGTTATGAAACACTTTCTAGGAACAGTTGCACTGGGTTTTATTTGAAAGAACCTTTCTGAATGCCTGGTTAATGGCAATGGTCCATGTTTAGTTACAGCTTCTAACAGCCTGAAATGTTCTGCTGGGCTTTGTCCATTCCTGAGACTAAAAGTTAACAACAAACACTCAGATGAGTAAAAAAAAAAAGCCCCTGCATGGCAGGCACCACTAACACCACTGTCAAGCGGCCGTCACGTGAATATGTAAATGATTGTCCCCATTTTCTTTCAGCCGAGTTGTTCAGCCCTCCTGAAGAGGAGCTCACAAACGACAGATGGCAGGATATGCTCGGCAGTTTTACTTTGTCCCTCTAAAGTGGTATGTTGGAAAGGCTACATACAAGCGTAGACTCAAAGTGTTAAATGGTGGCGCAGCAGTGGTGCCTGCAGTTTGCGCCTCATTTCTGCCGTCTGTTGGCTTTAAATGGACATCCAATGCGTTCCCATATTTGGTTGCACTAAAAAGGAGCTGGTGGGTATTTGCAGATAACCTCAGCTGGTTGGCAGCTGGAGTTAAATCTAATTGCCAAACCTAACCACCTCAATCAGTGAAGGCACAGACATGGAACCATTTCCATCTTTAGAGACATTGGTCCCTCTGGAGAGTTGAGCATCAATCTGAGCTCTGAAAGGGATGGGCTGATAAAAACTCAAAGAA
Source organism: Menidia beryllina (assembly GCA_013363375.1). Taxonomy (NCBI): domain Eukaryota; kingdom Metazoa; phylum Chordata; class Actinopteri; order Atheriniformes; family Atherinopsidae; genus Menidia; species Menidia beryllina. The sequence goes on from JABUIW010000205.1 coordinate 16,574,270, forward strand.
AAATCATCTTAAAACTATCAGTAGAAAAAGATGATGTGGAACCTCAGACAAGCAGGAACGGACAGCTTTGATATTCTCTGCGATCGCGACCTCATGATTGAAACAACTGTTTGAAAAGCTGCATTACGGAACGGGTACGAATGTCACATTTCAAAGACAAAATTACAAAATTACACGACTCAGCATAAGTCCACTTTTTCCCCCTGAGCTCACGCCGAGGACGAAAATATGCATCATTACATTCAAACATGACATGAGCCGAGTGAGATGAAAACCAACCTCCATGTGAAGGCATTCAGACACAGATAGAACGGTTAGACACAGGCTTTCCACACGGCTGGGTATCATTACTACAAGCTTCTTTTTTTTTTATCCGAAACCTCTTAAATGCCATCGAATCTGAGTTTCTTAGGTTTTTCTTAAAGAATAGGAAGCAGCAGATGCCCAACAAGCAGCTCTATGTCAGCGGGGACCAGCAAACTGCTTTGATGGTGATGATGCAAAAGAGGGAGCAGGAGGGGCGTTCAGCGGGGGTAAATTACCTGATGGTGGGTTGGTCGAGGGCCCGTAGCAAACTGGTGGGGGAGGGAGGAGAGGTCCAGCAAGGAGATTGAAGCAGTGATGGCAAAGCGGGGAGAGGAAAGAGCAAAAGAGAGACACAGATACAGTTTAAGGTGAGTGATGGAGGAGGATGCTGGGAAGACCAATACAGAACTACATAGCAACAAAGCTTCAAAAACACATGGTGCACGATGTCCTCGGCTACAGCATTTACAGGGAAATGATACGTTTGACCTCCAATTACAACATAGTTTATGTTACACAGTGACTTTCATGAATATATACAAATATATATATAGACATGTTCTAGTTGTTCCCAACAGGAGTTTAAAATACAAGCAAAAGTAACAGATATGACGCTGCTGGAGGTCAAATTATTCCTGCATGTACAGGCTCAACTGGATGCAAACTGGCTGGGGCGCCTTGCACCTGCTCCAAAATCCCCCCAACAAGCACACATAAGAGCTGATAAACTGATGGGAGTCCTGGGCATACAAAAACTACAGCTCACAGATCTCGCTTTCTTTTTTCCAACTCAAGACAAAAACAGATCCAGCTGTCTTATGACGGCGGACAAAAATCAGCATTGAAATCACTCACGTTCGTATAAACTGGAACAAAGGAGAGTGCAGCGGTGAGTTTGACTCAAATGAGACAACACATGTCCAAAATGAGTGCTTCAGACCGAGTGAATTCAGCTCAGACCGAGTGTGGAGGTCGGACAAAGCCATGGAGCTATTCAGAGGGTCCTGTCTGCACTCTGGGTGCTCAGGACAGATGTCGTTGTTTAAAGGACCTTTCTTTAGGGCTTAGAATACAACTTAACACAGACAGATATAAAACTTAACAATAGCTTCAAAGTGCCTCCCCCTGAGCAGTGACTGAAAGGTAAGACAGGAGCTGTCCCACTGATGACCGGTCCAGTCTTTTTGTGCCGGACACGCGCTGCAAAAATCCAACCCGCCCACAAAAAGCCCAGGAGAAGAGAAGGAGAGCTCATTAAACTAATAATGATTAGGTTAAAGAACCTTGTCGGCATGATCAAACTAACATCTGTCAACAACTGTTAGGCTCACAGAGGTTCGAAAACAAAGGAGCTCTTTTTCCAATAAGTCATCAAATGTGTCTCTGCAGCTGCAGTCAGGATAAACAGAAAACCATCAACCCTTTCAGGCAGGGCTGCTGGAAATCTGGTATTAGAGAGGGACTCACCGGGCGACTCTGTGGCTGTGCACTCATTGGCTGTGTCTGGGCAGAATACACTAAAGGAGCGGAGCCAGCATTTTGCCCGGGGTTATACGGAGACTGTCGAAAGAAGAAATGGAAACACACAGAAGGACAGGGTTTGCTTTACTGACCAGAACCAGAAAAACTGAGCACCGGCCAATCATGACATTTCACAGGTTACAGGAGCTGAGCGGCGGAACAATGCAACACACATCACAGCGGACACTGCTGGGAGAAAGCCTCTTCAATCAGGGCTGGTGTACTAAGTGGAGATAATTGGTACCCTGTAGAACTGTGCTTCTTTATTCTCCTTCGAGTATGGCAGCACATGATTTTAGCGGATCTTTTACTTTCCTCGAGCTGCTGAGTACGGTTAGGAGAACTGAGGTGCTGCCAGGACTATTTATAGACAGCTGGTGAGACACTTGGACAAGCTTTAGGGCTAGGTAGTGGACCAGTATGTTACAGCGATAATAAAGAACAACTAGACTTCTCATTAACAGGCTTGTGTACTTCGATAAATGCTGAGTCATCGTGTCAACATGCCTGGAAGCCGGAGCGGGAAGGCGGCCGCAGCTGTGTCACCTGATAATGTTTGTGATTAAGGCCTTGACCTTTCACACCAGTAGGTAGAGTTCTCCCAATGGATGTAAATGCCCTGATTCCAGTGTGCCAACGATGGCTGAGTCACTTAATGGTACTCGGTAGGGCTTTATTCATGCTTTTTCGCTCTCTTTGTTTTATGATTGCCCGATCTCATCTCCATCAGAAGTGGATTGATGTCACTCAGCCAGGGGAGAGAGAGAAAACCCCAGCCAGGGGAGTGTATTAACATACTCCACCCCGAGCCAACCCCTGTGTGTATGAAATGTTTTACCCACTCATGCCCAGTCTGTAACTTTGCTCACTACCCCAAGCGCCAAATCCTACAGAAGAGGAAACTATCCGTTGAAAAGGAAGATAAAGTGACTACAAGTCAGAGTCCTCGCATTAAAATCAGTGAGCCTTTACTGGTAAGATAAGAATGTTCTGGGTTAAGCCTCACATCTCTTAGATATGAAAGTTAGTGCGCATAGGACAGGTGACACACTTGTTGCCCAACACGGCTCGAGTGTTTATCTTTGTTTAGTCCTATGCACGACAGGTTTCCCCAGTCGCCAGCGTTACACGGATAAAGCAGCAGGTGTGTGCTGCATATAAAACCCATCAGATGAATGTTTGTCTATCATTCAGGCATCGATCACTTTCAGGTTAACGATCCTAACTGGACAATGTTTGGGCAAAACAATGTTTAGGGAAAGAGCATCTACACCGCTTAAGAGAGAAGGGAAAAAAAATTGAGCTGCCACCGGGGCGTGAAGTGGACGCAGCAGGAAAAGAACAAGAGCTCAGTGTTCATTTACTTTTTCCTGCTGTGCTGATTTTCAGCAGGCATTCATACATCCTGCATCATAAACACCACTTTGTAAACTCCAGTGCGCATCCACAAGCATTTGTTATTGATTTTAAAGTCTGATCTTGTGGTATAAAGCCATTTTGGTGGGAATAAACTGTACAGAACGTTTTTGTGAAGATAAAACATCTGTTCTGGGGCAGTTTAAATCGATGCAACACTGTGGCTCTGAGAAACATCATGTTATCAGAAAACTGTAGCAGTCAATTTTAGAGTTTGAGCTGAGCTTTGAATGTTTGAAACACCATCAGGTCATTGACAGGAAAAGTCACCATTACAGAGAACTCTGACTGGATTCTGACAGATTACGGTTTAAATTGCAGGAGTGACAAGGGCTGCCCTTTAAAAAAAAAAAAAAGAAGAAAGACTAAAACAAAAACAACTAGGTTGTAATTATCTAGGGAAACCACAGCACTGTTATTTAAGAAGAAAATGTGTCAGATTTCTTCACAGTAGCTGCCTAAATGCCCAACGAAGGAACTTTTGCTGGTCGTGTTTATGTTTAGTGTGATCCGAGTTCAGATCCTTGACACTAGTATGAAACTCAGAGCCTGGCAGCTGAGGTGCTACGGAAAAGCTGCAGCGAGCCGACTCTGTCACTTCAAGGGAAAGCGGCGTGTTTGGAGGGGCTTTAAGACTAAATCTGGTTTGATCGTACGCCGCAGAAAAACGCCACACTCGTGCACAGCTGAACACTCAAATCATAAATGCAGCGAAAGATCCACTCGAAACCAAAAGATGTGAAAAGCAGATGTGGATGAAGGCATTCCAAGTTTGAACAAGTAAATCCTTTTTTAAGACCATCGGGAGACTTCTTGTGAGGTTCACAGAGACAAAAAGAAGTGACGCGCCAATCTCCCAAGACAGATCACAGACAGAAAGGACAAATGAGGAGACCAACGAGAGGATGCAGAGAGGATGACGGCGGCCGCAGCGACAAACTCACCCCTCCGCCTGCCTCCCAGCCCTTAGGGTAGCGATATGGAGAAGCTGTGGGTACTGATACCTGAGAGAGCGCCGGGGAGTGGGCATGACCGGGCGGGGTTCCCGCCAAGTTAGGGTGTCCCTTTGTGATGTCGTGAGCAGTGTAAGGAGAGCCAGGATGCCTGGGTACCTGCGAGAGAGGAGGCAGCAGTTAGCCTAATGCAGAAAAAAAGAAGATGTGTCAGAGATATGCCAGAGACGGACAGCAGTGTTGCTACTTGACAGGTCATTAGTCCTCCCTCCTGCTGAGGGGTGTAAATTAAGCGCTCAGGCAGAAGGATTAGTCTGTGTGTGTGTGTGTGTGTGTAGAGGTGAAGACTGCAGCCCAAGGAGCCCGCTGGGTCCTCATGGGGACCGACACAGCGGGCTGCAGAGCTCCGACTGCACAGGCTAAGGATTCTTAGACCAAGGGATGGTCAGGTAATCACATTACAACTCCGCTCATCTGGAGTAGATAGAGAGCAGCTGGTACAAGAGATATAAGAGAGTCATGCTAAACAAGCCTCATTAAGATAAGCCAACGCAGGACTCTGGGTGGGAATCGGGGAGCTCTCGGTGTGTGGCCGAGATGCTCGATACATACAAGTTTGACAGCAACTCGGCAGCTTACGAAATGAGTCGATTTTAAAAAGCACGAATAAATAAAAAACAAGACCTCAGAGATTTTTCAGAACTACTCTTCGAGTCTTCCTGCTGACACGACACAAGTTACACTGAAGGGGACGATTTATATTCAAACAACATTTGGAATGATTCTTCTCTACTTTGGAAACCGGCTTTATTACTTTCCAAGCCTCATTCACGAGGGACCAATCCTTCCGATAATCAATGACTGATCATGCTCAGACACACAAAGTGGGCCACAACAGCACATTTACTGCAGCTTCGACAACATCTCTGCCCAAATTAAAGCACCCCCCTCAGATCTTTGCCCATCTCTGACTGAGGCACCGTATGCTTCTCTCAATCATTTTAATCTGGAGCAACAAAGGGCCTCTATTCCCATAGAAACCCTCTTTTTAAAATAACATCCAATTAAATCAATCAGTGTGATTACAGCATGTTTATAGCTAATAATTAAACTCTATAACGTTTGTATTCATTTCTTAAATAGTGTTGGAGACAGTAGCTGATGCTGGCCCTGAGTTTTTATCCAGGCCTGTTTTGTCAGTCTTTTTCTGCTGTTTTGTTCTGTGTGGGATCTCTGCGAGCTCATGAGGGATTGTGGAGGCTTTTCTGGATACTAATAAGAAACAAATGACACATGAGCTCCATTTACCGGGACATGAAATCCATCAGAACGACACAGGTGTCAACAGTTCTGCTAATCCAGCGGCAAAAAAAATATTCTGGAGCGAGCGAGGCTAACCGACTTTATCTTAAACAGGAGAACAGTGAAGTAATCCGAGTATTAAACCACCTCCTTTTCTCCTCTAAATACTACATACTGATTGCGTTTGATTATTCTTAAATTAGCTATATAGATTGAGGGTAATATAAGAGACTTATCAGCTTTTGAATGATTTTCTATTAGACGCACAATGCTGTTAAGTCAGCAACTGAGTGAAACGTAATCAGGAAAAAGTCTGTTTTTCCTGGTCTGCGGCGTGGCCGGCTGGCTGCTGCGGCTGTGGGCAGGCTCCACTGCAGGTGCTGCAGAGGGCCTGACACACCAGGGACTGAAGCAGGATACTGCAGGAGGGAAGCAGCCAGCAGACATCGAGCTGGCCAAAACAATCAACTCTTATCTCGCCGGTATTTTTTTTTCTTTTTTGTCCACAAACAAAAAGCCGAATTAAAGAAATTTAAAAGGGATGAAACATAAATACGACGCAGTCAGGCAACAACTAACACATCCGAGTGTAAATTCCACTTAAAAATTCCCCCGCTGCATCCATGGGATCAATGCCTCGAAGCATCTACACATCATCTCGGGGATGGCCCACTTTCCTCAGATGACCTGGGACAAAGCAACTTGCTGCTGTTGCCAGGGGAGGAGCCTGCTCTGCTTCAGGCCTGTAGCTGAGTCCGAGGACATACAGCGCAGTGTGATGAGGTGGGGGAGGGGAGGTAAGCGGCTGTATGGGAGCTGTACATGAAGAGAAAGAGGGGGAGGGAAAAAAAAAACTGAAAAGGGAAAAGGAGTAAAACCCCACGTCCACCACACGGACTAACAGCATAACGCCTCGAGTGCTGTTTATTTCCACCCGTTTCGTCCCCTCTCAGAGCCTCACCCCCCCCCAGGAACAAACTTTCAAAGCACCAAATCCTATGAAACCTTTAATGCTCTGGGTACTGTGTTGTCGGCCGTAACGGAGCTCACAGATCCACGGCCTTTCTCCCAGAACACAGTGGCATTCCTGAGGCAGAGCTGCTCGCTCAGCCGCCCACATCTCAGAAAATACTGGAAACAACTGCTTTGTATTTTCAAGATAAAACCATTCTGATGAGCTTTTAAGGATTGGATGAAAAGGCAAAAGCAATAATAAAACACGGTCGACAAACTTTGAATTTGTGCCAAGTGAATGCCAGCCCGTCACTTTCATTTCATGAGGGAAAAATCTGTTCAACGAAAATGAAACCAACAGGTGCTCCGTTTCTCACAGATTTACACGTAGTTTTACTGCGCAAACAGAACAAAAGGCTGAGCCCACCAGGAGCAGCAGCCGTGTGAGCGGGGCCTCACCAAAACTAGACGCCCCCCCCCCGGATCAAAATGTGAGATTCTGCAAACTCCAGGTTTCTTTTTCTCTCTCTTTTTCTCTCATAATTTCAGGCAAACAAAAGCTTCAGGTTTTCCTTTTTCTGCTCACATGACATAGTGGACACAGCATGGCTAGGCCTCTTACTACCTGCTGACCGCCGCTCCCCACCATGAGGGGCACAAATAACCCTCCTGTTAGTCCGCTCAGGCATCGGAAAGCCAGGATGCTAAATGAGGAAATACCCACTGTTGTGAGTGCCCTCAGATCTGGTTAAATGTATATGCCTGGCCTCTTTTAAACTTAAACTGGTTCCGAAACGAAAAAAAAACCCTGCAATAATTAACTAAATGAATTAAAACTTTCTGGTGACACACTGTAACCTTCATCTAACACCCAGAGACGTCTATAGCCCCTAAGCCCCCCCACCCCCATTCAACCTTGACACAAATACGGTTGCACACATTGTTCATGTCAAATATTTAAGCAGCTGCTGCCCCTCTACTCTGATGAAGATTTTTTTTTGGTTTCCCTTTGAAGAAAAAAAAAAAAGATGTCTCGTGTGTGTGTGAGCGAAGTGTCTGGCAGAGACAGACGTCACTCAGCCCTCCTGGACGCGTTTCCCAGCTGCTGAGCAGGCAGAGAATGGCAGAGGCAACGACGCAGCAAACCAGACCTCTGTGGTCAGGTCACATTCTTTTAAACCACCTTTTTTTTTTTTTTTTTTTAAAACTGGTCTGTAAACAAAAAGAAAAAGACGCAGATGCACCCTCTCATGCTGTGATCTTCCCTAAAAAGGCCAAAGTGGACTTCCTGTGCTTAGACCTGACATATTTGCAGCACGGTTTCACAAGAAAGACGTGATAGAATCACGGTATGATTAATTTTTTTCTTTAGGAGTCGTTTCTTAAAATGCCTTCCCACTCCATTTCTGTGGAGTGGGAAAGAGCTTCATCTCAAGTGACCATAAACGTCTGAATGAGGGGACTCACGCTGTAGACAGCGATTCCAGGCTGTGTGGGGAAGATTCGGTCGTCCAGTGATGGCTGAACCCGAGGGAGTCTGGAGAGGGCGTGTTAAGGAGAATTTGAGGCAACTTGAGACTACACTGAATTTCATGATTAAGAAGAGTTGAGAATCTCAACACGTAAGTTTCCCTCTCGTGTGCTTTGCATTTAGACGAGACCAAGTACAGCCGATTGAAGCACAACAAAAGACTTTAAACTACTTTTAAACAGGCTGAAAGTACTGGTTTAAGTTCATTCTACAGCTGGGAGGTCACTTTAAGTGCATCCATCTCCTTCGGAGCCAAAAGGTTTTCTCCAAAAACCCAGTGGCTTGTAGTTTGTTTTAAAGGATCCCCTATCCAGTCCACCCCACCCTAAATGCCCCATCTCGGCAAGTACACTGTGTACCTTCACCATTTTGCAAGAGTTAAAAGGAAAATCTGAAATGGATTTCGGAGCTACTTCAGACTGGGGGGGGACAGCCGGAGCTGAGGATTAGGCAACTGTTCCCCTCACACAGACAGACGACAAACTACATGAAACATTCATTTTCTTCCACTTTTTCCTCCTATGACGAACAAATAATGAGTTAAAGAAGTTTCAACTGCTAGCCATTGTATTGCCTGAGGCATCAGAAACACAAAGGGAACTATTTGGGAGGCTTTTTTTTTTTTAAACAGCTTGTGAAACATGTAATGATGAGTCCCTGGGGGGAAATCGGTCAGATGTCTGAGAGGACAAAACAGAAATGCGTACCGTTCCAGCAGCAGAGGGAAGCCCTGTGGTTAGTAACCTGCTCACAGACGGGCTCATACGCCGCTGATCACATGGTTTAAGAGAAACCGAACGTCTGCCTCTCTTCCTCTCACCCAAATCATGCCTGACCCTGCCCAGAGCCGTCTTCTTCTGCAAATGCCCGCAGGGGCCCGTCAGCTTTCTTGGTCTTCTGCCAGCATCGCTAATTGTAGTTCAACGGTACAGTGGGAGGAGAGGAGGATAAAAAAGATAATAAAAAGATAATAAGAGAATAGAGTCATTTAAAAAGAAAGAATAGGGAGGTTTTTGGTTCCGAAATGCATAAACATAGGAGGATATGTTGTCTACTGCATTGATGGGGAGAGCAGAAAAAAAGAAGTGCACAACTCCGTCTCTCTCGCTGGCCCATTGCGCGCGCGCACACACACACACACACACACACACACACACACACAC
>JABUIW010000205.1:16583515-16606393 GCA_013363375.1 Menidia beryllina
ACACACACACACACACACACACACACACACACACACACACACAGTGAAACCTGCAGTAATTAGAGCCTCACACACCTCCATGATGTAACAGCTCGGGTGGGGAAAAGGAGCAAAACAGTGGGGAGGAACCAGAGACGAGACATTTCCCCACATGATCATTAAAGACAAAAAAAAAAGGTGACGATTCAGAGGCGCCGCCAGCAAAGGCACCACTGGCTGTGGGGGGAGGGGTTTTGGCTTTAAGTTTTGCTTGTAAAAATAAAACAAAGCCACGATTACGCCGGCAAATCAAACTTTCTGATTCAGGAATGTCCGCTTGTTTGGGTTTTCTTTGTCAAACTTCAGAGTAAACGCATGTTACTGAGCTTTACGGCTGGTTTTTGAATAGATGCGTGGAATGATGGAGCATGGACGCCGAGCCCCAAACGGGAGCAGGTGAAGCTCCACCTGTAAGGAGCAGATATCCAACCAAGGAAAATCTGCAGCCCAACAGTGAGAGCCAGCTCCTATTTGAGTGGCTCCGTGCCAGCATGCAGATGCCAGCTTTCTCAGAAAGAAAACACCTGCAGCTGCCCTGAATGCCGTTATGCAACATGCTACTTGTGTCTTTCCTTTAGCAGGAACGCACTTTAACACCAGACATTTTAGGGAAACTCTTTCCACAAAGGAAGGAAATGATCTAACCAGATCAGATGTTTGGTTTCATTTTCTTTTAAAAAGCGTGCCTCCTCAGAGCCGTTGTCCCCTTTGATGTGAAAAGGCTTCGCGGCCCCTCCCCCTGGTTTCACAACATTTAGCGGGTGTAAACCTTATGGGGATTGATTAAAAGTGCCGTTCATTAGTTCTGCAGTTTTAATACTGAATGCCATCAACTGAAACACTCGCGTCAAATTGTGAAATGGAATTTAAGCCGAGACCTCCGTGTGGATGGCAAAGCAACCAGATTAACCCGAGTTAAGCTCTCCTGCATGTATCAGCCACAACGGGGGGAGGGACGGAGAGAAAAAAGAAATCACACTAAATGTTTTACGCTCATTTCATTTTTGCCATTTGTTACAGAGCAAGTGCGACGTAAAGACTGAATTCCTGAAAGATTACCTGCCACAGATTAAAACCACGCTAACAACGAAACACTGACAAAAAGAGGCGGCTTCAGGAAGGCGAGGAATTGAGGACACATAATCCAGAATCGACTGCACCTCCAAGCAGAAAAGTAAAAGAATGGTGACTTTGATATGTGGATGACATTCACATAAATACAGTTCAATGTTGGGAGGGGGGGGGGGGGGGGATTTGGGTCTCTACACACCCCTGTTGAGCCACCCTCCCTTCATTTAGGAGATCATAAAGTAGCTTCAACCACTCCTCCTTGTCCCCTGACCCCACAATGGCACATAAGCCTCCTTCTTTAGAGGGGTAAAGCTGCTGTAGCTCGTGGTTCATCATTAGCTTACTGTAAAGCCACTTAAGTGCCGAGTGTGTGGGAGAGAAAGGAAAAGACAGAAGGAAACACAGCCTTACAAATAACTGGGGTGTGATCAGGAGGATGATACAGCTCAATAAACTGTAATCTGAATAAATGAATAAATCAGAGCTGGAAAGTTAACCATGTAACTGCTAAAGAAGTCACAGAAGTCAGCCGGGAAAAAAAAAAGGGGTTACATCACGTAAGCGTGGCCTATATTTCCCACAGACCTAAAGGAAGCCGCTACATCTCATCTGAATGAGCTTAAGAACCTGGAACTCTCAGAGCAGAGGGCTGGAAGCGGAGGTACAGGAAGTGAGTGGAGACGGCCCAGATGGTGCAGATACAAACCCTCCTTCTCCCTGCTGGCTCACTGGCCTTTCACTAACACACGCACACACACACAGTGCTGGATAAAGGCGAAGCTCACAAAGCTCGCACTGCCTGCTGTTGCTGAGACTGCTCTTTCACAACAGTATGAACAATGGATGTTGGGTTGGTGGATTCAGCTAAAAAAATACAAATAAATGACATAAAAAGATTTTTTTCTTTAAACAAATCTCCAGCTAAAATGGTCCTGGATTCCTACAGCACACACACTACTGAGTATTTTGTTGTGCATTATGGGTAGATCATTCGGACTGGAACAATCTACCTATAAGTTCCCGCATTCTCGAATTGCTCTGAATTGTGACGAAATGGAGAATAAAAGGTTGAAATAGAAAACGAATGAGACAATACTTTCACAGATGAGACTCAAACTACCTCTCAGATGTAGCCTTGGCATTACTTTAAATCTGCAGAATATCCATATTGAACAAAAGTCCATTCAAGGTATAAAAGCTGCAGTCTGTTGGGCATCTTTGGCAAAAGTACCCCAAACAGAATGAATCATAGACCCCTCACTTGCAGTAACTAAGTAACCAGAGTTAAAGGCAAGGCTTTCTGCACACTCAGATTTCCTCAGCCACAAATTAGAAATATAGCATTTTGTGAAATATACTGACTGTTTTATTAATCTTCCATACATGCCACAGTGTGAAGAGGGCAACCCCCCCACGGAGAGAACTTCTAAATGTTGCAACACTTTAAGGATTTGGGAAGAAGCCAGAACACAGTCCAGTCTTCAAAAGATACTTTATCACAAGGTTACCCATTTATGCAACACTGACCTTAGACCGGTCGCACCAGATACTGGCCCGGATGCTAGGAGCACAAGGAAATGATTGAAGCTAGAGAAGCAAATAGTGCAAAGTAACAAGCAGCCAATCACTTGTGCGTTGTCCATAAAAATGACGTAAAACCGTAAATAATCAGCACTTCCTGCTGCAAACCAGACAGGAATGACCTCATATCCTAATGGTGGGGGTGGAGTTTCAAACACTAGGCAGTATTTCTTTTCACTCAAATAAATAAAACTGAAAAACCGATCGAGAAGGATGTGAAAATGTCGCTTCTTAAGCAAGCTGACAGCATGCAGGACGTCTCCTCCAGCAGGCCTCTCCCTCCCTGGAAGGAACAGTCCTGCATGCTGGCTCATAACAACTCAGCAGTTTATTTATAACATCCCACAGCGAGTGCGCTCGTGAGAATTTATCCTCCAGCAGACGGCACACACCTGTCCCGACACACAGGACAGCGTTACGAAGCATTACCCTCAAACGGTGGGCCAGGCGCACCGATAACGGCAGGCCACTGCTCTTTACCGGACGGATACGTGACACGGTAGAACTTTACGGTCGGCAGAATATGCGAGTGAGAGCTTGAAAACCGAGAAGAGGAAGAGGTCTTTCCGAAGAGAGGTGAAAATGCTCGAGCGGCCAACATGAAAGCTGGAAGGGGGGGGAGGCTGAGGAGAGGAGCAGAAGTAAGGAGAGGGGAAGCCCTCGGTTTTCTCAGCTGGGCCAGCAGTGGGGCGAGGTGAGCCGTGTGGGGAGGGTAGGAGGAAATGAGGGAGGGCTGAGGCAGGCCGGGTGACCTGGGCCTTTGTTGGCAGATGGTGGGAAGCACCACCTTGGCCTCTCACTCTGAATGCTAAGCAGCAGAGCTTTTGTCTGGCCAGTGCAGCCGCGGACGCATGCGCTGGGTGTTTCTCCGACAACTAGCAGCAGACCCTGGCGGCGCACAGCCTCCACCCAAACTGTTCCTGTGCATGGAAGCGTACGCGCCTCCACCGTCCAAACCCCCCCCCCCCCACACATCTCAGGGCTCTATAAGCACACACTCACATTCTCCCAAGTAGGAATTCCCATACGACAGGGGGCCAGACCAGACGCGGAGTAACACGCTGCCACACTCCTGACCCGGGAGGCTGGGTGGAGAGTGAAAGGTCAGATGAGCAGCAGCTCTCCGAGGGTTCGTTTTCCTCGAAGTACGACGGTTGAAGGCGGTGAAATCTTCCGGGTTCAAGTTAATAAAATTGGATTCAAGGACCCAAGTAAGAGTCAATCCTTGTAGGATTCTCTTGTGCTGGACTAAATTAAAACCAACTTATAGATCATGCTCCGGCCACAGAATTTGCCCGAGCTAACGGCCTGGGGTTGCTCCACTTGGTCAGAATAAGATTCTGTGGCCCAGAAAATGAAGTGAGATGACAACCAGAACGGACCGAATAAGCAGATATTTCCATCATTACATTTTTTGGGGCGTTTTCCCAGCTGACACTGCTAGGGTGCATGAGGTCCACATCGTGAAAGAGAGGAAGCATTTCAAACACGGCTGGCATCCACAAAATCCAACCCCCTTAATGGCAGAAAACAACTTCTGGGAGACAATTGGGGATATTTAGATATAGCTTGTTAGCACTGAAACCATGTCACCGCAAATGTATCCCGTATCAGAGTTTAAGGTGGCCAAAAACAGCAAACAAAAAAAAAACTAGCAAAAAGAAAATAAAACGAAATGTGGCCCTTTTTCTGGCAGAGAGCCGAGTGGCTGGGGTTTGACTTATTCGTCCATTAAATCCCTCACTGTTGACATGAATGCAAATACGTCTGCAGCGCAGCCTTCAGTGTGGTTGCCGTGGAAAGATGTTTGGGATTACGTTTGGACATTCAGAGTAAGTGCACAGCAGCCAGGGTTGAGAGTAAATCTACCCGAGCAAACAAGAGACTGTGCTGTTGTAATACCCTTAAACAAACGTTCATAAAGCCGATTGGGCGTCCTATTTGTCGTTATCAATAAACTGCTTTTTTTTTTTTTTTTTTTTTTTTTTTTAATATACGACAGGCAGAAGCCACAACAGAATGATGATTCTGCATTATATATCAGCCGCTCTGCTCAGTAAGCAGTTGGATCAGTCACTGAAAAACCATTTCGAACCACAGCCCTACACTGAAACAAGCGATGAGACGATTCATGGCCGCTAAGTACGGAGTGAAGCTGAATAAGTCTTCATGATAGCATCTCCAGCTGAATACCTCATCAAATTTTCATTATAGTCTTTTTAATACGATTCAAAAAGCTTAAACACTTAGGTTTATTTACATGAATCAAACAGCTCCATTTTCATGTTGTATTTTGCATTTGAAACAGAAACAGGAGAGAGACCACTGCAGGAAAGTCAACAGAGGATTAGAGTATGGCGGAATAAAGAGCCATGCATTACAAAAGGCTGACCACATAAGTAAAAGAAAGGAGTAAAGAAAACAATCACCCTTTTACCTTCATATACAGTAAACACATAATTAGAAGGTGCAGCTCTGTACTAAAACTTTACACTCTTCCTGTCCCACAAGTGAAAGTAGGTTAGGAAAATTAAACAGTCACTTCAAAAGCTTCAAGTCAAAAGCGGCCACGCTGTAACAGACAGAAACTTCCTGGCTTGCTCATCCAACTCACAGACAATTCGAATACATCATCAATCACAGCAAGCAGCAAAAAAGAGAGGGCTTCATACCGACACCGGCACCTGCTATAACCTGCTCCTCACTGCCCCGTTCAGATGCTAGAGACACAAGGCGGCCGTGATCATGGGTGGCAGGAAATCAGGTTGAGCTGTCACAGCCCAAAGCTAAGCCACAACAGAAGCTGTCAGATCACAAAAGACTCATCTCTCTGCCATGAGCAGGCAGGAGGCATCCGCTTAATCCTCTCCCTCTCACCCTCTACTGATACCATGCTGTAAATAAAACAGGAGGTGACACAACCACTGTGACTTCACTCCACCAAAAAGTAGGCTAGGGTAGCACCTAACCATCCCTGACTAAAGCACAAAAAGGTAGAGGCATGCTTTAAAGGCCCTGTTGGCACGAGTCTATCACAAAAAAAATACAGAATAATGAAAATTACCTCTATTGTGTTAAATAATTGCAGATTGATTCCTTGAAATGTTCACTGAATAGAAGGGGAACCAAAGCAATACCTGAGGCCCTTTAAAACAAAAGGTGCACAGATGATGATAATTTAACAAACCGGTCCTTCCAAAGCATAAATCTACCATCTGTCACTGAGTTCAGGCCTGTCAAGGTGCACTTCATCAACCCCCCTACCCTCCGAAAGCTAATGCTATTAGAAATATCAAAGGACGTGCGATTCCCACAGGCCAGGCCTGTTACGAGCCAACTTCAGCACAATTACATTACAGAGCTACAGGTCATGACGATTCATTTAACGGAGCCCTTGTAGGATTCGACCTTGCATCCACTGACCTGTGCACTTGCTAACCAGAAAGGCTGTTCTTAGTTCTGCTCTAGCTGCAACGAAGCTTTAACTCGGCTATAGCATCCCGCTAGTCAACAACCAGCGCTGAACAAAGCCGGTAACCTGTTTGGAGAGCCGGCAATGTAGCTTCCCTGTGCCCAACTACGCCTTCTCATTCATCAGCACTGCGTTGCTACCGTTACGTTACTGATATATTTAATGACGTATGTCAGCAGGAACCGTTATGTAGCTTCAACTGCCCAAAAATCAACCTGACATCTGTTAGCTTGAGCAGCCGGCTTGATTAGCTAACGTTAGCACCTTTAGCTAGCTAATTGTACCCTCCCCTCCCAGCTCCCTCCAAACGAAACCATCATCCCCACATCCAACCCGTGTTTACCTATCGAAAGCATACCTGCATATTGAGTTACAAATGTGTAAAAGGCATAAAATAGCATGCAATTTCTTTGTTACCCATGTGAAAGGATACTGAGGTGGTGGTACAGCGCCAGGTTGGGGAGCAGTTGGGGCTCCCGGCGGCAGAGACACGGAGGTCAGGGTAGCCCGCAGTTGGCTCGAAGGAGAGGGGCCACTTCCAGGTCCGCTAACTGCGACAGCGGCGGGTTTAGGGACCACTTTCGGTGGCAAACTCATCGCAAAAAATTAACAAATAAAAACACCTTAATAAATACTGATACAAACAGCGCTTAGCTTGCATTCATAGAGCAAGCGTAGCAGATTCTTGATGCAGGCCCCAAATCCCTTTAACGACCTGGGATATCGAAGCTCGAATAGCAACACAAACGTCTTTTTTTTCATGGAAAGTCGCTGTTCGGATCAGCGGTGCTATTCATGGGGACGGTGGGAGGTTTAGCCTCCCTCGCCCGTCCGGAACCGCGGCGGATCCGGTCCGGTTCGTTTCTTCAAAACGAAATAATCGCCGCGATCTTCGACCTCCCTCGGCGATCTACCTTTTCTTCTCCGCAATTGTGTTTTCTATCATTTTTTTTCTCACAGAGATGAGAGACTTCGCCAACATGGCGTTGCGGCCGCTTTCAGCAGTCCAGGCAGGACAGATGATTCGGCAAATCTCGGCCAGCTACGGAGTCACTCGGCTAATCAACGAACCTTCAGTCAAACACGGCGTGCCTCACGTACCATAGCGCGCACGGCTTTTATTTTTTCTTCTTCTCTGTTATATTGATTACAAAATAGACTGAGTAAGTAAGATTCGAGTCCAGGATATGCCAAATGTTCATTCAATAACCTGAATTGATTGAAAAATATTAATAAAGTCCACCTTTGTTTAATCGATGCGTGCAAAGCTTAAAGGTTTTTTTTCTTGCTATGTTTGAGCCATGGGCTAATGTGCGTGTTTGACCAAGGTAGGCCGTTCAAATAAAAACCTTACTAGCGCCATCTCCCGATTTAACGGCGGTATCGCATCAATAAATGAACTCATTCCCCTTTTAAATCTACTACAATTTAAGTACAGTAATCCAATCTGGACCACTGCCTACTGTGTGTACTCTCTGTGTGTAAGAATGGCTTCAAAAACACTAACAATCACTCCAACGCAGACAAATGTTTGTTTTTTTAGATGGGTTTTACTATACAAAATAATTTGTGATAAACTCTTACACATAAAACCAGGTATGACACATCATGGCTTGGCCAATGCTCATGTTCTGGATGACAGTTTGACAATTTTTTACAAAACATTTTTTAAAAATCCATTATAGTACATAAAGAATGTTGAAGGATTTCAACAAATCATCATAAACTTTTTTATAACTTTACATTTGGTTATACATCTTGCAGGTCTGTTATTTATAAAAAATATAGCTATAAATACAATAAAATAAACCAGAGCAGATCCAAACAGTGGAAAGTAATCATAAAAAACATTACTCTGCTTGTTTATCACATGATCTCATATCGCACATTTAAAGTGGTTCCCCCATTTCTGTAACCAACTGTTGGTTTTCCAGTGTTACAAAACACATGTACAGCTACATTTAACTCAGGGTCTTGAGGGAAGCTGATCCTAAACAATCAGTTCTTGTGGATGAGCGCTGAAGACCGCAGGAATGCAGGCCTTTTTGTGTCCTGATAAGCAGCCCAATAAAGCTTTAAATGACAAGGCATAAAGGGTTTCAGTGGTTCTCACATTTCCGTCCAGAGAGACTTTGTCGTTCTTGTGCTGTGTTCCCAAATGTTCATTTTGCTCCGCGCTGAAAACCAACAACGGGAAATGAAGCCTCACCAAAGCTCGCACTTATGTTTGGGGTTCATGGGAGCATCTGCTTTGCAGCCAAAGTGCTCTGAGAATTCACGTGAGTTGGAGATAGTGCCGATGACTCTAAATCTTGACGGGCTGTGAGGATCTGTGATTACACCCTCGTGTGAGCTCTCGGGTGTCCTGACAGAGCACCATACCTGCAAGCGAAAAGAGATTTAAGTAATGAGCAAAAACTTTGCTTCCCCTTTACGTTCGTTCTAAAAATGTGTTGAGTGTAGGGCTAGATTCCAGGGAACGAGCTAAATTTACGATGAGTCATGTGTACTGGATAGGGGGTTAAGCTGCCTTTCCAATAGAAAGAGGAAGAATGCTGGGCAAAGATATGTACAAAGAAAAAAGTATATCAGACAAGAGTTACAATTCCAAGCTCAGCGTTTTCATAGTTCTGTGTGCAGACCTTTACGTGTTAATGTAAAAAGTATGATTTGGTGATGTAACAACTTCCTGGGAGCCAATCATGACCTGGTATGAAACTTGTGTAAGTGTTTCAGTGAAATATGAGGCCTCTAGCACAGACACACTGACAGTGCATCTAAACACAGACGCATATTATTTCTTCACGCTGAGTAATCATAAAGGCCGGGTCAGTATCACCATTAATATTGAATTAGTCTGGAATAAGAGATACAAACCTGGGCAAATCCTACAAAAAACAGCTGATGGTTTGTCATTCCCAGAGCAGGAAGTGTGGCTTCCTCACCGTTCCTTTTGATCCAGTTCACGTACGCCTTTAAATCGACAAATGATCATGTTACCCAGATGCAATCAGTGTTTTCTCTCCACACAGAGACAGAGACACTGTAGAGCTTTCAGTTTGTGTTGTTTAGCCGAGGAAAACGTCTGGCTACGTGCTGGGTCACTTTCACTTCCATATTGCTTGCTCATCTGCTTCGTAGCGTCTGACCTTTGCTTACATGGAAAGAATGTGTGCATGCAAGTAAGTAACCAGAGGCTGACAAGGCCACTCAGAAGCACCTGTTGCATTTCCAGGCTTCGCCGTAAACTGGACAGCCAACTTTTTCCAACACAGATGAATGGACCTGAACCGAGGCAGATGGGTTTGATGTAAACTAACTCGGAGAATGTTGGAACCTTCTTTGGAGTTTTATGACAGTGTAAACAGGCAATCTGACAAAGTTGCCAGAGCAAACATAGCACTAAACATCGCATAGAATTACAAATAATTTAACACTAACAAAATACTATTTCCCCCATGATTTGAAAGATTCATTTGAGAAATAGTAATAGCTAAAGGTGAGTTATGAGTTTCTTCCCCAAAACAGACCTTGTAAGCAGCCTTTAGTCCGCCGTTATCAGCAATGTTTTCTCCAAGGGTGTGTCTTCCATTCAGAGGCTCCTGGTTGATGCTGTAATTGCCGTACTGCTCCACCAAGCACTGGGTCTGCTTTTTGAAGGCCTCCACAGATGAATTGTTCCACCAGGGTCGCAAGTTTCCATCCTTGTCGTATTCTCTTCCTTAAGACAAAAGTGGGAGGTATTTAAGAATCTATCGCCACCTCCTGCTTCAACTAATTACCTATCTGGCTAATGTCTTTGTACTTAAAGAAAAGTACTTTTAAAGAGCTGGATTCTTTATTTCTTTTTATTTACCTTGGTCATCAAAAGCATGAGTTAGTTCATGACCCATGACCACGCCAATGCCACCAAAGTTAAGTGCTCTGTAAAAAAACAACAAAAAAAACCCCCATCAATGCATGCGTGCTTTGATATTATCCCAGATAACAGATATCAAACAGCTGTGTGCTTGGACAGTAAGCTAGTCAGAGTATATGTTTGACATGTCTGTCAATCAGCAATCAGGTCCACTGTGGTTGTGGACCACAGTGGACCAAAGTGCTTTATAAATAACACTGGATTGGATTGGATTTCAGGACACATCTAAGGCTGGTTGCTGTGCAACTCAAGTTATTCATTTGAAAATGTGATGACATGAAACAAAATGAGGCTCTTAGACCACTGGACTCTTATCAAAAAGTCAGACGTGGGTAAAAAAAAACAAAAAAAAACCCCACAGATGTAGTTTCCTGCATGCTGCTAAAATACCTCCAGAATATTTAAACAAATTTGACATGCGGCATGCTACACGTACTTTGGCCACCATCGACTATAGAATGGAGCTTGAAGGATTCCTGCTGGCAGCACCATCTCATTCTTGGTTGGGTTGTAATACGCATTTACAGTTGGGGGGGTCATGCTCCACCTGCAGCACAAGAAACACAGAGTCAGGCCTTGCTGCCTTCAAGGTTACCGCAAATTGCGGATATTGATTCTGCACAAGCCGCCATGCCAGGCGGACTACAGATCAGTTTGGAGGGCATGGGAACGCTCGTCGGACCCCTCCCCCACAGCCAAAACAGCGACATGGATCAGTTGAGCCGAGCGAAGCCAGTTGCCTGGGAACGTTTGTGGATGGCAGCTGTATTCTGCCGAGTCCGTTTAACTGGGAGTGAGTCCCCATTGAAGCCCGCCACCTCCTCTGAGGGAAGAGGGCCAGCGTGGGGAGCGACTCACTGGTCTCTGTTGGGAGTTTTCCTAAGCTGGTCGGCAGTCACTCTGGCTGAGAAGTTGTAGTACTGCATGACATTTTGGAAGTAAAGCTCCGACTCCACCATAAACTATATGGAGGAGATAAAAAAAAATAAGAAAAAGAAAAATAGTATATATAGTTTCAATGAATAATAGAAAAATGCAGCAATTCCACATTTACCTACATCATTAAACACTTTGTCCAGCTTTGTGGCGTTCATGATGAAATCTGGATAGCCCACCATGTTGTATATTGCATCTGCCTGTGAGAGATGAGAGTTCAGGAATGTAAAAGACACGTTTTCACAGCAGGTGGCAGTGCTGTCATTCCCTGCCGCTTCAGCACAGAAAGCTTCCAGACAACAGCCCTCTCCGCAGATCTTAAGTGAGTGGACTTCCTGGGAGAAACGTATGCGACGTCGCACACCCACCTTTTCTTTTGCCGCTCTCTTTGTCTCCGAGTCCATCCAGCTCACATACATCAAGCTGTCTTCAAACGCCCCTTTGATTTCTGAAACCATCTCCTCCGCCTGGGGCACAGAAGAGACTAGGTCAGAACCTCATCACCTCACGTGGCCGGAGAAGAATGCGAGAGAAGTGTCTTGAGAGACTTACGATGGATTTGCTGTCCTCAGCAAAGGTGGCTTTAACAAACATGGCTCCAAGAGCAAAGCCCAGGGCGCTGTCTGTGTCACTGACGCACAGCTTCCAACGTGGAGTACAGCTCTATTCCAAAAAAGAACCCAAAATACAAAAACAATACAAACTGAGGGAAGGTTATAACATCAGCATGTGACATAACAGTCTGTTTTTCTGTGCTGGAGATTTATTTCAAACATTTTCCATTAGCGGCGTCCAACATTTAGCCGTATCACTTAGATTTATCTAATCAGTTTATCCGAAACGCTTGTGGGCCGCATGTGTGGGTGAAGAGAGCAGCTGTGAAACAGAGTTTCATCCTGCCCCGAAGCAAATGTTTGGTTGTTTCTGTTATGACTCCTGTTCCAGAAAAGCTAAAAAGAGAAACAGAATGCGCTGATCTGAGAAGCAAGAAAAAATCAAAACAGATTACAGAAAACACATCAACCGTGAAAAATGAGACATTTTACTATTTCCTGATAATATTTGAGATTGTTTTGAATTTGAGAGAAGCGACATGTCTCCAAAAATTTATGATGGGGGAAACCCTGCTCCAGTTTCATCCTTTTTGCCAGCTGATGATCATGTTGGCTAAAGAAAGAAATTCATCACTTTAAACATCTAAATATCTCCAACATGATCAGAATTTAATTTGGGAAGCCTTAAACATGACAGCTGAATGCCGGTTTTGTGTTTTGTCCATTAGTGTGACCTTATCAAAAGACTTAAATCATAGACAATTTGCCAAACTGCATTAAAACTGAATCCAGTTCTGACTGGATGAGTGGCGGGTTTGGGTGGGAGCTGTGCAGAACATCAAAGCATCATGTTTATGTATTAGGCAAATGCATTCATCGATTAGGCTTTGCATTGGACACATTTTAGTCAATGTTGTTGATATATACAATGAAATTAATTGTCCTAAAACTCTTACCAGTCTAAAAAAAAATGTAAAAGAAATGTAACATACCAAAAAAAAAGATCCAGCAGCTAAAATTTATTTTTGGACAAGAAAGACATTATCTTCCTGCCCCATTCATCCAGAGATTTTTCTCCTTTCCTGTCCCTCTAAAAAAAGCTGACCTAGGAGGCATTGCAAAAGGGTGGTAAAACCCAGAGACACACAGCATAATGATGGACTTGAGATTTCTTTCTAAAGTGAGGTGAAGATAGACTGCTGACTGAATTCTGTCTTGATTGTTTTTCCCCATAGTGAAAAAGTGTTTTCAACAAGTCGATACAAAAGTGTACCCCATGGTAAGTTTGCTATTTTCCACAACAGGATTACACAGAACATGTTCATTTTGAGCCAAAATACAAACAGAACTGGAAAAGGTCTCATAAATCAGCAATCAGAACACAAAGTGCAAATGAACACAACGGGGGAGATTTCAAAAGGAAAAATAGTTGCATCTTAATTCATCCTTATTAAAAAAAAAAGGGTTATACCTCTATCCATATTCAAAGTACTGTCAAGATTTAAGCAAATAATACATCAGCTGTAACTTGATTGATGATTTTTTAACCCGCGTATTCAGTGACGGAAACTAAGAAACAGCCAGCTAACCAAAAAAAAAAAAAAAAAAAGGATCCGCGGGTTACAGAAAGGATGTAAAAAGAATGTAAAAAGGAAGAAGGTCACAATGAGGAAATCAGGAGTCTTCTAAGTAAGCAAAGCTGTAAAATCTACTTTGGCCCACAGTTGGACATGGAAAAAGAGACTCAGCTGCATTCTAACAGAAAACAGAACCACAAAGACGCACATTGAACGTTTTGGTTTGTTATTACAGCTTGACCCTGATGGAAAACAAAGCAGAGGGAACAGGATCTTGTTTAGATAAGCCCATGGGGTCACTGGAGCCTTCCCCGTTAAAACACTTACTCACTTTAAGGGAAGGGCATCTTGGTGAAGTGTCAGTGGCCGCACATATTTGTGCTCAGAGATCTTCATCTGTGAGCTCGCACATTTAATCCACAAATGGTAGAATTAATCTGCAGGCTAATGGCGCCTCAGGCGGAGCGGTTTGTTTTCACTGTGGAGATTTCTGCTTCTACTCCAGTGCACTGAAGTTGAAAGCACTTCATTTGATAAATTGTCTACTCTAGTTAAGCCATATACAGGGGAAATTCAGCTTTTCTGTTGGCGGCTATTCCATTTATCTGTGCAGAGTAAAAAAAAAAAGGAAAAAAAAAGAACACTGTGTCGAACCCAGGAACACAGGGTCAAGAGAAAGGTTCTCTTAGCTCAGCTGTTTGGATGTAGGCCAGATCCTCAGCTACAATAGATCTGACTAATATAAAAAATGTAAAAATACCCCAAAAATCTTTATTATTGGCTCTTCTTGAGTTTTCTTTGCCAGGTCACAATTTAACTTCACTTTTAATAACAAAACAGTAACTTGGGGGCAGATTTACTATCATTTTACATCCGGTGCAAACAGTTTTGACACCTTTTTTCTTTAAGAAATAAAACAACAGAAAGATAAAGTGAGGCTTCGTCAGGACATCCTTCTTGCTTCTTGTAGTGTAGGATTTGTTGTGTAGATTAAATCAAGAAGATAACCCGGCCTGTGTTTCCATAAGAGCAAACTGCCCCAGTGTTGTTGGAAAATTACAGTCACTCTGCTTGTTTGTCATGACCCTGATTTGGGATTCTTCTGGTTCTCCACTGAAATGAGCTCTCTGCACCTCTGTGTCTAAATCCAAAGTCATGGATGCCACCCAAGAAACTGGACACTCCCATAGACACAATCTAACATTTGTGATATTTTCAATTTACCACGGTTTCTAAATCCAGGCTTTTGGTTTTTTTTTTTTCTTCTTTTTCTTTTTTACAAGCAGTCGCTAATACCAGTAAAACAACCAGTCATCATTTCAAAAGTGGACACCATGTTGCCATTACTTCACTTTTCATAAACTTTTTCACACATCGGATTACGTACAACTGTGTAGTGACAGATTACAGATTACAGTGTGATTACTTAAAAGGCCCATTTTTTACCTTCTTAGTCCCATACATGATCTCATGGAAGTGCTGCTCAGCATCCTGGAATCTTTGGTCCAAAACTGAAACCATCCTTCTCACCACCTTCATTATCATGTAGTTGTTAAGTAAGCTGTAAAAACAAAACATAGGATTCAGACCTTTTGTACTGTCTGCAATACTATCCAAATGCTTACTATTGTGCCTTTAAACAGGATGTTTATCTAATGCAAACAGTGTAAGGTGTGTAGGTTTAATAAGGCATTTACAACACTGGTCACGAGGCAACATGCAACCTGACTTTGAAATATAAAACTATTAAAATGACAAAGTAAGCTCACCTTTTATTTGTTTTAGCTATGAGGTCAGAAACTTTCTGGAGGTATTCTTTGGCATAAACAACCACTGGCTCTGACTCGTTAAGTGGAACAGGCGCAAACACTTCTGTGAGATATGGCATCCAGTCCACTGCTGGAGCCAGATCCTGAATCAGCACAAGGCGTAACACAAAACCCCAGTTTGGTCACATGGTTGGAAATTGTGGTTTCTTGACAACCTCACACACGGAAGACTTCCATTTAAGCTTACCTTTTTAAAATTTTAAACATTAACCTTTCCCCTATACCACAATGCGTCTGTTATTCTTTGGAGAGAGTTATTTCTACAAGCCTGGTACACCACTCTTTTAGCTGACGTCATCAAGAGACACTCACTTTCAGGTCCTTGGCTGCTATCTTGTGGTAAATGAGCTCCTCGTCTCTTCTCTCCTCCTGAGGGACCGTGATGTTAGCCAGGGTGGTTTCAAAGTCCACAATCTCTTCCATCATGGTCCGAGACGTCTCCTCCGAGCCGCCCAGAAGGACCCCCAACTTCACGAGGAAGTCGAGGTACGCCGTGAGATACTGCAAGGTTCACGTAAGCAGCACAGTGAGTGGAGGCCTGGGAGTGCGATTCAGTTCAATTAGAAAGGTAATCCTAAAGAATTTGTGTACAACCTTGTCCACAGAGTTCATGCTCTGAGGCTGAGACCTTTAATTATTATTTCGTGGCTTCCTTGGCAGACATGCACGGGCCTTAGGGTGTACTCAAACTCTAAGTGACCTGGAAATGTTTGTAACGCATGCACATTTTGGAAACAACTTGCCTTCTCATTGGCTGTCTTGTTGAGGTAGTAATCCCGTGAGGGTAGTCCCAGGCTGGACTGATCCACCTGCAGTCAAGAGAAACATCAGCAGACTCTCTGGTCAACATTCATAAAAACAAAGAACATTTGTTTTCTTTCCTGAGAACTTTTTAAAGATCATTAAGATCGGTTACGGTCTCATGGAAGTCATGAATCCACATTCAAGGGACAGTTTGAATGTGACACAGCAGTAATGATGAGAGGGTCATTCCGAGGATACGATCTTAAATCTATCGGTTATGGCAGGCTGTAAAGGTTACATCTAAACGTATCACTCTGAGCTCATAAAAAAAACTGCTATTTTAAAAACCTTTTATACCTGGATGACGTTACTGTTGGAGTTTTTGGAGTCTGCGCTGACAAACACGGTGAAGAAAGGAGAGGTCCGCAGGCTGGCCGAGACAGTCCGAAGAACCTCTTGGAAGTTGTCCTTGTCCCACGGCTCGGTCAGACCCCATCCTCCGATCTGGAGCAGGCAGCAAACGAGCCATTTAGATCCAAAAGTGAGGAAGTGAAATGAGGAATTTGCTTGATGTTTAACGTCCTGTAAAGAGGCAGACCTGACTGATGAGCTGCTGCAAAGGCTTTGCTCCTAATTCCTCAATCTTGGACTCGTTCATGCAGGCCTCATAATATCGCTGGGCCTTTTCCTCTGCCTTACTCAATCCTTTCATCGTCGTGTTTTCTGTCAGAAAAATGATGCCATTGAAAAAAAATGCTGGAAAATATTAAATCCAGCTCTGTGCTGGGAGAAAGGAGGGCAAAGGACTTTGAGCTGTCGTTAAACGAACACTCTTACCTAATAAATGCTTCATCACGAGCATGTTGTGCTCCCACAGGTTGCTGAAAGGACCCCAGCGAGACTTCCCCTCAGGGAGGGGGTTGTTCCTCACCCAACCCCCACAAGCAAAGTTGTAGAAGTCGTGGCAGGGGTCTACGGATCTGTCAAGGGCTCCTAAGACGGCATTGGTCACGGTAATGCACGGCTCCGTGAGGCACAAGCCCGGGTGAGCTGTGGCAGAAAGGTGCGTCGACAAAAACATTAAACTCTTACATATCCAACGATATAAGCCAGAGGGAAAAGCAACCACAGCGAAGAATCTGAAAATATTTTATGGTAAGACAAATATGCAAGAGGATTTTCAGAGCATCTGGAAGCTATCATTTTGTAAGCCAAGATATAGAACCTGGAGGGACTTCTTATCCCTGTAGAAATCCTTTATAAATGGTTAGCTGAAAGATGACAGGGGCGAGTCACATATTAGCCATCGACAACTGATTTTGTTGTTGTTTAATTAATAAGAAGTAGATTTAAGGAATAGCACGACAACAATCAAGACGACCTCGTATAAATGGAAAAAACATGAATCAATTCCCTTTTACAGTTTTTGAGTGGCTGGTTAAAAAAAAAAGAAAAGAAAAAAAGACCATTTTGTTTTGGGATAGCACCTAATTTAGTTCCAAAACTATAATTGTGTTGTGTTCTTATAAATTATGCCCAGAGGAAGTAGCTACAGAAGTGAGAAAACGACCTGAGTTTCAGGAAACCTTGTTTAGAGAAGTGAAAACATTACTCATTACAAAAACAGATCCACCTCTCACTTTTGCGTTACAGCTTCTTTCCATATAAGGAATAAGACAGCCATGGAGACAACATTACGATCAGTGATGAGGTTAGTGTTCCCATAGGAGATTTCATCCTTGTTCCTTTTATTATTTCAAAGTGTGATCTGACATGCGATGCTGAATGGAAGGAAGTGGTATTCAGTTTCCCATGGTAAAATCGAGGAAACAAACACTGATGAGAAGGACGCAGGATGTGATGGGAAATCCACAAGTCCTTTTCCATAATGAACAGACTCAAGGGAGAGATTAAAGGTTGTTTTTAGGCAGTAAAATTGAGGCCTTGTTCGACAGCTAAAAAAAAGAAGCTATTAATAAGTCATACTTTGTGTCAAACTGCTATACGTCAAAAGAGCAATGTGTGATTTTTATACAGATCAATAAGGAGATGTACAAAGGTGTCACTCTGCATCAGCTCCCTGTTTAGACACAATGTTAAAAAGTGGAAGATTCTGAATTTTCCTCTCTTAACCAAATACATCTCTCAAGGTTGAAACCTCAAAATCCCCCAAAATGTGCCAGAGGCTTTTAAAACAACCAAGATATCTTACCATCTAAAGATGGTAACATGGGACTTTAGTTCTTTTTTATGCCTCTTCTGTATTCAGAAGCTTTATGAATGGGATCTCTGTATGTCTCTAATCACAATCGAGGGTTGTGTGCATGTGAAAGCATGATATTAATAGAGTTATGCTCTAATTTGGTTTCAAAGCGAAGATTTGTTTCTGAGGGATTTTCAGTTTGCAGAAAGAAGTGCAAATATCACTTGTGAGAAAGGAGATTTTCGTGAAAGGAAAAAACATAAAAAACATAATTTGTGTTCCTACAAAAAGACAGATGCGATCTAACAGGTTGTTTTCCAGGGGAATCAGCCATTTAAGGGATTAGAGCAGCATGATAACTGTAGGTGTTGGCCATAGAATACACATGAGCCTCCATAAAATGGGGAAAGGTATTTTTTGACATAGAGAAGATAAAGCGGTTTTAACCACCTTTACCAGATGTGCAAAAGTGCTTTGGTTCTTATCTAATGAACAGAGCATGAGAGTGTGCGCTTAATCATGTGGAGGGGTTGAAAAGTTAGTTCATATCTGTGTATTAATAAAAAAGTAAAATGGAAAGGATAAAACATTTTGGTGTCTCTTGATCAGTCTCCTTCCCTAAAAGAACTCCACAAACACCAACAACAACCCTGGAACTCACCCTGTTTGTAGAAGACTCCGGCAGATATGAGAGACACAAACGTGGCGCCCGACAGGACACAAACCAAGAACAGCAGCCTCTTCTCTCTGTGCGTTCTGCCCGACCAGCACGTGGAGCTGCGGCCCTGCAGAAGAGTTACCTTTGCACAAACACACAGACCGAAAAACCGCCGCTCAGCAAATTCTTCAGCTAATCAGCCGTTTCACAGATAACCGTGAGCAAGCGATTTAGCGCGAATTACCCACAAAAGAAATGCTTTGAGTTTCTGTACATAAACATACTTCATAATGCTACTTTGTTGAACTAAAAGCGTGTGGAAAATGCTGCGTATATTAAAGCTCCTTCTCAGGGATTGGATGACAGGTTCGGTTTCAGAGCACAAAGGCTCTTTCCACGGCCCTCTCCACCCGCATGCAGAAAAAGGTTGGGCATTCTTCAATTGTTCTCTGCCTCATAAAGGACTTTTTCCTTTTGCCTGGATTGAGGACAGACATAATAATCCCACTGAACCATGCCTGCTCCTGTTATGGTTATGATGTCAAACAAGGATAAGAGAAACAGAACAAAAGTAACCCGATTACAGAAAATGACCTTTTACTAAATTGGTTCTCAGAATTTGAGCTTGTAAAAATTTCACAGATGGAAAAGAGTCTATGAGATAAGTTGACATTTTGAAGCAAATTGTACAAATTAAAATCTTGTCCTGAATGTTACCTTGATTAAAACTGCATAGGGAATTTATCTTCTGTATGACTGATTCAAAAAGCCACAAAGAAATCCCTCAATGGGCACATTTGACCCTTGGGGTTGCTCTTTGATTATCCATGCTGTAAATAAAAGTAACCTTTTCAGACCTCGCATGTACTCGCAGTGGAAGCCAATTTATGCCTTAAGTGTGTATATAAGGATCAGATTTACAGCTATTAGTTTAGATGAGAGTCCAACAGTCAAACTTAATGTGATCAAAGTAAAAGCCAAGCCACTGTGGCCTCTTAATCCAGGGAGCTCAGCATGTTGGGTTGAGTTGGACCTGAAACTGTATATCAGGATGTGACTGGAAGGACCTCAGTGCCAAAGTCAGAGCACCCTCAATCTGTGGTGCCTCTAAGTCACATCTAATTAGACGGAAAGGGAGAATTAACTCTTATTGAGACACTGGTTGAACTCTTCCCATTAAATTCTGGTTAAATTGAGTGTCTTAACTAATAGCTAAAATGGTTTAACCACACAACATAATGAGGGTCTAAAGGACGGTCACTTATCCATGAACTCAACCCAGCAACCTCATCTTATCAGCATATGACAGAAATTGCTCATTGATTTAGCTAAAAAATGAGCTTCAGTATCATTTCAGGGTCCATAAAATGGGTCAGTTACATAAAAATAAAGATTTGGAAGCTTTGATAAGACAAACAAATGGTGGCATTTTAAACCCAATGTTAACCTGCTCGTCATCACAAGCCTTTAAGAGCAGAACGGAGCCTCTGTTAGGCAGAGTGACCTGAGAAACATACTATGAACTGCATTTCTCGTGGCATTCTCTTCATCTGATCTACAGGTGATCTCTGATTTCAGATCACGTACGCATTGGCTGGTTGAAACTCCTAAAAGAGGAACGCCGACAGTTTCACAGAGCGTACGTTTAATTTGAAACGTTAAAGATGGTGTTCACCTCAACTTTAAATGACTGCATGCTCTTTTTGTCCTGGCTTGAGTGTATATTTGTACAGGTTTTGCCGTCTAAGGTGTGGAGCCTGAACAGGTCCCATGACTAATAATAGCATTTACCTGCATGGGTGATGACGGGTAGACGTCGTCGGCCGTGGAGTCCACCAGGTCCTCCTCGTCCAGCGTGGCCCTCTTGTAGGTCGACATCTGAAAAGTCAAATGCAGAAAGGACTCTCTCAGTGCCTCCATGTTCCTTGAAGCCCCCCCTGTTCTCCCGGCTACATGAGGGTTTTCGTGCGTGACGTCTATTCCTCGGCAGTCCCTGAGGTCTCAGAGCAGGGCGGCCCTTTAAAGTCCATCAGGAGGAATCTGGTTCATCTGGTCGGAGCTCTTCTGCTCTTCTCCCGAGTTTGGGTTAATAAAAAGAACGAGTCCTCGTCTTTGAGAGCACTTTTCTGCTCTCTCCTAATCTATCAACACCTCCCACCGCCCCCATGCCCTCAGGCAGACACATGCGGGGGTAAAGTTAACAACACCTACAAAAACCTCTCTCCGAAACTCCTGTTTAAGATCTCCTGGTAGGTACTCTCTCCCTCCCTCCCTCTCTCTCTCTCTCTCTCTCTCTTCCTGGACTTCCTTTTCAGTCCAGTCTATGCAAACACGGCACGAGAGAAGACGGAACGAGTAAGAAAACAGGAAGAGCTCTGACTTGAGCGATTTGCGCGACTCAGACCGAGTGTGTAGAAGTGATTGTGTGACGGTGTGTGCCTTTGGTGCCGCAAATTCCCCAATGTGGTTTCACTTAGATGAGGGGAGGGAATCTCACGGTTGCAGTTCACACCCAGTGTCCTTTCTATAGGCCGCAATACGCTGAGGGGGAGGAGCACAAAGAAAGTAGCAGGCGCAGAGAAAACAAAAAAAAAAGGAAAAAGTCCTCCTCCTACTAAATGTTGTGGTTGTTTCCTGTGGTAACTGTTAACTGATGGACATGACAGCCAGTTCCTCTTCTGCTTAATCATTCAATCAAAGTTGTAAATTCAACTAGTTTACAAGAGTGCATAGAGAGATAGGAGAAGGAAAAAGCAGGGAGAAAAGGCAGTCACCGGGAGATTAAAAACAGCAAAACACAGTTATGTGGGCTAAATTAATATGAAAGCAAGCAGAACCAAGACTGGGAACTTGACTCTGTACTACCTATTACTATGGTGAAGTGTGTGTAAAACCTATTTTTAAAGTCATATGCTGTTTTTAACAATTACAGTACAAGCTTTGGCCGTGAACATCTAAACTCTACCATTTTATCAGCTCCTGGATTTCTTTAAGGTCATTATTCCCACCAACAGTTGATCCTTAAGAGGTCCTGATTACTAACATAGACTCTATTAAGCCCAGTTGAGGAGCTAATAAAAATCTCCACCCCAAAGGAGGAGCTTCCTGTTTCTTAGCAGATTGTAAACAGACTGTTCAATGAAAAATGATCAACGGTTTCTAATGTTGCAACGGGTCATTTCCAACCATGCGAAGTGAAAGAATCAATGTGGCTCCATGAAACAATAAGCACTGGGAAAAGAGTGATGACTAACCTCTCGCAAGCATCACGGAAACACGAGACATTCCAGACTAGTTGGCAATGCTAAAACAATGCAAAGCAGAGGCAGCCCCGGCTATGAGGCTGCGTCTTTCTGTCTGAGCTGAAACGAGTCAGGCATCGGAAATCCAGCGAGACTCTGACACACTCGTGTTCTGGCTCGCCCCCCGTCCACGATAATCCCTCGAACGCTGGCTGAGGGTGAACGTTTGCATCATCAAGACCTCCTCAGAAACACCCAGGAGCTAATCAATCCTCAGATCTTTGCTTTAATTTACACCCCACTGGTTAAAATGAACGTTTAAACGGGAAAATGAATGGAACAGGAATAAAAGATGTCCCCACCACAAGCATCTCCAGATAAAACCAGGAGTGTAGATTCCAGGTAAGTCTTATATTTTCTAAAAAAAAAAAAACTCCAAAAAGCTCAGGCAAGATGTTCCAAATCAGCCCCAGATGTAGGGAGAGCAGGCCGTTCACGTCTTACCTAAAAAAAACAACGACGGCGAGTGAAATCATACATATGGCCAAAGCCTTCCTGCGCTGGTGTGTTTATTAACTCCTTTAAAAAACCAGCAGCTGGCCAGCCAGTCACACAATCAGCTTAGAAAAAGGGACAACCGGGGACTAAAAGGTAGAGAGAGATGGAGTGAGATAACGGGGGGGGGGGGGGGGGGGGGGGCGGGGGGATGATAATGGTTTCATCTGACACATAGCCCACAGGGAAATGTCAAATGGGGGGACTGACGTTTGATTTTTCTTTCTTTTGACACACATTTGTAGTTTGTTTCAC
Source organism: Menidia beryllina (assembly GCA_013363375.1). Lineage (NCBI taxonomy): Eukaryota > Metazoa > Chordata > Actinopteri > Atheriniformes > Atherinopsidae > Menidia > Menidia beryllina. Next base: position 16,606,151 of record JABUIW010000205.1, read on the forward strand.
CGCAGTTTAACCTGTAGTTAATTCAAAATGGGAACAGTATTGCCGGAGACAGTTTTCTACGAATGAAGCGACTTATTTCTGGTTTAATCGCCAGCTCCACGTTTGGCCCAAACGCACATAAACAAATCCCAATGACACAAGCCATGTGTTCGCACACACACACACACATACACACACATTCCTAAGCAGCCATTCTCTGTTTCTGAACTTTTTCCTGGCATTGAGAAACATGCAGAAGTGCTC
>JABUIW010000205.1:16606793-16702593 GCA_013363375.1 Menidia beryllina
AAGCATGCAAATGAGCTTTTCAAACTATGCGCACTGCCTCCCGAGTAGGGCCCTCGAACCCTCTTCCGAGGAGTTCCTGTGGACGGCCTCGCCTGACTTCTGCAAAAGAAGCCTCTTCTGCTGAAAGCGGACTTCTCTCAGTTTCCACCACAGATGACCTCACAGCCTCTGCGCCCCACAGAGAGACGCCACAGACCACAGCCAGATTTTCAAGTCTTTTTTTTTTTTAAATAAGAAAAAAGAAACCCTCTTTCCCATCTAAAGTTTTGAGTTGACCTTTTTTCCCGCAGTGAGAAAAAAACCCCTTGTCCACTTCATTCCACAGCGTAATTTACAGGTGGAAAGAGGGTGCCTGAGTAAAAGCATCTGTAAGTTCCCATATCAGACGGAGACACATTTTGGATGACTCTGCGACTCTTAAACACGACACCTTTCGCACCGCCGGCTCGTCTGCCTGAAGGCCACAGATAAGACAAGGCCATCTCAGTAAGGAAGAGACGGAGGGGCTGCTGGTTTTGGGACTACGCAGGCATGCTTCCTGTGGAAGAAAACACCCTGATAAAAAGGAGTTAAAAAAAATAAGTTACTTTCTCTGGCAAGCAGCTTTACGCTTACTTTAAGCTAAGCTGAGGGACTTTACCAGAATCTTAACACTTTGGGGGTTATTTTTAGTGACTCATGAGTAGTGTTGTGTTGAAAAAGTAAAGAGCTTGCTCTCTCCCCTCACATGGTTTGTAACATTTAGGCAGCAGCTCTGGAATTCTTAAGATTCCTGGTTATTCAAGGACTCCGAGACATTATTCGGGACACGTTTCAGGTGCTCTGACGCGCGCGTGCTGATCAAATATCGCCCAAACAGATCCTGTGTCGTCACCCGAGCGGCTCGGGTTTCACGCTCGGCTACACTGACCCCACATGCACCGCAGGGACAAAACAGTGCTGACCCCAGGTTCGGCGTTGCTGAATAACCGCTGCCTGGATGTCAATAAACACTTCCGGGGCTAATTTACCTATCAGCACTGGTCAAGTTGGAACGGGCGGCACATGGAGGCTTTCCCCAGACACAAACAGATTGGAGGAGATTACCTGTTCTAGCGGTTGTTGTGGCGCCCTACAGCACGCTCCTGATCACGCCCAGGTAATGAATAACGGCAGAGTAAACCCGGCTCCCAGGGTCCAGCACATCCACGGCTGTGGGGTTATTAAGCCAGTAAATCACTACAGCGTGAGACTCTACAAACAGAGATCTGATGTACTCTGAGCCCGCGTGCGCTCAAGCAATATGTCTGGCAATTTGTTTCCAGGTTTCACCTTGAATTCTGACAGCCTGGCTCCATAAATCAATGGAGGGGGAAAGAGCAAAACAGAATTAAGCCTCGAATAGAAGTGGTGGTAGAGGGGGAAGCAATGGCAAAGATCCCAGGGGGATCTCATACTTTTTAAAGCAGATTTTAAGTCATACAATCCATATTTTGTCTGGGAGCTTCTGCTAAATGATTTCCAGTGACTGTTTTCCCCTTTGTTTTCCTCTTGTTTAGTCTTTCTTTTCATACAAATATGTTAGGAACAGGCATTAGTTCATAGCCATAAATTGAAGAGGAATCCAAACAAACCATCAGTTGAAACATTTCATCTGCCACTGATCCCTATCGGCTTGGAAAGGCTGTGACAAAATAAAAGAAGGAAAGAAAAAAGAAAAAAGAAAAACGTTCACTTGTGATGTACTGATGTTTTCCAGCACGTGGGTCAGGAGACAAAGGTGGATTGGAAATGACTGACCTTTAAAAATGGTGTGATGACTGTGAACACAAACCCTGATGCACCCAGATCACAGTTTTGTAACTGAAATTAAATGTCACACAAATTATAAAGTAGCTTAATATTGCGAGAGCTCAGGCGTCCGGTGATTTCAAAAGAGACCAAACAGCACATTACGACGATTGGATCATTTTTAACATCAGCAAATATTCTGTATAAACCCTATTTTTTGTAAATCCAACAGATTTAGTAGTTTCTTGTTAGGGAAATCGTGAGAAAAAAACAAACATTATACAAATTCGTACAGCTCTGTGGTCAAACACCTGAGAACTGAACACAAGTCTTTTTTTTTTAGTGAATCAAACAACACCACTTCAAAGTTTAAAGATGTCATTTCGATCAGCATCGTTAACAGCTTGAAGCCATGTCCTTACCGTGCTGTCACACGTCCACCGCGGTGACTCGAGGACGCTCTGAGACGAGGGGGGACAGCGAGCGAGCTTCAGCTACAACAACCAAAGAGCCAGCGCTTCATCGTCAAGATAGTTCCCCTCCAGCTCTCTCAAACTTCGCCCCCCGCTTACGACACCGGCCCGGAAATCCACCACGTCATAACGCGAGATAGCTGGGGCGAGACGCGGGTTCGCGAGCTAAATGTCGTTCCCACGAAAACGATAAGAGGAGAAGGGAGCCGCTGACTTTTTCAACAGTTTAGGTCTAGTGTATGAAAAGGATTTAAATGTGTCGCTGTCAGCTTTTCGGTCACACAGAAATGACACAGCTCTGACATTGCCGGCGCCTACTTTAATGCGGCTGAATTAGAGTCAGACTACTAATGAGATCATTTGATAACCTCCTGATGGAGGTTGCTAGCCGTTAGCTCAACTTAAAGCAGTGACGTTCGAGGTCGTTATTAAAATCCATATGAACTAAATTAAGTGATAAGTTGCTTCATCGACAGCTCCCCCTTTGTTGTCAGAATGTATATTTTGTCAGTTGGTATTGTATATAATCACTTGGCTAAGCTGTATATGGATTTTTTTCTTTCAGTTAGCAACTGTTAATAGTGCAAACAGAAATTTCGCACATTAAACAGTTACGGGAACGTTTAGACCATTAGCCACCATATTGAAATGTTAATCAGCATGTAGCTTAATAACATTACGACTTAAGACTAACTTTAAAAGCAAACGTCAACTCGCAGAGGATTTCTTTCCCGTTAAAAGTAGAAGCTTCGATGGGATCAGTGTAAGCTCTTGGCTGGCCTTTCTGGCTCTGATTCTGCTCTGTAAATATTGATTTATTTATTTTTTTGTAGTCCGGCATCCCATTAAATGCTCCTAAAGAACATGGGCTAAGTTGGATTTAAAAGCAATCGAAATGCCTTGGCACGGCTCACTCACAGAGCAAATAAATTTGAAAAAATCAATTTTACTCGACGTGAAAACACAGAAGTGGGTTAATGCCAAATGCACATGCTCGGGGCTACTTAACTGGTATCAAAATGAAGAGCTTTAATCAACTAATGGTACTGGGAATACGTCATCAATTAAATAAATTAAACAGGCTATAAACAAGTGATGTTGCAAGATTCCCCTAAGCCTACTAAACCCAACAGAACCAGTGAGGAGGCCAATCCTACAGCGACACCCAAAGGACGCCTCAGTCTGCCAAACTTCCCCAAAGTAAATTGAATATTTGTCCCTTTACGTCCAGCTTTACGAATGCGAAGGGAACTCTCAAATGCTGTTCAATAATATGACAATTATGACCCAGAAGTTAAAACTTATATTTATCTCAACCTATTTGGGGGGTACTTAGCTAAATGTACTTGCCGGCAATTGTTTGAGGAAAATGATTTCGTCATATCAGTTACATAGAGTAAATTAGTAACGTAACATATTAGTTCTCAGTAGTTGCAGGTTTCATGGTAATTATATGGAATACATTTTATTTAGTCGATGCTTTAAACTGTATCCAGTAGTATTATTGTGAGGGAATGCCATAACACACACAGGTTCGAATTCTTGCTTTGACTTGGACTATTAACGTCGTTCCCCCATAAATTGGCTTAAGAGAGCCCGTGTTAAGACTAACAGATACTTCTATTACTATTAGACCCATTTAAACCACGACACCTTGTCTCTGAAGCAACCCCCGAGTCCTCAGGCAGGCGGAGCTGTCGGTCCACCGTCTCTCGCAGCAGCAGTGCATCGTTATTTCCAAGCTTTTGGAGGGGAGGGGGGGTCCTCCCTCGTGGGATACAAACCGCTATTCTCAGACACCGAGGCCAGACACGAACAAGTGTGGCCTTATGAAAAAGGTCCGTGAACGCAGCGTCAGGGACACGCGTTTGAAGGTGAAGAACTGAATGGACTGCGCGCGCGTTTGGACGTAGATTTCTCCCTCTAAAAACCATCCACGGTAGGTGAAACTTTCCCGATGTGAGCCCACACATAACAGGTTGCTTTGGACAGGACCGTGCATGGGAAGTGTCGGAAGGAATTTTCTTTTCATTGTAACTCTCTCTTCATGTTCGCATCTCTCCTCTCCACATGCGCCTTTATAAGTCCACAATTAAGCCATTTTGGTAAATAACCAATAAGTTTTACACTGTTAATGTGATTACTATTAATCAATTTATTGTGTGTTGAACAAAGACCAGTGCACTTTGATATATATCACTCTTAACGCCTTTGATTGTTACATGTGCTTTCTTAAAGTTTGCAGAAAAATTTTAAAATATATATATTATATATATATAAAATGTATATAAAATATATATATATTTTTACCTTAAACTCAAACCCTCTGGATTATCTAAAGTAAAGAAACACTCTTTTTTTCACCTCTATTTTTAAAAGACGCCAAGAAGTTAGATGAGGCTTCTAGATTCTGAACAGGACAAGTTTCAAAAGTAATAAAAGGGAATTGGCTTATATAGTGTCCTTACTTGCCAGAGTCATTAGAAACAGAAGCGGTCGTAACAATCTGAGTATCAGGCATTCATTTTGATTAAGCCCATGGCAATGTCTGATTTTCTCATTCATATCCGGGCATTCTACGCACACCCAATCCGTCCATTGTGGCTGCTACCTGTTGGATTTAAGGACCCGTGTGACCTGCCTCAGGCTAAAACAGCAGCTCAGGGAAGAGCTGACTGAGGTAAAGCTCTTTGGAAACACCAGTTTGGACTCAGTGGGGCAGCTGAATGCTTGGTGGCACCATGTCCGAGCAGGGATTTAACATTATACTGACCACAGCGCTGTCCGGAGTCCTGCTCCTGGCAGTTCTGGCCCTCCTCTGCTATTTCTGCTGCAGGCTGGCCGGGTCGCTGCCTCTGGGAGGACCCGGCCGCTTTTGAGGCTGTTTTTCTGCAACCAACAATGCCCAGGAAGGTCAGAGGAACGACTAAGGGAGCAGCCTGGCATAAGCGCTTTACCTTTTGACGGCCTGGTTGGTGTTGGAATGTCCTTTTGTGGCATCCTGTTTGGTTTAGACTTGTCTGATTCTTATTCGGCCAAATGGAGCCTGGCACCCGCTTCACGCCTGAGTCTCATTTTTTGAAGGTATCGCCTCAAGCTGTTTAGGTTTTCACCAAGGCCAGTCCTAAAGACTGAGCTGAAGAGAATGACGCCAGAGCTTGATAGGAGACAACCAACCAGTTTTGCTGTGGTTCAGCCATACATGCTGCCGTTATGCTTGCAGTTAAGAGGAACTTGGAATTACAGACGCCCACGGGAATAACGTCTTGCAAAGGGTGTGCCTGCGAAATAATTAGTGTCAGTAGTTTAATATTCTCTCTTTTTTTCAGAATTGGATGTAACCTGTCCATCATGTAGTGTTAATCGGCTTTGTTATGGTCGTTAAACCTCTCGGCGCGCTGGGGCACAATCCCATTAAAATGACCTTGACTATAAGCACATGGTTGGGAGAGGGAGGGTGGGGGTAATTATAGGTGTAGGCCTCACTATGTAGGACCCATGATGGGGCCCTGCGGTGGCCACTACCATTTTCTACCTAAACGCAAAGCTTACCCGTAGCAAGCTTTTATGTTTTTGTTGAGTCTACTGCAAAGTGTTTGTACAGATCAGAGACTTACTTTTAACACAAGAGTACCCCCAAAAATGGAAGCTCTAACTATGCTCACGAAGCCTCAAGATGTCCGAATAAAGGTGAGCAATTGAAGTCTTATTGTGTTGATATTTGTTCTGTGTGTGGCATCATGATGAAGATTAATAGTGGGGGGGGAATGTTGTAAAGTGTGGCTGAACTCAGTTACAAACCCTAAGGGTCTCTATCAGGGTAGGTATTGAAAATCATGGTAACAATTTCACTCGGACATACAGTGTCATTAACGCAGAGCATAACATTTGAGCCGTTATTCTCCCGCTACACGTGCGTTCAGTCTCATCATGACGTGTCAGAGTTGATTTACGAGCAGATGACACAGACTAAATTACTGGTGTTTGTTCGTATTGTCTTGTAGCTCCGAGACGACAGCAGACAGACTCCTTCATCTTCTCAAAGTGGCATCTTGTGCCGGTCTAGAGTTACGCATCAGCCACACACTGACGACAGCATGAGGGTTTCAGCCCTGCTCATCGGTTCCTTCTGTCTGATTTTGGGGGGCCAGGGAAAGCCACAATTCCCGGGTGAGTAACCGTGCAGCGAACCAGACGACAAAATCAAAACACAGACGCTGAGCTGTTTACGCTACAGAAGAAGATGTCCAAACACATGCAAGAGGTTTCCAAAGGTTGTGAGGGCATGTTACCTTTTTTTTTTTCTTAACCAAAAGCAAGGCATGTAAAATTGTCGAATTTCTTCATGGAATTTGAAATATCTTTTTTAAGATTTCAGCCACTTTTGTGTGGCTTTAACCTGGTTAATAAGATAAAATAAAAATTTCCAGAGGTAGGTATCGATAAGTAAACATCTTTTATATGTAAAGAATAATCATATTTATAAAACACTATGTAGAAGAGAAAAAAACAACAACAACAAAGCGCACAACAACAGATAACCCAATAGCAACGGTTGCACATGGACTAATAAACTCCACTCTAGAATAATAATTATAGTATTTAGGCAGTTGCGTCCTTAAGTGTGTGTGTGTGTGTGTGGTCTACTGGGGGCAGTGCTGGTCGTTAAACAGTCCGGCAGCAGCAGGAAGGAAACAAACACTAAATACCTCCTTCACACATCGGAGGTGAAGGAGTCAATCACTGAAGGAGCTGCTCAGGGCACTGATGGCCTCCTGCTTGTTGTGGAAGCCAGCCCCTATGCCATGACAGCTCTGTTATCCTTCTCCTCTCTCCCGCCACCTGCACTGAGTCAAAGGGGGCAACCCGGGACTGAGCCGGCTTTTCTTGATTGGCTCGTCGAGTCTCCTCCTGCTGCTGATACCGCAACAGTGTTAAAGAAAGTCCTCAGGAGCGCTCGCTGCCCTCCAAAGGAGCCGAGTATCCTCAGCAGACAGTCCGCTCTGGCCTCTGTTGGCAAGTGTGTGAGTGCAGGTGTACAATCAGGTCCAAAAAAAGAGAGTCCACACTATCTGAACAAAGACAGTCTGCACATTTATTTCTAAACTTCTTCCTACACTGACAATTTATCATAAATCAGCAACACTTTTTGAATGGTTGCAAGCTTTTTCCACAGACAGATTCAGGAGGTCGTGAACAAATCTGACAAAAGTGAATGAAATGGTTTTCATTGTAACTTTCTCTCACAACAGATTTGTCAAACCTAAATCTGAAAATGAATAATAATCCATGAAATTTTTAAATTTGAGAGGCCGGACAGATAGACGGTCACATTCAGTACTTTTTAAAAACAACACTTTTGTTTTTTTTACTTCACAGCGTTTTAATTCACCATGCTGAGAAAGTTTGAAGACAAAACGTCTTCTGATTGTTTCCATGTGTATCGTTATCTAACCGGATGTTGGTTTTGCATCCCTCAGAACAAGAGAAAGATCCCAAGTTTTGGAACACGTGGGCTCAGCGGACCCTGAAGAATGCTTTGAACCTGCAAAGCCTCAATAAAAACAAGGCAAAGAATCTCATCCTCTTCCTTGGAGATGGCAAGTATTCATAAAGCGTTGTTAAATCACAATTGGTATTAAATTGAAGCTGGATAGAAAGCATTGTTTAAAGGAGATTAGTGAGATCATCAGTGAGATCAGTAACACGCATCCAAACTGACAGTGTAGTCATTCTGGTGGATAAGAATATATATGAACCTTTTATTTGATGTGATTTTAGGACATTGTGATGCTTTAGAAGTTCTTTTTTGTAGTGATTTTCGGAGTGTTTTCTAGCGTGAGGTGAATGAAAAGCAGCAGATCAGTGGGCTTCTGTGTGTGCTGGGACGCTCACTGGTTGCACAAAAACTTTTGTCCTCCGTCGGGCCTCTGCTGTTCCTCTGTTTCAGTCCAGGCACAGCACGGCATTCTTGCGCATTTCTGCATTCATGGTCACATTAACATAGCAGCAGAATACCGGGAAACGCCATCACAGTTAAAAGTACCGTTACTAAACACAGCATAAAATGTCTTTTGGCTGTAAAATGTTTCAGGTGTCGCACGATTTATCTCAGGAAAACTAAAGGGGTTTCAGGGATTAGGTTTCCTCTGTGGTAAGATCTCTGCATGGCAGATATTATCACACTTTCGCTGGAAATTCTTCAACAGTACAGTAATTATTAAAACTAGACCTGAAGCTCAAGGGCATGCAAAAATAATTTGTTGCTCATCCTGTTAAGAGAAGATTTACAACTATATGCTAAATCAGGAATTTAAAAAGAAGCTTTAAGTTAATTTCTCAAGTTTTAACAGTTTATTTCAGGCTTAAAGTAAAAAAAAAAGAAAGGACGAATTGATTTAAATGAACCCTAAACAGACACATACAATCATAATGTGTCTATCTTGATTTTTAGTGTGAAAAAAGGAGAATTCTCTTCTTTTTGCAAAATGTAGATTGAATCTTCATTTTCCCCTTTAGAGGTTATGCGTATCTAAGAAAATGTTTTGCTAAACTACAGTCGTCCTGCTCTGAAATTTCAAAGAAAACATGTGCTGCGGACTGAAAACAATGAAACGGGGGATTAAAAAACACATGTTAACACTGTGGGCGCAGGCTTTTTTGCCCCGCTGAGTGAAATCAATCTTAAAAGTCAACCTGCTTTTTGGTGTCTAGGAATGGGCGTTCCCACGGTGACGGCTGCTCGAATCCTGAAGGGTCAACTAAGCGGGAAAAGTGGAGAAGAGACTCAGCTGGAGATGGACAAGTTCCCTTTTGTATCGCTGGCCAAGGTCTAGCAATCATACAATATTTCACAATATATTGATTTCTCTGTTGCCTCTAATGACCTGTTTGAGTAGGTAAAGAAGAGTACAAAGGGTCAGTTTCTCTTCCAGGCTGTTTATTTTACTACAGATTTCATTTTTAATTACTCAACCTATAAAGCCGTCAGTATCTACGGTCATCTATGAACTAGTCATACCACTTGTCATGCGATTAACTATAAGTCATACTTCAAACTAGCCCTAATGGATCGCACTAAGCCTGTTACGGTGCCTAAAGCCGGGCATTGCACTTTTCATAAACTGAGAACAATGTCATGTGTGAGCAGCCCGTAAAGGAACGACAAAGAGCACAAAAGCTCGTGTTATGTAATCATGATAGCTGAATGGAACAGCTCATGCAAAACCAAAGCGTTTATATTTGTGAACTGTCCACAGAATTTGTCGTCGCAGATGGATGAGGGGACCTGTTACAGGTTCTGGGTTTAAGAGCTCTTAACTGTGAGCCAAACCCAACATGGGAATGGTAAAAAGGCATGTCGTCAAATAAATGTCTTTATTTTTTCTGTGTGGTCACCTTTACCTGCCACTTGCTAACAATTGTAATGGCAGGCAGTTTTACACAAATCTCCTTTAAAAGCTCTATATTTATGAATGCTTTTGAGGAAAGGAAATAAAGCACTGACTTGGTTTATGCATTACTGTTTGTGCTCTATTCACAGGGTTTATTTTCATTATTAAATTATAGGAAATTCTATATTCTATGAGGACATGCCATAGCTCAGTACTTTAGCCCTTTAAAGCCTAATACAGGTGAAAAATGAAGAGAAGAATATGAGAAATAGAACAAAAGTAATTTATTTCAATGTGTGTCAGCTATTGCAGTATAGTCTTCTGGCCACTGGCATCAGGCATATCAGATTGTTTCTACCACGTACCAAATGCGATGCATGGAGAATTATGGGGTTAGAAGGATTTTCTTTTCTGTTTTAGGATGTTGGACGTATGCATGTATTTGATGTAAAGTTATTTTCATTTGAAAGCAATATGGTGTTATATGAACAAAAGTCAAACCGAAGAATCAGCATAACTGGAGAGGCCACTGATCTGTCGGCGGCTTGCGTCTGTGCAGACATACAACACTAACGCCCAGGTGCCAGACAGCGCTGGCACGGCCACCGCTTACCTCTGCGGGGTGAAGGCCAACGAGGGCACGGTGGGCGTGAGCGCAGCCGCCGTCCGCGCCCAGTGCAACACCACGCAGGGCAACGAAGTCACCTCCATCCTCAAATGGGCTAAGGATGCAGGTGAGGACGGAAAACGAAGTCTGATTTTTTTTTTCCTGCTCTTTGAATGATAAATGGTTCGGCATTGGATGTTTGAAGAAGCCAATCCTACATTGAAATAGTGTTTATTGATGTGAGTTGCGGCATACCAAAGCGACTCGGTGACTCAAAGAAATAACTTTTGGGTGGTCTGGAAACCAAAGCTTCAGAGATCTTCTCTTGAGTTTGCTTATTGAATCAGTCTCAGAGAATCGAGGTTGAAAAATTCTCTTTACCAAAGGCGTGGATTTTTTAAATTACGCTTATTTCTTTGTCTGTACATCGCTGTCCTGAAGGTCCTTGATGTTTAAACAATGTTTCATGGTTACCGGCTGCATGTTTAGTAAGCATGACAGCCTTTCTTTATATCTCTTAACTTGAACTGTACAAGGTTGTTAAAAATATAACAATTATCAAAAGATGCTAAGCAACAAATAGATTTTTCAAATAGATTTTGTGATATTTTCCTCGGTCTTCAAATGAGGAGGTCAGTATTGTGTAATAGAGAGAAAACAAAGATCTCCACCTCAGAAGGGTGAGGTTTTTCAATGAGGAACACTGAAAAACAAACAGATGAAAAACTCCGAAAGGAAGTTGTTTTTGTGTTTTTTTTTTTAACCATTTTAAGGTCGGCTTGTGACATGATGCAGTTTGCCAAATACAAAACAATCTAAGGCACCACAGAAGAAGAGACAGAAAACAAACAAATGGCTCTAGTGGCAGGTTAAAGCCAGGGGTTGTGGAAGAACAGGATGCAGGCGTGTGAACTTGTGTAAGATGGAAATGCGTGGGTCACAGTGGGAAATCCAATCATTGGTCAGGGAACGATCAGATATGACTTTGTTGCCTCAGCAACACTGATACGAGGCCGTGGAATGCAATAGCAAAAAAAGCTACTCTGAAGTCATAAACTTGACCCTGATTCAGAAAATGTCTTTTGTATGTTAACTGTAGGAAAGTCTGTGGGAATAGTGACCACAACCCGCGTCAACCACGCCACTCCCAGTGCCGCTTATGCCCACTGCGTCAACAGAGACTGGTACTCCGACAACGAGATGCCCCCTGAAGCCCTGCAGGGCGGCTGCAAAGATATCGCCAGGCAGCTCTTTGAAAATATTCCAAACATCGACGTAAGTTTGTCTGAGTTCTGAATGATGAGTGATTAATAAACGGTCATGTTTATCTGTAAAACTCTAACTGGAGCTCTTTAGTCATGTATGCTGCTTCTGCACAGACTGATCTGACAGACTACACATCTTAGTCATCCTTTAATTATGCTTTAATACAATCATAAAAAAATATATCTTAATAATAATACGTAGTAATAATAGTGAGATTTCTGAAGCTATACTGTGATGATAAACATAACATAAGCAGTTAGAGCTTCTGGATCTCATTAACTGACATTTTTTTCTCCTTGGTTTACAAAAATAAGGATTTTTACCATTAAGTGTGTAGTTTTTATTGAAAAAAAAAAGCATAACATTGCATGTTAGAAAGCTAACAAGTGGAATTATTTAAAATGTTATCGTTGACATAGAAAGCTTTTTAAAGTTTAGCCCTGAACTGATGATGGAGTGATCGATGTAGTTATCTACTCTGCAACTTTTCAGGTGGTTATGGGTGGAGGAAGGAAATTTATGTTCCCCAAAAACCAGTCAGATGTAGAATACCCTGATGTAGCGAAGCACAGCGGCACGCGGAAAGACGGAAGGAACCTGGTGCAGGAGTGGATTGACAGAGTGAAGCACAAGGTACACTTTCCCTCTTCTTTTTTTGTCTTTTCTTGTGTCCTAGCCTCATGTGTATACACTCAGTTGAATTATCATATTTTGAAGTCTCAAAGGCATTTCATTTTTAAGTCCTGATTTTTTTTTGTAGAAGGGCTATTATGTGTGGAACAAGAAGCAGCTTCTGTCCCTGAACCCAAACAGCGTGGATTTCTTACTGGGTAAGTCTCAGTGTCATTAGAAAACTCCCATTGAAGTGGAAATGAGGAGGCATTAGTCACTGTATTTGCTCTAGGCGTCTTTCCTGTGTCTGATGGGTTCTTTCTCTGCTCCTGCTGTTATTCCAGGCCTCTTTGAACCTGTGGATATGACTTATGACTTGGAGAGGAACACTGAAACCGATCCTTCACTGACTGAGATGGTAGATGTGGCAATAAAGATCCTAAGGAAGAACCCTAATGGCTTTTACCTGCTTGTGGAGGGTGAGCGAAACTAGCAAACTAGCATTCGATATTATGCAGTGTAATAAAACACAATATTTACTTTGCTCTGTATACACTATGGTCTTTAAAAAGTGTCAGTCAGTTCTGGAGACCTATGATATTCAGAATGTGAATTAACGTATAGCAACTGAGGTAGAGGGAGATTAAATGTCTTGGCCGATGTGGGAAACCGTCCCGGCCCACAAGGAAGAGCCAGAGGAAGTGACGGGGAAGAGAGAGGTCAGGGGGGATTCTCTACTTACATCCCAGATAAGCTCTCGGAAATGGATCAATATAACAAATACTGACAAATAGTTAAAGGAAGAGGAAGTTGGGTGCTGATGACCTCATGTACCATATTATTGTTCAGTGAAACTAAATAAAGCAGTCAGTGAAAAATAGGATAAAACAAAAATAAAATTAGCATATATTTAACTTTTTTATTTACTTTTAGTAATCTTTTGATTCGTAACATTTTATACGTGTGCCCATCTTACAGCTTAAGGAAGAGTGACAGAAATTCAGCAGGGTTAAAACTACTTTGACATTGTGTTAGAAAATGATATCAGCTACTTAACAGCTAATTATAAATAAATCCTCCCCCCTGTCAGGAGGACGTATTGATCATGGACACCACGAGGGCAAGGCCAAGCAGGCGCTGCATGAGGCGGTGGAAATGGACCGGGCTATTGGCCAGGCACATCTTCTGACCAGCGTCCATGATACACTGACCGTTGTTACAGCCGACCATTCTCACGTGTTCAGCTTTGGGGGCTACACGTACAGAGGAAATCCAATATTTGGTGTGTAGAATTGAAAAATGGTGATGCGTACTTGGAGTTATGATTTAGAGCTCTCGCCGTAAAGCTTCAATTCTTTTCGCTTTGTCTCCGTCACCAGGTCTGGCCCCCATGATGAGCGATGTTGATCAGAAACCTTTCACCTCCATTTTATATGCAAACGGACCAGGTTACAAACACGTGAATGGTGTGAGGGAGAACGTTTCCACGGTGGATTACAGTGAGTGGTTTTTCTTGGCCACACAGGATCAAGACGTGTGTTTCGATGGCATTTTGGGCCCTCGCTTTAGTTTATGGATCTGTATCTGTATTTTGTATTCAGAGCTCATCTTTTTCCCATAATTTAAATACTTCAGAAAAGAAGTCAGACACATAACAGCAACTGAGAGAAACTGTACGGTCGCAAATTAGTTGTGTGATGTTCTCTTGGATTTTCCTGATATTAGTTAAGAATTTAAAGAAATTAATGCCTCTCAATCTTTCCTGTGTCTTCCTTTAAGTGGGAAGCAACTACCAGGCCCAGTCAGCTGTTCCTCTGGCCTTGGAGACTCATGGAGGAGAGGATGTGGCCGTCTTTGCTAAGGGTCCCCTCGCTCACCTGCTACACGGAGTCCAAGAACAGAACTACATCCCACATGTGATGGCGTATGCAGCCTGTATCGGCCAGAACAGAGAGCACTGCCTCTCAACTGGTGGCACAGTCGGCCTGCAGCCTGTATTTTCAAGCATAGCAGCCATTCTCACAGTAACTCGACTTCTGTGTTAACCTTCCACAGACACTTTATTCCAGTAATATAAATTTGAACCAATGTCTCGTCACATTTTTTTTGGTTCGTTTTTCATTTCTGTTTAGAATATTTTTTTTACTGCGGGACCACTAAAAGACAAATTTTATGGTAAAATATTAAGTTAGACACCCAAAAGCACATTCTCCAGTTATTTAAACATGAATGCACCACTCCTGTAATTTAGAATAAGCTGTTTTAACAGTGTATTGTGATAGCAAAAAGTAAAGTAAACTTCTTTTTTTAACCTTTTAAACAGGTCGTAGCAGCAATGTCTGAAACTGGCTGAGATAGTTTTTTTTAGGTGAACTTGACCTTGTTAAGTGTTGGTTGCAGGCATGTCTGACCCTGCATGGGTCCTACTATCTATCTAGACTGATTTACCCCCTTTTTCGAGGCTGGTCCTTTCTGCCCAGCTGTGGGATTGTGCAGACATAAGAAAGATGTTCTTTTTGACAACACAATCCTTAGCTGTATTTAAAGGGCTGGCCAACTCATTTGGAGAGTGACTACAGTCAAATTGGAGACAGTGACTGTTACAGTGAAAAAAAGTAACAAATTTAGCATATATTTGAAAACTAAGGATGGTGTCAGTTTAATTTATTAGTATTTATCAGTTTAATTCTGTTAATCCAAATGTCAAAAACTTGAATAAAATCCATCCTGCTGCACAGAAAAGAAAAGAAAAAAAAATAGAGACCATGAAACCAGATAATTGGGACTTTTTTATGGCCTGTTCAATCATGTTTAATGTCAATTCTGTTCTAGACTAAATCTTTCCATTGTATTACAGACGTGCATTTAACAGAATCTACCTCAAAAGCTTCCTAATCACTCAAGACAGTTGTGTGTTTTCAAGGACACATTTTGGGGAACAAATTTTGTGTCGAACTGAATGGCAACTGAATGTATAATTGACAAAACGTTGAATTGAATTTTTTTTATTGATAATGTCACAAACACTTTCCAATCTCTCAAAAAGCAACACGAAAGACCTTGTTCGATTGTTTTGTCCAAGTATCATTTCAGTCCTGTAAAGAATAAATGTGTCTGTTTTATGACAATGTTGTTGTATGTTTTGTTGAAACTTTAATAGTTTGAATATTTTGAATGTTTAAATGATTTATTTAGACCAGACTTATCAAATGTGTGACAAATACGGTATACAGTTTTTGTGACTTGTGCACTCTTAAGCTCAAAACAACACACTCTTTTTCGGGTTTCTCAATGCAAAACATACATTTTCAGTCAGTCGCAACACAAAAAAACTTGTGCTATTGAACATCTTGTTTCCAGTGTGTGTCATACGTGTGTCGGTCTTCTCCAGCTGCTCGCGTGACTGGAACGGAATGTGAACAGACTGAAGCCACTCATTCTTTTGCATCATGCGGTCGCCGGGAGAACAGAGGATTCCTGATGGCTGAGGGTTGAAAAGGGAGGTTCAGATCAAACGGGGAGCAGATGAAGGGCTTCATGCTGTCAATAGTTGTTTTCAGTGCCGTGACACACACTTCTTCTTCAGAGGTAAAAAGAAAAAAGAATCAACACATTTAAATTGCAGCAGCTTTGAAGCTGGTTATGCATCACACGCTATTCTTTTTCTGACACGGAACAATTTGACTTTTAAATATTTATTTCATCAGACTGTTTACTCCTTTTACTCAAACGTAAGGGCAGTTGAGAGAAAGGAAGCTTTGCCTGCAGATGACACGTCTGGATCTTGGTTCAATCCAACGTAAACTAAACATAAAGAATGTAAAAATGTTTGGACTACTTCAAACTGGACATAAAAAGACAGCTTTGTACATCCCCTTTGTATATATGCGCAGGTTAAATTAGGGTTCATCATCAATGCATGTCTCGCCTGTGGTAACATCTGATGGGTGATTTTGGTTTGCACCAGTGCCAAGACAAATTAGCAGTTCTTATTGCTTCATGATGTAATTGTGTATTAAAGCCTCAGCTGCATCAAGTTCACGGGGGACACTTCAAACTTGATCTGTTGAGTAGGATTTATAGGATAGGATAGGCAGGATAAAGGCAAACCGCTGCCCAGTGATCCTGCTTTATTTTATCTATTTTATTTGATCTACTCCATATTCAAAGATCTATGTCGGGTATCAGACTGTTACAGAGTGTGTGAACTTGCTCTGATCCTCACACAGTGTTCATGACTCACATCTAAGTCTGCTTTCCAAAATGACGAAATGCAGTTAAAGCCCAAGAAGTGGTGGTGTACATGAACTGTACTGTACTTCATTTGCCTTGCAAAGTTCTTGCAATTTTTTCCCCAACATCAAGAGAAAAAAATTGCTGTTGCAAACAATAACCAGTGATTTGCCTTGTGGCTACTCTTCTGTCCCAGCCTGGAGATCTTTGTGAGTTGAAAAATGTTTTCATACACAATATGGTCGCCCGGAGAATTCATGTTTACCTTTGGAGGGTGGAAACATTTGTAACGACATGATTTTCTATGTTATTCTTCTAACCAGTTTATGGGATCAGCCATTGAGAAAATATTGACCTGGCAAGTGTTCCAGAAAATCCTTAAGTAAACAGTAGAGAGGGTGACATGACAAATCACAGGAACTGTCAAAAATTAGTTATAAGAACTCAAGGCTAGAGGAATGTCCTGAGACTTGACTGAGGCACACGATGAAGTGAGACACAGTTTTTAGTTGAGGGTGCAGAGTTTTGTTTTCAAAGAAATAAATGGGCTTCTTAAACTGAGTTACCCACTAACTGGGGGATTGGTTTCGCTGTTCCCAGCTTCTCCAGTCAGTTTGTGGAAACGTCCGTGTGGGATACTGAGACCTAACTGCTGCCAGATTGTTCATACATATGTAAACTGCTGCGTGACAGGAGATGTGCTTTACGTAGAGTCATCCATTTAAGAAAAGACATCCGTGTGTGTTTATTAAGGAGTGGTTCATGGAACCAGCAGAGCTCATCAAAAGCACGTTTTTCATTTCATGGTTCTTGATTAAAATTATGTGAATAAAACCCAAAACAATGTGACCCAAACAAAAGACTAGTGTAATATTTCAGACAAAAATGCTTATTTCAGGCTCTTCTTCGAATAACAGCAGCTGAATGTTCTTCTGCTATAAATTCCTCTGCAGATGGTTATAATCTTTTGGAAGACTCATCTCTTCCATGCTAACCCTACTTTTTATCAAGATGAAAAAACTGTTCGCCTGCACTCTCATATTTTGGGGTTAATGGGAAAACGGAAACTGTTTCACAGGAGATACAGATCTTGATTTATCTCCAAAGTTTCTGACTGTACCATCCAGTGTCCCGAAGCAACTGAAATGAAATTGCACATCAAGATTTTGCCCGAGTCTCTGAACAGACTGCTGTGACAGCTTTCTATTTCAGTGCCTCTGTTCTCAGCTGTCCAGCCACTTTTAATTTGTTCCCTTTTTACTCTGAGCTATGGCGTTTCATTTCAATCAGATTCTTTGTGTCTGTGTCGGGGATCCTCACTGCATCTGTGTCAGGATTTCCAGACCTCAATTCACTATCAGCATGACTGAATAAGTGGGGTAAAAAAGAGTGATGGCATTCAGAGATTCTGACAGATCAAACTAAAAAAAGACAGATGAGGCCGACAGCTTTGGGGTGTTGTGCATGAAAGCAACAGACGCCGAGAGAAAATGCCAATTCTTCACTTTTCTGAGATTTTCTTCGAGACAAATGATGGTGAAGAGGTCCTCGAGAATGAAGAAAACCTGAATATTCAGCAAAGCATTAGTGGGGACTTGGAAACAGAAAGAAATCCCCTGTGTGGCTGCTTTCGTTGCTGAGAATGTGTGCATGGAGAAAACCAGATTTCAGCAGCTTTTGAACATTTTTTATCATTCACCAAGTCCCCCTCGGTGGCGTTGCTTGATTGCTCTGTGATTAAGGGAAGGGAACATGTGTCACCATTGTGTGTGGGTTCAGGCATGTCGGGGCCATGTGTCACTGAGAGTTACTGAAATCCTGATTGTTCATCAGCACAAGTACGCAACTGATTATGAGCCTGAGCCTGGAGAGAAAAGGGACCAGTCTTTGACAAAACGACAAGTCGTTGAGGTTAGCTCAAACAAGGAGACGTTGTGTTTCAGTTTTATGCTCCTAAAGTCTGGAACAGTCTTTCCTGTAGAAGCGAGACAGGCCTTAACCTATGACCATGTTTAAATCCAGATTGAAAGCAGTTCTATTTGCCGTGCATTTGACAAGTGAAGGTAATATATCGGCACTCTCCACTTTATTTATTCAATTTTTTAAACCTGTTTTGCTTGTTTTTTTTAATTTCTGCTTTTAATTTCTTACTTTTTAATGTACGTTTTTTTTTTCATCTTTAATTGTGCTATTTAGGGAAACTGGCCTTGCCTTGTGAATCAATAAAAAAAACCCACAACAAACCTCCACCTTACAAAAGGGAAATACCTGTGGATGATGATTTGTAGCCTCAGAGTATTTCACATGTCTCAACATTCTGCGCTGGTTTACTCCTCAGGCAGATGAGTTCCTGCTCTGCACGAGCTCCCGGCTTCCCAGCGAAGGCCCGCTGCTCATATTTTAGCTTCGGGTGCCGATTACATTGTCCTTGTTTTGCTAACCCTCCCTCTGGTGTCTGCTGTGATGCTCCATGAGGAGTGTTTGTCAGCACATTTTTTGGCATGCTGTTTTAGTTTGTTTGCTTGATGGAGATTGAACCGTCTTTTGCACCAGGACTCTCTAATGACTTGTTGACTTTGTGCTTTTCCACCTTGGTTTTATTTTTTGCTTTTCCTCTTAACTTTCAAGTTAAGTTAGCAATTGCCATTGAGGGCAACTGAAAGCAGTCCATCTGGTCTGTTTGTCCTGTACCTGTTTTCCCATCATAACAGGGTCGGGTACGTTCTTGTGGGTGGTGTTGTAATCACATGAAAAATATGTGCTGAGATTTACTCTATGAATTCCAACATTTTTGTATCACAGATATAGACGTCTTACTTTCAATGGAAATAAACACAGGTCTTCCAATGGAAATAAACACAGGTTCAAATAGTATGTTGTTTCTACATAGTGGAAGATTTAAAGGATGTGGACTTAAGACGTTAGTTTGGCTTCTTGTGTATTTTCATCTTGTGTTTTATTATTCTTCATATGACCACAAAGATATCCCATGACGATAAAAAGAAACAGTCAATAGAAACTATAGCTGTATAGGTGCATTTTTTTGCCAAATAGGTTTAAAAATGGACTTTCTGCTTAACTGTTATAACCTGTACATGAGGTTTTCTTAAAAACATTCAAATATCTAAAGACTTTAATTTCAAGATGGATCTAAATTGTTCTAAATATCATTACTGCTCCTGTCATTTGTATTTGTATTGTGGGAAAGGTCAATGCCTCAATACAGTTTTTCTAGGTTTGATATCTGAATAAAAATTATTCTGTGAATCAAAGGATGGGACATGATGTCTATTCCACGATTGAAAACCAATCTAATAATATCGGACAAATATTTCCTGTACAGAGATAAGGATACCTCAAGAAAAAGGTTAACTGAAATGTGGTGAGATATTCCTTTTGAATGACTTGATGTGAAGTACATTTTTCTCAGTACTTTCAAATATAGTTGGATAGACTTCCGTGCTTTCAGCATTTCTCTGTTGGCAGTTACATCCTTCAAGAGACAACTGAAATATATGATATTCAAAATCAATACTTGGGCAGGTTGTAATTTGATAAAGAAGAAATCTTAAACAGGACACTGCCCACACAACCGCAGCTCTTCTATTCATCTTTGTAAAGTATTTAGAGGAATTTTGTTTAAAATTGTCTTTGCTCTAGTGGCCAGTGTCTAGGTTGTTGACATGGTTACACACAGTTTAACTGAACTGGGGATAAACCATTTAGTTGGACCAGCATCTATTTCTATCACTATGCCAGTGAGCACAAATGTGTGTTTTAGTGAGATACAGAGCATTGAAATAAACACAATAAAGATCAACAGTTGTCCTCTGCCCACTCTACTTGTTTCTCTGCATGGGTCTCTTGCATTTCCAGCCTTAGGAGCGCAGTCCCAGCTGAAAAACCTCCCACTACGATGTGCCTGTGGGAACAGCCGCTGCAGAAAAAGACCAGAACAAATTGTCTTTACGTTCTTCTTAACATCTCCTAAATTCAAGTGTAAAGACAGCTTTGTGTTTGCACGTCCAGCTATGGTAAAACTACCCCGTTCGTTTGTTTTTTCAAGGCAACCACAATCTCCCAGCCATTGAAACAGACCCGGCATGAAGGACAGGCAGATGAGAAAAGGAAGGAAGTACACACTCAGTGTTTATCACCCCTAAAAGCCCATTTGTTTGTGCACCAGCAAACAGAACAAAGATCTTTATGAAAGCTAAAAGTATATGAGGAATAGCAATCAAACACGATAAACACATATAAACACACCAAGAACGGGATCATCAAAAATAACAAAGCTGCAACATGACCACCAGCGTTAACCATGTGTAAAAGTGTTGCTGAAAGAAGTGGGAATAGTTTCTTAGTCCCTATTGCATCAGCCTATTAGAATGATGACAAAAGCTTATGAAATGACTCTGCACAGTGTCAATGTGCTCAATGTGTTGTTTCAGTCCAGACATTTCTTAATAATGGAATTCTTCCCCTCACAGTTTTTGTTGTCTTTATGTAAATCTCAAGTAGCTGATGTACTGCACAAACCTGTTTTATATCACAGTTATGGCAGTTTGTTAAATCTGAACATCAAAGATTGAAACATCATGTTAAAAAAATTGGGTTGTTGGCAGAAGGGGAGAAAAACACAACACAACTGCTGCAAACTTGTCTGTGTTCAGCTTTGACTGCATAGTTTGTGTGTTCCTTCCCCGGCCAGTTATTTTTCTCATATATCCCGCGAGCAGAGCTTTTGAAATCAGGACGGCTTATCTCTTTTGTAGTCTCCCGGCTCCCCCACATCCCTTTTGCTCTGTCCTTGCAGTCGTCCTTCACCTCCCCCATCCAGTGTCCTGACTCTCCTCCGCAGCATAAGTTGATCGGCACGGTTAACGTAGCACTATTCCCCCTCCCTCTACTCCGAAAGTTAACCTTTAATGAGCTTCTTCTGCCAGAAAACAGATTAGACATGAAAGATAGGAATTGGAGGGATCTGTGTCTTTGATTTAAGAATATTTAGTAGGACAGATATCGACCAACAGAACCTGCTGACTCCAGTGGAACAGACAGGAGTTTTCAACACAATTATAACCCGTAAGAAGACAGGAAGCTAATGGCTTGATCAAAAATAACAATGTTGGAATACGATCTCTAGATCTCAACGGAATTATAAACACTTTCTCTGTGTAGTTCTTTATCAATTTAACCCTTTAATGCCATATGCATTGCATTTGAGACACACGGTTTCTGAAATGTTTTGCATCTGATGTTCTTTTCATAATTTTAATGGTAAATACTTTGCTCAAAACCGTGTTCTGCACAACCAAATATACCTGATATCAGAGGACAGAGGACTACACGATGTAAATTTTGACTTATCGCACGTAATAAATGATTAATATTAAAAAATTATTTGTGTTTATGTAAAGGCCAAATAAAGACTTAAGATTACTTTTCTTTGTGTTTTTGTCTTTAAAAAAGGCTTTAGAGGATTCAAACAAAAGTGCCACACAAGATTGAAAAAAGAAAGACAAAACTTAAAAGATATCAGATGGAGGGTTTTCCCCATCTGTTTTCTTTTTGTCCGACTGGAAATGATCTTCTTCTCCATATCATTAAATCCACATGATAGAGCGAGCAGTGGACAAGTCACCACCTGCCTGAATTCCAGTGCAATTGTGCATCTAAGTTTCAGAGACAAGAAAGAACAAACTTTGTGGCTTTGGAGTTTCATCAAGCATAGATAAAGTGACCTTTTGACCACTTCAAGCTTCATAGTAATATCTCTTTCCAGGCATCTGAGAAGGATCAGCTAAACATGAGGCTGGTTTAATTTCCATCTTTTAATCTTGACAGTGACATTTTCCAAGCATTTCTCATATGAAACCACTGGATCTGGTTTTAGGGTGACTCGACCTGTTACGCAGTCAATTACTAAGAAAGTTCTTCGTGACTCCACACTGATAAGGTGAGAAATTCCCAACAGATTGTCCAAGAAAAGCCATAATCCACTGATCCTTAAACTCCATGAAGTGGTGCTAGCTTTAGCTGTGTGTCTCACTTAGCTGATTTTTCCAAACTGCACATTCAGCTATTGATTGGGAAAGAAGATTACAGGCTATACTTAGCATACAGTAATGTTTACCGGGGAATCCCAGTCACCTCCCTCCCAAAGACATCTACTTTTGACAATACATCCATTTAAAACACAACATTGGAAGCTAATTGCTCCTAGTTGCTTATTCAATGCAGCAGTCAATGAATAAATGATTTTTGTTTAAACAAAGGACTCTCTTCTGGAGGTAATAAGTGACAACTAAACCGTGTTTGTTAATCATCATGTGCATTCTTCCTTTTGGTGGACTGGAGGGAAAAATCAAGGGTACCAATAAGTTTTTTGTAGTCTGAATCTGCATTTACATCATTTTTAAAACCCATTATTTCTTCATCTTCAAGACTATTAGTAAGTAAGGGAGTAAGAGGTGTCAAAACATTCTACTAGTTTAATCTCATTCTGCTGACAGCAAAAGCTTCTATGTGTCCATCTGCTCATAGCATGAGGTTAATGGGATTAAAATGATGACCATGATTGACTGGCAACACAGACTTAAAATCACACTGAATGTGTAGAGATGAGAAGACTGGCCTGATCAGATTTCTTTTGTCCAACTGATTATTTCAATAAAAAATTCAGAGACCAAATCATGTTAATGGGAACATCTCAGTCCCACAGGTAAAAATGCAACGTTCAAGAGATTACCCTGGAAATTTTCGTCATTGTTTGAGGTCTTATGTTCAAAACGTTGCAGGAAACGCTCTGAGAAGAAGGCAAAAGGCGGTGGTGCAAGTGACAATGGCAATTCGTCTCAAATATTTTGTGCACTTTGTAAACTTGGGACAAAAGGAGCATGTCATATTTTAGTTACGATTGAAAGAACCAAAGAAAGCTTCCATAAACCAGAACTGTCAGTCAGTGTGACAGAGTTCACGCAAAGGATTCGCACCTTGGAAGATGTACGCGATCCATCACAGATCTAATAGACTTATTGATAAAGCCCCAAAAAATTATAAACAAGAAAAAACAAAAAACAACAGCAATTTAATGGAACATGTTAACAGCAGCAGGAGGGCAGTTTTTGAGGTTTTCTGTGGCCTTGCCCTCCATGGAGATTTATTTTTCGCATCACAGAATTTGAAATGCGGTATACACATCAATAAACATTTGGACTCATACAACTGTAGCAGAGCAGTCAAAATAAACACTGAACCTATTTTTAATAATTGTTCATTGACAAATTTCCATTGAAAGGAGCAGAGGTCAAGCATGAGTTTGATATAAAAGAGCGTTTTTGTGCTGAGCCAGAAGACTGCATGATGCTCTGATCGTAAAGGGAACAGATGTGGACAAATTTCCATGAAATGAATACGATTGCACCAGATGACAATCACTGACCAGAACCATTCTTAAAAACACGGTCGGTTAAGGTTTTTATGTAACCTCCTGGTTTTCGCTTGTTATGACGAAAACAGCCCCTCACGGTTTTGAGGATCTGTGGATGCTATCCTTGTCTTTGATTTCTTTCCAGCCACGTCCTGTTTTGGGAAAAATCATTCGTTACTGAGAATGCTAAAAAGGAAGAGGACTGCTTCTGCTGAAAAAAAAAGAACTAGGTTGCTCAGCTTTCAGTGCACTGACATGCTTGTGTTTATTGACATTTTTTGTGTGTGTGTGTTATTACTATGTGTTATTACTGCAGAACATCTCCACTTGCCAAACATTACCATGATGTGTTCATCCCTCTCTCTCCATGAAGCAGGTTTGTGTGGCATTCCGGTCAGGTCAAAGCCAAATTTAGATGGTTCTGGTCACGTCACGGTGTGAGGGATCATTTTAAAGTTTGAAATAAAAGGTTTTGTTCAGACAATGAGGAGTCTCCGGCGTTTATTTACGGAGGAAACTTCATTCCCTCGCCACCTTGGCTCAATAGACAGCGTCCGTGTCTGTCCTGAATGAAACAGCAAGCACTTTTCTTTTTTCTGGTTCTGCAGCCTACGGGAAGGAAAAAGAATTCAATTGGGGAAATTGCAGTTATACTTTCTATCCTCTCTGTCACTGAACAGGGCCACACAAAAATGATCGACACAGACATCCACACACACACACGCACACTCCAGAAATTAGTCCACTTTTTTCTTTAATATGAATTTCTCTATAGGAAAACCACCATGCAACCAATGCATTTTACCCAGGTGAGCGGGTGTAAAAAATTTAGAGTTCCTTAAGAAGGACAAACGACAATCATTTAAATGAATTTCTTAACATTTAGCTGTGGAACACTTGTTATCCTCAATGTTTGGCTTCTTTTTCCTGGAATCCATCTCCACATATTTCTGACCTCTGGCACAACAATAAGCAGGCATGCTTTTGAAAATGAACGTCTCTTTTGAAGATGTGCTACAGATACAGTACAATGGCAAACGCCCACTAAATGATTTAACGTTTTGAGCGCAACCAGCCTCCCAAAAAAACTGAACTCGAATGAATGTGACAGTCAGACAGGTCACATTATTATTCAGGAGCCAAACATCCTCCTTCACGCTGAGTTGTGGCACGGCTGCAAATATATTCCCTTGGATAAATCTTTCATGACATAGGTATGCATCCAGAAAGCAAAGTGACACTGAAACACTACACATACGAGATGTGAATGCATATTCCAGTCTAACTTGACATCATCCTAATAATTCATTGGGCAGCGAGGCACTTTTCAGAGATAAAGAAAATCCTCATAATCATCATTAGATGAATCCAAGCTGTTTTTATCAAGCTTGCGTGACAGCATGTGGCAAACTTTCTTTAAAAAAAAAAGTTTTGATGGCTTTGTTTGGAGGTCTGGAAGACAACATTGAGGGTTCCTCCTTTTCTTGCAATGATAAGTTTCTATCAGGTTTATTAGAACAACAAACATAACATTTAGGGTGATCATTTGGCATTTTTGAAACTCAGAATATTTATTCTAAACACAGAGGAAACCGAGGGCTCTATAATAAATATTATAACTGCAAACATATCACACTGGTGTTCCTCTGTCGGCTCAGTGCCTGATCGGCGTGTGCTAACACACATAAAGCCGACATCACACAACCAGCTGAGTCTTGACATCATTGTTGGTTAAAAAAGTGAACTCTTTAACGTCAGCTCCCCTACAAATATGGCCTATTTTGCCTCAGTTGCTCCTCGCCTTGGTGGCTCAGGGACACATCAGTGGCTGCGACCCCCTGTGCAGCTTCTTTGCTTTCGATCAGCAACGAAAGCACGTCAGTCCCTTCTTCAAACGCATGTGTAACAAATGACTGTCATCTCCAGGGACGTGGAGCTTAGAGACTTTCACTCTCTTAAAGAGTCTTCGGCAAAGAGTTGCTTTTATATTTCTTTGATCTTTTCTGCAGTTTGTTGCCTTTAATCTTGTTTTTTTGTGGTCTGACCGAGGTGATCCAGGATCAGCTGAAGTGTGTCGTGATATTGACAGAATATAAACAATATATATATAAAAGCAACTTTTTCCTCTCATGAGTGAGAATGAGATGACTGCCGGATCAACTGAACTAAATGTGAATGAATGAAGGAACACTTGTTGACCCTCTTTTGTAAAACTTTTACCAGTAGGATTTAGCTTTGTCAAATAAAGACAAATAAAGTCAGCACTTTGCAAATGTATTACTGTGTCTCAGATCGTAAACTAATATTCAAGACTGATATAAAGGAAAGGATCATTCAGATAATCAGCTGTACTGACTATTTGCTAAATCACTCTGCAAACCGATGGCTTCCAATCATAAATAAACTCTTGTCTAACTTAAACTACACTGAGCTGGTCTGTAAAACAGACACTCTGGGATCTATTTGCCAATCTTCTAAGATCTGCTTTAACATGTACCAGTTTCTTCCACCTCTCACAGAATGGATAAACTGGTTACTGTTTAGCAAGTATAACCGGAATTAAATGAATGAGGTAGGATTTAGTGCAGTCACTGACCTTTTGGATTTATGATAGTCAACTCAAACAAGAGAAATGACGGAGCTTCATTCAATGTGTGCTAGGTTAATTAATCTGACATGACCAAAAAGCTACATTTATCATGCTTGGTGCTTTAGTTTGTGACAAAGGTATAACAAAGGCGCAAAATTGACACATAACCCTAACTCTCCATTAGTTTAGGTCTTTACAAGATGACGACGGGGTTTAAATTCTCAAAGTGCCTCACTGTCAAAACTCATATATTCTCAGTTGTTTTCCATTATGACTTAAATACATTTCGAGCTGTAATCTAACCCACAAACCGGAGCTTTACTTTGTGGACTGTTTGAACTATTTGAAGGACACGGACAACCAAAGGCTCCAGCACTGTAAATTTGCAATGCCGTGTTTTTGTCTATTTGATTGTTGGCCCTCATATTAACTATAAATATGGGACATCTGAGCTCCGGCAGCTTGACCCCAAACAGGATAAGCAGCACAACCTTAAAACGGATTGTTTCTCCTCTCAATATTAAACAGGCTGCAAAAATAAAACACTCCTCCAGAAACAGAGGCATTTGAATATCTTTGAGGTCCTGAGTCATGGAGGCTCGCTCATTCTTTAAGCCTCCCTGAGATGGGAAAAAAAAAACCATGGGGTTATCATGAACTTTGCAAGAGTGCAACATTGCCAGTGTTACTCGTTGAAGTTCCTCCAGTCAAAGAAGCTTGTATCACAAGGGGCAAAGTAATGAAAATGGCCTCACACTAGACGCTATCTCAGTACTGAAGTATTACAGTTTTAAGGAAAAATGAAAGTGCCTTATGCAATATCATGAAATGCGTAAGAACGGTTTTCATGATCCGTTGCATCACACTCCTGTGAGTAAGTCGGATATGGAAGCTGGCAATGACAGTTATGAGAGATTGTAATCACTGCTGGGGATATATGACCTCCTTTTTGGGAATGTACAGCATAATGATAAGCACTAGGTGCCAAGGCAGACAAATGTAAACCATTTATGACTGACAATATCAAAAGATTTGGAGAAAAGTATTTTGAACCTAGGACCATGTTGGCTGCGTTCTGATTATGAGTGTGAGGGCAAACGTTTGTGTACCTGTGGTTTAGTGAACAGATCTCAAAGTAATGAATATTTGAGCCAGGACTATTTGTCCCATTCCTCACATGGTAGTCCGAAAGCATCTGGAATTCTTCTTTGGAATTCTTTTTTTCTCGTGTTTAACCACAGAATTGGTTTTCAAACCATGTCAAGGCACTTCAAATATGCATATTGATGGCTTCTGAGCACTTAGCAGTGTAGGAGCTGAACCGTCGGCCTTCAGGTTCTGACTTTTTTGTGGCTGCATGCTGCATGTGACATCACTGGCAAGATAATTGCGAGGCTGCAAATCGCAACCTGTTGCTTTTCTGATACGCCGTGAAAATCTCGTTGACAGCTCTCCTTCTGCTTCATTAAAACGTCTGTGCAGCTCCAATAGTTCATCATACAACAACAAAGTTTTCCTGTGGATAAAACAGTACAATTAAGTAACATACATTTAAATTTCATTCTAAAAGAGTGTTTCAAATTGAAGTAATTGTCAGATTGAGATGAAGGATTTGAAAATTAGAGATGAATGTGTTTTCTGTCTTCTCAGAATATTTACATGTCTATAATCAAAGTCCACTCATGTGTAACAGGCCGATACAGCTTAGAAAACAACTACTTTTCTATTGAAACAATTAACCATAAGGTATTTCCAACAAAATATAGATCACTGTCTTTATATGATAGTGTCAAGTCATTTAATGAAAAAAATACATCACCAATTGTCAGTGTGAGTGAGATAATGATAATACACTTGTCCAGGGGAGGTTAAGTCAGCCACAGGTTTGGGGTAAACATAATTTAGAGTAGTGTGCCCTCTGGTGGATAATAAGGTGAACAAACATTTTAGCTTTCACGATAGAAGCCGACAATTTCTTTTCAAGAAAGATCACCCGAGAAAACACATTTCACCGACTGCGACGCCACGCTTTGAAACTCCCCACCACGTTTGTACAGAAAATCTAAGAATGCTTAGAGTGTCTGTGTGCAAGTTAGTGGTACTACATATGGTGATATTTCGCTCATTTATTCTTTTGCAAGTAAACAATAATATTTCTGACTATTGCGACTGTTAGCCAGATCAAGGAGTTGAAAAAGGAGGGCTCGTCCGGGATTTGAACCCGGGACCTCTCGCACCCTAAGCGAGAATCATACCCCTAGACCAACGAGCCACGTGACAGTCACCACGACACGACAAGGATCGAAACAGATAAAGCATACAGAAAGGGAAGAAGGAAAGGAAATAGACACATTTTTTAGAGCTTATAAGTAGTTCAAACTTAATATCAATCCTTATCTGAGAGGTAAAGCTCGATCGAAAATATTTTGGGGACGTCAATACAAAATACCCGTTGTAACGTCATCTTATTCTCGCGAGAGGTCGACAGTTTCAAGGAAACTAAGAAAAGACCAAAGGCCACTTCTCGGACCCTTAGTTTAAAAAGTATTCAATAACCGCTTCTGCACCTCCAATTTAATGAAAATGTTACAACTTTAATGTAAAATTATAATGTGTTTTACGCATTCATATAGTACATATAAGATTAAATAGATTTTATAGAAATTATAGTACAGTATCTTTGAGATGGGGTGGGATTAATACTGGTTATTAAGATTATTATTGGTTTCATTTTCATCAGTTTTTTGCTATACACACATACACAAACACACAAACGTGTAACTTGATTATATATATAACATAATAAAAAATACATTAACTATAATTTGATTATATATATAATCAAGTTATCGTTCGTGTATTTTGTTCTGCTTTCATCATAACCATTTCTCAGCATTATTTGTGTTAAGGATCACCACAAACATGTGCTACAAAGGTTAAATACATTCATTGTTAAGGTTGAATCCATTATCTAATCCATTACACACACTTTATTGTCGGCTTTATAGATTGAAGCTTCAAATACAGAAGATGAGAGTGTTCAAAAAGATTGATGATTATGTACAACATGTGTGATGACCATAAATGGGGAGATAGAAAAGAGGTCACAGACATCATTCATACTGAACCATGGAGCAAGTAAGTGACACTTGGTCATCATCATTATCATCATCATTATTTTCATTGTTATGTTTTTTCCACATATGTTTACTAATCTATTGGCGTAATTTATAGTGGACAAAAAAAAAAGAGCATAAAGTACATCCCAAAATGTTTTAATCTAACTAATAATCAGCAACAATCAACAGATAATAAAAAGGCCCAATAGTCAGATTTTTATGTAACTACTATCCAAAAGCAAGTTATTGTCCTCGGAACCATGAGACCCTCTGGGTTTTGTTGCTGGATGATAAAAAGAGCTTTGTTACATCCATGGATTCCTTATAAAAAGAGATGTGTATATGGTGCCCCGGATGCTCTCTGATGATGAGTCTGAGCATTGGGCAGATGGCAGCCTCAGTCCAGACACCCAAAGCAGGATGGGTTGGCACATATTTCACAAGGATCTGAAGACTTGATGATGTTCACTGGAAATTATAGAAAAAAAACAGAAATATTTGTCTTAATTCTGCATATAGTTTAACCTGAAAAATGTAATCTATTCATTTTTATGAAATGCAGTATTCCTAACGCTAAGAATGAACCACTTATGTCTCAGTGTAAAGACAAGTGTGCTGTGTGAGACT
Source organism: Menidia beryllina (assembly GCA_013363375.1). Lineage (NCBI taxonomy): Eukaryota > Metazoa > Chordata > Actinopteri > Atheriniformes > Atherinopsidae > Menidia > Menidia beryllina. The sequence goes on from JABUIW010000205.1 coordinate 16,636,917, forward strand.
GAATAGTTTTAGTGGCCCTTAAACACTATTTGCTCAGCTTTTCATGGGCCTCTCATCTGTCATTGTCATCCTAGAACCGCTTTATTATGGAGGATGTTTGAGAAACGGTTTGAGTAAATAGTGGACTCTGAATCTATTTAAGCAAACCAACAGTTGTTTCAGTTCAAATCCTTGAGAAAGTGTGGCTGAGTGAAAAAATTCAAGGTTTAATAGTTACGTTAAGAAGCTCTGTGAGGCTGTTTTCTGTACGAATGTGTTACAAAAACGCACATATAGATACTGCTGCTGAATGAAAACGTGGTTGATGAGGTCAGTTCATAAGGTAACTCTGACCTTCTGGGTAATACATTTATTCATTTTTTTCTCTGAGACCTAGAGGGGTAGATTGCTGCGGTCAGTCAGCTTAGAAAGCAGAGAAAGTGCAGGTGGTGGATATAACAAAAAATTTGAGTCTGTGCTTTTCTAACCATCAATTGAGATGCCATATTTTCAGGTTGTTAGGATAATGTTTCCTGTATTGTTTATCACAGATATTGAACCGCAGGATGGTTCTGAAGTATCGTGTTTATAGGGTGGGCACTGACACTGAGCGATGAATTACATAACCTCTTTTAGCATGTACATGTACACCAAGGTGTTACCATTTGGTCTAGTTCTCAAAGCATAAATACTAAAGCTTTCTAACCATTTCATTTAATCATATTATGTCAGGGACATTATTCCCAATAACATAACTCATGTATCTGATTTGCTGCACATATAAGGACAAATACAATTTTAAAATACAAATGCATGATTGTACATATTTGCTTGTAAGTGTCTAGCATAGCTACACCACCTTTCATGGTAGCTTTAGTGACCATAGAGTAAAAGATACATTTCTAACCCTGCTATATGTATAGATATATTACTCCCTGCATTAATGGGGATTTCTGATGTTGCCATGGACTTTTTTCTACCTTTGTTTACTTTCTTAACTGATTTCTCAGCCAGATGTCGCTTCGCGCTATCAGTAACAACTGACCTGATATGTCTGTCCGTTTGTTTGTATCTCCACAACCACATTTTTAGCCTTCTGACACCTGTCTATTTTGTGATCTCTGCTGGTTGAGGTTTTTCTCCTCTCCACATGCCTACAGCCTTAGTACTCTCTTGGATTTTTCACATTCTGAGCCTGTTTTGGTGTCCTAACGTTTTGCCTTCTCTGTGGATGGAGACTTTGCAATGCTAACCCATCTTTGCTCTTTTTTGACTACATTCTGCCTGTTTGAATGTCGTTTTAAGTCAGTTTTTCATTGCCTCTCTGTCACTTCCTGGTCTTGACTGATTGGTCGCTGACAATTGCGTGAACGGTTTATGTCAAATCAGCCCAGGAGATTTACAATCCGAGTTGAGCAATGCATTTCCCTATCAGCATTCGATAATCACTGCTAAGAAGGACATCATGTTGCTTTTTGTTGTACATTAAATCTCATTCTAGTGACCTGTTAACAAAACATAATGGACTTGCCCTACAGATGTGTTAGCACAGCTGAGGAAATTACTATTAGCAAATCGTTTTTCACCAAACAAGTTTGTAACATCCATATCCTTTTTGCCATTTTTGCTATTTTTTCACTCTTGCATTTATTGTGAAGCCAGAAAAATTGTTTAGAGAGAAAAGTGATATGTATTTTAACCTTTTTAAAGCATTCTGATTCATTCTTACCCAGTTTTAGGAAAACAACTCTTGCTCCCCTCCCTTGACACACTGGCTGAAAGACTTGAGGCAGGAGAGGGTGGGCACACACTGCTGCAGAGCTTTTTTGAGGAAGGTGAGGGTTCACAATGTCGTTTAAATCCATCAGATCCTTCAGCTGCTTCACTGCCTCTAAGGGAAAGCTCCTGTCTCCAACCTGCAGGCGAGGGATCAAAAATAAAAAGAAGAACTTAAGGCTGGACAAAAGTGGCACCATCAAAAGCTACAAACATGCAGACACCTTAACGGCTGTATAATCACACTAAATTGGATGAGAATTGTGGAGGGCCTCAGTCATTTACATTAAAATTTATGCATTTAGCAGACACTTTCATCCAAAGCGACGTACGAAAATAGGCTTTAACATTCAACTGCACCAGTTACACACTTACCTCACCTTGAGTGCAGTGTGCTAGAAGTTGATTTAACATTCAACTATGTCATTGACTACACCAGTACCATACATTAGGTGCTAGGAAAGCTGTCATAGAGCTTTCAAGGTTTTCCAGGACAGGGTGCAATAAAACTGATTAAACAATGACATCCAATTTTAGAGTGATGTGATCACTTACCTTCACCTGTACGCTCAGAGCTCCCCTGCACACACACAGCACCAACACAAGGACAAGACTCAATGCTCTCATTTTCAAATCGATCAGACACCTTTCCGTTCAGAGGAGTCTTTCTTCTGTGCTGGCTGTAGCTGTGCACCGCCTCATTATAAAGTCTTAGGGCAGATTAGTCAGTCATTTATTAACAAAGACAAGTGGTCGCTGTTCATAGAGACTCTAAAGATACTCTGACTGCTCATTGGTATATAGAGCAGTTTCAACACACAGAATTGCGTACATGCTTCAGATCCTCTTTTTTGCTTTATCGACTATAGATTTTACAGGCTATATTTTTCATAACTCCTTTCTTTCCTCTTTTTTTCTGTCGCACAAATATTTTATTATTGATTTTGGGTTCAGACTCACGCAACACATGCCTAAATGCTACCCAATAAATCTCCTCCCAAGACTTATTTCACTGATATTCGTCACAGAGCTGGCAGATGACGCAGTGTATAAATATATACTGCGCAGATCAGGGTCAGACGAGGGTTGTCTGTGTTACTAATTGCTATGATATTTACAAATGATGATAGTTTCCAGGCGTTTTTTTTCTGCTTGTGTCTACACCATAAAATATAAGTTCATTCAGGCTAAAAGGATTAAAAAGCGGACCCTTTTCATGTGAATTTACATTTGAAAGACATACAGTAATTACCCATTTCAGCGTGAAACGGGGAAAAGAAATAATTTAATGTGTTCCCCAATTTGTGATTTAATGGCGACCTCTTGGCATTGCAGAATAATAAAAGCAAGCAGTGTCATTGAGCTGTGTCTCCATGAACATAGCTTGATAACCTCTTTAGTTCCACCCATCGCACTGATTAGTTAGCTTTGGTGCTTTTGATACGCCTGGATGACCAGTCTCTTTTCAACTGAGATACTGTAGCCTTATGCCACAGGGACACATTTATAGGTTAAATCGAAGCATTGCACAGATTTAAAGGTTTACATTGAAACAACTGCAATATTGAGAAATTTACCGTAAAAAAAATGTGTCTATAGACACAGAATAGTTTCACTCTATTTGTGTAGCAATAAAGTTCCGTGTGCTTTCTTTAAATGATTCACCCAGACTTTAGTCTGCCTGTAGTTTTTTCCACAGTGTTTCAACAATTTTTCCATCTTCAAGTGTTTTAGTGTGGTCTTGGAACCACACTATATATCTGAACCATTTCTGCACTCAGGTAAGATTTGTAATGTTTAAAGAACTATTAAATGATGTGATAACTTTTTCAAATCTTCATGCATTTATTAAGATGTCTCAGCCAACCAATTGTGAAAACAAAAACAAAAAAGAAAAGTAGTTTCTTGTTATTACAGCAAATTTTCTTTTGTTTTTCCCAAGTGTGGAAATATTAAGGGATTTAGGAAATGTTTAGGAGTAACAATGATGAATGAGGCTGAAAGGGTTTTTTTTTTCTGTGTTCCTATATATTCTGGGTGGTCTGCATTTCAAATAAAGACTGAAGACATTTTTCTGGTATGGTAGGATGTGAACTGGGGTAATTGGCAGTCCATCCACATAAACTGCAAGTTCTCAGAAAAAGGTTCTGAGTCTTCATTACTGTGTCTGAGTTTGGAGTTGTTGTCTCCTTATTCCAAATGAACATGAATCAAAATATTTTGAGTGTCTTTCTCTGGCTTATTAGCCTTTAAAAATTAAATCTAATTTGTTAAGGTAGAAATTTCTTGTACAAGTAACAAATCCCCTTATAGAAGAGCCTGAATCAAAATTGGACCCATGGACACCTCATTATTCTCTCAATCATGTGCCCAAAGGCAACAAAGCTGTGAGTGTATTTTAGGCGTTGGGGCCAGCTGGCATGCTGAGCATCACTTGCACTTTGCACTGACAGTTTATTTACATCCAATGAGGTGGTTGACTGACCTCTAAAGGATTAATTATTCACAGTAGGAGGTTTGAGAATATACTGTGAGGCAGATGAGAGCTGAGTTATTAATGCGGTGCCCATTTGAGCCCCGATCAGAACGTTATCATATACAGTAGGAGCCGATGCATGCTCAGTGAACCATCCTCATCGGAGTTAAAGGTCATTTAAGGGTTGCATTTAATACCTGTTCTAGTGTCTTCAAGTTGTTTTGCACTAAACAAAATAGAAATACTTCATAGAAGCCTTTGGATAAAAAGTTTTAAAAAACTATCAGACTGTTTTGAACTTTTGGTTGAGTCAGATTCTGGCATTGCGTATGTATTTGTCTTTTTTTCTATATGCCCTGCCACAGAAGGAGTCAGAGAAAGTAAGTATCTATCTCATAAAGATGATCCAGTATTTCGTGGTTTATGACCTACATCAGGTATTGTTTTTAGCCTGTGATGTGTCAAAATCTACATTTAGTCATGTTATTTTCATCATTTTATAATGTCTTTACCCATAACTTGCAAAGACAAATGACTTTCCTTAACTTTATGACTCTTTTAACGAACACTCTTTCTGCCATTCCCAAAGTGATGGTGCAAATACAATCCTTTGGAAAGAGCACAATACACTCACGATGTATGAATGAAGGCTTTTTATTCAAAATATTAATGATAAAAAAGAAGAAAATGAAGAAAGAATACATATCTTTAAATATATAAAGCAAGATAGGAGAAATGTAACAAACCATGTAAAATCCAAACATAATATATATGCTAAGGAGCAGGCTGTGGAGAAATAAAAAATTATGATGCGTAAAAGTAACAGTTTTCAAAATGCTCCTTGGTCAGATACTATTTTTTCTTTTGGGGCCATTTCAGTTTTTCTAATAATTTCTGTCTGATACACAGCAGTCAGACCTTCAGGGAAAAACAGTTTTTTTGTCCCTAAAAAAAATTTGGAGATGAAAAAAAGAAATCTTAGAAATTCCCTGAAAAATAGTTGATGGTGATGAAAAACAAAAGAATAATTCGTTTCAAGCGTGGGTAGACATGTCGGCATGCGGTGAGCATTTAGCAACCAGTGCAGGCAGCAAAAGCGCAGATCTCACAGACGTCCAAGGGAACAGCAGCTGAAACAAAGACCAGAAACAGACAGGTTAGCTCGGCTAAATGGTTCCATGATCAAAACCTGACAGCTTCACACATACATTCAGAAGGTGCTCTATATTTAAAACAACCTCACCTAATCTAATGAGGGATGCAGAGGCTCCTCTCTGCTTGCAGAGAGGCAGGAACTCCTGCGGGAGCATGGGCTCAGCACAGAGGGACACGGTGCTGGCCTTGAGTCGAGGGCTACTGAGTTGTCCTGCCATGGCTCTGGCCTCCGTCAGCTCCTGAAGTCTTTTGACCGCTTCCAGGGAAAAGGAGAGTCCATTTTCCTACAGCAGAAAAGATTAAGATTTACTGCCAGCGAATACATCACAGAGAACAGCGTTTATATTCATGAAGCGTCAGCTCCAGGCCGGCAGTTCCATCGAGTACACAACAGACATGCTCAAATCTAAACTCTGGCCAAAAGAGAGACTTACCTCAACTTGCACAGCCTCAGAGGTCCAGCCTAGAGCGAGGACGAGGAGAGCAATGGTGGCAAGTGTGGCCTTCATGTTGGCAGTTGACAGATGTTGTCTCGTAGTTTCTTCTTGAAGTGGTTGTGCTCAGCGAGAGGCTCAGCTCAGTGTGTCTGCTCTCCATGCCTCCACAGCCCTCCTTTTAAACAGTCCAGCACCCCGGCGGTCACATGACCAGAACTGCTACAATGGGTGCAAAGTTTTTCTCACGGGTTAATAAGTAATAAGAGTTTTTTTTTATAAGCTTATAAAGGGATTCATAAATCTTACTTTGACATCCTCATTTGTGATTATTTTTATGGATCTGATGCTTGCTGGTCTGCTCCATGTGGAGAAGGTCTCACCTCGGGTGGGTTAAAGAGTTACCTCTGATGATCACAAAGCCATACCGGTGCACTGTACCAGAGTCTGTCTAATCACACCTGCAGTTGCTGTTGTGCATTTCAGAAAATTACGACCTGAATGAAATGACAATTTCTCAAAATAAACAGAAAATACATGTACAGAAAATATATATATAGCAAAGCTCAATAGTCACTTGCTTTGCACAAGGTTGACTATGACAAGGTCCAAGCCCACCGTCTATCGTGTATGCTAGTATTGTTTTATTCCATATCAGATGTGTGTAATCTTCACTTTATCCTGTGGTACAAACTATAAACCTTGCCGAATGAGGCATTTATTGATCGCTGTTTTTTGCCCAGAGAGTATACAAATACCCAGTTCATTTAACGTATTTTACCTTTTATCTTTAGTCAGATCGGAATTTGCTCTCAGAGAATATTTTTAATGTTTAATTTGGTGGACCTTGAAGGCTTTTGGGCCAAAGTGTGCAATGGTTATGCAGAACAGAAGCTGTACAAGCTTTCAGGCTGTGGACATTTGGGGGCAAACTCAAAGGAAAAGAAGGTTCTGGATCATTGCACATACTCTCATGTATTTCCCTGTAGGCTGCGACTTTTCTTTATTAATGGACAACAGCATTTTTGCATACGGATTATAAAACAATAGCATAACTGTTAAATATCTTAAGAAGAGCGAGGGCTAAAAATAGGAAAAAGAGCTATTGTTTTAAGATACTGTAGGTGTGGAGCCAAATCTTCATGCACACAAATGTGTGGAAGCGAACTGACTCATCGGGTAATGAGCTCATAATCTGCAATTTTCTCACAAAGCATGACGGATATTCATCAATCAGTTCTAATATGATCACCACCTGCCTAGTATTGCCTTCTCATTCTGCCAGAGCAGCACTACTCTGTCAGGTTGTGGACAAAGAACAACTTCAGGATGTCCTGAAGAACTTCGATCTAGGACGTAAGCTTTAAATCATTTAGGTTTGAAGGCCAGACGTATATTTGAGTCATTTTCTCTGAGTCCTCACTGCTATTGGGGTAATATCTGTAGGATATTAAAGGGGCTATGAATGGTCTATAGACAAATTTATATCAGAGGCAGGAGTTGGAGGGCAAATTGTGTTTCTGTCAGAGGGTGGAGAGGATTAGAACAGAAAAGATAAATTCCTTATTAATCCACCATTGGGGAAACTTCAAATAGTCAAATAGCTATTTGCAATGATTTCATATCAAAACAAAATAAAAAAAAACAATTAAATAAATGACTGGATAAATAATAATCATAGCTGGAAAAAACTGCTCAAACTCACTATTAAAAGCCTCATGGCTGTTGGAAGAAAGGAATTACACTTTTCACTTCAACAAATGACATAACAAAATATGGTTATTACATTACATTTTTTGTGATTCAGGCTGCTGGCTTTAGGCTTATCTTGAAAGACTTTGTGCCAAACCTAAATTAATTTGCTGAATTCCTCATCCTTCCAAAGAAGACGACCTGCAAAAGTCTCAAAACTCCATGCAGTGAAACGTGACATGGACTTTCATGTGAAAAAGAGACTTTTATCTTCTTCTCAGACCTGTGTGACAATCTGATGATGTTTCAGGGAAAAGTTATGCATAAAAAAAAACATTTCTCAAGAGTTCAGGTTTCCCAGCCGTCTAATTTGCATCTGCGACTACACGCCTTTGTGCATCCGATGTGTCTGATGAGTCATATTTCTTTTATTTATAATCACAATTACGCTGAGTGGGGCTTTATCTCATGCTGCGCTGGCGGCTCTAAAACGTCGGTCTTCATACTTTATTGAGTTGGTTTATCTCTGCTGCGCACTTACCATTCATTTTAAATGTCATTCATGCTAGTTTATAGGGCTTTTATGTGTTAGCACAGTTCACACCGTTCACAACACTCATCCTGTCATTAACTAGCGACTCAGGATACGACAGTTGACTTTTCCCACTGCAATGAGGCTTCTGAAAAAGATGCTTAAGTAACACAACAAATTTCTGTGATGACTCATCTTACGCCTACATTATTCATCTCGAGGTTCTATTGTATATAATAAAGCATGGAGGTTAGATTACACTAGGGTAGATAGACTTCCGTAGAGGGGAAGTCCCCCTGGGCTGCTTGACAACTTTTTTTTTTTAGAAATAACAGCTTTATTCATGTGTGAGTGCTTCTCGGGCGTGATGACCCGCTCTGAATATTTGATCTTTGTGATGATATGAATGAATACATTTATTTTCCAGTTCGTCATCCAACTGGTTAGGGCAAGACTTTAATGAACCAAAACCATTAACTCTGTACATTGCCTGAAGCTAGCCCATTATCAAGGTAAATTGTGGTGGGAGTTTCGAATCAAATCCCAAAAAGCACTTCCCAGATGGCTCCGCCAAAAAAACTCTCTTTTGAGATGGTTCACTGTGAAACATCCTGGAGCACTAAAAAGTTGCTATCCTTTTGTTTCTTTGCTGTAAGCTATATATGAGCACATGGTGCCTTGATCAAAACACCAATGTCAGCTGTCATTATTTCATTGAAGTATGATAAATGACTTTCATTAATTTAGATAAACTGGGCCAAAAAAGGGCTTGATCCTAAGCCCGTAGCTATTTTTTTCCACAGTTCATTTCACCCACACAACCAAGTGGGTTTCCATCGAATGGATTTCTGTCCAAAAACAAAAGACAAAAAAAATCACCTGAAGGGTGAATATGTGGTTGTTTGTTTCACCTCTGTGACTAAGTATGCCTCCCACTCAGTGCGAGATGGGATGGGCTCCCACACCCCGTAAGGCTTTCCCTAATGAGTGGGTAAGGACTGATTACTAATGGAGGCCAAAGTAATTCCAGCCTCTTCCTTTAAAGCCTTTCTTACTCATCAGCGGTTGACTGCGTTATGCTACTCATGCAGACAGGTAGGAGTGGAGCGGTACAGGGGTCTAAGATTGAACTGTTAATCAATAATCCTCATGTCAGCCAATCAGTTTTGTAATCAGAACAATAAGTTTCAATGAAAGCAAGAATTAAGTCTGGCGGAAATGTGTGGGCAGAGCAGACATGACACGGCGCACAGAGAAAAGTACCAGGATAATGGTCTAAAGTCCACTAAATTATCATTCGAAAACTTCCTTTGCATGGTGTAATATGACGTACAGATGGTAGATTTGACGTGGTCAAACTGTCCTCTGTGACCTGTGTTGTTGTGGTCAAAACACAAAGCCTAACCATGCTGATTAAGCTAATGGGTGCAGCTTTAAAAGTGACTGACACTTTATTGTTTTCTGTGGTTTCTATACTAACCAAGCTCCAAGCCATGGGAAAGGGGCATCATTCTCACAGTTGAGACGAACGGAAGTGAGTCATCAGTTTGAGCGTGAATAGAATATTTGTGTGTATTTACCTGACTGACTTTTAAGACAGACATCCTAATGTCAAAAAGCCTGTGACCTCCATATTTGTCCTGCTTCTTGAAGCTGTTAAGATGCTGAAAATGAGCAAATGAACATTTTCAGTTTTTTTCCTAATAAACCAATATCTTCAGGCCACAGCGTTCGACTGCAAAAATAGGTTTAACAGTTTGAGCTGGGAAGTTCAAGTTTTATCAGGTAGTCACATGTCAAATACTGTGTTGCATTAAATGAATGTCCAAGCATGTCTGAGAGGCTCATGACAACACTCACAGCCAGCAAGTGGGTGTTTTGTGTTTGCTACTGTTTTCTAAGATTTCTGTATTCATTTGTAATCGCCCACCCTCTTTTTTTTTCACAAACCGCGTTGCTAATGGAGAAATGCATGTCATTGTATTGTCAAGACAAAGTTTTTCTGATATGTTTGTGTGGTGTTTCTTTTTTCTCTTTTGGTGCGTCCTGCTTATAATTTAATGCTATTCCTACGGGTAGACTCCAGAGTTACCTATTGAATATTTACGTAAAGTGAAGGCCAATTGAACAATTAGCCGGAACAGATTCCACACATGTGATGTGCTGAGATGTGTTGCTGTCACTGCACAGATTAAAAGGGAAGTGATGCGGGGTGAATGTGATTGGATTTATATTAGATGGATCAGGTTTTATTCAAATAAGAGGCTTGATTTTAACTACAACTATGTGATGCAACCATGCAAAGTTGACCAAACACCCATATTAGATTCTATTATTTTGCATTTTAATTAGCAACGATTAACTCACTGGAGCATATATCGAATACATACATAGCCAGTCTATCAAGGAGGGACTTTATGCCCACTCACATAAAAAGTTTAAACAGGACAGCAACACCTCAATCAATTTAATCATTAGATGCACTCAAATGATTATTATTATATTTTTGGTCTAACATCTTCTTTTAAAAAAACGTTCTTCTACTTCTTCTTTCTGATGTGGTTTCATTCCATAAATAACTTTGCCTTTTGCTTGAGAATCCTGAAAATGTGATTCACTGTTTTAATCTCTGATCAAATCATCCAAGTTTGGGAGCGCCTCTTTTTGAACGGAAGAAATTAGCCTCTGTTCTCAAGGAGCTCCTTTAGCAGCTTTAAAGATTTCTACTCCAAACTGTTCTTTCATCTCAGGAGCTCTTTTACAGGTTTAGATGCTTTATAAATAGCTTTCATCTTTACACAGGTGTTCTGTATTATTTTCACGACCAAAGCCCAAAACTCAAGAGGAATTTTCCTAGAATTTCATCACTGTGCACTTGTCTAATCTGTTTAATATGCGCAGCCTCAGGAGTTCTATAAGATCCTCCAAACAGAAGCTTTGATTTCAAAATTTACTAAATTCAGGCCTATAAAATCAATCCAGGTGACTAATAGTCAGAAAACTGAACACGGGTCACAGTTTAGTCCTCTGCACACTCCTCTTATCTGAGCCTTTATGGTTTTTTAATTAGTCTCTTACTGATAGATTTAAAGCTATAATGGAGATTTATCAACTCGCCAAACATGTTACATCACAGCTTGGCCACTAAAGGGATAAATAATCATGCACTGATTTAACAAAACACTTCAAAATCACTGAGGTGTTTTTTTGTCTGAATGATAATAGTACTTGTTGAAATGTCATGTGAAAATGAATAGGATGTTTTCATCATCATGTGAATGTGTGACATTTTATTCAATTCAAAGCTGATGAAATCTAAAGTTGAAGGCACAATTCAAAGGTTGTTGATCAGAATGATTTGTAATGTCGTGATCTTTGGAAATCATAAAAAAAGTGTTAAGAAATAGGAATACTTCCCTTGCTACAGCTCCACTTTGAATTGCACTTACACTGCTTTGCAAGCCGCTACACAACGAATTAATTTTGTCATAAAGAATGTCATTGACGAAGAAGGGTCTCATGCTTTGGTTGATGACACTGTTGGGCCAAGAGTGATGCATTTACAATAAAGTCATAAATTGACTCCAAGGACTTGAACAGGTCAGGCAGAACAAGCCAATGGAGATTTATAAGCAGTGTCAGGTTTATGTGGATCTGATTTAATCCTCGCCCATAAATCTACATTGTTTGTTTCGCCTGCAGCTTTGACAACATTTGAGTTGGTGTTTTCCAGTACGGTTCCCATCACTTTTCAGCTCCCTCATTATAAAACATTCGTGAGCTCTGCTTAATGCAGATGGTGCAGCATCAAATATGAATGACTGATCATTTATTAGGTGGTAAAAAAAAGAGATCTACAAATACTACACTGACAATAATAAAAGATTTATATCCTAATTATATGGTAGGAAATACAATGTATAAACTGGGATTATAGACTTGATGACTGAGTGTTTAAAAAGACAAACTCATCGGGGAGTGATTGCAGAAATAAAAGAAGGAAAATATTAAATTCCTTTTTACAAAAAAATCCTTTATACTAGATTATTGCACTGATTTTATCAGAGCTTTGGTGACCTGCAGTTTTTTTGCCTTTGCAAAAATTTAGAAAATATCAAGGGGTAAACGATGTGGTCCTGATAGAATAAAGGCAGTATCAGCGTCCCTTTAACTTCACATTTATGCTATGATATTGAACTCAGAAGAAATTACAAGAATATGAAGGAAAAGTTGTTGTTTTTCTATATTCATAAAGCCTATCATTTTCACTAATACTCTTTCATTTTCCTTTACAGAGGTGGGATGGGGATGATATTGTCGTATCTGCTACTGAAAGTTGTGCTACTATAAAGCAGTATTTATCTCATCAAGAAACTCATTATCTGAATGCATTGATTAGAAGGACTGAGCTCAGCTGGCTGTGCACGTGCAGCACGGCGGGAACAATTCCCTGGAATGTGTTCTGTTTCAGGCTTTCTTCATATTTGTGTGACCCATATACGCAGGCATGATCTGTGTTAGATGTAAAGCATAGAGCCAGGTGAGCCATAGTGTGGATCCAGAGACAGATTTAGCCTCTCAAGTCTCAGCCCTGCTCTACCACTCAGTAAATTCTGCGACTTAATTTGTTATTTTAAGGTAAAATAAACTAACTGTTCTCAGGGAGAAGTCATAAGGGTCCATTAATACGTCAGTCTTTGCTGACATTTCAGTTACCTGTTGATTATTTTCATGAATTTATTGCACCTATTTGTCTCAAGGTACAAAAGTCAGTCCATTAAGCTGCAGCTGATTAATTCAATGTATCCAATCCTATTTTTTAAAACTTAGCGAGAAACACCAACACAGTGCTGGTTAATTACGATAGATTATTTTTATGTTATGACCAGCAGTGAGAATTCAGAATACAGATGTTCTGTATCTATGCTTTTCCATGATGTCCTCTAACTACTCTGGACTGTCAGGAAAGAAATGTTTTCCTGACCTCTGGGAAGACTTTGGGAGTAGGTTTCGATGTGATGGAAGAATTCCAAAGAAGGTAACTCAGTTGATAAAGACTACCCACCCTCATTCCTCGTGGTTGACATGTGCAAACGGGCCGAAAAACGAAACAAAAACAAAACATAGATGAATCAATTTTCAACATTTGTTCAATCCTGTTGATTTTCTGCTTTTCTGTGAAATGCTGTATTCTCACTTTTTTGTTGTGTTTTTGTGCAGTCACTATGTTTTGTGAATGTTTTTTTTTTACCTACACACTCACAGCAGTGCACAGTGGCTGATTTAAACCAACAGACGGGGAGATATTCAAATCGTTTTAAAATATTCAAAACCTAATGAGACCCGTTTTTAATGTTTTCAGCTCTTTAAAGTAGTCTATATTTGCTATTTGAAATACTTTGTCCTGCAGGGGATTTAGATGTTTCCCTGCTTCAACACACAATGAAGTCGATAAGCAGACTTGTGAGGAACTTCAATCTAAATCATGAGTGTTGCAGCAGGGAAAACCTAAACCTCAGGAAAGCTGCCTTCCAGGATTGGCCTCTGAGATTCCTGTTTCAGCAGATAAACAACCAAAATCTAGGTTACAAGAGCTAAATGTTTACATTTTATGTGGTTATTGTGTAAGCTCATAAACAGCCCTGTCAGTATGAAATTGTTAGAAAGAGTTCAGTTGATGATGCCGTAGTTACTCAACACACACAATAAAAGACAAAAGACATTGAGTTTGCTGATTTTCAAAAACTTAATGTTGCTTCAATAGCATCACTCCGAGTTGAGTTCATTGTTATAACATCAGGTTTAATGGGAAATGATCGCTTCATAAACTTCACCTTTTTATGGGTATTAGTGACGCTTTGTTGAGGGAATAAAACATGCTTTGTCCCATGACGATGTCTGCAAACCCCTCATTTAATTTTCAGGCAGACAGTTCTGATGGCTTTTTTGTAAATCATCACCTCAAATTAACGAGCCCAGACCTTTTGATTTATGTCTCTGATGTGTTTGAGGCCACTGTCAAGGACACCGGTGGAAACTTTGGTGTCGTAGCGGTCCAAACAATGTTTGTATGATAAAGATAAGAGGAAGTGAAAGATATGGCCAATAGCCTGTCAGTCTTTTCAGTGGTCGTGATAAACGTGTGTAAACTTGATCTCAGGGCACTTCATCACTTTTTGCACTCAATGCTCCACCTGTTGCAGCAGACCGGGTAATAGTTTAGCTTGCTAGTTTTTTCTTCATTTTTTGACAACTATGACGTAAAGACATCCGTCACCAGATAAAACACTCATCCTTGATCTTGTAAATAAACTTTATGGTTGACTCATTTTGAAGGGCATTGATAATTTTTCTGTGTGTGTTCAGATCTAAAATGTCTGTAAAACACCCGGTTGCAAGCTGCAGGTTTTTCCTCCATCCTCACATCACAATGCTTGGCTTTGAGAAAGTTTTCACTACCAAACTCTACAAAAGGTATCAGTCAGGTGTATAAAGCCAAAATAATAATTCAGAAAAAGAAAATAATATATTGTCAAGCCTGGAGGGTCATTGGTGTTGTTTTGTCATGTCTCGGTCTTGTCATTTCCTGTTTTATTTTGAAATTAAATCTCTCGTTTCAGGTCACTTGTGTCACCTGTCTGATTGTCTGCCCTAATCCAAGATTGTGTTCACCTGGGGTTCCCTTCCCTTCATGTATTTAAATAGTCCGTGTGTTTCGTCATGTTTGTCATGTCATCTTTTGAACCTGAGCCCTGAATCTTTTCATTTAATGCTTTGCTTTGATTCCCATAGAATTCTTTGTAAGAGAGATTATTATTGTGGACTTTCATAGTTTTGTCTGTCTTCGAAAGAATGTGTATTTTTTTGTTCTTTCATAGTTTTTTCCTGCCTCTGTTGAGAGATTATTATTCCATAGCCTTGTGCTTTTCCTCCGAGAGTGACTTTTTGTTTAATAAAGACCTTGATACTGCCAAGCTCCACATCTGAGTCCTGTCTTGAGCCTGTCCTGACATGTATGTCTTGTGTACTAGGGAAAACTGACAAAGATGTTAAAAGTTTTCCTTGCTTTGCTTGGAGTATAATAAAATGTGTGCCCTGCGAGCTGTCCCCTCACGGCCTAACGATCCATGGTACGACTTGTGTTAATGGATGAAGTGCCTCGTCATTAAATTGCCACTGCTGCATCAAATCTCTCACTTGAATAAAACGCACAACCTCCTCACTCATGATGTGATCCGTGTGGAGCCGGTTCTGTCTTTATATCTTATAGAGGTTGTTTCCTCTCGAGGCCTCCGTTAGACATACTGTATCTAACATGGTATTTTGAGGATGAAGATAAGGCAATATCTGCTCCCATTCTCAGTCTCTGTCAGTGGAAATGAATGGAATAGTGCTATCATGTTTTGATGCCTTTTTTGATATGAAGCTTTTATTAAAACTCTCTATCCGGTCTGTGCAGAATCCGATTCCTTTGACCTGGCTTTTTCCTTTTGTCAGTGATATCAAGGGAGAGTCACTGAAGCGTGTCATGGCATATTTTAAGCAGGCCTTTCACATAATTGGATGATCTTGATCATTTCATTTGATGGCAATTATTTTGCAAATTCATTGGAATAGACTTCAGCCTCATGGAAAAACACCCTTTCATCATTATCAAAGTTATTTTACAACCTTTGTGCCCTCTGGTTCAACAATGTCAACTGTTCATTTTGAGGTGCATAGCCTCTTATGCAATATTCAACATTTCAGCAAGCATCAAGTGATTTTAATTTCATGGGCATACCTGCAAAGTAAAAAAAACCTACGGATAGTTTTTGGGGGTCTATGTCAGAGGTGTCATTGTCCTATTCTAAAAGCAATGTTTGCATAGAATCAAGAGGAAAAAGACAATTAAAGAATATAAATAACTATTAACTTTCCGTATATTTAAGTAATATTTTCATGTAAATGTTCGAGGCCGTGACATATTTTAACTGGCTTCTGACATGTTTGCGCTACCACAGAGTAATCGGGTACGGAAGTTTGATGAGACCTGAGCCCTTCTCCCACAGTGACTGCACAATGGTGAAGCAAAATAGACTCCCACGTTTAGCTGTCACTGTCTGCA
Organism: Menidia beryllina; assembly: GCA_013363375.1. Lineage (NCBI taxonomy): Eukaryota > Metazoa > Chordata > Actinopteri > Atheriniformes > Atherinopsidae > Menidia > Menidia beryllina. The sequence continues at coordinate 16,653,068 of JABUIW010000205.1, forward strand.
TCTTCTTATTTACACCGAACCGACGGTGGCAACGGGGTGTGCTCGAGTGGCTGCCTGTCAGTGTGGAATTAGAGGAGTGTGACAACCAGCAGCACACATCCTGGTTCTCTGTCGCACACAGACACAAACTCACCTCCTTCTCTATCCTTTACTGACGGAGCAGTGAGGGGCAAACAAAAGCTACAACGCTCCCACTTTGATTAGGAACACTCTCTAATGACAGAGCCTCCCGTTGATTTCTCATTTTCATTGTACAAGGAAAAACACGTTTATTGTGCATTTGACAATGTAAAATTCTGAAGATCTGAGACCTTTTTGGTCATTTAAAGGTAAATACATTGCCCAAAATTCTGTTGTACACAGTCAGATATACCTTATAATAGCAGGCAGAAACCTACACAACGATAATTTTGACTTATCACACTGCAATTAATTATGAATATTCGTAAATTATTTCTGTTTATTTTTTTCATATTTTCTTACAGAAACAAACAGGAAAAAAAACTTAAAAGGGTTAAGTTTGGCCGGTGGCATCAGTACAGTATTACCAGCAAAGGACTGAGAGAAAAAAAGTGGTAAATGGAATTTTGAGTTAGTGGTATATATTTGGATTTCTTTTGCCTAAATTAAAAAAAAAACTGTAGCTTTTTTATATCCCAGCCAAATAACACCATCAAACATAAAATATTAGAACAGTACAATGTAAAAATGATATAGTTCCCATGTTAATCACCATGTGTCTTTTTCTAAGCAGTAATTATAGCCCCTATCTTTCTGACCACCTGGAAGCTTGGGGGCCTTGCTTAGTCTTTTCACATATCTAATGAAAAATGTATTGTTTCATATTACCCTTTTTTTTAAAAACTTGTAGTTGCTGAAAACTAGGCTAATGGGAATGGTGAGAGTGACCTATAATGGTGGGGTTTCAAGCCAGAAAAAATCCTCATTGAAGCACTCTGCAGAGGTGAGAGGATCTGTTGAATGAAGAGCTTGTCAGTAGAATACAACCGGCAATTTTACATCCTGTAATTAAAGCTGAATGAACTTTTCAGCCATTTTATTCCCAGTATTCAATTTAAAATTCTCAGTCTTTTTTTGTTTTTGTTTGAGTGAGTCCAGCGAAGTTTTGTGTCATGATGATTTGAACCCAACATCCCCAAAAGTTTAGATACTGTATCAATGTAAAAACACACACACACACACACACTATATATATATTTTGAATTTGACGAGAGGCTTGTAATAAAAAAAAAGAGGAATTAGGGTGGAAGAAAAGGAGGCACTTGGAGGAACATGGTGCAGCTAATTTTATGAACTAGTAATAAGGCAAATTCCTAATTGGAATTAACGAAAGTACCTTAAAGAAGCGGAGTCTATCGGAGGAAAAAGTAATCAGAGCTCAGAAACGCAGGTCAACGGTCATGTGACGGTAAGGTGGCATGTGATCCTGATCCAGAGATTGGCTTTCCCTCGTTCAAAATGGACTGAGGCAAATGCAAAAGCGCTCTGTAGCCAGACAAATCGAAATGCTAAACACCGGTTGTAAATCATGAATGCTGAGTCATGCCAACTACAGAGAGGACCATCTGGCTTCTCATCAGTGTCCAGTTCACAAGTCTGCGCCCCTGATGATACGGGTGGGGTGGACTAGTGCCTTTCTGCAACTGGCAACTTGTACATGTGGAGCAACATCAATGCTGAAAGAAACAAATTACAGATACAGATTTGACGGTGAACCATCCAGATGGCATCTTTTTTAGAGGAAGGTATTGGATATCAAATCAAAAGAATACTAAAGTACAAATGCATGTATTTTAACGGCCTAACGAGTCCCTGTTGTTGAGTCCAGGTGCTGGACACGCTTAGCCTGTGATCCGGACCAAGTGGAAATGTCGGGTAGGACTCCAAACTCTGCTCTCCATGTGTTTATTTTTTATGAGGGCCAAACAAGAAACCTAATCATAAAAAAAACCAAACAAAGAGCAGTCTTGTCTTCCACACATTCACTTGCTTTTTCTGGACGTGAGAAAAGTTACTGTCACACCCTGAACTTACTTTTCCCTCCATTGGCAACCCCAGATGTCAATGGCAGGGAGTTTTTTGTGGTTTCTTTGGAAGGCTTGGGCATTGGTCCTGGGACAAATGAAACATGGATGGATGTATAAATTAGGATAAACAAAAACTAATTACTTTATTTGCTAAACATTTTCAAATAATCACCTAGATATTCAGAGATTATTGTGGGTTGAGAATGACATTCTATGAAAATGATACAGTTTTTGGTGATTGGATTGATCTGTTATTGATGTTAAAGTAATCTTGGAGATTTATCTTGGATATATTTAAAACAATAATTACATGTATGAAATGTTCAGAAGAACTGAAGATCGGTTCCTGCATGTATTTATACTTTAAATTTAATTAAATCTAAAAAAGTTTTAAGTGCATCACCTGTTTAATAGATTTTTGCACATAGATGAACACAGAGTAGACAGTAAAGGCACGATCACAGATGTACTGATAAAAAAGAGCAACATGGAAAAAAAACAAAGACTTAAATATTTTTAAAACTATCGAAAATGAAAAATTGAGAAAATATTACCAATATCCGAAAAAAAGGGAAGAGTTGGTGAAAATTCACCCATCCACACCAAGGCTGAGAGTTCATCTTACTTTACAGGTGCTCTGGACAGGTTTTTCGCCAAGCAAAGTCATCAGTTTCATCACACAGATTAAGCTGACATGCCTAAATGTCCACTGTGTCTCTTTTCCGAACCCTTCTTTTCATTTTTATAAGAATCACAATACTTTCGCTTGTGAATGAGCTAATTTCAAGGTGCCAAAGCACATCACTGCTCTCTGGTTGATTTAACATATCGACATATTTTGGGACAACACAGGAGTCAGGACACAATGTGAAATTTCTCCGAATGATGCTCTGAAAATGTGGGATCAGCATAGTGAAAAACGCAATGGTCTCCAGACAGTTTTATGGTGAGCACTGTGAGACAGCAGCGTGTGGGTCAGAAAGTCATCTAAAATGTGCATTATGGCCCCACATAAGACTCATAACCATCTGCACATCACTAAGAAAGCATACACTGAAGGGATGATAAATCAAACAAAATTAGTCCTTATCAAGATAAAATTGTGGTCTTACTCATTAGAGAAAAGCTGCCGTTTGTCAATGTTAAATGGATCCAAAATGGTTGACGGAGCAGATTAGTGGACATTCGGTTTAGGAGGGTGCGCTGTCAAATTTCATTATATACTGACAGCAGAGCAGCGTCATGAATTATGCATGTTCTAATGCTTCTGAATTGATTATGCTCGTGCAACCTTTGCTGTCAGAGAGGAAAACAGATTTAAATTCTGTATCAGCATGGTTCTCATTTCATTCATGCTTTCAGCCCTGTACAGGTCAGCTGTCGGCTATTAGGAGAGTGCTTCTCTGATATATGTGCAAAAAAGTTGTTTTAATAGTTTTATTTTGTGAAGATAGAGTTAACAAAGTAAGAAAAACAGACATAGCAGTGAATATAACAGTTTACAACCAAACATCTTTGAGGCAAAAAAGAAACTCCACAGTTAGGCTGGTTCAGATAGTGTGAACTATTGAAACATTGAAAACATTTTTTGTTAATGTTTCCACTACAGTGCAGATTGTTTCTCGAGTGAAGTATTTTGTTTGAGATAATACTTATCACACGTGTGATTAATTCTTTGCAATGATCGAATAACCATACTACTGACGTGGCCCATCGTCTGGAGAAGTCACTCAACATCAAGACTAGGAGTCTGAAAACATTAAGGCTTCAAGTTCTATGTTTCTTTAAAACTGGAACATGTCAGCTGAACTATTTTGTTGTTAACAATCCAAAATGGCGTCCTGAAATGGCATAAAAGTCTTAAATCCCAACTGTTAATATTCACAACATCTGTGTGCTCATCATCACATTTTATGTAGACTGCACAGCAGAAGAGCAGAGAGCCAAGTTGGCACATAAATGAAATAGAAAGAAAAATCTTCAGGGACAGTTATGAAACTGAAACAATTTAGTCAAAGCCATCTGATGTCAAATCTGAGTTTGTTAGTTTTATCAATTCAGCCATTTTTAAAGAATTTTTCAACCTATTTCACTAATGGGCACAGGCAGCTTTTCCCCTCTTTTTGAAAACATGATATATCCACCGGCTAATTACATTGTGCAGTTTCAAGGCCACATGCATTTTAATCAGGCAGGAACTGGCCTCTAAAGATAAATGAAGGGAATTAAAATGTACTCACAGAGCTTTAATGTTTTGAACAAAAACAAGATTTGAAAAAACAGACGATGTTGCTGCGAGTGTGGTAAAGGTTTTTCATTCTTCTGCAGGATGTCATCTGTGCCAAACAACAATAACCAAGAAGCTAGATGCCGTGGAAATTCAGAAAACGTATTTTATTTAAAAATAAGATCCATGGCCTGCTTGCCAGTTAAATATGCCATGAAAGTATAACATGTTCGTCTCCCATTTTAAAGCATAAATCAGTTCCACTTTCACATGGTGGAGGTTTTTTGACTCACAGTTAGGACAAAAAGTTTTGTCTTTACCGTGCTCATTTGGTTTTTCATGTGTGTGGGCTTTGAAACTAATAAAGCGGTGCAAAAAACACAACTAATTCTTGTCACGATGAACAATGTTCCCAATTTCAGCCCAGACTTTTGCAGTGTTCTAAAAACTCATCATTTGGTTTTGAACAAGTCCAGCACAGAGTCTGGAGTTTCAACCATTTAGCATAATTTCAAGGATGTGTAAAAGAACTATTGGACAGTGTGAATGGAGACAGAAAAAGTTCGTAGTGAATACAAATGAGCACATGAAGAAGCTACATTAGCAATAGTACGGTGCAGCCAGTTTTTGAAGCCATTTGTGAAATTTTTTGATTTTTACACATGTCTAACTAGAAGAAGGCTGATTCTGAAGTTGGTTTTAGGCACAAACATGCCAGGGTACATTAGTTTTGACTGTGATTCCTGGACAAAGTGAATTTATTTACTTGAAAAATCATAGAGTGGAGTGGATAACCTAAAGTGGCCTCTTCAAGGCTTTGCCAGGAAGCCTCAGGGTTAAAAAATGTTCTGTTTGACATGCTTTTCACAGCTGTGTGACATCTGAGTGTCCACCGAAGTATTCCTGAAAATTTAAATTATTTTGGATGGCCCACATAAAAAAATTAGAGTGTCTCAGGGCATTTGTCTCTTTGGACATCTGTGGGGCGGATTAAGATATATGATTTCAAAATGTCGACAAGCTGATTAACAAAATTGTTTTTCTAACTGGAGTGTTTGGATAAAGCAGATATATGCAGGGCTGCATTTGAATTGCTCTCGTTGGGATCAATTTTACGACCTAAATACTAAAATAACTCAAATATTCATCAATAGTTTATTTATATAGTAGATATTTACTTTGTAAAATACAAGGATATTCCATTATTTAGTTTATTTGTTCTGCCAAGGTACCTAAAGCATCTCGTCTCTGAGGAGCTGCCTCAAGTTGAACTGGAGAGTCCTTCACTGATAACACTGTTTGTTCCATCTCCTTATTTTTCTCTCAGCCCCAAGCTGAACAAACACAGGATTTTAACAGGTCTCCCCTGTGCATTTCAACTCTCTTTGTAGGTCTCCCCAGTAAAAACACATTCACACTGTTTCACAACACCAACATGGCTCAACATATATTGAGGAGTTACACCAGCAGGTCAACCAGTCAAATCCTTTATATGAAACAATATCATTTTTTTTTTCCAGTGATCGTGCTTCTTTCTCACTATTTTGTTTGGAAGTCTGTGCAGATACATCCAGGTATTAGAAAAAGGCTTACCCAACAGAGGGGAAGTGTTGCAATACATTTGTGGAGAAAAGATTTTGAGATAAATTGCACATTTCTGAATCAAAATTCACTTTTGGCTTCATCTGAGTTATGAAAAATAAAGATAGTAAAAGACATAAATATTGGTAGTCAACCTCTGAAATTTCCAGAAGGTTCCTGTCTTCTGTGCCTATTATTTTAATCTCTCACAGAGTCCTCCTTGTATTTGAAGGAGAAGATATCAGATTTGCTGCGGCAACATTCCCATCATCGTATCTACGTGTCCTTGCTACTTATGTTGCATGCTTCATACATATTAACACAGGTATGTGCATGTGTGAAAATGTGCTGTCATTCTTAAGATGACAAACATTAAAGCAACAGACAATATTGATATATTTTTTTAGAATAAATAATATAAGAATACAACATCACCCCTCTTTTCTCATTAATACAGCTTTACATGATTAACACAGTGTATGAGATTTCTAGCCTCATCATGTTCTATATATATTTTTTTTTTTTACCTTCTTTAGTTTTGTGAATGGATCTCGTGCTATTTGACATCTCCGTAATACTTAAATGTGTGGTCCTGTGATTTATCGTTCCCCTTTCTCTCCCCCGATTTGCCTCCCCTCTCACTGCCGTTCTCTCCGTTTCAGATCATCTCTGAAGGGGGACGCAGCTGCAGCACAGTTACAGTCCTCCTCCTCTGTGCACCCTCCGTCTGCCTCCTCTCCTCTGTGCCGATCTAAAGAGCGCCAGACAACTTTCTAATTCACCTGCTTATCTTTTGCTCACCTCATTCGTGTTACCTATTGCCTAATTTACAAGCATGACTGCAAAAGGTTGGCAATGGAAAAAGCGACTTGCAGCCTACCATCATGAAGGTAACGACTTATTTCTAATGCTTTCTATTTTGATTCAGCAAGGTAATACGCTTTAAAAAAATGTAAATATTGTTCCGATTTGTATATTTTCTTGCTTCGGGATTGGTGTATTTGTATATATAAATTAATTAAGCTTCAAGTCCAGAAAAAGAAAAAAAAACAAAAAAAAAAGGTGAGTTATTTAAAAAAAATGTCTACTTATAATCTTATTTAAAAATAGATCTATTTGTTGATGTTACTGGAGATAAATCTTCATAAAAATAGTGGTCTTCAATGTGTCTTTAAAAGGGTTCACCTCACTGTAGCATTTTTGTCAAACAAACTTAGATTGGCAATATGATGCCTGCAATGTAACAACATCATTAACCTTTTAGAGGAAATGATTAGCATTAGTAATTGCTGTGTGTGAAATGGCAATTATCCTAAAATACCAACACTTGATGTGAATAATTTGAGACAATTTATTGCTCCTGTGAAAGCAATATCCTTCAACCTACAGGGATTCTAAATCAATTCCTGGCAAATGTTTTTCTGTGCTATTTCTTCACACTGCTAGATAATAGATACTGTAGACCCTTTTTACCCTTACCCCTTTTATATTTTCAAAAAAACAATTTAAAAACAGTTCACGAGACCTTTCAAATATAGAAAATGATCGTCGTTCTAGTGATTCCAACATGATTTGGAGCACTAGATTTCTGCTCATACTCATGTTCTTCCAAAGACAACAGTAATGACTGGACACTTAAATGTGCTTGAAGTTTCCACCTTGGATGTTTTCCAAAAGACATTAGCAGTCACTTAAAGGGAAGAAATACTCACATCAACAGTTGAAGCAGGGACACTTTAAATAGTATTGAGGCTAAAGATAAGATAAAAAAAACCAAATGTCTGTGTTCCATTTAAGCCATAAAATAATAATCTCTAAGCTTTGAATCCTATTTTGCTTGTTTTTCCCATATTTTGTCTTCATTGCAGACCCAGACATCAACCCCTGGCACCAGCACAGGCTGTGCTGACATCTTACATCTTGTCCCTCCTGCTCTCCTCTCCACAATGGAGTTCACTTACCAGGACTCCACTTCATCGTCACCATTCTACAACACTAGCGTGCCAGTAAATGCATCAGGGAATAACACATACAACCAGCTCAGTGAGGTCAACCTTTTTCAAATTCTCGGCCCAAAACGGTCTCCCTTTTTCTTCCCTGTAACCACGGTGTACCTTCTCATTTTTCTCACTGGCTTGTCGGGAAATTTGCTCACGTGTGCTGTGATAGCCAAGCACAAGAAGATGCGAAACCCCACTAACTTTTATCTGGTGAGCCTGGCGGTGTCTGACCTCCTAGTGCTCATGTTCGGGATGCCCTTAGAGATTTATGACCTGTGGCAGAACTACCCATTCCCCTTCGGCGTAGGCGGCTGCTACTTCAAGACATTTCTCTTTGAGACGGTCTGCTTTGCCTCCATTCTCAATGTCACAGCGCTAAGCATGGAAAGGTATATTGCCGTTGTGCATCCCCTTAAAACGCGGTACCTGTCCACCAACCAGCACGCCAAGCGTGCCATTACAGTTGTGTGGGTCTTGTCGATGATCTGTGCAATCCCCAACACCTCGTTGCACGGCATCTTCTACTTACCCGAGAGGATGGAGGAGTCGGCCATATGTACTGTGCTGAAGCCTCTATGGATCTATAACTTGGTCATGCAGGTCACCACCGTCTGCTTCTATTTTGTACCCATGACGATCATTAGCATGCTCTACTTAGTGATGGGCATTCATTTGAGCAGGGAAAGGCAAAACGGCAGAAGGAACCTGGGAAAGAGCTGTTGTAGCAGCACAAGGAGGAAGATGAACATGGAGAGTGGCCGTAGACGACAAGTCATCAAGATGCTTTGTGAGTACATAAGCAGATGGGAAAGCTAATCATGCTGTGTGAATCATCTGCATGTGCAGTTCTAGAATCGCACCGACTGATCTCAAAGAATCCATCAGACCTAAAACCTGCAATTATCACAACTTTGAATAAGCACTTTGAGTTCAGATAATGATCTAAATAGTAATAATAATCTTAATATGCAATGCAGACTTTTCAGGTCAGTCTTTGATTTGATTCTGACTGGAAGTATTGGATGTCAACAATGAGGCCACAGCCACCAATACATGTCACAACAAATTTCTGAGGTCGTGCTTCGGCCAGAGTTTTTATCATAAGCGAACCATGTTCACAAGTATTTCCACAACCTGTTACTTCATTGATTTAGTTTCCAGACAGATGGAATTGTCAATCAAATCTATATTGGTTGACCCCTCAGTCATTGTGTTCTTTTTGTTTCACATGCCTCAACCCCATTGACACAAACATTTCCTTTTGTGCTAAAGTTACTGAAATTAAGAGAGACTAAGTGTAATTCTATATTAAAAATATATATATATTAAAGACATTAATATTATTATCGTCACTCCCCCCTGAAGGGGAAGTAATACTACCATTGTAAAAGTGCGTATGACAAAGAAATATCTTTATTGAGTCCATTCCATCCATTATCAATACCGCTTATTCCCTCATGGGGTCGCGGGGGGAACTGGAGCCTATCCCAGCGGTCAACGGGGGAGAGGCAGGGTACACCCTGGACAGTCCACCAGTCCATCGCAGGGCCACACACAGGACAAACAACCACTCACACTCACATTCACTCCTAAGGGCAATTTCCCCAATCTCCAATTAACCTAACATGCAAGTTTTTGGACTGTGGGAGGAAGCCGGAGAACCCGGAGAGAACCCACGCAGACACAGGGAGAACATGCAAACTCCACCCACTCCACCCAGAAGGGTCCTGGTTCCCCCGGGATTCGAAACCAGAACCCTCTTGCTGGGAGGCGACAGTGCTAACCACCACACCACCGTGCCGCCCTATTGAGTTCATTAAATACTCTAAATCACCTAACCCTAACCCTGGCAAAAAACAAAAATACAATTAATGTTAGAAACATTTGCATATTTACAGCTTTTAATTACCTTAAACATAAATAAAAACGCACTAAAAGGTTCATAATCAAACAAACATCAAAATCTTAGACCATCCTTTCGTAAACAGAAAGAGAGAGGGAACTGACAGACATGTAGAAAGTTCAAGGGTAGTCCAGATGAAGGGTGTGGTAGATACCTTCAGAGGTCACCATGGGTTGGGGTGTTGTTTTGCAGCTTGGCAACAGTTTTCCTGATAAGTGCACATGCAGCTTTGGCTGTCAACACAGGCACCCTCAGTACACAACGTGGACAGGCACCAACCAGTTCAATGTTTAACTGTTGGAGTAAAAACGAACCAAAACCTTCTTCTAACTTCAAGAAAGGAAACATGAGGGCCACCATTGGTCACCATAAAACAAATTGAAACCCACAACAATGTCTGGCTTCTCTTTTTTGAACCAATGTGAGAAAAAAAACACTAATGGACAAACACACACACAATAAATCTCATTAATCCCTCTCCTTCCTCTAGACTCCTCTCCCTCGTCCATAGGCAAAAGCTATATTTTGCTTCTAAAATGGGATTATGTTTATTTTTGTGTGTTGCATATCATTTCTGCCACATCATAACAGTATACAGTAAGCCATGCTCTACTTTAATCAAGGAGGCTTACTGATGCATAGATTTATTCTCCTCATTACTTCCTCTGGCATTGCTACAGTCATTCACATCTCACTTTTTGGATAGAAACAGTTTTATTGCTACGTTACACTCAGTGCAGTGCTGGTGACCAGCCTGGGGTGTTCTCATCTTCAGCATTTGACAGCTGGAAAAAGCTTCAGCACCCCTTTTCCTGCTCTAACTTTGGACAGGATGAATTCATGAAATGCTCGACAATAGTTGATAAAAAGATTTGAACTGATTTGAAGATTAAAGAATGTGCTCAGAGTGGATAGTTTGCATATTTAACACGGAATCTGCTACTGAATGAAAATCTAGTCTCCAAAATGAATCAGCATGCAGAGAAATGAATCAAAAGGCGGCAAGCCAAAAACTGTAGACTCAGCTTGGTTTCAGAGAAATAAAATAAATACTCCAAAATATAGCATGACATGGTGACACATCAGGGAAAATTAAAAAAAGATTCTTTCTTTCTTGGATATTAATCACAATAAGACTCCATTTACTGAACTTTCCAAGCTGAACTGCGTTTAAATTCTGCTCATTTGGTCATCCCCTCACGTAGAAAGTAGAACTTCAAAATCAACAGTGACACTTCTGACATCTGGCCACCCATTCTATATTCTGTAGACAATATTAATGTAATTTTATGACTGGCTTCCTGTCTTTAGTGCTTGTCACATGTTACATGAACCATTAAGTAGCTTTAAATGTTCATTGAGTCATCTGACTGGTTCTCATCGTCCTTCTACTCTCTTAACAGGCATTAGCATATGCTCGAATACCAATCATTTGTTGTGTTTTTGCTTTACACTTACACTAGTTACACAGTATAAAGTAGTCTCAAGGCATTAAGACTACTTGCAATAACCAGTTTGGGGACTGAAGTACAAACCACAAAGTACCAATAAAAGTATAATGTAGAATATTCAGAACATTAGCTTATGTAAAACATACCAAAGAAACCAATCAGTCTAAATGATCCAATAGGTTGTTTGCTCATATCACTTAGATAAACCCGCCGCCCCTGACATAATATAGAGCTATACTATAATATACAGCTGTGTAGCTGTGTTCTGGAGCTGAGGAAACAAAACAATGGACTAATTTGCATGTTTAAAGTTGTGAACCTGTCAAATGAAAACCTGTCAAAATCTCAGTTAAAAGTGTGCATCCAAACATTGTTCAATTGTTGTGTTTATTTCTGTGATAAAAGATCCAGATTGTTTGCATTTCCCTCTTCTAGACCATTAGAGCATTATGAATGTAGCCTCCAAAGCTTAGAGGAAGAGCAAAGCAAAACAAATCCATGATGAGCATCCTTAGAGAGACAGGTTTACCACTCTATTATTTTCTTTTTTTATTTTATATGTGGCAACAGTGTAACAAAACAACATTCCAGTCCTCATCAGTTTGAAATGCATTTAACACTTTCAACGTTTGATCTTTAACTGCTTTTTTAATCATCTTCAGAGGATGTGTGACTTTGTCTTTTTGGAGACGGTTAATTGCAACAGCTAAGTGCTTCATTTGCTCAGCAAGAGATGCAATTATGGCATAATGGCATCCCGACTTTCCATTTCCAATATGCTGTAGAGCCATTTGTTTTACAAATGTAGACACATGGCATCCAGTCACCTCATGCAACGTTATGTAATTTACTGTTGTTTCCAACTGAGATGTAATCAAGAAAAACTGGAGGTACTCTGCTCCACATGTATCTCTATGCATACACAATTTGATCAATTTGGTTTAGTTTACACGCAAACACTCACTGAGATACAGCGTGACAAACCAAAGACGCACCTTAATAGAGGATGTTTGTCAGGGTGTTCTTTCTCTGTTCTGATCTTCCAGCGATCGTGGTGGCGGTCTTTGGGGTCTGCTGGGCGCCCTTCCATATCGAGCGACTCTTGTGGAGCTCAGTCAGCCAGTGGACTGACCTGATGCATAACGTTTATCAGTACGTCCACCTCCTATCAGGCATCTTCTTCTACCTCAGCTCCGCGGTCAACCCTATAATCTACAGCCTGCTCTCCACGAGGTTCAGGGAGTGTTTCAGGGAGCTTGTCTGCTCCAACACGGAGGACAGCAGCTCCGTCAGAGACTCCCCACCTTTGCCTAAGATTTTACTGGACTCCTCCATCTCAAGTTCCAAAACAGCAGTGAGGGGTAAGAATTCCAGTTCATTCATCCCTTTGCTGTCATCTAATGTTACACTGAGCATGGACGCTTGCAGCTCATGCAAATGTAAAGACAGAACTTGTAGGACCTCTGTGTTTTAGGCAAAACAGAGCAAGAGATTGACATTTTGGGACATTGGTTTAATTGTCTTTTTATACTGCCAGGAGAAAGATAGCTTAAGTTCAAGTAAGGAGTGAGAAACCTTAGTATTTCCTCTCATATAAGAAGTTGCTCTAATGTATCACAAGGAAAATTTGTGATCTAGAGATCTAGGCTTGAAACCGCCCTGAAAAAATCAAGATAGAGCAGTGAAGTTTGTTTTCCAGCCCAATACCACACGTGGAGGTTTTTGTTTTATGACCACGGTGCTACGTCCAACTAAACACATGTAATTACATTCTGTTTTGTATCTTTAAACACACAAATGAATGACCCAAACAGCAGATATCACCACGGTCTTCATCCACATTTCCTTCAGGTTTGCTTTGATTGCAAGTGCAACAAAGTGAGTACAGTGATGGAAAGCAAAACATCTGTAACAGTTCAGTTTTATACGTTCTTACTCCTAAGCGATCATTCACAGCGTGCAAAGAAGAATAGAAGCATGCATAGAGGACATTGACCTTACATTCAACCTTTGAATTTTTTAAAGCAACAGATTCAGTCATCCCTACAGATTTTTTGGAGGACAAACAACACTGTTGTCTTTGAATAAACTGAACTAGAGCACTGCTCCTGTTTCTAAAGCAGCACTCAGTGTGTTTGCATACCAGCGAATGGAATTTTTTAAATGAAACATTGAGGTAGAAAATTGGATGCATATGAATGTGATGAATTCCACAGGAAGTCACAATGAATGCTGAATTTATTTCCCATGTTTTGTCATTTTCTCACTTATTGTACGCTGGGATAAACAAAACATCAGCAAAGCTGATGAATACTCATTACAAAGAATTAAAAGAGGTACCCTCCATTGGGACATAATGTCCAAACCCCCACATGGCTATTTTGATTAATCTGCTGCATTTTATGATTAGTTGTTCCATGTCTTGTGGGGATCGAAAACATATGTCCAATGCAGTTTAAGAATTGAACGTTCTGCACAAACCCTATTATATACAACAATAGTCATCATGGGATTGTTTGATATCCAATGTCCTTGATAGTCAAACAAGTTCACACAGGTTAATCTGAAGACCTTATATTCAGCCACAGCCTGATTTAACTTTGAGGTGTCATAAATGTACTGTGGTAGTGCTTGACGCTCCAATATGCTGCAGGGCAGGTAAAAATGCAAATGGGCTGCTTTGATATCATGGCATGATGTGACCCCGGTGAGCTGTTGTGGAAGCACGGGAGTGCAACATTTTAAGGGAAAGGGCCATGATAAAAAATACATTTTTCTAATACTATAAAAAAATACAGAATTTCCACGCTGTATATTTTACTTAATCTTTACGTTGATTCATTACAAACTGGAACTTAAAACAAATGCAAATGGAGAAAAATGACAGAAAATATGATTAAAAAATATTAGGACTGCAATAAATCAACCAGATAATCTGACTGAAACATGATATTTAAATATGTTTGTACTACGAAAACATTTTTTTAGGGGAGTGTTTGATGTATTATGAGGCATTAGTGTGTTCCCTGCAGTAGAAAGTTATCAGAATTCTCTAAATTTGGAGATTTAGAGATTTCATTTGAGCAAACCATGATTCTAAACGTGGCAACTACTAAAACAAAATGTCAAAAATATCTTATGGGTTTTAAGAAATCGTCAAATAGAGACTTTAAAGCCACGTCAGTTTAGCATAATTTTGTTACCATTCTCTCAACCAAAAAGACAATACTTAGAGAGAGAGAACTTCTGCTGGTCTATTCCCAAAATAACAATTGTGAGGCTTTGAAAATGAGCAAAAAACGGAGCCCTCGAGTTTCCCTGAAAATCTCAAAACTATGATTTCCATAACTTATGACTGATTGCTTTAAATATCCAAAATATGAGTTGGAGAGTAATTCTCATTTGTATTTTTTATTTCCCAGCTGATCCTGTTTCTTTACAGTCTGTTTACTAAGATAAGCCGATGGCCTCACAGGGCCCGGGTCATATTTAACAAACAAAAATATCAACTTTGTGATTTCCTTTCTGGATTGATATCTGTAACATAGTTCATGCTATGATAAAAAGCTTGTATGTACAGTTTGGCTTTGTTGCTGCTAAGGAAAATGCCTGCAAAATCTACCTTTTGTTTTTATGTGCAAGTGCTGTATGCCTTAGGTGATCATTCCAGAGGGAAAGTGGAAAATTAGATGTGGCTGACAACATGCTTTTCTCGATCATTTTGTTTGTATTTGAAAATCAATGTCACTGAGCAGCAAAACAAAAGTGCATATTTTTCTGTGACCACGCAAACAAAGAATGTAATGCTGTATTGTGAGCTTCTCTCAGTCTTTTTGTGTTTGTCCTTGTATGGTCAGCAATCATTTTGTGATTTGAATGGCTTTTTAGTTATTGTTTAGTGTCATTGAAAAGATGAAAAAACTGATCACGGCTATTGTGCAAAGTCTCATTGTAAAACTTACATAAATAAATATTGATGTGCCCATATATTTAAAAGGCTACTGTATGACTGTCACATTTAATTAGAGGTCTGATTCTTTGATTATCTCAGCATCACCATATGGTTTTTTTTTTCCCAACATCATGACTACCCATGTGTGACTTAATTTCATTTCTGAGAGGATCATGAGCGTTTGGCTCACTTCATAACCCCGAGGATTTTTCTCCATCAACCTTGAGAATAAAATGTAATCTTCTGATTTTAATATGAGCTTTGTTCACCTGAATATATCCCCTTACTTGAGAAGTGATTTGCATCAGAAGTGCAAGCAGTTCATTTTTGGCATAAAAAAACAACTTTACATTGTAAGCTCTTTTTTAAACTTCACTGAGGAAAACAAAACATATGAGCCGAAACAGAGTTGTTCTGCTGTTCTGCCATCAACAAAAGCGATCGCGACAATGTGAATGGGGTTTGAACAAAGGCAGGAAGGGTAGAGAGCGGAACGATTAAAATGTTTAGCCCAGGGGTCTTCAGGACTAGATTGAGGAGGACAATCGTGCACATCACTAAGCAGAATCAACCAAATGTCAGTTCATTTTCTCAGTCTGTGATCACCTAAGTTGGTTGGACTCTTTTTTGCTTCCTGTTCCTCAGTCATACAAAGTACAGCTCACTTGTCTTTTGGCCTGGGTTTAGCTGTAGTTCAGCTGGAGAAAGTCGGCTTACGAGCGATTCTCACAACATTGTACGTATTGAGACCCGGTGCGTCAAATCCAGGAGACAAACCCTGCTTATTAAACATGTAGAAGTTAAATAACTGGCCATCTTGGGCTTCCAGGGACACTGAGGCTGTGCCCACTCGCAATATACAAGGGTATTCTTTTTCAAACACAACTCTGAACACCCGCTCAACCAGGTAGTTAAGCTTTATTGTCCTGAACTTCTCTGGGATCAGTTCTTCGATCTGAGGACCAAACTGCTGCATGATCAGAACTCCGTCTGACCCCACTTTGATCTCATAGAAGGTGATGTTGCCGTATGTGAAAAAGCCGATGTAAGGATCGGGACTTGGGGGAGCAACGAGGACCTTATTGGCTTCCCTGAAGGCCTTTTCTATGGCCGGCACAATATGGCTGTAAGCCTTGGTGACCACATCCTGTTTCTGAGACCTGCTGCCTGCCATGAGCACCACCAGGCCGAGCTTCAGCCTGGGAATCAGAGAGAACGTGGCAGAGTAGCCGTCCAGGTCACCATCTTTTCGCACCAACTCGTAGCCCATCAGCTCGTTCACCTCCCACGGGGTGCCGGTCCGGTTCGCGAAGTAGTCCTTATCACACCTGAACAGTGGAGTCAGCATGATCTTCAAGGAGTCCGGCTCCAGCACCTTGCGGTGATAAGCTCCCAGCAGCATCATTGCGAGCTTTGCCAAGTCGGCGGCCGTGGAGAACATCTGACCGGAAGGCCGGTACCAGCCAAGGTCGTAGAGCGGAGCCGGTTTGCCGTTAGAGTACACCCCCACAGCCATCTGACTGTGCCAGCCAGGGGTCAGGTCGAAGCCGGTGTCTTCCATCCCCAGCCTGTCCAGAATGTTTTCTGCGACCCACCGCTGGTAGTCAGCTCCAGCTACTCGCTCTGCCATCACATGAGCGAGCAAAGAGAAAGCAAGGTTACTGTAGTGACACCTGAAAGGAAGCAAAATAAAGAGATGGAGAAGTATTTTCAGTTCTCGATGACTTGCAAAATCAGTTCCAAATAGAGCTGACATTTCTAATTAAGTTAAACTTAAAAAGTAAAACTGAAGTTGCCTCAAGTGACGCAGTAATTTTGTATTTCTATTAGATCTGGCGCTCTGCAGGTAATCATTTCATGATACATAATATCAATATGAGAATGCAGAAATTAGTCTAAAGTTCTAAAATTTCAATCATGTTATAATTGCGAATCGTAATAAAATTTCTGACAAAGAAACGCTTATTCACTCACAAAGGAGTCCTTGTCCTGCAGGTAATCATTTCATGATACAATATATCAATATGAGAAGGCAGAATTTAGTCTAAAGTTCTAAAATTTCAACACGGAATAATTGCGAATCGTAATAAAATTTATGACAACAAAGCGCTTAATTCGCTCACAAAGGAGTCTTACTTTGTGCCCGGATCGGCAACTAAAACATCATCTTGTAGAAGATTGATTGCAGCTTGCGTTTTTCCTTTCCAGAGTAGATTTGTGGCCCGGAGCCTCCTGGGGAGACCTGGATCACACCATAGCAACACAGCATTTGAAAAAAATGACAGTACCTATGAATGTGTTAGATGTAAATACTTCTGGCTCTGCTATTGTTCACTTTTCATTTCAATGCAGCATTTATGACTCATATTATCATGTTTTGATACATTTATTTGTTTAGCACATATGGTATCAATTAAATAAAGCTGTACAATTTGCCAAATTGCAGACCCATTTGGATAAAAAAACAAAAAACAAATAAATGCAAAACTTTTTTCAATAAAATCAAAGACAGACAAACTATTGAGCTGACTGTACAGCTCTGTCTTTCAGTTGTCAGATCTCAAAACTGTTCTCTCATGTATGAGCCGTTTGCTCTTTAGGAGAGGTAAAAAAAAAACAAAAAAACACAGAGCATCTGCTTCTACTTTCTATCTTTTTATATGCACCTGAGAGCTGGCTCGCCATCCTGCGCAAGGTGACTGAAGAGGAGCGAATCTGAACCTCTCCACTGTCTAGAAATATGAGGCCGTCTGTGACATATTTCAGCTCAGAGTCTCGCGTCTTCCCCAGAGGGTTTTTGATGGTGAAATTCTCCACATATTTTTCCAAGGGGTCATCTAAGGAGCCGATCTTCCCATCCTCCCACAGTCTGTACAGCATCAGTGTTGGGAAAATCTTGGATAGGCTGGCAATTCTGTGAGAGAGGTAAGAGGGCATCGTGATGGGTGTCTAATCTCTAACAAAATTAACCAAACCGTGTGTACTCTTTTTTTATATGTTTCTCTATGAATGTGTTTTCCCCCTCTGACACCCATTCAACTAGAACTGAAGAGCAACTTACATGCTGAGTCACGTAGAAATACATTTGCAAAAAGTCTCTTTGTAAAATGCATAAGCTGTACCATATACCATCACCCACTAATCCCCTGAATTTAGACATTTTAAGACTTTGTTTTTCATTTTATATTCTATTGAGATAAGTCACAGCTTTAAATAGAATTTGTTGTAGTGAATCCACTAAAGACTGGACATATTTGTAAAAATATACAGTTCTAATAAAACTTAGTAGAGTTCTGTGATGGACTGGCATCCTGGATGTCACTTAAAAGCAGCTGTGAATGGTTGAAATCAATGGACAAAATGTAGTGATAAACTGAAAAGACAAAAATAAAGTTTAGTAAAACGACAATTGCAAGCACTATGAATGGCTCTCTTTATCCTAAAGCTTCAGTCAAAAATGGATCAACATTGGAAATATCTTTTATCTTTGCTTGTCTTTAATGTGACTTTCTAAAATCCTCTTTGATAATGTATTAATTTAAGTACATTTCCTCAAAAAGTCTTCGATATTTTAATTAAATAAATATACATAAGTCCTCACAGTATGCAGTGCTTTCATTAAAAAGACCCAACCTCCAGGTCTAAGTGACCTTGATTATATTTCTGCATTGAACAAAATTGCCAGCTGTTCAAAAATCAATTAATTGTGGAAAAAACGTTTTAAATGGAGCATTAGTCCCATCAGGAGTAGCCACACTCGCCTGAAGGTACTCAGTAAATCTTTAAATTGCTACTTTTAAGTGTTGTGTTTTTGAGAGCTCTAAATGTGCTCAGTAGTATGCAAAGTGTTGGAAACTACCGTGATGAGAGCTTGTTGTTAGGCTCTAAATCAATGGGTTCCCACCCATGAGCAGTCAAAAAGGTCAATGTTCTAATTAGCTTTCAATTAGGCTAATTTGTGATTGGTTTTCAGCACGCTTTTGTGTGCACGAGTGGTAATCAACGTACTGTTACAGTCCCTGTCCCCCTTTAGGAAATACAATCGGACAACTATTAATTGCATAAAAATATGCTGATATATAGTCCTCTGAGAAATCTCTGGAATTGGACCCGACCTTTATGTTTCAAAACAGAGTTTAAGAAGTGGGAGTTAATTTGTCAATTTGTCACATAGACATATATTGCATAAAGTGAAGGTGGTCACATTAAGGTGTTTACATCTTTGGACTTCTGCTGCAATCTTTCTGGAAATCTTGCCTCCTCTCCACTTCAAAACCTATCGATATTTCTCTAACTTTAAATCTTGCACAGTTTCAAAACCTTAGGCTGTTTGTTAACTTGAAATAATTTCCATCCAGCTTAGGGGCTATCCATCAAATGTTGGTGGCAACTGCATCTTCTGCTGCGTCCTATAACACCTGACGAATGACAAAACGGGCCTACAGTGACAAGCAGGCTTGGTTATGAATGAATAATCAAAGGAACTGTAAATATCAGGGTAACACAGTAGCACATGCACGAATGCCTTAAAGCTGATTTCTAACTAATGTGATAAACATCAACTTATGAGGAAAATAACTCTTTAGTGTACAGGAGACCCTGCTTTAACACATGCCACCCACTTCAACATCCCCACAGACCTTCTTTAAGTACATGTATGCACTATTTCTATTTGGGGCGTCCGTGGGTGGCTCTGCACTGCTTTATTGATTGTTGCAATGGGAGTAATGCTGAGCCACTTGCCTGAGACTCCGAATAGAAAGGTCGAGCTGAACTGTATCTTTTAAAGTATTTACACGAAACAGAATCAGGGGAACAAAAATGTGTGTATGGTATATACAAACAAACAAGCAGCACACAAAAGAAAAAACAGTGAAACATTAGATATTGTCCTCATCTATTTCTTTCCTTTCGTTGATATGGATCCATTTTCTGTATTTCAGGCCTTCAACACACTGCAAAAATGTTTTTGGTGTTGCTGTTCCCTCTCATTACACTGTACATTTCCTGTAAACACATCTTAAATTGTGCAGAAATATTGGGTTGCCATGAAATGTGTCACCGAAATGTCACCAGTTTATTGAAAAAATGAGTGAAATGAAACTAGAGAATATTTTGTGGTTTTACGTCTGAACGGTGTGGCTGTGCAGCACTAACCTATAAATCGTGTACTCGTTCGGTGGCCCTGAGAGGGGATCACTGGCATTTCTCTTTCCAAAGTTGCCGGTCCATAAAACAGTATCATTTAAGACTACGATGGCGGACAGAGCAGGAAGGCTGATAGGATTGATGCTTTGCCGAAGCAAAAAGTCCACCTGCAAGAGACAAATTGTAGAAAATGACTTATTACATTTGCACCTTAAAAGGATGTCCATAGACAAATATCTAAGGAAATTAGAGAATTGAGTCTTCCATGAATATAGCTTGCATATTTTATGTTAATGTCATTATAACTATAGTGCCACATGAATATTGCCCGATAAAAAGTTAAATGGATACATCACCATATCATTTAAACCTTGAGAGGTAAAATCACTCTGTCTTTGACACATGACTGTGTGTCGGAAGGTTTCTCTGTTAAGACTGGACTCTGACGGACAAAATCACTGTTTTGTTTGGGAACGTTAAATGCGTTTTTTGTCTTTATCAGCTTTGCACAATTAAGAACTCCAAATAGTTTGATAGTAAGACAAAATGAAGCAAAGCAATGGGGCAACATGGTGTAGAGTAAAAATTCCAAGCATTGCAGATATAATTCTTTAAATATGACTCATGTACTCTCACATACAAGATACAAGAGGAAGTTGCCTAGTTTTAAACAGGACATCTTATCCTAAAGGTGATGGAGTTGGGGAGATTAGGCCTTACTAGATTCTTGGGTCATTAAATTGTGTAGGTCATGTGGTGCTATTCGCTGTCACTTCATGAAGTTTGATTTTACCTTTTAATACATTTCTATTCCTTACTTCCTCAGACGGACCAAGACTCTTATATTTAAAAAAACTCAACAACATATGGCTAAGGTGTCCTCTGATTGGTCAAATTCTTTCAGGATGACGGCGACTTATGAAAGCTGGTTGCTGGGTAGGAAGCTACTGCACCACATAAACAAGGAGGTACTTCGAGAAACGTGCTATGCTTTTCAAGTAGAAGAAAAAACTCATGACGTCCAGCCTTTGGTGTTTGTGCCAGAATTGGATCCTGATTATTAAAGCGGTCAGCACAATGGATGACTAAAACAAGGACTAAAGCATGATGTCTCTGATGAACGTGCTTACTATGTGCAGCTGGGCAATTTATTGTGTGAATAACTGTGTGTTTTTGAGTGACAGCAGAAAGAAGAAATTAAATAATTCATTTGTCTTGTGTATACATTCATAACAAATAGTTACGGCCACTCAGATGCCCTGGTGCGTATATGAGGAATTCCTTCAAATCTCTTCACATTTTCAAAATGAACACAAACATTCATTCTTAAGGCCCTACATTCTTTACCATGGTAGCCAGGAAACATGGTAAAGCATTTAACCATGTAACGCTTTCACAATGAACTGAAATATATATGTTTTTTTTTTAATGGCCATAAGGGAATGCATTCAGTGGTTAGTTTTCTATCATCTATTTTCTATATTGCCAGCTGCTTGATAGTTTAGGCACATTTTGCAAGAAGAAGAAAGAAAAACAAAAAATACGTAACAATTTAATTAGATATTCTTGGTCAAATTGTGATGGTTGTTGACTGGTCTGTTCTACTCCATAACCTACTCCATGACACCCCGCCTCCTATCCCCCTCCTCATCTTGTGTGTTTTTAATCTCCTTCTGTCAAATAAAAACAACATTTGGCGTCATGGATTACCAGCTGGCATGTTGATGTACAGATTCTTGGCCATGTGGGAAAATGCCTGCAGATTGTTCCTGTGCAATGACTTTCTCACCTTTTCCAGGGCTTCCTTCAGGCTGGGAATAGGATGCTCCAGAGGGAGAGGCTCTGGGAAGCGGGGACACATCCTTTCTGAATCAGCATTGCGGCCCCTCTCTCCATCTGAGGAATGGATGGGAAAAGAGATGGGGAAGCAGAAGAGTAAGCAAAGGAAGACAGGTGGTGCAAATCCCTCATGATATTTGATTGAATAATCATAAAGGCCAAGGATAATGTGTTGTAATTGGTCGCTCACAATGCTGGGCTATATCTCCTGATATATAAGAGCCTGGTAATAATAAGACCTTTACACTTACAATGAAAACACTTTGTTGTAGCCCCTGGGCTTTATTTGTCTAATCATTGTAAAGGCTTTGATACATAAAAAGAGTTCTTAACACATTCTAGTGTCATGCTTTAACCATTGGTTGATAATGAGATTTCTTTACACATGGAATGGTGTTTCAGCTTTTTGGTCAAACTTGATCTGTTTGAAGAAAAAGAAGCCTTAGAGCCATGAACCTTTGATCAAGAGCACCACAGGCACGATTGTAGGGAGGTCATAATCCAGTACCGTGCTAATTAGAAATAATCTTCGGGGTATTCACTTCACATATCGTCCTTTCATCTTTCTCACACATCTTGTATTTTCAGGGAAATGATGCTGATGAAGACGGAATAACTGAACTCTGTCCTCTGAGATCCTGAACTTCTTATGATGCTGCCAATCTGATATAACTCATCCAAGAAAAGAGGTTTTACCCCTGTTAAATGCTGAAACTAATGCTTTATCTAATAATTACAAATTAAATCCTGTTTATCTATAACATTAAAATACTAAAACATGGACACCCTTTGTCACTTCTTTTTTTAAGACCCATAAACACAACACTGGGACTTGGTGTTTGATATTGTTAATGCAGTCGGCTCCATTTAAAGTATCCAGAGGTTTAGCTGTACGCCAACAGATGTTCAGTGTAACGAACAACGGAGAGACAGCATTAACTCCATGACACAGACTCATAGTCCTGCACGCGATTGCTTATTCAAATTAATCATATGACTTTGGAATTGTGCAGTGTGTTTTGTGTTTCTAAAACAAATATTTGTCATACTGCTTTATTTTGATGACTCCTTTTTCCAGAAATAAAACAGGTAAGACAGGTAAATTGGGCAAAAAAACTCCATAAATATCATATTTATGCTCAAAGTTGCTCAAAGTCTAATCTAATTTAGAGAGAATCTTAAGAGAACTAAAGTAAAGTCCAACACAACTTAGAGGTGAAATTGTCTCAGAGGTGAGAAGACTGCATCACCAACAATGTTAATAGTAAAAAGGAGCTTCTGAAGTGTTAAATGGGCCACACCTCACTGTCAAGTCACATGTCAAAGTTACATCAAAGGTTAAAGTTTAAGTTAAGTTCACAGAACAGGGCTATTTTTAATATTCCAGATAAAAAAAGGATTTAACAAACCTCAAAAGCCTTTCTAAAGATGAAGCTGACTAATTTTTAAGAAAAAGAAACATTTTCCTGGAATAATTTTCATGCTACATGGTTAATTTCCAAAAGACCATCAGTTTTTATCTTACCTGGCAGAAGTTTTGGAAGCTGATATTGCCACAAAAAGCAGCCTGTCATCACCAGGGACAGAATGAGGAAGAACACCAAACCCAGCTGGCTGCATTTCACCTTCATCTTGCTGGCTTTAGACAGTTGTTCAAAGGTGACGGCAATGGAAGCAGGAGTGGAAGGAGCTGCAGCCTCCGGCGTCGGCTTCAGTATAAACAGATAAGGGGCAGCGTGTTAGCTTTAAATGTGTGAGTACTGCTTTCTTGAAATCGTCCCATTGACTCACTTTTTATATTGGTGGTTTCAAGCTTGGCCTAGTGATTTTAGTTTTAAGTCTTGTAGGATATCCCCAACTCCATGTCGAGTATTAGAGTGATCTCTGTTGCACTTAACAGTACTCACCACCTGATGCTTCACAGGACAACCCAGAGCAGGATTACCATAGACACAGAAATCTTCTTATCCCTCAATCAGCAACATGAACATTCATTACGAGTTAGTTCCACCATACAAGCAGTCCCACCTTCCCAAAGGCAGTAAATGGTTCCCTGTGGAGTTTTTCTTGAGCAAGAGAAAGGCACAGACATGGGCTCTCTTCTCTGATTTCTCACTGACTGTGCAGTAATCCTGGGCCATGGGTGCTCCCGTTCCTCACAATTCAATTTCCTCTCTAGCAGCTGAAGGCTGTTGACATCATAATCCCCAGATTTACTCCACCAAAGCGGCAGGGGAAATCTTAATCCCTAATCCTCGTGAATCAATTCACTCCAGTCAAGCTTCGCCCTGTGGAGTCCAGCAGCAAGTACCATCAGCTGACCAAGATGGCGTCCACTTATGCTAAAACAAGTCTAGATAGGGCGGGGCAGCTTGCCAAAGCAAGATCTCAAAAGTACAATCACTGGAACACACCAATTCAGTTTTCACAGACCACCATCAAGATGGCACACTTTGAAAGGTCTGGAGGGGTGGTGTGAGGGATGCGTTTGCTGACCACAAGCCTGCTGGAATTGATAGACTCTGACATTCATTCAAAGTTAAACTCTTAGACTTTTTCTTCCCTCATGGACACCACTTCCAGAATACAATGTTAAGCGTTAGTTCATTTTTGTAGATTTCCTATCTGTAATAGTAAGTAAGAAGTATGTGTGTCTGAAGAGCAACACGGCTACGTCTTTGGAAATGGGTTTGCATTTTCTCTTGGCTCAAACGATTGTTTATCTTTATCGAGCAAACCGTTGTTTTTTCTGTAATTCCCCAAAAAACATCAGATTGTGGAGTCTCCTACTGTGACATCCAGTGGATGTTGCAAAGCACCCTGGAAGGCTTTCGCAGCCTCTTTTACAAAACATTTTTTTCACATTTTTCACATTTTTCACTTCTCTGTCTCCCTTTTGAATAATTGGGGATGATTTCCAAACCAACCATCCATCCTGCTCTATAGTGCCTTCACAAAAGCAAACCCAGCTGGTGTGCGGGTTTCCATACCAATGAAGCTCCCAGCTCAAACATATCTGCAACAATGCTGCACTGAGTGGAACACTGGCTTCAATCCAGCCAACTTCTAAGTGGACAGCCACCATCTAACCCCCTTACCTCCCCACCCCCCCTTGACTAAATGTCTGTGACAATGACGATCAAAACGTCTTAGTAAGTACATACACATCCTCTTCTCTTGTTAACACAGCTGAATTTTCAGCCCACGCTATAAATGATTCAAGCAAAAATGTTTGCCATCGAAAACAGAAGAGACTCAATGATCGGCACGGATGTTTGAGAAGACTGGCCGTGGTGGATTTTTCACTAAAACGAGAGAATTAAAAAAAAGTTTTGGATTGATTTTTATCAGTTGTGGGGAAAGGGAAATGTTGTATTTTATAAATGTGAAAGAACTGTTGGTTTAAAACAACCTCTTTTAGCTCATTGATACTCACCAATTGGGCATTAGGTGAAACAAAAACTAATCAATTACATATTAACATATTGATGCCTGTTTGAATTTGTTTGATCCGTCAGGTTTTTCTCTCACTGGGAGAATTTCAATACGGAGACAACCAAAAAAAAGAAAGATTTAAGTCTTATTGGAACAAAAGTAATTTATGCATGTAAAAGCAGTCAACCTAATCAGCAGTGAAATTACATTTTGAAGATTCTTTTTCTTGTGCGTGTAATGAATAAATTGAATAAATACGTGAATAATTTCATTTTATTTAAATGAGATCCACAAAGGAGGACAAAGAGTTTTGGAAAACAGGACCTTTGAAGCAAAACTAGAATTCAGCATTAAAATGTGGCAGCTTAAGGTGGGCCAAAAGGGGATTATTTTGTTCTCACACACAACATTTGAGTTCAGAGCAACAAAATACCAAATTTTCTCTTCTCCCTATTCCACTCTTTTTCCCCATTTGACCCCAATGATGACCTTTTTATGAGTGTTGTCTTAAGGCCAAGTTTGTACAGCCTAAACCATCAGGAGCATTTTCAAAGTCAAATACCACAAACTTAAAAACTAGGAACTGAAGTCGCTTCAATCAAATTTCCAACTGTTATGAACTAATTTCATATCGATATCTATCTTTCATGTATAGCAGTGCTCTAATATTCAGGTATTCAGTGTGTATAACTGTGCAGAGTTCAGAAAGATCTCTCTTTTAAGATTTTGTGCATCTCAGATGAAGACTTATAATAGGTGAAAATGTATTTCTTTTATCTTTTAATTTGAACCTATTTGAGAACAGTTTTTCTACCCTTAATGGATGGTTTATGTCATAGTCAGACCTTTTGATTCCTGGTATTAAAAACTATTTCAAAACATCAGTGGGCACAAATAGTGGCTATCATCCCTTTGCTCCACTTAGTCACTGAATATTAATGGCTGAAAGGTTTTTCCTTTAAGCTCACTAATGTATTCTGGTGACTGAAGGACAATGCCATGATGTGGAAAAATGAAGTGTGAAAGTAAGCTGCCGCTGATCCGGGTTGTGTAATCTGGGATGGGAGAGCAGAACATTTGGCCCATTTAACCAACACATGCACAGCCAGCCACCACAGCACTAATCATAGGGTTTAATGTGTTTACTTAACAAAATCATTTCTGTGCAAATAACGTTTTTTTAGATTTATTTTTCTTATTTTTTTTTACTGTACTAAAGTTTACATTTTCACGTATAATGTGCTTCAGTAATTCTGCTTTTAAGTTTTATTGTGTGGCTTCCCAACACCAAGATTGCTTTTCACCTTCACTTGTGGGAGATTTAGAAACAAAGATCCATTTGATGCAGCAAATTAATTCATTACATTACAAATTGAATAAAAACCAAGCCAAATCCACAAATTCTATTTCAGTCAGGAAAAATAAAGCTTAGTTTGATGACTTTCTCTTGAAGTTATTGGGTATGGCACCTGTTGATACAATAAAAAAAAAGATCATCTGGCTTTAGTGAGTCTTAAAGTAAATACAACCTCAGACAATCCATAACTTATTACAGTGTCATTATCTAACAGAAATCTAGATCATTTCCTGTAGAAGTGTCTGTCATGTGTCAGTTGCTTTTCCAGAAATGAAAACAAACTTCATCATATGAGGAGGCCCACATAAAAGCACCTTTACAGACAATGTAATATCCAAAACACTGATGACAGATCTGGGCCTGTGTCGCCCATGGCAACTCTTTTTCTTTCTCGCTTAGAGGTGCATGAGTCGTTGGTTGACTTTAATCCTCTGTTCTGACCTTTAAAACCACAATGTGCTACAAAGGCACCATCAGTCCTGGTTTGAAAGACTTAGAAAGCAACCCGAAGCAGAAGTAACTTAAAGTGATTGTTTTCGGGTCTCTCATTTCATTAAGCAGATTTATCAACCCTCTTTTTTTCTCAGTGTTGCTTTGGTGTATGGACATTTTCAGCATCCACTCGGGTCCTGCTTGAGCCGTACCCATCAGGCTGAGGTCTGGGCTACAGTTGCAACATCATCCTGTTGTAGTTTTGCTGCTGGTGCCTGGATTGAGATCATACCCTTTTGTTCGATTCAGTTTCTTCCAAGCTTTAGCTGCCTGACAAAGGGCTTCACATGCGACTATAATACTGTAATATACAAAAGAGATTATGTTAAATTCAGTGAGGATGAGGGGCCCAGGTTCTGTCTGCATTGAGGGAAATGTTCACTTTGCTTTCATTCGTCCAAACAGCATTGTTCCAGAAGTCACGTGTTTTTTTTTTTCAGATGGAACAAAAAACCCACGATATATTACCATGCCTTTGTTAGAAATAAGTTTTTACAGTCAGCCCTTCTGAACAAGCCATACTCACAGTATTTTCCTAGTTTTCCTCCTATGAACTTTTGCTTCTAACTTGATAAATAAGGTGTACAAAATCTTAAATGCAGATCTGAAATTTTGGGTTATTTCTCCGAGCTGTGCACCTTCTGACCTCAGTATTTGATGCTTAGAAAAAATGAATGTGAGTAATCTTTGTTACTGGAGCATGATAAAGTCCAGTTTATTGGGGGGATAAAGTCAAACTATCTTTGACAGGGCGTTAGGTAGAAACAAATTCTTCTTTAAGATCAATGCTGATGGCTGTCCTCCTTGACATGGTCTTAACACACATCTTGACGTTTCACATCAGAAGCTGATTTAACAGCACCAATCTGCTATTGCCACTTAACTCTTAATCCACAGGGATGTAGTGAGGGTGTATGCCCTGTTTTAGTTTTAAAAAAAGAAAATATTAACTTGAGAGGAAGAAGCTTAGTGTTGGATTGGGCTTTCTGTTATTTTGAACAAACATTATAGAGCCTGAAGGTTTTCGCTTCTACTGGATCAAGGTTAGAATCAGTTATGAATCCCTGCTTCTTTCATCTGTCCACCTTGTACAAATAGAAAGTATCATCACATTCATTTGAGGAAAGACTGTGTGTGCTTGTGCAGCCTCTGAGTGGGAGAGGGTGCACGTGCAGTTTGTACAGCTTGGATTGTTTGTGTTGAGTGGCTGCTTTTACCTGAGTCTGAACTCCATCCACTGGCGTTTCCAGCAGGACTTTACTCCCCACCTTGCCCATGGTTTTAAAGCACCAGCTGTATCATGAGAGGCAAAGGCAAATGTTCAATGCTTGGCTACAAAATGATTAAATTGACAGAGATTTATAGCCATTAGATGCGTTCTGTGCAGCTGATTGTGGAAGCAGAGGAGAAAGGCTGGGGCTGCTTTTTCACATGCTGCTCAGCAAAATGAGGTGAAATGAAACTGGACATGTCACAAAATGAGTCAGAGGGAACACAATTGGAATAACTGCTTTGAGCGTGGATGTTTGTATGGCAGCAGTGGCACTTGGGTGGAAAAATCACTCTCTTTTTGTGCTTGACAGAGGTTCTCAAGACCATCCACATAGCAGTAAGAGATACATATGGCTGCATGTTACAGAGCAGAGGTCTGCACTATATTAGAGGCTGTGGAAAGAAACTTGGACCTACTGCAGGCTGGGACAACATTTAATTGTGGGATGACCTTTTCCTGCAAAAGAGCCCACAAGCGAGAGCCACAACACACCGATGAGTTCCTGGCTCTATTCCCTCCCCCATTATGTCAGTATAGGCAGCATGAGTCAGTCACACAGCAGCCCATTTCCTATTACAAGTTGCAGTTTCAAGTGCTTCTTTGGCTCAATCTTCCATGTCAGGATCATACACATAACTGTCTTTTATAAGAGAGTCCCATATCCATCTTAAACCACTGGACCTCATGTACACAAGGAGAGGTCATTCATGTTTTGCAATAGACAAACATATGCTGATCTATATGCAACTCTTTTGTTCGGTTCTTTCCTCCTCGGACTGATTTCTGTCTAAGGATACCGTTTGATTTAATGTGCACCAGGATGTTAGTAGTGTTTCTCAAAGTCTTGGGCCACACAGGTAATCAAAATAACAAGATATGTTTTTTCCTCTTTGGTGGATGCTGTCTTGTTCTTTGGACTTTTTTTTAAGTTTACCTAACTTCTTACAAAATCTATTTTAGAGTTTATAGCAAATATTTGTGAGTTTGAATGGTATACTCATCTGCTTTTCAATTTATTCTTCAGCATTTCTACATCAGAATAGCAGAAGGTTTATTTCCCCAGCACTTAAAATCCTTTGAATCTGAAGTGAAATGGATTTGGATGGTTTTGTGGAAACTGTAAATAAAACATTAAATAAAACACAATAAAACATTGTTGAGAGAAACAGTGACTCATCCTGACTTGAAGTAAATTGACAGCAAGTCTCTAAAAGCATCTTAGAAGAAAAGAAGGCTTTATGCCAAGAAGAACGCTGACTCATTCTCCTCATTCTAATATGAAATACTGATTAATTTGAAAATATTTTGATATCTTAAACATGCGTACTTGTATATAAAAAAAAATTATACTAAAGATGCATTATAATAAAATAACAGGAAAGTCAAAGGAGTGGAAACGGATAAGCACTAATTTGAATGACTGTTTTTATTAGCTTGAATAAACATTGAGAAGCAACTCCAAACCAGCTGCCAGTTTCTCAGAAATACAGAAAGAAAAACACCACATTCCTTATGTAGGACAGTAATCCATCACACACATCAAAGCTCTCCCATGTGTCGCAAGCCTGCAAAGACTTCAGCAATAACGAAACAATCTCTAGATCCTCTTCTACGATTGGTTGAAATGCTAGTGAAAACTTTTCCGGTGATCAGTGATGAGGTGAGACGAGACAGAGCCATTAATCAGTATGGAGGAAGCTGTAATTGTCACCTAAGCACAGATGAAGTACACAAACCGGATGAGTCACAAAAGAAAGAGACTTAGTATTTTAGTCGTGCCAGTTCTAGTTGTCTTCGCGTGGCAATTAAACGCACTCATTTTCTACTTTCAGTCCGGAACAACAAACAAGCAGAAAAAAATAAGAGGACATTGTTTTTCCTGAATACGAAATGTCATGTAAATGTAGCCGTCCGCATTGTTTGTCCTCTTTGGGTATCCATTCCCCTGGTAATACCGAGCTTCAGATACCTAGACTAATTGGACAAAAATAGAATTATAAATGCCCCTCTTCCCACCACATCCATGTGGTGGGAAGAGGGGCATTTATAATACAAAGACAAAAGCTTTTGTATGTTGCTATTTTTTTTTTTTTTTTTTTTTCAGTGACAACTGACAGAGGACATTTGTTGTTTTTATAAAGTGGAATAAACATCAGCTACGCCCTTACGGCTTTAAAAAATGGTTATGAACGTGGCTCTCGGGTCAGCTTGTCATACCGCACTGGATTATACATGTTTACCTCTAATCCTTCCCCAAAAGGACAAGAAAAATGATTGCATGCATGTCCCACTCTTGATTTCTAAACCAGTTTAAAGACATCAGATATTCAGCACCAAGCTAAAACCTGTTCCAGTTTTCCAGTTCTTAATGGTCAGAATATCAGTGCTAATAAGTAGAAACCAGTTGCTGTTTGCAGAGCAGGTTAATGTGCTGAACGCCTTGTGTCATTTCGCCAGTGTCAATCTGTTATAGATCACATTTCTTTTAGATACAGCTTCCCTATTTTCCATCAAAAAGTAAAACTTTTTTTTGGTCTGACGTAGTTCATTTTCTCATTCCCTGCATGGAGGCCCTGGTCTTTCATAATGCATGAGGAAATGTTGAGGTAGTTTGTTTTTTTCTTGCGTTTTTACAGTTCCATAGGGCCTTTTTCATATGATCTGAACCATTCTTAAGGTCTCAGTAAAGCAATATTAGAGATCTGCATTAATAATAGATAACGTTGGTTATGAGCAGAAGATTATTATTGTAAAAAAAGTGAAAAAGAAGAGTGTCTATTACATTGTTGACTTGGGTTTTTAATGCCCCGTCCCTGAAATTGAAATATTGTGTAAAAACATTAGCATCAGGCTCGCAAGTGGAAATCTTACTTTTATGCCTTTAACAAGAAACATGGCTGACATGCATGCACAGAACTTGTCCGTTTTGTTTGCATTGGAGAGGAATGACATGAACTCTAAAGCACTGATTACATTTGTGATGCTAGTTGTGATGCTAGCCTATTAAGTGCTGAAGATGTTAGGAAACCTGATAACGAAAATCCATAAAATATTTAAGAAAGCATCAGAAGATTTCAGCTGCTGCATCAGATGAATTCTTTGTTGTCCTCTCTTGGTAATTTACTGTTTTCATCCAAGACAAAACCATATGTCCCCAAAGACTTGAATGTTCTCAGAGTCTGGGCTTTCTTACATGATGCTGAATTTGGGTTGATCATTTTTTCCCCCCTAAAATCAATTATTATTATTATTATAAGTATTCTTCTGATTACGTTTGACAATAACTTTCATTTAGAATAGAATAAAAAAAACTTAATTCATCTGCTTTGGAGGAAATTTTAAAAAAAGTGTAGTGTTACTTAAAAAAGTTAAAAAACTAATCTGATTTACTTGACGGACTCTTTGAATGCATTCATTTAACCTGCACCACAGCTTTTACTGAGATTCGTTATTACCTTTTTTCCAATAAAGTTGTTTAACATTCTGACAATCTTCAATTCTATGCACCAGCAGCTTTCTTAATGGAACTATAGGCCTGCCATGTTTTTATAAATAATATGCTATATAAATCTGGTTTTGGACAAGCCTCTGCAGAATTCCTCTGCTGAGGTAACACTGCAGTCAGTTCAAATTTTCCTCTGTTGTAAACATTTTTGATCTTCCTCCTGTGCTGCAGGAAAGGTTTATTTTATTATTATTCAAATTTCATATCCTCACTAAGCTTAAAATCAAAATGTCCCGAAGCATTCCCGATTGCCCTCATTTTCATGTCACTCACGACGGAATTCAGATATTATGATATGTGCACAGCATTTTTATTGTCTATGCTCTGTGCTTGGCTTCTAAGAATCAGTATGAAGCCCTTACTGCATAGAGAGGCCTATTTGTTTGAGTATGTATGGTGCTACGATTAAAGATACACAACAGAGAGATTATGTGAAAGTTCAGGTGGTTTAAAGAATGATGCATTCACTGCAAACCTAAAAAAGCTGTTCACTTGACCATAGCTGCCTTTTTTAACAGAATATATTCATTTTATGATTATTATGTGATGAAATACATGAATGTGTTGAATGTTCTAAATTTTAATCAATAATCTAAATGAAACTTCTAGAATTACCTTAAAAGCACTGTGGCAAACTTTGCACCCTGATTAAGACGAGATCAAGAAATACACAAAGCTGTCCAACTGTCAGTGTTTGGAGTATAAATATCAGGTCAGACTTCCTTACACTGTCACTAATAATTAGTATTTCTGGAAATAAGATCTTGTTATTACATTGTCCTTGGTTTGTTTATTGGAATAAAGAGTAATTTGCAGTTTTACCAGCTTGAAAGACATTCTGATATAAAAAAAATGACAAAGCGTCTTCTAAATGAAGAATTGCGACACATTCAGAGCCATATCCAGGCTGTGAGAAAACCTCTTACATAACATGTAGTGGTCTAAGCACTTCTTTTTCAGGCCACAGAGCATCTTGTAGCGATATATTCCCTGTACACTTACCTCAGGTTTGGAACCTATGAACTGATTTTTCCCTCTTTATGAAAATAAAGCGACCAAAAATATTCCGCCTCTGTCCGGTCTGGACCTTTAAGCTTGAGAGGAGATCCTGACAGATGTTAATATCATGGCTGTGGCTAAATCCTGCCTGTATCAAACTCAGGATTAACAGTCTCAGCCAATGGCCGCATCTCCCATGCCAAAAAAATAGGTGTTCTGTCTGTGTGTGCGTGCCTGCGTTTTGGTTTGAGTTTCTATGCCTTTTCTTTCCTTCAGGACTATGACATTTAGTTTTACAGACTGTCACTCAAAAAAGCTAGACTGGGATAGCTTTTGAGGCAAAAATAGTCTCTAATATAACGCAAATATTATAGCCCATTTTAAAAGTGATGGTTTGAAAAAAAAGGCACAAAAATTCTAACTGTTAAGAAGATAAAACAACTTAAAAAATGTCCAAATTGGCCTAGAAAGCCTTTGCTCATTTCTCTTGAAATTTTGTGCATACCTGTCATTGTTCTATTATTATTATCTTGCTCATCATGTAAATTTAAGAGCACATAGAAAGAAACAAAGAGAAAAGTAACATTTTTCATTCATACTGTACCTACGAATATAAGGGGGCATCCATGGGTGTTCACTCTTTATGTTGTAATGTAACCCTTGTGTGGCCGCTGCTAAGTAGTGAAGGGATGAATATTAGGCCAGTACACATGACTAATTTGGAAGAACTGCTCCAATGTAGTTGTTCTCAGGTGATTTGCCTGCACAGTCATGTGTGAAAACAAAACTACAACAGCTTCATGCAGTATATGTGGGAGACATGTTGGATGAGAAAGAAACATATCTTAGTCTGAAGAATAGTCTGTGTAAGCCTGTTCGATTCTAGGACAAAACACACTTTAACATCTGAGCTACAAATAAGATCTTTTCAATTCGCACAAAAAGTATATATATATGTATATATATGTGTATATATATATATTCATTTATTATTTACTGACCTGACAGCCATAATCCTTAGACTTCAGCATCAACAAACTAATGCTATTCACAGGAAAATCCAATAATTCATTTTCCAGAGAGTTCGTTTGTTTGGAGCTACAAAGATCAAACGAGGATACGGTTCAAATGTGGCTTTCTTATCAGTTCATTGTCTCCGTGGACATGAAAAGACAGCAAGGCAGAAAGAAAATGAAAGAATTAAAATGGAATTTATTGACCCGCTATGGATTTTTTTTTTGTGGTTTTGTAGCTTTTCGTAACATCCCTGACAGTTTAAACTGAGCTCTTGCAAAGTTCAGTTCGTTTGCCATTCATGTGCTGGTACTGTATGCATAAAACAGTCCATTTGAACACTGTTTGCTGTTTCAGAGCATCAGATTCTCTTTCTTCCTTCAACAAATCCTTGAAAAACTAACTCTTCTGAGAATATCTCTTGTCTTGAAACCTCTAAATGCACTTATTACCTGATAGCATATAGCACTCAATGTATGGTACTTGTGTAGCCTATATTATAGTTGAATGTTAAATCCTTATTGTTAAAACCTATTCTGGCATATTGCACTCAAGGGAAGGTAAGTGTGTAACTGGTGCTGTAGTTGAATGTTATACCCTCTTTTTGTAATTCGCTTTGGATAAAAGCGTCTGCTAAATGCCATCCATCCATCCATCCATTTTTCCACCGCTTATCCGGGGGTCGGGTTACGAGGGCAGGAGGTGCCATGGGGTTCCGAGGCCAGCCGAGACACACAGTCCTCGTCTGCCAAATGCATAAATGTAATGTTGTTTTTCAGGGCCAGGTACAGTCTTCCAGCAATCCATTCCTTTTTCTTACTACCAACAAGGTCAAAACTCCATCAGAGGAATGCTTTGGTTCAGCTTGTGGCATGATTATCTCCTTAAAACAACTATGGGAATAAATCATCAAACATGTCAGCTTTCCCATTGACATATTTCTAATGTTGTCCATTGACATTAGCATCTTTCAATCAGGATGGGCAGACAAGTATAGACTCCGGAGTTAGATTGGTGGGCTTTAAAAAAAAACCCATCAGAAAATAATCAAACAAGGCTACCAAAGAATGAATAAATCTTACTCCACAATCAGCCACAGCAGAAATGGCTGTGACGTAATCGCTGCGCAGCGGAAAACCTGTTTGAATTTACATCCCTCAGGCTCATGTTGTTATTCAATGGTCTGGATCTCTGACGGTTTTTTCGAAGAAAAACATCTGACTCATATTCTGTGTTTGGCATGTTGCAGCAGCAGCAGAGCGGTGCGATACTGTGACAGATAAGTTGAAACACAAAGCACATACACAGTGTGCCGCGTTCCTGTGTTGTCATGCTGTGGCAGCAAAATGCCTGACAAAACTCCCAGGGTGAAAGACACGACAAGAACGAAGCCTGCTGGCTAGCAAACAGAAGCAAAACATTAAAAATCCCAATAGAACAGCAGGATTTCTCAAACAAACCTGACACACGTGTTTTTGTCTTTAAAGGATGCTCAATTTTTCTCGTCTTAAATCATCGTACTTCTCAGGCTCAAAAGCATACAAAGCCCACGTCTATTTGCGAGAACCGGCCTCACGCGGTGAAGGACTTAGCAAATCAGATAAACAGGATTATGTGTTGATACACAGAAATGATATGTTCATTCGAAAGCACAGAGCACAATCACACATCTGTATACCTCCAAACAATCCTGCCTTTCAGACAACAGCTTAGCGACATGTGACTTTCACTCAGAGGCAGGACAGAGAGACAGATGGCCGAGGGAAAGATGGATGGAAAGGTAGGGAGGGGAAAAAATCTGGTGTTCCGAGAATAGCTGAAATCCATCTCAATTAATGTTTAGCATTTATGACATGTCTTCTTAAGCCTTCAAGGAGATGTCCCGTGTTGAATTTGCACTGTCTTTTCCTTTTAATTTCCTACCTCTGACACTAATTTTCAGTTTCACTCCCACCTGGGAAGGTTTTGGGTTGATAGTCAACAGTAGTTGTAGCAATTCAAACATAGCCAGTTAGACCTGGAAAACCATAGATTCTGTCCTGTCATGTGGTGTCCATAAAAATGCCATCTTGTAAATGTCAGATAAGTCGCTTGTCTCTCAAGACTAGGACAGACCATGATTGACATGGGAATACATTTCATTTTTTCGTTAAGGAAAATACAATTCATGCAGAGTGGCCCCTCGTGTTTCTTTTGGAGTTTGAAGCATGTTGGGTTGGATTCTCAGTCAATTTATGTCTGACAACCTGAGGTCTGAGCACATGATGAGTCTGTATGAAGGCAAAGGCCATTGTGTGGAAGCTCTGCTCCACTTAGAAAGCTCTACAGGATTGCAAAGACAAAACAGGGGTCCGCAGAAAGAAAGAACGAAGAGAAGGCAGAGGAGTAAAAAGCCGTTTGAGTAAAACTGCCGAGAGCAAGGTGGCCATGCAAACGGGAGAGGTAATTGGCAAGGAGGATCGAGTCGTATGAGTGCAAAGTGAGAAAATGAAAACTGGCAGTTTGGGGTTCCCAAAATGAACCTGAAGAATAGAGAAACCCTTAAGGTGTTTCTTTTTCCTTTTTTTAGTATGTCCTTATTGAACAGGGATGGCTCTCTCCACGTTTTGTGAACTGCCTTTATGTACCGCTGTGGTTTGGTTGTCCCCATCCTCTCAAGAGATACTTCTTTGCACTCAGATGAAAGGCAGACACACTTGTGAGTCAAGTCAATTTAAGGACAAGAGTGTCTTGCAAACGCTTTATTCGGCTTGAAAAATAAGCGTTGGATTTACGAGGTGTGTGGTGACGCATGGTATTGGATCTGTCAGAGGTTGAACTGTGCCACGCACAAATGCTCAACATGAATATCACTTTTTTTTCTATTAGTGAGAACACGACAGAGTAAATTAAATTGTTACACAGCACTTGTTTGAAACAACCTTTTCTATTGCATTGTTTACTACAGTCATCCAACAATCACCAACAAGAGTAAAAGGGGAAACTAGAACACTTAGACATCCTGCTTACACGTGAATCAGATCATTTGGAATTTCAACAGAATTTAGCATGGAGTAAACAGAGAATATTCTTGTTATCAAATCATGACAGAATTAAACAATATCCATTTAATGGACTAGTGATATGTGAACAAGGTGCTTGAAAACACGTATCATCAGAGTGTAATCTATTTCAGTGACAACAACAGAAACCCATGAGAGTGCAAAAGGCAACAATGCTGCTGGTTTTGGGTAGTGGCAGACTGCAGATGGTGTGTGTGTGTGATGTTTGTGTGTTTTTTTTCCTTTACAGAACAAGTATGAATATGGAAGTGTGCTTTCCATAAGAAGCTCATTCCTTCACATTTTGGCAGGAAGACCAAAGTTGTTTTCCTTTTCCAAAAACACCCTCTCAGCAACAGAATTCCCGACTCAGTTGTTTAAGGCATTAAAGAGCACAAACAATGGGAATTACTCAGATAAGCTTTCACTGAGGGATTTGTTCCCCTTCCAAAAGTGCCAACACTGCAAAAAAAAAATTCAAATCAGGCTGAGGCAGGTATAGTTGAGAAAAAGATGGAAGCCTTTGGTCATTCATGTAATGCCACCCTTTTAAACTCAGTGCTGAACATGTTGAGGTCTACAGGATGAAACGATCTTGAGGTTAGATATAGTTTATCTAACAAGACGACAGTTTTCGAAAACTGTTATGGACCGCAGCTCTGAGGATAGCCAGAAGGTGGTGCAATGGAGCAACTGATTGTCCTGAGAACTCCCTGTGTGAAGCATACACAGCATCAGCAGCCAAATTCATCATTTGTAATCACCTCTAAAAAATAAATTTGTTCGATTAGGCTTAGCCATATCCTAAAACAAATACTCCAGAGTGGGAGCAAAGTCCTCTAATATTCTACACATCTCTTTAATGTATAAGCCTATTCCAACTAGAGATTCCAATCAATTATTGGCTATATTTTTAAATAAAATTAATAAACCGTACCTTTAGAATATGAAATGGTAGCAAAATGATGATCGGTGTGTGCCCAAATACATCCCAAAAAAGCAGCATGATCATCTCAATGTTGTAAGTCCTCACATTCAAATGTTCTGCACAAAGTAATCCAACATGATTTTTTTTTTATTATTGTGCTGGTGATGTTAATGTGATACACATGATATTTTACTGCAAATAACTCGTGCATACATGACATGAAAGTCTTATACTGTATGTCTTATACTGGCCCCTGGTGGACGAAATGTATACTGCAACCTTTCTTTAAAAAGGGACTCAAATTATTGTCCAAACTGCAGCCCTGTTAGAGCAATGGATAGCTCTTTTGTTTGAAAAAAGAATAACATGGACAAAATTTTAG
Source organism: Menidia beryllina (assembly GCA_013363375.1). Classification (NCBI taxonomy): domain Eukaryota; kingdom Metazoa; phylum Chordata; class Actinopteri; order Atheriniformes; family Atherinopsidae; genus Menidia; species Menidia beryllina. The sequence continues at coordinate 16,691,643 of JABUIW010000205.1, forward strand.
TATGAAGGAAGTATGCTATATTTATTTTCACAAAAATCTAATGATGTCTCAGGCAGTAATGTTAGTAACTTTGAAAAAAAATACATGCAATCTTAAAACATTGTCCGATTTAAGTATGTAATATCTAGAAATAAAGATATATACAACTGTCTAGAGTATTTCTGAAGAGAGGTCGAATAGAATGATAAAGTACATTCAACTGACTATTTAAAACAGGAAATCTAAATCTACATCAGTTTATCATTATTTTAAATTAAATGCCGTCTACACTAATAGAAAAAAAAGCACCTTAGGACAGAGCTGTCTGGAATCAACCAAATGCTTTTTTTTTTTAAAACATTCAGTCATAATTAGAACATTTATTGAAAAAAACCTTTCTGAATGTATCAGTCTTCCCCTCTTTTCGTTGTAGAGTCCCCTGGGGAAAAAGAGGGCACCTTTGCTTTTGTAGAGCTCTATGTTTTGTTAATCTAATGATTTTGAAGGTATTTTCTAAATTGCTCAACAGTCCAGAGTAAATAATTAATGTGGATTGTTAAGTTGTACACTGAGAGGGACATTTCTTGAACAGATTTCAAATGATCACTTTAATCAGCGTCATTGTTGTGTTCAGGCTGGTTCAGTTCGTCTTTAAGGCCTCATGTCAAACAGGATAAGCCAAAGATGTGAGACGGCTGACATGTTTATGCCCGAGTTAAGCGTGCTCTTATCCTCTGAACAGGAATCACATGTGACATTTACAGAGTATGTCTGATGCTTTTCTCTTTGTTTTTTTTTTTTTCTTTTCAATTTTCATGGATCGTCTGTAGGTCAGGAGGACGACCTGATCATGGTTCATGTCCTGGCTTCACCGGCTCACTCGCTAAGTGACTGTATCTTTATCCCACACCCGATCCCACATTTCCACTGATGTAGCCATCATTCTGACTGCGTGTGATAGAGGGGAAAAACAATGTGCAGCCTGTAAATACAATAAGATTAGAAAAACAGAGCTAATAAAAGAAGATTCATTGTCATTTATTGTTGTTTCAACACATGTTAAACATGAGGTGGACCCGAATTAATAACCCTGGTCCTGTAGCAAGCCCAATAACAGAATCAATTAAAAAGAAACATAGCTACCCAAGTATACAGGTAAAAACCAGTAAATTAGAATATTTTGAAAAACTTGATTTATTTCAGTAATTGCATTCAAAAGCTGTAACTTGTACTTTATATTTATTCATTGCACACAGACTGAGGCATTCAAATGTTTATTTCATTTAATTTTGATGATTTGAAGTGGCAACAAATGAAAATCCAAAATTCCGTGTGTCACAAAATTAGAATATTACTTAAGGCTAATACAAAAAAGGGATTTTTTAGAGATGTTGGCCAACTGAAAAGTATGAAAATGAAAAATATGAGCATGTACAATACTCAATACTTGGTTGGAGCTCCTTTTGCCTCAATTATTGCATTAATGCGGCGTGGCATGGAGTCGATGAGTTTCTGGCACTGCTCAGGTGTTATGAGAGCCCAAGTTGCTCTGATAGTGGCCTTCAACTCTTCTGCGTTTTTGGGTCAGGCATTCTGCATCTTCCTTTTCACAATACCCCACAGATTTTCTATGGGGCTAAGGTCAGGGGAGTTGGCTGGCCAATTTAGAACAGAAATACCATGGTCCGTAAACCAGGCACGGGTAGATTTTGCGCTGTGCGCAGGCGCCAAGTCCTGTTGGAACCTGAAATCTCCATCTCCATAGAGCAGGTCAGCAGCAGGAAGCATGAAATGCTCTAAAACTTGCTGGTAGACGGCTGCGTTGACCCTGGATCTCAGGAAACAGAGTGGACCGACACCAGCAGATGACATGGCACCCCAAACCATCACTGATGGTGGAAACTTTACACTAGACTTCAGGCAACGTGGATCCTGTGCCTCTCCTGTCTTCCTCCAGACTCTGGGACCTCGATTTCCAAAGGAAATGCAAAATTTGCTTTCGTCAGAAAACATGACTTTGGACCACTCAGCAGCAGTCCAGCTCTTTTTTTCCTTAGCCCAGGTGAGACGCTTTTCGCGCTGTTTCTTGGTCAACAGTGGCTTGACACGAGGTATGCGGCAGTTGAAACCCATGTCTTTCAAGCGTCTCTTGGTGGTGGATCTTGAAGCACTGACTCCAGCAGCTGTCCACTCCTTGTGAATTTCCCCCACATTTTTGAATGGGTTTCTTTTCACAATCTTGACTAGGGCGCGGTGATCCCTATTGCTTGTACACTTTTTCTGACCACAGTTTTTCCTTCCCTTTGCCTCTCTATTAATGTGTTTGGACACAGAGCTCTGAGAACAGCCAGCCTTTATATAACATTTTGTGTCTTTCCCTCCTTGTGCAATGTATCGATGGTCGCGTTTTGGACAGCTGTCAAATCTGAAGTCTTCCCCATGTTTGCGTAGGCTTCAGAACTGGACTGAGAGACCATTTAAAGCCCTTTGCAGGTGTTTTGAGTTAATCAGCTGATTAGTTTGTGGCACCAGGTGTCTTCAAAATTTAACCCTTACACAATATTCTAATTTTGTGACACACGGAATTTTGGATTTCCATTTGTTGCCACTTCAAATCATCAAAATGAAATGAAATGAACATTTGAATGCATCAGTCTGTGTGCAATGAATAAATATATTGTACAAGTTACACCTTTTGAATGCAATTACTGAAATAAATCAAGTTTTTCAAAATATTCTAATTTACTGGCTTTTACCTGTATGTACCAAATAGAATATGCGAGATAGAATATGAGTACACCAATCAAGTTATTAAACATCCAACAGTACAAGGAGTGGTATAAATGGTGTCACTTTTAAAGGTGCAAGATAAACTGCAGTGAATGTGGTTAAAAGTTTGAAAGTAAATTGAGTGTTTAGTTAGATTACAAGAGAATTTTGTAGATTATTTCCAATGATTTTTTTTTTTTATTTTGTCCATTTTACCCTCAAATATACAGTTATGTGAGATTAAAAGCCCTCCGTCAGACAGAACGACTGCAACTGTTTCCTGTCGGGTGACCCAGTTCCAGCCAAGCTTTAGCTGTAAAACAGACGTGCTCACGTTCAGCTCAATAACATTGTGTTTCGTGGTCGGCTCCATGACTGCAAGGTGAGGGGTCCAGTTCAGCCCCAAACATAAGCCTCCCACCACCTTTTTTTGACGGTTGGTATGAGGTGTTTGCGGTGACTTGCTGTATTTGGTTTTCTCCAAATGTGGTGCTGTGAACTTGGACCAGACGTTTACGATTTGTTCTGGTCTGTCTAAAGGGCGTTGTTCCGGAAGTCTGGTGGTTTGTTCAGATGTCACTTTGTAAACCTTGGTTGTGTTGACATGTTTTTTTTTAAGGAGAGGAAGCTTTCTCAGGCAACCCTTCCAAAGAAGCCATACTTGTTCAGCTTTTGTTGATTTTACTGTTGTTAATTTTTTTTTTTTTTGCAGTATCTGTGAGCATTCCCATTGAATTCCCATCAAATAATCTGTGGGTATCGACTGAATTTAAATGAAATAGTATACATTTAGAATTTTGATTTTTTCGCTTCCACAGTCTTCAAGTCTGACTGACAGATCCAATTCAATGCTTAACTGCTTTTTCATCGTGGGTTCCCTTTTTAAGTTTTTACTGCGTGTGGGACCAGAATCTGGATCTAATGAGTGCGAGTACCTGATCGTTTAAAGGTGCACACACTGAACACGAATGTTTGTTTTACAATAGAAAATTTATGGATCTTGAGATGCAGTGACAAACTTTTTCCACTAGATGACAGAAATGCTCCATGCCACGGAGAGGTCTGAGTTGGAGGTCCTCTAATTCAGATGCACTGAGTCAGTCTGTGAGAAGAATGCAGTTTCGGAATACTAAAACCTTTTGACCAAGCATTTTTCCTGATTAGCTACATGTGAAAATATGATACCAATATTCAAGAAAGCTTTCCTTGTATGGAGTAAACTTTTGTCTGTGTTGTAACTCATAGGAAAATATGACTGAGGTAAATAACACCCCTCTTGTGTGTTGCTTTCCCCCCCTCTTTTGTGCATTTGTGTGCCAGGTCTCTGTGCCTTTTCCAACATTTGCCACCAACACAAAACCCACTGGATTTTCCATCCCTGATGCAAAATTCCAAACAAAGTTTCTCCCCAGGGAGAAGTCAGGATGTAGCGCCTTGGTTTGTGATGCTCTGGGGATAGCAACAACCAAAAAAAAGTGTGTTGCTGCCTGCCAGAATGTCAAGCCAGAAGGATTAGAGTGGTCAAAGTGGAAAATTAACGGCTGCCAATTGCCAGAATGCTCACAAGAGTGCAACATATGGGAATAATAGTGAGGACATCTTTGCGTGAGGAATGCGTTCCAGCAAATGCACTGACATGTGACACTCAATTACCGTATCACACAAATCTTCTGTGTGTTTTCTTCATTACATTTTTGGCGACCCACAAACCATGTACACAATCCCCTCAGCATGCTCACGGTCAGACATCATAATCAAAATAACTGTAGTTAGACTGAGGGCTGTGATTAAAAAGAAGGGGGGGGGGTTGACCTCAGAGCCTTGGAAAACTTATTTTAAATAAAGCCTCAGCTTCAAAGATTCAAGGATTTAATTTCTAAACAGAATTTCTGGACAAACGATCAGCAATCAGAATGAAATGGAGCCGGAGATAACCACTTCTCTAAACATCAGCAGCATCACTGGAATAAACTGCATTTTTATGGCTCTGCCACCTTTCTAATTGTCGTCTTGCAACAAATGGAAAGTAAAACTGAAGTAAAATTGAAGTTAAAAATCTTATAACGTATTACAATAAGAATAGTGACATTATAATCTAACTTGCACTTGTTAAACCAATATTCTCAGAATTCTAAATATGTTAATTAGTCTGCAGTTCAAATAAAATGCTGACAGAGCCTAATGAGCTGGTACACCTGGCTGATTAACAGCAAACAAGCCCCCAATAAAAGAGCTGCCGGTTAAAACAACGGGAAGGCTTATAAAACTCTTTCAAAGAGGTAATTAAACTCAGAGTGCAGCAAGAAGTTTGTTATTACCCATCTGTAGCGTCCAATATTTGGAGAACAAATAAAGTGGGAAGGTTGTAAAAGTTGAGAAAAGTTATGTGAGGAAGACAAAGGAAGTGGTCAATGAGTCAGGGCAAAAAAAGAAAAAAAAACATACAACAAAAAAAAAGCAAATACCAGGAAAAAACCAGGAAACAAAAGGAAATACATGTGACCAACTACAAGCAATTACCTAAGGAAAATGGGGTTTACCTTATTACCAGAAAACCTATCAATAATGCCCCGAAAGCAAGCCGTCAAATATTTAATGAGAAGCCATTGGAGGCTGTGCATGATTGAATACAAATCATGACTCATCAATCTGCACGAATCAGGTAAAGGTCCTGAGGAGATGGTGGACATTCCCTCTTATGTAAATGCAGCACTGTACATTTGATCAAAGGTATGTTTGGCGAATTACATTTTTTAAATTTTTATTTAATCTTTCGAATACAGAAAATTCCGGTAACATTCTCTGCAGAACGCTCCCAAGATCAGCAAACAATCTATTTTTCTATTGAGGAAAATTCCTTCAAAAATCACGCTGTCATGAAACAATGTACTGACTTTTTAAGTTCAAGATCCCACAGATTCATAGCTGCATTCTTTTAAAAAAATCCCCAAGAATAACAAAAGTTTTTACAGGCCACAATGTTCAGCTGTCAAACGAAATACCTTTTTTTTTTTTAAGAAGCATAAAACAACTGAATGAACTTTCTCCAAGAGTGGTGATCATTTTTGTCAGAGGTTGTACTTAAGCTGTCTTGCTTGACAACAGCACCTATCATTAAAACATCTAAAGGTCATGTGGACTCTGTGAAGTATAAATGCTGACATGCTTGAGGTGATCTTAATTTTCTTGATTTTCTTTTGCGAACCTCTCCAGGTTGAAAAATCACCTGCACCTTCATCCAATTACCACCAATTAGGGGATAGACATTAGGCATTGGATTGTGTTAAGACCTGTCAATTATTTTAGACCTTTACTTTATGAGCACAATTCTGCATCTTTACCAGCGTGAGTAGCGTCACTAGTGCACAGATTGTGTATTGGGGTTGTTCCTTTCTGCTTCCCAGCAGGAAACTTTATCAAGCTTAGATTTTACACTAAATAAATAGCAGTGTTAACGACCCTAGAAAGTAAACATATCATAAAGTACTTTTGAAAGGGTGCAACTTCGAGGTAGGTTGTCCCTGCCCCTGAATTGTGTTATGAAAAGCTACTTTTTGCCTCTGTACAGACGTGTTACATGGAGTCAGTCGTAATGCTTTTGGATACCACTCAGTGTCACACCCATACATTACTTGTGAAGTCACATTAATGCTGTAACTGGGGTTATAGAGTCAGATACGAGGCTTCACGCCTGTGTTGTCTCTCCGAGCCTCCAGCAAACACGACACAAACAACCAGCCGAGGCTTTTTGTTCTCCCGCATTGTGCCCGTCCGCGTTTGCGTGAACCGTGGTCGTTCACCGGTTTTTCTTTTGACCTCTGACCTACTGTATTGTCATTCTGGAGCAGAGAGAAGGGCAGCTGGACGCAGCATTCCCACGCATGGATCCTTAAACATCGGCCTGGCGGCAGTGTCACTTGCGAAGCACGAACACATCCAGAATGCATGAAGATCCACGTTTGTGAGTGTGTTTGTTTGTGCGTGTGCAGGAGAGGAGTACACCTAATTACAGGGTTGATGTGCATTTCATGGAATGTCCCCACAGTGGGGGAAAATTCCATCTGTTGCCAAGCTTCTTCATGCTTCATGCTTCATGCTTGTTTAATCATTTAGATGGTTTGCATTTGTTTTTGACATGCATTACACAATGTTCATGCAAATTAAGTTTATTTTATTGGATCCCCTTAAGTCATCTTATTTATAGTTCAAGGCTGCCTGTGACATTAAATGTGGGAAGTTTGATCTTCCTCTCACCTCAATCCATTGAGAGGCAACTTAAGTTAATATAATTTTGACATGTAGGGGGCAGACTAAAACCGAACTAGGCTCAACACAACTAAGTTAGTGGAGGTTAAGGGTTTGTTACAAAGGTATTATTCCAATCGGAAAGAGCATTTCACATGAGAATAGTTTTATTCCTACTTCCCATTACTTTCCCACCAGCCATGTCCAAGCGTCACTGAGTTCAGTATTTATTGTTTTTTCTCCTGTCGTCTGAATCAGTGTGTGTGCAGCTATCTTTTGTGACCAGTTGTGGAAGCTGAAACTGCTCTAGCGGTCCTTGAAAAAATGCTCTTAGCTTTTTGCCACCTAAAATGAAAAAGATACCCAATTGCCATTTTATTTAGCTTTGGCCAGAACAGACGAAAGAACTGCAAAATAAACCACAAGAGATATTTGTGTCTGTCCTCGTGAGACACTCCCAAACTGTGACTCCGGTCGATACACTGCGAGCTTTAGGTTTCTCGTGGTCTGCATGTGTGGCAAATATGAGTAGGCCACTGGAGTGCCATCATCATTCCATGGGGAAGAATCTGGGCCAAACCAATTTTATTGCCCGGGGATCACTGCGTTTGTCTACGTGCGGTAATTGATTTGACCAAACATCACAATTTTCCAATAACTCGTGATTATCTAGAGAGAAACATAAATAAATAAAACATTTTTGTGGTTCCTCCTTTTTCTTTTTGTTATGTTTGTTTCAACCCCTCACATCATGAGTAACACAAACTGATCATTTTAAATGGGTGTCGTCAGTATCAAAAACACAAAGCTTTAGAGTAAAATAAATGACATTTTCATGGGATAAATGTGTGAAAAGAAAGAAAGTAGTAAAAATATAAAATAATGGATTCAGAGTTAAAACTCAAATAATCAGAATGTGATTTAAACTTGATATGACAATGCAGGTTATTGTTTCATAATCATGGACTCACCGGCTTTTAGATCAGGGCTGAACGGACTAAAGTTTTTGGGGGTCAAATTGAACTGCAGAAACAGGTCATGCCGTGCATATATTTGTGCCTACCCCAAATACTTCAGTTTAACACTCACAGCACTAGACTCTGTCAATTGTCATTTACCCAGATTAATGAGCGTGGGTGGCCCATCGATCAGCCTCAGAGTCGAACAACTGATGCTGCTCATGACGTTGCACCGCGGGGAAAATGCATTTCATTCACGTAGACTGACACTGATTTCGCGGCCAGCAGTGCCTCAAGGGGTGCGAGCGTCGATGTCATCGTGCTTCAGCTGACATTGGAGAGTTCAGAGGGCCAAACTCCTCATGACCCCTGGGTGACACACAGGATCTAGCCAGCCGTGACTCATGGTTAAGGCTCAGAGCAGCGGAGGCTCGAGCAATTATCTGTCCAATATTGGCTGTCAACATGTTCCTTAAACACACGTCACACAATTGCAAAGCGTCTCACACTTACTCAGAGCCGCGTTCCCTATGATAATCTCACTAAATAGACAAAGGGAGAAATATGAATTTTGAATGTGCGGCTTGTGGATTTATAAAAAAAATAGGTAATTAAATTAGAGAAACAAAATAATGAATGACGAGAATTATATTTAGTTTTTATTCAAATAAATACATTATCATGTGAATATTTATTTATTCTTTTTAATATCATGTGAATATTTAAGTCTGTGATGCTGACCTTTTTTTGTCAGAGTCAGTACTTACAAGACAAGTCTAGATTTCAAATATAAAAAACATTGATGAATATAGTGCTGTTACTGTTTCCATAAATCAGGCCAAAAATAGGACCGAAAATGGGGAGTATTATACAAAATACACAAATTACTACTTCAAACTATGGGCATTCATTTCATATTCATCTTCCCCTCTTATTATTTTTTCTTCTCAGTCTATGGAGCAGCTGTGCCCACGAAGTGGCAAAAAGAGACACTTGAGACTTCAAAGTGACGAGTGCTTGTAAGTGGGACCTGCAAATTCTCTTCCACTGTCCTCATCTCGCCTCCTATCTTCCTTCAGTGATCTTTGTCCTTGTCTGCATGTCTTCCCACCAGCCACAGCTGTCAGTGGCCCTCGTGCTATCAGAAATGGCAGTGTGTTGACAGTTATTGATTCTAACGTCAGCAGTTTCACACCATCATGAGCCACTTGAGAGGAGAGCTCTCATCTTGGAAATCACCATCCAACATGGAGCTCGCCGTGTGTATGGACAGACATCTTAATCTGCCTTAACAGGTGGAACTGAGGCCACGATTATGACGTGAGAGTCTCCTTCCAGAATGGATCTCAGTCCACCTTGAGTCAGCCTGGTTTTGAAACTGAACTCAAACTAATATCTGATATTGAATGGTAGTTTTTAGACCCTTAATAATGTTGTATAATGCAATGTAATAACTCATGAAAAGCATTGTCTGTGAAAACAGTTTCTCTCTTAATCTACACATGTAAACTATAACTACATGAACAAGACCCAGAAACCTTACTGCTTGCCTCGGGTACCAGATTATTAAAGATGGACTGAGATTGAGGAAAACTGTCTTGTGGTTTCAAAAATAGAGGTTTGAAATTCTCTCTGGAAATTGTGAGTACTTCCTCAGGGCTAAAGATAAGAAGGACCATCCGGCTTGTTACAAAAGAGGAGTTCAAAAGCCTACATATGTGACATTATGGAGCTGAATTAGTGAACAGGGCATGGATAACTTCCACATCTGCGAGGGCGGCTTTATTGTTGAACAATGTATGCGAGTTGTGGAGCCGAAGACGATTCCAGATGTTTCCTTTTCAGACGTTAGCCTTATCAAAAAATGCCAGATCATATTTTGCATACATTACTACAGTGTGGTTCTTTAATAAAGAGGACTGAGTGCTAAATTTGATAGTGGACCCCCAGACAGAAACATGCAAATTTATGAATACAACACTTGAGACAAAAAAAAATTGGCAACCTGCATTTAAATCATTTATCAGCAAAAAATAGACAAAACAATTGCTGTCCTCAAAGTAAACTGTCAAAACCAGTAGACTTACAACAGTGGATGTTCCATGTTCAGTTTAAAAATAATCTTTTAAGTCCATCATACTGTATCTATCTGTTGCAACTATTATTTTGGCTCATTTTTTGGATCTTTGAAGCCCTTTAAAAAACTGTTGACTTTTCGGCCTCACTCCCAATCCCAGTGGCTGACATCTTCACAGTGATCACAAAAAATAGTGAACTTGCCTTGTTATCTTAGGTTTGGCATCGAAAACACTTGGTTACAATTGTTACATTGTAACCAAGTGCCTTGTTACATTGTGCCTTCGTGTAGAAGAGAAGCTTATTTCCATGAAAAGGTCAGGCTATCCTTCCTCTGAAATGCCCAGGGGAAAGGTAGAGAGAGCAGTGAAAGCCATGGTGGAAAAACCCGAGAGCTATCCTCATGGAACCTTCAGCCCTCAGGTTTAGCCTACCATTTTCAAGAAGAAATCAGCAAGGCAGACAGGAGTTTAAATGTTCACTTTTTCGGTTATAGATGGCCAGCTTATTAACTACCCTAACCTATACCCTGACAGGTCCTTCTACCCTTTCTTTTCTGGAAGCAGAAAGTGCTGGAGATATTGACGTATGCTCACATGCAGATGGAAAAGATGGAAAAATATCTTAAAATCTTAATGATGCTGGTGAATGACTGGACTGTTGGATTTAGAGGAGCAACATCTGTCTAAGCAGGGGTATCGCCCAACCGGTGATACTGGATATTCATAGAACCCTTTGTTGATGGAGGAACTACATCAAGTTGGTATTTAGTTGAGATGCAGACTAAATTGCTCAATTCTCCGTGTTCACAACTGATCACTTTTATGTGCCTTTCCTATTTGACATGACCCCATGAGATCACTACCAAATGGACTAAATAATAATAATAATAATAATAATAATAATAATAATAATAATAATAA
>JABUIW010000205.1:16702603-16715269 GCA_013363375.1 Menidia beryllina
ATAATAATAATAATAATAATAATAATAATAATAATAATAATAATAATCGATCCATCCATATCATTACCTAAGTTTTTATTAATAGTTTTGCCTGGTCAGCACAGTGGCTTACATGTTCATTTGTTCATTGTGATCATGAGTACAGCCTTAGAAACTTTCAGAAACTGCTTTAATTTCCCTGGGCTAGAGGCAGATGGTCTGCCTGGGTCAGTTTGTAAGACTTAATACAGACTTGTGTATCGTATCTTGAAGGTTGGTATGTAAATATCTCAAATTTGTAAATGCTTCTTTGCTGCTGTGGGTTAGGGTAAGGGCTGCACCATCTCCTCGTGGGGATATGATATTATGTACATGGAATATGTAACAGTGGAGACACATGATATGATCAAGAACATGTGGTTATGAGATACTATCTCTCAAATTGGTTATATGTTCCGTATGTACAGGGGAGGGTTTCTTGGCATACCAAAACGTGCACATATTTGAATGTCTTGGATTTTGTTGTACTCTATTTTTATTTGAACATCAGGGCCCTGATTTATCCATAAGGCTCTTATACGAATGCACAAAACTGAAAGAGCAGTAATTGCACAACCATGTTGTTGGAACACAACTTGTCAAGACAATTACTTGTCGCAGATGAAAAACTGGAGAAAAAGTCTTTATAGGTCAAGCTTTTATTTAAAATCAGCAAATATTCAGATATTTGTCCATCTATCCATCCATCCATTTTCGATACCACTCTTTCCCGGAATTGAAGGGGGGACTGACTTAATGACAAAAGTAAAAGAGCCATTAAGAGCTCTCTTGAATCTATGGAAAAGCGGTTGTATTGAACACATGTCAAGTCTTAATCTAGCAATTTTTTTTTTTAAAAACAGCTAATTTATTAATACCCAAATGTCTAAAATCTTGCAGCGCTCTCTTGGAGCCACTCAGCACCAAGATATGCAAATGATGAATCATGCAACATCTATTTGCACCAAATGAAAAACATAGCCATCTGAGACAATTTTTTGCACGAATGCTGTGAAATTTACGGATCCTACTCATCCAAAATTGAATGGTAGAAATGCAAAGTTGTATTCATGCACACAAGATAGATGGTTTCTCATTTTCCCCCAAGAGAGGTCATTAAATTATTTTCAAGCTCTGGTGCTTGTTGTGGTGACAGCAAATTAATTTTTGGGTGTCAGAGGAAAATAAAAGATTTGAATCTTTCTTTAATTTAGCAGTTTTGTTATATTAAAGGTCTTGTAATTCATTTGATTACAAAATTAGTTGGTGGTGACCATTTCACACCACGCTTCCTAACAGTTCTGTTTATCAAAAGAGATTGATCTACATGCAAAAGTACGGTAACAGGAAAGTCCCGGTTCAGTGCGCTAACACACAGAAATGTGTCATTAAGATAAAAGTTTTTCTAGGTTAATGATAGCTCCCCATTCCATGAGTGGCCTTGGATGAAAGGACATGAATAGCGTTAACTACTGATAGGTCTGTCCTTTTGAGGCTTTTCTCTGCGTCCTTCCTCTCAGATCTCGGGCATGTCAGAGACGAATCCTGTACCGAGCGTGCTCTGTTCCAGATATTAAATTACTCATGAAATATTTGCTCAGCCTTTAGGTTCAACTCCAACTAACCCACGGCACTCCGCTTCGCCCATGAAACATTTCAAAGTGTAGTCCACTGTCACCTCTGGGAGGAAGGTCAATTTTTCCAATTTAAAAACAGGTCATTACAGATGATTTCAAATTGGGTTAGCGTCAGAGTTTGGGTCTTGTCACCTTTTCTTTCTCTCACCGGTCGTGCCTCTCCTCCTTGCATTCAGACAACCAGGCTGTTTTCCTTAAACAAGCCACCTGAGAGTTAGAACATTGCATGATTCAGTAACAAGAAAAGCCCCCATCACTCACGCTGGGTGCACTTGACTGTACCAGAGAGTTCCATCAAGTTCAGTGAACCTTGAGGACATTTTAAAGCTACAGCTACAGAGTTCAGAAGGACAACATGGGAATTAAAAGCTGTCTGGGCTTGCATGATGTGCCTTAACTTGATGCCTGCTGGTTATAAGGTTAGCGTACTCCATTCATCTCTCTTTTAATCTATTTAGCTTCAATATGAGAAACCTTTATAATGAACTATTTATTTACACTCTGGGATTCAGCACTTTGTGACTTACATCTGCTCCCCAATTAGTGTGTTATGGGATTAAGTAGTACATACCATTGTATCATTAAAAACAAGAGAGCAGAGTATGGAAGAAAATCCATCTCTTTAGACAGCATCCACAAACAACCCTCTGTCTACATCACTCATAATGCCCTCAATTAATTCTGTTTACTTCTTTTAAATTCGATTATATAAAATACTGGTTAGTGAAATATGAAGTAAGGAATAAGTTAAGACATTGACATAAATCTATTGATATATATTAAAATCAAACTTGAAAATGTATTATTATTATTATGTATTACTATAATTATTATTATGTACTTTTATTCTTTTCAGTTTATCTTAAGTAATCAATTAATTCCTAAACTTAATATATGAAATTAATCTTTTTTAAGCAAAAGTCTGGGCATCAAAACCAACCAGTTTTTGACAACCAGAATCAACAGAGCTGTAAAAGCATGCCTTTCCACTACATGATGAACCCAGTAATATACCTCTAAGATGAATATTTAAAACAAAAAACTAAATCAACATTAACAAAAGAATTGTCAAAAAATGTACAAATGGATGTATGTATTAAACTAGAAAGCTCAAGCTAAAATAAAATCTTTGTTGATTTCTTAATCCCTGTTGAGAGGACATTCATTCTAAAAATATTTAACACTGTTTTAATGAACAAAAAATACATATTTTCACTTATATATTGTTTTATTAGATTTCTTAATAATATGATGTTCTACTGGTCATTTTAAACTTTTTTTGGTAGTGGATATCTTGGCGGAGATGGGTTCACATATACTGAACATCAGAAAAATGAATTATAACAAAGCTTTAAAGTGCATAGAAAGTACATAAAAAAAACAAACAGGATGGTCAAATCTTTGTCTTTTTTCCTCTGTGACCCAGACTGGATGAATTGTGAGCCATTTTGTAAAGAAACTTAGTCAGAAAATATAGCTATAAGAAGTTAAACTTCATGAAATTATATTTCTATAAATATGTTTTAAAACAAATATCAACTAGTTTCAGTAAATACAAAAATGTGTTCATTTGCTGAACTTAACTCTCTAAAACATGCATAATTAATACATTAACTAACAACATTGATACATTGTTGAAATAGATTGATTGATAGAGTTAAATAATGTTCTGTAGATTTTAATAGCATTATATATACTTTATTATTTAGAAATGATCTCAATAATAAAAAATACACATTTAGATTGTGGCAAATTATCTTCTATTTTAATAAATGTTTCACAGGGACAAAGTTTTGTTTTAAATTTAAAAACAAACCAACATTTTACCTCAATACAAGTCACATTTAAAAATAATAATCAAAATGCTGCCCATAGTGATGATTAGTTCCTCATCTTGGAGGCCGATAAGATGCGGATAAAGGAAGAAGAAGGGGACACAAAGACTCTTTGACTTCAGACCTAAAGCATTCCCATATGTGCCCTCACTTATAGATCTCAGCGAAAAAGGTGAGAATCCAGTCACCCGTGATTATTACCAGCTCACTCATGAAATCAGGAACCGCGGGGCCATGATAGACCGAGGAGAGACAGTCAGCGAGCACGAGCCCACCGAGCCTGCCCCTCGCTCCCTCAGTGCAGAGTTCCTTACTCCTGAACAGACATCTGCTTAATATCTCTGTATTATACGATAGCAATTTAATGAGAAAACACCAACACAAATTTTGGAGGATATGGTAAATGTGTAACTAATATGTGTATCACCAAAACTCCAAATTCACACACATAAAATGCTTGCGTTGAACTTTTATATCCAAATCATAGTTGCATAGGTTATCAGCGTTCAGTTGTCAACAGCACACGGAATGCCGAGATCCCGAAAACATTCCCGTGCCTCCACGTTCCTTCATTTTACAAAAGTCATAAAAAATGATAAGGCCCATTTGAGGTCGGCTCGCAACACAATCCCAAAAGTCCAGCCGCATGTTGCGTAAATCATTCAGATTTGGTTTTTTGCTCTTTGGTTGCAGGTGGGAGGCCTCCCACAGATTTTTTTGCTCTGATCACTTTGCATGAGTTTGGTAATAAGAAAAACGTGCACGAAGAGGTTAAAGAACTTGGATATTTTTCATGACTGTGGGAGAGAGAAAAGTTTGAACTATTGATTTTTACCTACCGTAATAGCAAAGCTTTTATCAGATCCATTTCTGGAAAGACAAAAAGTCCCCTGCTATAAATAAATAAATAAATAACAAAAAGTATTCACCTTTTAATGTCAACCAGTTTTTATTAGTGTTCTTATCTTATTTTTTGGCTTTAAATGTGTAACGACGGAACCTCATTCGTTACCATTAAATACATAGTGCCTTCAAATTTTGTGATGTGAGGAAAAAAAAAGTCTTTCAAATATTGAATGAATTTGAAGATTACATTTTTCCAGACCAAAGTCGGTTCAAACTGTAGACAGATTAAATGTAAAAATATATATAGCTTTGTTTTCTTACTATGTAAGATGATGGATGAAAGCGCTGCGATGCGGATTGTGGACCTACAGTGACTCACGTGATTGTCTGATTAGCTGAGGAAAGAGTGCTCACCGCGGACTGGACCGCATGTGCAGATAACACGTCTGTATGCAAATGGCACATTTAGCCTAATCCATAATGCTTGTTATAATGCTAGTTTGCTAGTTTTCTGCCAGGCAGTTGACCTCCTGAACTATTTGTTTTCACAGACAAAACATACATTTGTTGATGTACAGATTTAATGGGTCAGTTCGTGAAGTTTCCATTAACGTAGACGTTATCATACAGCTGAGTCTAGTGATGGGCTAAGCCTCACTGTAAACCAGCTTTCCAGTATAATTTATAACCCATAAGTCAAGCCAGATTAGGCTTGATTGGATCGCTGGTGCCATATGTGACCTAGAATCTGTGCCCCGCTTGTGCTGCATGGCGGGAGGGTCAGTGATCTCCCAGGGCAAAGGTTGCCATGGGAACGACCTCTGGATGCTCTCCTCGACGTTTGCAGTCCTCACACATCTCAAGGCAGAATTATTCAAGATTTCTTTATGTCAGGCGCACATTCTTCTGCTCTATTTCCCCACTCTGTTCTCCAGTCCTACTCCCTCTGTTACCTCGCCTTGCACAGACAATTATGCACGATGGCGTTCGCATGTTTGCTAACTCAGACATGGACACCAACATGCGATGCAACCACACACAAAATGCGTCCCCGCTTTGTGCTCAGTTACCCCGATTTAACCAGGGTGTGCTTGCTGATTTATGGGTAGCTTTTTGTTTCTTCAGTTTCTTTGTTGCCTTTATGTTTGCACAGTTTTAAATAATTAATAAACGTAAAGTATCATCATTCATTTGTTTGGCGTGACATTGCTGCTAAGGGTCTGAGATTTCTCAAGCCTTTGGGCTAAATCTATTATGGTCCACGCTGATAAATGCGTGACTTGGAAAAAAAAAAAACCTGCCATAAGCTATTTGGTTTTCAAAGTCACCATGTCTGATCGCGCAGATATTTTATGAGGGCATAAAGCTTCATGGCTGAATCTAACATGATGGTCTACTGGGGAAATATTCATCTCAGAGTTTGAATTTGTACCTGCAAAAACTCAAAAGATGGTGATTTTATGTTTATGGGATGAAATCTATAACAGCTTTTAAACTCTATGATTCCCTTTAAGTGTTATACAGGAAACTACTTTTGAACATGTATTATTCATTACGTTTGATGTGTGTGAGATATTAACAGGATAAGAAATATAGAGGTCAGCAAAAGGGTTCCTAGGAAAAACTTTTCATAAGTCTACAGAGAAAAGAAAAACATATAAAGGGTAGAAAAGATTGCATTGCAAAGAACACAGGGAACACTGTAGAAAACATAATTCCCACTTTCTTGCACTGCTTCCGCTCGAGGTTGAGGTTAAATACAAGGGAAACATAATAAAAAACTAAAGTCCCTCTGAGCAGCATCCAGTTCAAATTAACATTAACATTTTCATGCTTTAAAACTCTAGACTTCTCTTTTGGACATTTATAGCTTTCTTGAAGTGCAGATCTTTGACATGGCTTCACCTTTTACAGCCTGCCCTGTTTTCTTTTCAGAAATACTACTAAAAAGTGGTAATGGTAAAGACAGTTCCTTAAAAAAGCTGATACTTTATAAACAAAAGAGAACAATAATGTGGTCATCGTTAAAAATATTCCCTTAAATTTTGACAAGACTGTAATGGAAAAGAGTAAATTTAGAAACGGCCATTACAGAATTAAAAATGAAAGGCATTTGTTCGTAAAACAGAAACAATACGAGATACGTACCGATTCGCGAGCTGCTGAATCGCTGTACAAATGCAGTTTTAATGAAAGTCAACATTCGTGCCACCTTTTAGTGTCTCCTTGCACATAAAAATCAACCATCCCAAACCGAATATCCAGTGCAGTCGCACACGCAGACTTATGTGTAAAAAGAGGAAAACAAGCTCAGCTGTAAGAAGAGAAGGTTCGACATATTATCAGGCTTTCACTGCCATTGGATGAGGGGGCAGTGCTCTTTTTTATAGAAAGAATCACTGAAATCCTCATCTGTCCATATTTTCGTGCCAGACAATTGTATGCCTGTCAGTGGTTGAAGGAGACAGAAAAATGCTAAATTCAACATGATTGGGTTTTTTAATTAAGTTGAAATTAAGATGAAACACCGGCAACACGGTTCGTGTTAGAAAATATAAAATCTTTCTATATATATATAAATATACATTTGAAGCCCATGGGACCACAAAGGCACAACTACCCACCTGAAGAATGATCAAATATGTTTAAAAATATCTGAAATCTTGGATTGTCTCATTTCTACATGTGCTTAATGAAGCTGTAAACCAACAACTGATTGAAACAGTAAGCGGAAGTGATGCCAACAACGGTCACACAATGAATGGATGAGCTCATTTAAAGAAGCTCAATCATTGCCCTCACATTAAGCTGTTTTTTAGGGAATGGGGAGTATGCACTGCCTGTGCAGGGGTATTACTTATGTTCAGGTCAAAGAGAGTAAACCTGACACCGGGCCAGTCACAGACCGTTAGCTGGCTCACACTTTAGAGCTCTGAGCAGAAATTCAAGATACTACCAGGACTTTGGAATGCCACCTGGTTGATTTGACGTTATTCACGGCTGTCTTGATAAAGGCTGTCAGTTTGCCAAGCAGGTCAACATGGGTAGTGACTTGTTTCACAGGGCTTAACCAGTAACTGCAACCCTTTCCAATAAGCCAGTCGAGCTGGGTCACGATGAAAGACTTTGTCCCTGCAAAAAAAAAAAAAAGTCCCCAGCGTCAGGCAAAGAAACAGGAATCCTCTTAGTGGCGAATATCCTGTTGTGCACCTCCATCTGTTGCTCTCCGACGGCTGACGGTCTAGATGGAGAGAAAAGAGGAAAAGATAAGGAGCCGTGGCATATCTAGTAGTCTGGCTGCCTTTCTGAAGAGAGACTTTGATTTGTGATCAAATTCAGATTTTGTTATAACATGTATAATAGATTCTAAAGATTAGCGCTAAACGCAGCTACGACTTTTTATGCAGGAAATAAAGCTAAAAACAAAAGAATTTTCTTTTTTTTAACCAAATGATTTCAACTTCCATTTCCTTCCTATTACATTGTTTGATGGGCTATGTTGTTCTTTGAATTATGACATCTGATAGTTATCTTAATTTTGACTTCACTTAAAAATAAAACATATTCTCTAGGTACTATAAGAACGTGACAAGAATTATTCAGGAGGCCTGAGCACTGAGCAAAGAAAGGAAAAGAAAGAGAATAAAATCAAAGAATACATTTACAGCCTTTTGCAATTCTAATGAGTGATACAGGTCCAAAGCATCTTTATTTAGCATTGCTCCACATTTTTATCGACTGACACAAAATCTGACTGGATTGTTTCTCGGTCATCTTTCTGACGGTCAGACAAATTCACGGCTGTTCGGAAGAATAAAGCAAGTTTATTTGTGGATGTTTTTTTTTAATTCACGTAAAAGATGCGCGATAAATAAACACCATTCCAGTTCAATATGAAGAATAACAGCTATTGAATTCAGAAACTAAACCCAAAGTCAAAAGAAACTCAAATGTAAAGGAAATCACGCAACATTTCATGTCTGTTATTGAGAATTCTTCAGGTACAATAACAAAACTTTCCTCATTATAGGATAATGGCTGTAACACATGTATGTGTTGCAGAAAGAAAACCGTCTTTAGCTCAGAGATGCAAACCACAGTGTCAGCTGCATGCTGTATCAACACACACCAGCAGATTTATGCATGCAGTTCATATCAATTAGAGGAAAGCTTATAGGGATGGTTGCATCCGAAACCACAGCCATGATTGATGACTGCCATTTAATCAAGGCATTCATTTCGTCATGACTGTCAGCTATATTACTTTTACTGGGCTGCTCTTTTATAGGACTGGTGCTTAGATTTATTATGACGATAAAAAGTCTTGTCTGCCGTACTGACAGGCCGATACCATTCAACACATCTCTATGTAACTGTAGGCCAGCGGTTCGCCATAAAGTGAAGACAACACTGACTGTAGTCGTCATGACATCTTGTTTTGTTTAGTGCGACACGTGTAAAAAATCTTGAAAAATTATTTTCAATTATAAAGAAGAGAAAGGGTATCAGTGCTGGTTCACCAGTGAAAGCTGCACAGTGTCTTTAAAGTTCGCTTAACGAGAAAGTAAAGGAAATCCTGCCAAGATTCACGGTCTATTTAATTAGAGCTCAAGCAACTTTGTGGGATTGAATTAAATTTTTGGCAGGGGTAAACCAATTCACTGGGAAGGCATTGGCCGTAGGTGGGGAATGCAATGGAGAGAGGAAGACTATCCACGGACATGAGCAAAGCTAGTATTTTCTTAAAACTATACTGAATATATTTATAAAACCATTTCCATTCAATTAAACCCCGGAAAGACCACACAATAACAAAACCTGACCTCTCAGCTGAATCAAGTAAGTGCATAAACATGTTAAAAAAACTAGATTATCCAAACTAGGTTTAAATCCTCTGCCTGACTAAATTGAGTCCAGACGATCCTACATGAAAACATTGTCTCAGCCAAGGTTAATCCTCATGCAAAAGTCTCTTGAGATTAGGGGAATCCATAGTTTTTTCCCAGCAAAGGATCAGGGATCAGCAACAACATCAGTTATGGATAATAGGCCATTTTATTTTCTGGCTCTTCATCCAATTTCGGATGCCGACCGGACGAAATACTTCACTGGATTCATACGTCATTTGAAGCCTCATAAGCTTTGGGTAGTCTTTGAGAATATGCTGAGGTTTACACTAACTAAGTAAAAGGGGTAAAATATTTACTCACTACGAGAACTTTTTCTTCCCCCATAATGAATAATCCGTACATGCTTGACTGAAGGTCGCAGTGTTTTGATGGGCTGGGTGTCAAATGAATTCTAATAGAATGCCGGAATTCATTTGGGAAAATAATGAAGACCAGATCTCATTTGGAAAAACTGCTGAAGCAATTATGCAAATTAAATATGTTTGACAAGATCTCTGTTCAGTTTAATTCAATCTGTGTTTAAGAGTTGCTTCTTAAACAAATGATACAAATGATTAGTTTATGAAAAAACAACAATATCATTATGTTAAGGTCGATGTAGATATAATAAATCAGTATTTCTTTAAATAAGTATGTGTTAGTATTGAATAATAAATACATTTTTTCCAAGTATTATAAGTAATGACATAATCAATACAATTTTACATGGAATTTAATTTCTAGTGGACATCCCTTTCTAAGTGCATTCAGCTAATTTCTTTGTTAGTCATTAAGAATAATTTCCAATAATAAAACAGTATAGAGATAATATGTGAAGATATTTTTTTATTTATCTACTCATTTAAAAGTTGAATCTACTAATCCAGACACATGTGAGTGTTCTGCTTTTAAACTCTGGGAGGCACTGTTGATGCAGTGACACGTTCCACGGCCCTGGAGCTCACATCCACTCTAAATATTTTTCTCTGGCCTGTAGCTCCATATGCCATGGATGCTGTCGATTTCTCAGTTTTGACTTATGAGAATTTCCCTCTCTGAACTAAGGCACAGCGCAATGATTTGGGGATGTTTTCCACCATGCTTTTACAAAATCAAATTAAATCCACTGATTTAATGGAAAATAAACAAGAAATACCTGAAAGTGTTTTGGCATTTGATTTTGTGAAACCATGATAATTATTCACTTTTTAAATGTAAAACGTACACGGAAATCTGATAATATGAACAAATATTTGAAAATACATCTCTATATTAAGACATTTTTCACAGTAATATTACTAAATTGGATTTTTTATTTGACATAATAAGTTGACCATGCAAATGTGAATGTATCGATAGACAAAGCTCTATGTTTCTGCGAAGAGAAGTTATGGGGCAAAAGACTGTTTTCTTTAACACACGCACACACACACACACACACACACACACACAAAAATATGAATTAAAAAAAGTTTAAAAATGTCAACATAGTGTTAGTTTTAATATGTGGATTCGATCTTATAATGTAGCTTTGATAAACAAAATGCAGATAAAGCAGGGAATTCCCTTTCATCGTAAAGCCAGTGTCCACATTTGTAAGCTTGTTGCTACATGTCAAAGAAAATCCATTTTTGTGTCCCTTGTTTGCATTATTAGCGCATAATTTGTTGGTGATTTGTTGCATGCGTCCCTTGGTGTGTTTTTTGTTTGCTGTTGCAGCCGCTGTTTGTGCATAACGTGCCGTTTTGATACTTCTGCGTTAAAGAACGCTAGTGCTGTGTGTTTTCCATTTTCTTGATTTCAGGCTTGCAGACGAGCAGGGACGGATTTCTGCCACATTCAGACGTTTCTGCTTTGCATGAAATATCGAATTACAGCCGTGGCAGACACTGTATCCATTATAAAGTAGTGTGGCAGCGAGATCTCTCTAGGCAGAATTAGAGCAGTATTAATATCATTTCTTCAACATCTTTCACTTCACTCCTGGCTCAAGTCAATATTAAGCTAGTATGGAACTCATTATAGTAAGTAAAAGCTGCTTTCTCAGTGCCTTGCCGTTTTGTTCCATCTGTTTTGAAGTCACCTGAACATGATCTGAAGCCAGCCAGTCAAGTGACCTGGAATCAATACAGTCCTGCCCAGTGGAGGCAAATAAATCAGCCCGGTTCATTTAACCCATGAGAGTCCTGCTGTACGGCTACAGCGGCACGGCTAGTAATAAGAAGGGCATGTTTGATGACAAACCACTCATTCTGAATTGCTGTTTCTTGGTCAGTCTCAGTTACTTCAAATCTACAAGGCTTCTCTGTCCATGTTTACTTGAGGGCATGGGCTCTCAAAAGCACGAGTACAACCCAGTTTTAGTTCTGTGGCCACGTCTGACTGACTCTTAGAAGTAGAATGATAACATTTGGTGTTTTTTCTTTTGTACCTTTCTCCATCTGGGTATCAGTTTATGTATATCTCTGCTTTCTATATCTTTTTATATCTTTCTATATGTATAACATATGATTTTTTAATCTGCTTCAATTGATCCCTGTAACCCTCTCTATATTTTCTAATAATATATGAAACTAGTTGTTTTCCTGTTTGTGCTTGACTACAATTTTACCAACAGAAAAATCTTTTAAAGCTTTCACAAAAAAATAAAAAAGTGAGTTCAGTTTGCAAGATGCACAATAAATTTGGATACCGTGACAGCTTGGTAAAGAGTATATCCATTAAAACAGCAGGGAACTCATCAAAGTTGGACGTCTTATTATCATTGATATGCATATGTATTTTACATTGAGCGTTTTGATGGATTGTTGAGAAATGAAAGTAATACTGCTGGCAGACTGCGCTGTGCAAACTTAAATCAACTTTGTGCAAACACAGCTCAGTGGTAATGATTACTTAGGATTAATCGTGTCATGATTTGATATTAGAAGACACTGTGAGCCAACCTCACATCTACCAATTATTCTTTTATGATCATTCTTGCACGGGAAGGAAAACGTTGCCCTCTGGGGAAAGTCCCATTTCTTTTGACAGCTTTGGCTGTATTATTATTAAAACATAAACACTGTTTAGCTCTGTGATAATATAAGGTCTGTGCAGTCACTTGATTCAATCCACACACGTGAAATATGTGAAGTCGAATATGCTTTCAGCCAACCCCCCCCCCCCAACCGAAAATCTGATATTTCGCACCTCATTATTCAGATGTAAACATTTTATATTATGAACAAATGCAGCCTAACCTTAGCAGACAACAATTAAGAATTTGATACAGTTTGAATGAGTTATTTAAACGTGAAAAGCGGTGGAGCCAAAGTTTACTTTCTTGTACTTTAACCTACTTAACGGACCACATAACCGTGACTAGTTCTGCCGAGGGCAGAAGGAAGCAAACCTATCTATCTATCTATCTATCTATCTATCTATCTATCTATCTATCTA
>JABUIW010000205.1:16715279-16857385 GCA_013363375.1 Menidia beryllina
CTATCTATCTATCTATCTATCTATCTATCTATCTATCTATCTATCTATCTATCTATCTATCTATCTATCTATCTATCTATCTATTTGCAAATAGAGGAACTACACTTGTAATATATTTAGAACCTGTTTAGAGACAAACAACATGTGTCGTTAAACTTTTAAATGATAAATTAAAGTGACCACAATTAAAAAACAGAAACAAAACAAACAAACAAGACAACAAACCATGTAAAACGTCATAAATCGATGTTTTCTCTCGGGGTGGGAGGGGGGAGAAATCTCTTTCACCTCGCATGATTTAGACTATCGATACGTGGAAAAAAACCGCCAGTTTGATTTTTATGCAATTGAAAATTTACGATGAAAAGGAAAAATGCTCAACTTACTTCAGTTTTAGCCTCGCGAGGGTCACCTGTTACGGTCGTGCTTTTTCGAAGCCGTGGAAGCTTCCACGGTTAACCTTTCTAAAACATTTGAGTTTTGTCTTATAAATCAACCAGCAGCCATTCCAGTTTGGGCGGTGAGGCACGGAGGATAAGTTGCTCCATCTTTTATACACAGTCCCACAACGCTTAATTATCGTTAGGTGAGGCGGCGGGGACCGTCGGTGTGCGGGTGATTGACAGCGGGGCAAATGGGAGTGGACACGACGGCGATAAACATTCTCTTTACGAGCGTCTGTATTGATGAAGGGTATTTTTTTTTAAAAAACTCTTTATGACCAACAACGGACGTATTGTTCCTCTTCTGTGTGAAACGCGCTAGTTTTCACGTGTGTGCAAATTGCAGAGCCGCGCGCCTCTGCCGCGAGGAGCTCCCCCTCTGTCTGAGGGTCTTTGGTTTCGCCCAAACTTGGTTCAGATTTGAGTTCGTTTGGTCTGCTATCGCGGAGCGCTCTATTGGAGGAGAAGGACCGTCAGTCCCCTCTCTGCTTTTGCTGCCCATGGCTTTCGGGACTTATTTTATTTGAATGTCTGGGTTTTTTAAGTGACCAATAATGGATATTCTATGGATATTATGGACCATACCGGCCGTAATAGCTGTTGAAGGTAAGCTGGTGTTGCCATCCCTATACGCTGGTAGACGCATCATCATGCCGGGTTTGAGTTTGAGACAAAGCGCGTGTGTGTGCGGATGCTGTGTATCTGAATTAAACCACCCTTCTGCACAGTCTGTGCGTTTAAGCGTGTCCTGTCGTGGCGTTTGTAGAATCAAAATGCGACAAAGAGGCAGTTCGGGGAGGGTTGATAGTGGGACACAATGCCATATGTTCTCGCATCTCACAATTGGCTCTCAAAGGACGCTGTAAACCGGTCAGAACGATAATTGCGGAATGAAACTGCGGGCATTTGTTTTGCCTTTTTTTTCCCTGTACAGCACACACACGCAAACACACACACACACACACATAAAACAAAACAACGAAAAAACAAAACAGCCCAGGCAATAATATGTGAGGGTAAGGCGCACCTCTATAAATGGAGGCGTGTCGCTCTCAGTTGTCAAACAGTTTCTGACAGAAATATAAAGATAAAACTATCAACAACGTATCTGTTAACCTTTTAGATTTTTTTCTTATAATAAACATGCCCACACTAGCTGAATATATCCCCTAGTTAAACTCACAAAGGGCTCTTTCAGGTCTGCATGCAGCCAATTGTACACGGAGCTTTGCAAAGCAGTAAAGGGCATGAGTCTGCGTGGCTCCACGCACAATGAAACAGGTTGACTGGTGAAAACAGTCATCATTTGCTTTCATGTGCTTACTGAAGTGTGTTTTACTCTCCAAAGCAACTGTAGCACTGGTCCTCTCAGCACATTTAAATAGCTCGAATTAAACTGATAACTCACAGGGAGTTTATTACTATGAGATTTACAGACCTAGGAGGACAGATTATCTTTATTCTAAATGACTTTAGTCTTTACATTATAATTTATTGATGTAACCTGCAGGTAATTTTATGCAGAAGGTCAGGGGACAACACACTGAGGAGCGGAAAGTGTCGGCCTGGTCACTTATTCCATCTATTTTGAGGATGCATACTGAAAACAAATGTGTCTTCTTCCTCTGGTCAGTTTAAGAAACCTCATAATTACAGGTGAGGCCAAGAAAACTATTTAAAACTTAACCAAATGTAACTGCGGGATACAGCAACAATAAAAAGGAAAACAGGAAAAAAATTCACATTCTCGTTTACACTATAATCCTTTGTACTTGTGACATCCCACATTTATATGGGCAGGTTGAAGGCCCTGGGAGGCTCCACTCAGAACTGACAGACATCCTGTGTATTTATCTTGACAACCAGCTCATGAATTTTGCTCAGGTCCAAATGATAAAAACGTAGAATAGAATTCAAGCAAGCATGATTTACGTTACGGATTGGCAGCGATGACATTTGCGTTGCAAATTAAAAAAAAAAAAAATCTTAAAATGATCTAGAAACAGACTCGGCTTTAGGGCAGCCTCATTATTCTAGCATACTAGATGTGTGTCCAGTCTTATCATTTATGTTTATATTGAATATATTTAGGGTCATTTAAAATTCTGTTAATATAGAAATAAATTAGAATATAATGCGTAATGTATATAGAAAATTATTTTCTCACAAGTTTTACAATGCCTTAAAACTTAAAATAACTAAGCATCCTATTTTTGTAAATGTACTGAAATTACCACACAGTAGTTTTGAAATTGAAAATAAAATCAAAAACATATTCTGTGTATGAAAATAAGACTTTTAGTGTCGGTGAAGTTACCACCGAACACAATCTGTTTTAGATTTACACAAGAGTCCTAGCAATTTATTTTAATTCAATTAACTCTGTTTGAATTGCCTGAATGCTATAATAATAATTTGTTTGTATAAACTTTAATGTAACCCTGATAAGCCTTCCAACTGCAAGGGAAGTACAGGAAAAGAAAACTGCCAAAAATAACAACAATTTCACACTAGGCCATGGTCCACTTCCCCTTGTTTTCTCTGTCTCTTAAATACGCAAACAACCCTCTTTTCAGTGTTGGCTCTCCTCATGAAATAAAGTGTTCAGCGTAGTCTTTGATCACGCATCGCCTCAGATAGCAGTCGGCTCTTTCCTCAAATAGCCATTTCGGTACACTAATGAAATTCTTGCTGGTTTAAGAGTAATGCCGTCGAAACCTGATGTGTGCGGACATGCGGCATGCACCTTTCGGGATGTGGTGCTTCACTTTTTTTTTTATTCGGGACCTTGCTAATCCCATCACCAACTGAATATAGCCCCCCCAGCCTCCTACCCCCCAACCCCTCAATTCTACCCTGTGACTCACCCTGTTCGCCCATCCAATGAAGTCGCAAGAATGGTTTACGTAGGATAGGAAAAAAAAAACGAGTTGAAAAAGAGGTCACTGCCGCTCTAATCCGAAAAAAATAACCCCCATCCCAGCATGCATCGGAAAAGAGCCCTCCAGTGGATCGTTTTGACAAGTTCGGTCAAGGCACATTGCGTATCGACGTCTTCACATAGTTCTGTTATCTCTTCTTTAGAGCGTTACTTAGCATGTAAATCATGCTGTCCCATCACATTTGAGGACGAGGTGCTTCACTTACTGTTGGATAAGTTTGCATAAAAACGATTTCTATAAAAAGTGTTTGGAGTGTGCCAAAAATCCTCATCGTACGGTCTCCAACAAACATGGAAGAGCACCCGGTTATACAAATAACCAAGACATGAATCAACGTCCCGGAGGGGATTAGAAGATTAAGACTGTGACCAAACTTTACAATGTCCAAGATGGATCCCAAATGTTCATTTCACAAATGCGATGTCATCCAGGCGACCCATGTTAAAGCTGCATTACCGTAAATTGGCCCAAAAGCTGTGATTGTTTGATTTAGCCCTGGCCGGTTTTCCACATCATCCCCTCTCTGCTAAGGCTACCACTCTGCAGCATGTTCCGAGAACTCCAGTCCGTAAATGAAGTTCATTTATCAAATGCATTCAACCATTTTTTAAAAAAAACGCATTTACCCCATGCGGAACGCAAAACAACTTTGAATTATTGATCAGTGTTAATGTAAGCTGATTCCATGTCTTATTGCTTTAGTTAACAATCACGGACAGGCTCCTTTTGAAAATTAATTGTTGTTATACTGCCAAGAAAATTAGCCCAGCTCTGTCAAACATGTCTCTGAAAACACACAGTGGATTTATCCCTTCCTACGCCGGCCCATTTATTGTCATCAGCACTGAGTTGACAGCGTGGCTCATCTAATTCTGTGGAGTGGAAATTCTCAGGTTCATCCCCAGCCGTAAAACCACTGTAACCTGTTTTGTTTCAAGAAGATAAGATTTACAAGACAGATCATTTGGCTTTTCCGCTCTTGTCCCTCCTTTGTCTTGCGGTGTTTGAGTTTGTACTGTCCAAACATTTTCTGGTAGAACTGGTGTTGCTATGATGCAACAGCGAACTCCTACTGACTTGTACGCGAGCCATTGTCGGTGTCAGTCGGATGACGGATCACTTTGATACAACCCCCCCCCCCGTCTTTGATGGAAACATAAAGGGACAGAAACTACAGTAGAAGATGGTGTAGCGGGGTAGAATAAAATCGCAGCATGGCGTCCTAAAAAAGAAAAAAAAAACCTCGCACAGATTTGATTACATTTCTGTATGCGCCGCATTCCTTCGACTCCGGATTGAAAACTAAAGGCCAGTCAGTTGACCTTTGGCAAAAAGAAGCCACATTGTTGTCTCACGTATTAATAAACATCATACCATATGTTTTATTAAAATTTTTATTTCTCTTTCTAAACCCGTTTCTCATATAGTGTATGATAGTTTGACATGCTGTGTACAGTGTGGCTTTTTTTGCTCAGCGAGACCCATCCAAGTTTAGGGAAGATGCTTTCATATGTAAATTCAGCGGGCTCCCTCTGACCGGAATGGCTCTTAAAGAAGTAGATGCATAAGTGTATCGTGGAGGCATCGTTTTTTTTTTTGTTTGAAGAAAAAAAAAAAAAGAGACGCATGGAGGCATGATCTGAAATTAGATTAGATAGAGGTAAAATGAGTGACCGAACACAATCCAGTGTTTTCTCAGTCCACCCGATGAGCAGATGCAGGGGAGCTGGCCTGCACGCCAACCGCCACAGTAGGCTTTCACAAAGAATCTGTCTCTATTCAGGCCTTAATCCATGCTGCTGAGGGCCCAGGCATTGTCACTTTGCATGCAAAATTTTCAATTAGTGCTGGTACCAGTTGTTTCACTTGAAGGGGGTGTCACATTTCTGAGACATCTAGGGCTACCTCTCGGGCGAGATTAAAATGTAAGTATCACCGATTTGCTTAAAAAAATGTTTTGCTCCTCGCACTGCTCATGGCTAAAGGCACTGAGGCTGAGCAGGGTTGCTTAACTTTGGCTCTGCAGATACTAGTACGGGATCCCTAGTCTCATTAATGGCGATAAGAACTAGATCGCATGATGCATATTAAAATAAGACCATCTAATGAATTGTTTGATGAAATTATAGATCGATTGGTCTTCTTCGTAGGCATTGTTAAAGAAATTATTTTTCGGGATTTCTGTTTTCGTATGTTCTGGTCCCAGCTGGCTCTGCTGTGTGCGTTGCTCCTGGCATCAGCTCGCTTAGGCAATTTAATGTAACTTTGAGTCCAATAAGTGATGGACTGTTTGACACAGTTTCCATGATTTGTAGCTGTTGAACACCTCTTCAACTGGCCAACTTCTTCAAATTGTGTTTTGGTTTGTTGAATATGTTTAAAAAGAGATTATACAGTGGTGAAATGCTGTTATTAGAGCAGCAGATTGTCACGTATTTGGACCTGAGAAGACTTTTTATATCAAAATGCATGTCATCCCGTTGCTTTAAAATCACATAGCTTTCACTCTTAATCACATTACATTTTAACAAAACCAGAAAAGGTCCAACTCATGTCATGTAAACCTGACCAGAAAGAGAATCTTTGATGGAAAAACAAAGGCTAAGCAGCAGACTGATGCAAGACGTAGTTACAATGTCCTGAGAATTTCCTCATTGTAAGGCACCACTATTTAGTTCTTGGATTTGGGCTTTGCACTTATTTTACATCTAAATTTATAAAGCAAATGAAGTAGCAGGACATTATACATTATAAACCAATTTAAGATACAGACTGCTCAACCTTTACAGACATTGGGAGAATCTGCTCTGTAAAGAAAAGTACAGTATGCTTGAAGCTCTCTGTAGAAGTAGCTTTTTAAAGACTTGTACTGCTTTGGAATTATTAATATTTCTTATGTTTTCTTATATTGTGATGACTTTTTTTTAATCTCTTCAAAAATGGAACAGGTGTCACTTTCGTCTATAATCTGCCCTGATTAGTTTGCAGAGACCAGATGGTCAAATATGGCTGCTTCTTGATACTATCTGAAATGAAAATATTTCCTGAGTCAACAGGTGCTTCAAGTCCTTCAATGTGCCTCCTAATGCTGACAAAGCATGGCCGGCAAATGAAAACTGATGATTCATTTCAAAGTTAATGTGACACTCATTTGTCCCAGTTTACATCTGTGGAAAAAAAAGTCAGATGATTTATTTGGTATGAGAATACACTCTTAAACTGAGAGTTGCAGGCCACCAATCCTGGTTAGTGCATTTTCAGTGAGACTTTTAAATTTGATTAAAAAAAAAACACAATGTGGTCTGGCACAAGTTTAAACCATTTATGTGTAAAATAGTTCAGTTTTTGCATGAACAAATAACTTTTGTCACAGATTGTCACATTGATATTTGCCAATTATTAAATAAAGCACAAATAAGAAAGAGACATTTTTTGCTCTCACAAGGGCACAACTTGCACTTTTGGTAAAAAAAACAAAACTATTTTTATTTGAATTGCTTATTCATTTTTCTGGTGCAGAATGCTCTGTTCAAAATAAGAAAAAGAAAAATGGAACAATCCAAAGAAAATAAATATCTGTAAGATATCTGAAAGCTCACTGTATTTAAATCTTGTGACTAAGTCCCTGAGTGAGGAAGTTTAAACTGAAACCTAATGTTCAAGGGAATTTACCCTTAAAAAAAAACTAAAAGCAAACAAACCAAATTCCATCATGCTGATTAGTAAAATATTTGAGGGCAGTTGCTTTGTGCACATGAGGTTTATATTATCGTGTTCAAACAATAATCCCAAGGCTGTACAGTTGGTACAATACGCACCACCACACTCTCTGGCTTATTAGCTTGCCACATTCACTGTTTGATTCTGGTCAACTTCAGTATTCATCAATACAGCAGATTTCATTTTCATGGTGGAAATATAATCATGGACCAATCACAATGTTGGAGTTTAGCCTCTCCCGCTTCTGTTCCCTCCTCTCCCTCATTAGACCCTTCTTCTGCTCAGTCATGTCTATTGTAGATGCTCTGTCTGTCTCTGTGATTATTATTAGCAAATATCACTCTCCCCATCACTCTTGCAAATTAGTGTGGGCAGGGAGGGAGGTGCGCTCTAATGAGGGTAAATGAGAAAGTTTGAAAACAAAACACACAAATAATCAAGATTTAGTTCAACTTGACGATTGATAGCATTGCTTAACAATTCATCATAAAGCTAACATACGCTATCATCTTGATAATTGGAAGAAATGAGTTTGGAGTGAGCTTGCTTTACCTCTCTGTAACCTTTCTCAATTCTTACACAGGAATCTAGATCAAGGATGTCCTCATATTCTGTTATCTTAATTAGCATGTGTTAATTGGTATTGCAGAATCTCTGGATGAGTTATATTTATCAGGAAGAGCCTGATTCCATCTAACCCGTGGAGAATGGAACTCATCAGGGGACAATGGAATGTATTTCTTGATTTTGTTCCTGGCTAAAACAATGTGTAAGGAATATAAAAATGGCCGCGTAAGATTTATGCATAATTCTTAATGTCTTGTCTTGTGCTTGATACAACAATCTCTTTGGTGTCCATGTCACAGTACATGTCTTTTTTCCCCCCAGATGCTGTAATTGTTGTTCTAAACTGTGTTATCACAAAAATCTGAGCCGCGCTGCTCAGTTTGACTGTTATCTGTGTCACGTCTTCTGCGCGAGCGTGAGTCATGCCCATTAGCAACATGGCGCCTCTAATATTCAGTCACCAAAGGCAGCTACTCGGAAGCTAGGATGTGCGGAGAAAAGAGACAGGGGGAGGAAGAGGAGGAGGGAGAGTGCACCCTGAGAGAGGTCAGACCTCGTTTCAGAGACCCACATCCACACACACACACACCCCAGGTACTGTGACGCTGCGCCTGGAGAGCACAAACCCGCCGGATTAGTGTCTGTCGCTCAATGTCCCCGGGAGTCCAGCCCATCGTCCGAGACAAAGTGGGGTTGATTGTGTTGTCATCTGCATCACAAAGGGGAAGCCTTTTTTTCTACCTGAACCGCCGCCTGCGCGTCCAGCCACACACCGCATCCATCAGCAACTCTGGAACCCACGTGACATCTGCCTTTTGTTTTTCATCCATCTCTGTCTCCCGTTCTTTTTCTCTCCGGCCCACACCGTCTGTCCACCACTAGCAAGACACCCTCCCCCCATCCCCTCTCAGTAGAAACCCACACCTTAGCCTGCCGCAGCATTAGCGTGTTCAGGTTCTGCTGGTAGCTGTGCCTAGTCCCTGTTTCCCCTTTGGTTCTCGCTTGTGTGCCCCTATCTCAGGTACGCCAGCACGCTTCAGACAAAAAAAAGCTGTATCTGGCTATCTGACCCCGACTGGTCTATTGGCCTTTATTGGACAGAGAGAACACCCTATCTGAGCCGCTGTCTGTGTCTGGCTGTGTTTTATCTTATTAGTGAATTGAGCAGGCAGGCGCTGCTCTTTTATAACTAATGACCGTGGTCCTGTGCTGGTGACACAGCTGACTCTTATCAGAACCATAACAGAAATAGATCAAGATTCTGTCTTTGGATTATCCTCTCAGACCTGTACGTGTAATCATGATAAGCCTCAGCACTGTTAGGAGGCGCTGCGCCGAATTTCATCATTGCTGCGCAAAAGCAATGGCTTTTCTTTTTTAATCCACAAATTAAAATGTATGAATAAATTCAATAAACTCAACAGGGTATGGCATTTAAAAATCCGATGGAGGCATGGAAACTGAAAGAATGACTTTTTGTGTCCTCAAGTGTGATAGTTTCTATTCACAAGTAATTGCATTAGCTCAGAGAAAAGGGAATTAACACAAGGCAATTAACTGAGTTGATTTGGCCTTTGGCTGTGACTCGTCTGGTTTTTGAGCGTTGGAGCTCATCCTGCATATTACTAAATTAATTTGGAAATTGCATTCAAAATCTCTAGAACCCCTAAAAGACTAAACTTTGGCACTTTATCCAACTCCAGCCGATAAACGAGTAAACAAAACATTATTAATGCATCACAAACAGTTTCTGAAAGTTGCAATTAATTGTTATGAAACCGTAGTCATGATGAAATGCAAAAAGAGTTCAGGATTAAATGTTGAGAAGTCCAAACAACAGCAGGATAATCACACTTTTAGCGCTTAGCTTCTTGTAGTCCAATTACTGAGGAATGCTAGGCCTCAATACTGCTTTTACTGTTCACACCAGATTTGTTATTTTATTCATGAACTGTAAGTGAAAGTAGATTATTCATTTAGCTTCTACTATAACATTATTTTCTCATTTGAATAGTGTGTGAAAAGGACGTGTTGGTTTATGTGAAACAGTGGGCCTTTACATTTTACAGTTTTATATTGCCGGGTAACTTGAAAATATATAGATTTAAAAAATGTTTGTGCTGTGAAACGTTATGATTCAAAGTATTATAGTAAATGTCACCTTGAACAAATATATTGTGATAAAACTCAAGATGTTGCACACATGCATCCTGGTTTTTAATTAAAAATGCTGTTTATATCATTTAGATTAGTCAAAGACAGTAATAAGCATCTGTTACTTTTTCTATTACCTGATTATTTTCTCATCAGTCTGCCTCTGAAAACGGCTACGAAATCAATAGTCCAGACTCAGCAAAGCTTAGACTCCCAATGATTGTGTTTATTGAACTTTATCAGCTGACACCTAATTGAAGTTGTTTCATAAAAAGCAAAGTTCATGATAAAAACAGGGCAGATCGGAGCAGAAAAAAATCCCTTTATTTACTTAGTACCTACACTGGTGTTGAATGGAGAAGAGGGAACAATCAAGGATATCATTCACTCTAAAACTTGTAAGAACCTATGTTATTGAAATAGCATCTTTTCCCCTTCTCTTTCCAAGCAAAGTTTCATTGTTAACTTTTTCTTATTTCAAATCTCTTGAAGCCAGTCAGTTGGAAACAGTATCCCCAAAACTCATGCCTACATTTATGTTAAGCTGCCAGAGAAAGACAGATACATGTCCTTTGGGCTCAATAAAACCAATGTCTGGAATCACAAAGCAGCATTGAGGCAAGGTGACTGACAAAACAGGAGTCAGGTACCTAAGGAGATGGTGAAATGATGACTGCTCTCCATGCCTTTCCTTGGCAGGGGCCTCTCAGGTAGGAATCACAATGAATCATTTGGGAGGACATCTGGAAAATCCGCACAGAATCTCAGGAGACCTGCTGTGCCTCAATACAAAGATCCAGCTGAGACCATTAAATTAAATGTATGTTATACGATAGGGTTAGACATGAGGTGTATTGTTATCATAACATGCAAAAGGCTTTTCATTTGCAGATAAAGCTAGCAGGCCTGGATTACAATAAAGGCTCCGCAGAGCGCTTTTATTATGTGTCATGGCTTGGAAGTAATATACAGCATACAGGACTTTAGTAAATGGGGTAAAAACATTGAATCAGCCTAGGTGAGGTGCTATATTTAATCTGGACCCCGTAGTAATTTATAACCAGATAATGAATTGCAGTGGATTGCAACACTTTCAGAGAGGAGGAGAGCATCAGCAGACAATGCTTTAGGGGCGCCGAGGGCCACAACTGTGAGCTGGAGAATCTTGAGGAGACTACCAGGGCTCTGAAAAACCTTTGCTCTAGTTTTCAGGACAAAATCAGTTTAAGCCCCAAGGACACAGCTAAACGGAAGGAGTGTTTTGGCATGGATATGTCATGCTGTGCGGCTGTGGAAATATGGAAAAGAAAATAGCCAATATATAATTAAAATCTCTCATTTTACTTTACAAAACTGCATACTTATCAGTCCTCCAGGGAAATATGTGCACCTACATATCCTTGGTGCGTTTTTCTGATTTAAGAAAATTGTAAGAACATTTTTTTTGTTTGGTTTCAGTTTTTTCGGCCAATCAAGTAACTTTTACAAAGTGACATCCTCTGTCGGGCATTTTATCCAAGCGATTTACAGCATAATAAAGAAACCGAAAAAAAGTGGCTTGGGCGGGCTCAGCAGGGAAGAAACCCCCAAAAAAGCTTACAATTACCCTCCCGCTGCGTGTACTGCGGTAACGCCCCGGCCTGGTTACACCTCATCTGAGCACTTTAAAGCTGCTCTCCTTTAAAACTGGTTTGCCACTTTGTAGTGGTCAGGCAGGCATACTGCAGGCATGTAGGGCCTGCAGAAGTGGAGGGGTTTTTCTGTCAGAGACCCTGATGGCTGAGCGATTGGAAAGGCCTGTTTGGGATTAGTGGCCTGTCCTCATGTGTGGACCCGTTGGCTGGACAACTCTGGTGTACTTCTGAGTGATGGAGTAGGCTGAACTCACTTTGTTCACTCTGCTGACAAACGGACCCACACATTACCTGTACTGGACACACAACTTTTCACAAAGACGGGTCCTTTACGTATTTTTACTGCCAATTAAGACATATACATTGAGAGTTGTGGTTAAAATCCTTGCTCCAAATGTCCTGTAGGTATGCTGGATTCAGCAGTTTTAACACAATGGCTTCAGCTTGCCTTACTGAGCAGAATGAAAATGTTTGTGTCACCTCAGCATATGACCAAGCTTGTCTTCCATTTTTAATAGGCAGTAAAGCAGCCCTTTATGAAGAGAAATATTTCTTTTGATCCCAGTGCCTACAGTAATGTGTCCTATTTCTAGGAAGCATGAAATTGAGGCCTATATTGTTTCCTCGTTACGGGGACATTTTTGGGGTGGGCACGTCCTAATTTCTATTTCACAGATGATGAAATGCTGGTTTTCTGTACACCGATAATTCTGTATACCCCTCTAACACGAATGTGTCAATACTTAGACTTAGGCCTTTTCAACCAGACACCTGCTGGTCTGTCAGGTTTTTTTTTGGAATTATAGCTTTAGCTTAGAAACTGAGGGCTTGAAGTTGGATTAGTCACAAGGAGGTGTGAACACAAGGTTAGCTCAGATATGGCCCCACTGCTAATATGTTGTGATCGCACAAGGAGTATGATGTCTAATAAAACTGGAGTGTGTTGTGAGAAGGATAAATCTTTTCTCAAAATACCTTTTCTTCAATATTTTAGGATGAAAAAAAGTAAAAGAACTGAAAACCTCCTCATATTCCAAAACCAAGGCACGAGTCTTCAAGGGATTTATGTAGAACCTTGCTGAGTGCAGCGTTTTTATGGCCTTGCTTGAAATAACTTGAATTTAAACAAGTCTTTTGTCTTTGAAGCCTGGGTAAAAATAATCTGCAAAATTTGGCACAGTTTGACAACACAGACAGCAGTGGTTTTTATCCTTTAAGCCTGTCACATGATGATGTCCCAGTGTCACTGCTGTTACACGAGAGCTTTGATGTACTGAGATACAGGGCTTGTTTGGATTTTTATATCCATGTACTTGTTCAAATTGATGTTTGGTTGAGATCAGTTATTAGACCTGACGTGGTTACGGTCAGGAAAACATATTTCCTTGAACTCACAGCAAACAAATACACTCATGTTTACCCCATGCACCCCCCGCCCCTCCCCTTTTCTGCCTCACAAAGTGATGAGCCGTTTGGAAAAGACCGAAAGTATAGGGCTCCAGTCAGCAAAACTATTTTTGTTTGCTAGAACAATGAGTTGATTTATATAGTGATAATATCATTATGTCGAATGTGATTGAAACTTCAAAGCGTTTGGGTTGGCCCCACTAAGAATTGCACCAAATCCGGGTTGGATCAGACTGGATCAGCTCTGACTTTCAAATAACTGTGACTCTCAAAGCAGCACATTTATGAAATGGAGAATGTTAATATGAAAATAGCACGCACTGAAGTGATTACGATAAATGGTTGTGGAGTGATCACACTGACAGGCTAAAGTAAAGTGCTGTTTTTAATTATTCAATGCACTCAAGATAAAAATGAATAAAAGTTAGTTTAAATTTCTTTTAGATAGAAATGAGCATCATAAGATTCAAGGATATCTAGTATGTAGCATTACAGGAATAGGAAAGATTGAGAAATGGTCTTCGAGTCAGAGCGTATGAACTTCATGATCTAAGAAAACATTCTTATGTTGCAGGTAATTAATAGAATTGATTATCTGAGTTGGAATTATTGTCTTGATCAATGGCAAAGACCATTAAGCACCAACTGACAGTGCACATTTATTCTCTCTGTCAAACTGTAGAAGACAAAAGCTCCTCACTGCAGGTTTGAATGCACTGATTGCGCAGAGACAAACAATGTTTAAGTCATAAGGAGACTTGGCTGCTGATGAAAATCTATGGCCTGAAGAGAGTCAGTGTTTTAACCTTGGAACAGCCTCCAAGCACAGCGCTGTATAACTAATGTATAACTCTTGACCAATAGCAGTAGATGTAAATAAATTTAATCTAGACAATCAACCATGTGTGCATTTAGTGTGACACTACTTTAGAAGAAGTGGTCTAGTCATTATTCCATAAACAAATGGTCATTTATGTATGCTTAAACCAGATCATATGTTTCAGAAAGCATCTGCTTCAACAAAAGGAAACAGTACTATTCAAGGCTTTGCCTTTCAATTGTAGCACGGCACTGGAACAAAGAATTCACGGTTAATCCTTCAGCCCACAAAAGAAGTGTGCTAAATTCCTCACACTTTTGCACTCGTGTTAGGAAGGTAGAGAGCACTTCTCAACAGCTCTATCTTAAATCCTCATTTCAAAACACCTCATTTGCAGCCATCTTTATCTCCTTTGTTTAGCCCGAGGCCAGTTCCCCGCAAAAAAATGTACTTGCTGTCCTTTCTCTGACCAGATGCCACCTGTCATCCCAATGCTAATGGGACACATTAAAGGCAGCTTGAATAGAAATACATTACCTGTCAGCCTGTCTGTGGATTAGGACCTCTCTGGTGTCAGATGATTTAAGGGTCCTTTGCTTCTTTGTCAGGAGAGACAGGACTATGCCTTTGGCCATAAAGAAACACGTGTGTGTTTTTTTTTTTAAGGTGTCAAGCAATCAGCACCAGATGTGTAATGAAAGGTGTTTTTTTTTATTTTTTTTCTCACACGACCGTGTGTCTGACACTTGGTACAGCTGCGTGGCGGATGAGTTAAGTCCGTTTCATGGGGAGCGAGGAGGAGGTGAGAACCAGCAGGCCTAATTGAAGCGCTTAATCGGCTGTCTGACTCCATCCTTCTACCCAATATTACACGTGGAGAAGCTCATCACTGCTGAATTGAATCTGATTTTACAACTCTTAAACAAAGTCAAGCTTTTGGCCGAGACATGAGACTTTTGAATATTTAAATGTCGCTTGATGAATATTTTCATACTTGATTCTATCACAGTGGATGTGTGATATGTGAAAAAACTATATGTGTGTGTGTGTGTGTGTTATGACACATTTAACTATGTTAAAAAAGAACCTTCATTCTCTTACTTCAAAAACATGCTAAGTACATGGATAAATCAGAATATTTTGGTTGTTTTCCCAGCCTTGGTTAGCTCCAGCCATGTCCCAACCACATCTCTCCAAACTCCCAGTCCATTTTGTCTGGCTGTGGTCCCAGCAATATCCTTATTCCCAGTTCTGTCTCTGTTCATCCCATTCCAGCCACAGCCCAGATCCCTGCTCAGCTCGCAGTTCCAATAAAAAAAAAAAAACACACTTGATGAGAGGATGGTTTTATGTACTGAGCACACACCAAAAACATTTTTAAACTAGCTGTTTCAGTGGGAACCTTTTAGCAGCTCTGGCTGCCGTGGGGTGCTATCCTTGTCAGGGGCATCGCTAAAACAGGACAGAAAACAAGGTTTGTTAATTTATCCAGCGTTTTTTTTCTTGCTGTGTTGGTCCGAGATGTAAAACATGGAGGATGGTCGATTGTTTTTTTTTTTTAAAGCATCACTGACACCATGAATCACCCCTTTGGGATTTACCGGTATGTTAAAAACAAGGTGCGAGGTTGTGTCAGAGGCAAAGCGTGGTAAGGTTTAGCGAACAGACACCCATTATATCCGGGCTTTTGCAGCTGGATCACATATATCTTAGAAAACCAGGCAGGTCCTGACACGAAGATCTGCTGAGGAATTGCGTGCAAGTCATAGCTTGGTTAATATGAAGTGGACTTTAGGAGACAAATTCACTGCCTGATTAATATCTCAACAAAACAATCAGTTCATTCATCAAAGATGAGTTCACAGATAAGCAACTCATTGCACTTACGTAAATTTCAACAATAAACTTTCACAGATGGTAATAATAGTGATTTGACAATGCAGGACGGCAGAGGGCCTTAATCAAATTTTGTGATGATTAAACATTTCCATTTTCAAGTGTATTAACATTGCAAGCTCAGCGTCTATCTTGCAGTAGCCGTTACTGAGCATCTGAAGTCGAAGTGGTCTTAAAAACTATCATTTTCTCCTTTTTTTCACTCTATAATCAGTTTCAAACGAGAGCTGGGCCTTTGGCCGAATTTTTATCGCTACTTTTTGATTAATCCTGAAAGCATCTTAAGAGCCACATGAATAGTTAGTGAGAGTTCATAAATTCAGTCGCAACTGCAAGTGCAAGTATGCTTTGAAAGATTAGTGCTCTGCTTTGTGAGTGTCTCAGTTTCTATGATTGACTCCGAAAAGCCTCCATAGACATCAAACTAGCTCTTCATATTCGGTAAAGTTTGAACGGTTCTGATCTTTTTTATTCTTTAGAACAAGATACACACATTTATCTATTTTTTTTTTTATATGTGCATCTGAACGGCTTATCTCGAAATAGAGAGCTGCATGTTACTAGCCAAAGGTTTTTCTCAATAAAATCTGCCTCAGAAGTGGATTTCAATGTATTCCACTTCATCTAGTTTAAGAGGGTGCTCGTCTCTTCAGTTGCCCTTTTCATACAGACTCTTTAAAGGGAGACTGTTTCACCTTTCTTGCTCCTTTTCTTTTTCAGTAAGGTATGGAAACAGATGACAGAGGCGAAGTCCAACCAATCAGCCAAGGCTGTCACGGAGCTTAATCGACCTCCGTCAGACACAGCTGGCACGGCAGAAGACACATCTAAAGGCATCACTGCTTTTTTCGGTGCTTCTGCACTTTTGCCATCTCTGTTTAGTCGGCAGGAATGAGTAAACTGACTCAGTCAAGGCAAATGCCAGTGATGTTTTTGCTTATTTCTGGCCTCTAATTATGCACGGTTTAAAGCCTCATTGCTGATGCCAACCGGAGTTTATGTGGCTGAGTGAGAATGGGATGTGATTTTCAACGAATACCATCTGCATATCTTCTTCCACTGGTAAACACGTGTGTTCCCTCACTGCATTAACCTCTCGGGGCGCACTCCCTGTCATCCATCTTATTCAAGGCCATTGAACACGTAGGGGTTAAGTCTCTGAGCCACCCGTGTCTTCCTTAAAAGAAATATCTACCCTCACATGCACCTCGTGCTGCTCCATCAGTACAGTATGAGTCATTAGTTCTATTTGGCTTCTAGGCCACTGGATTCAAGCTGATTGCACATATTTGACCCAGGTCTAAGACTGTTGAGGGACTTAATACAAACAATCACATATAATCACATATTTTGGTTGGACGGCTGGATCCTGAATTGACTGCGTCCAACTGGCTTTTCCCCGTGAGCAGCCGCATTTAATGTGAGGATTACTGAAGTTAGGGATGTCGTCAGGGCGGTACATTAGGAAGACCTGATGAAGTTCGGTGCGCTCACAGCAGGAGAAAAAAAGGATCCCGCCTAATCTCCTCATTAAGACTGCAGAAGTCAGCATGTAACATCTCCCACAACGCGAGTGCCTCCTACGTTATCTGTGACAGCCAGCGTAAGGAGACGGAGCCAACTGCGTCTGGCCGCCCATCCATTTTTGGACAGTAG
Organism: Menidia beryllina; assembly: GCA_013363375.1. Classification (NCBI taxonomy): domain Eukaryota; kingdom Metazoa; phylum Chordata; class Actinopteri; order Atheriniformes; family Atherinopsidae; genus Menidia; species Menidia beryllina. The sequence continues at coordinate 16,732,519 of JABUIW010000205.1, forward strand.
AAGCAGATGTGGGTGCACACTTATGTTGATCAACTGCATCATCTACAATTATACTGAAGAGGTAAGCAGATCATTTACATGCATGGCACAGCTGACCAAGATTAAGTATTCAGTACATTCATTGGAGAATCACTGAGCACCAATCATAAGATGGCCATTTGCAAACACTGAAGTAGGGGGGAGGGGAGCAAATACTAAGGGGCACACAGTCACTTCTGAGCCCTGGAGGACAATCTGGCATGTTAGAGTGTATGTGCATGGTTTGTCATTTTTATTGCCCCACTTTTTTTGTTTTATGACGGATGGATAGATGAACATAAGAATCTCAGAGCTCGTCTTAAATACAAAACTGCTCTCTTGTCAGTTCAAGCTGATTGGCAAAATCAGCCAGCTCGGCACAGTCAGTGCATTTCATCATGTGCTTCTTGGAACTGACAGCAATACTGACATTTTTATGATTTAGCATTTAGTTTGTGGCTTATTCAGCCAGTAGTCATTGTATCGTGTAAGTAATGCTTGTATGTTTTTATATATTTGCTAAATTCAAATCAAATTACCATGAATGGAGAACATTTTCAGCTATTGAGATAATTAATCTTCCAGTTAAATGCATGGATTAGGACTTTTCATACTCACCTTAACTAACTATAAAATCGATCTTGTGGCAAATCAAGCCACTTTTTGGACAAAGCTTTAGTAAAGCCCCGCAAACGCGGGTATCTGCTCTCCTGGTGATGGCGCAGCCTTCTGCTTCAACTGCTCACTTTTACAAAGCGAGCAGCTGCATCCTTGAATGAGCTGTTGGCACATGTTATTCTTGTTGGGTTATACTTACAGTAGATGAAGGCTGTTTCGCTTTGCGAGTGGAAAAACAAGAAAGACATGCCGTTGCTTCTAACTTTCTCCATGAGTGATCACTTCACATGTGAATCCAGCCGTGATCGCTGCACAGCCGTTGTCTTCCATCTAAATTATACGCATAAAAAATTTGTCAAGCAATAATGTGGTTGTGGCGACATCAAGTCAAAGACACCTGTTCTGTTAACTCAACGATTAATGTTAACCAACTTAACTTTATAATATGCACATGAAGGGAATTATTTGAGTCTGTTAAAAGCAGTGTGAGGTGACTGATCACTGGCTGATTGGTTTGGATTATTTATTTATTTATTCAAGATTTTGGCATCTATATGATTCCACAGAAAACTTCCAAAGTTGTGCCATGTGCAGAAATTGTACGCCTCAGTAGAAAAGCGAAAGGACTTTGTGCAGATATGCAGTCTGAAATTTGAACCAGCTGTGTCATGTGTTAAAGGCCAAGAGGTAAGGTGTTATAATGCCACCCACCAACACCACACTTCCTCTTACACGGATTTATTCCTCACTAAAGGGTGGCAGCTGTCAACATCTTCGCATTGTAAGAATAGAACAATAGTGGATATGTAATCAATAGTGAGACAATATGTGCAAAAGAATAAGCAACTATTGGTACTATTGGACATTTTTTATCTTAATTTTTTAATTAGCTTGATATTTTTTTATGAACTAAGATGCATATTTTATCATCTGAATATTCATAAAGAAAACAAATGGGCTTTTACCTTCGATTGTATCAACTCAGTTTAATTGTCCTCCCGCATCATCCAAAAGATAAAGGCTTATTGTTGATGTAGCTATTTTCCATCGAAACTGCAGTCTTATCTCTTTTTGAAATAATTACTTGTTCAACCGTATGCTTGATGAAAATACAGAACAGATGGAAAGTGGAGTCCTGACCTCAATTAAATCTGATTGTCAAAGAGGATAAACAGCAAGGCAGTAAATAAATACATGTTTTTAGAGCCACTTTCAGCTAATTAGCCTACTGGTTAGAAACTTGAGAACAACTTGACAAGATTTGCATTTCAGAAATTGAAGATAAAAACTTTCTTTTTCATGATTTGATCTTTTCATGCTCATGTTAATTTGAGCTGTGCACAGGTTTGAGTTGCAATTTATTGTAGCTAAGACAAAAATTACATATCTCCAAAGAAAAGTAGAAGATGTGGGTTGAAAACGTGTTTCAAAGCCTCAAACTCTTCCCGTTTGAGCACATCTGTTGATAAACAATCTCTTGTTTTTTCTGTATATTTTCCTCTATACCCGGTCCTCTGTTCAGCCATTTCATTTGTACATCTGTATATCAGCTTGTCTCTCTATTAATAACTTTTACAATTGATGGCATTCTAATATTGATTCTCGCACATATTGCTTTTAGTCTTGCAATTTTGTAAGTTAGGCTGCGAGAAATTTAAAATCCTATTAATTATTACAGGCTCACAGGGGGGCTTTTAGCTGTTGAGGAGCATAACATTGAGAAGCTGCTAAAGATAACCATTGTGATACATTCAAGAAATACTGTTTCCTGCTGTGAGAGGACCTTGCCTGTCTCTTTTTTTCATTCATCCTGTTCCCTGTTTAGATAATAAAGTCATGGAAGCACTTCCCGGTTTAGAGCTTGTGCTGCCGCATACTGACATTCACCATCCTCTATAAACGCTGTTTTATGTAGCCGTAAAGAAGCTGATGTAAGTTGTACCGTACAAAGTTAGGTAAACACATCTTCCGTTCGTCAGCTAAACAGTGAGTTAACAGGACAAACCAGACCAGTATGACCAACAATAAAGAGTTGCCTCAATCTTCTCTGGGGAAAATCAAAATTTGCACAGTCACTCTTCTGGAGATTTCCATAATTTTCAAATCCATACCGTTCTCCACATTTAGTCTAATATTGACTTCAACTAAAATGAACATTAGTTGAGAATCTAGCTGTTTCTGAATGATCTCTCCCCCCTTTTACACGCTCCTTAGTGTAATAGCCAGTATCCACAGAATGAAAGCATTTAACTCCAATCAATGGGATTTATGGCTGCTTTAAAAGGCAAAGGTGTCTTTGCTCTCCAGAAAGTGCTGTTTTGGCTGTCTTCCAGCTTAAATCGAACCAAAAGCTATGAATGAGTAATTGTTATTATCTTGGCTGCCTGCTGGAGGATTCACACTTTCTCCTCGAGTTTGAAAGGGGGTTCAACATCTTCCTGCATTAATCAGCAGTGCAGCAGGATTTAGCCATCCGACTATACGCCACATCTTACTCTGCGCAGATGAAACCAGGCAAATATAAAGCAAACAGATTCGGCTTCAGGCTGGGGATTTACAGCAGAGCTCACACACACATCGCATCACATCTTTATTCTCCAAAGCCTCTTTTCCACATTTTTCTTAAATGTGCCTCTCGCTTTTATGAAAAAAAAAAAAGAAGTAATTCTGCCCATGAGGTGGTTGCACATAGGCTGGAGAAATTGAGAGCAAGTGTCAGGGAGTGAGTGCTGTCTGGGTTAACAACAATTATCCGTCTCGTTTTCCTTATACATAGACTACGGGAAAGGAATGCGCATGCAGGTTAGTGCCAAAGAAGTGGGAAGAGTTGTTTTTTATCAACTGCAGGACTACATTTTTAAGTAGTCCCTGCAGCCTTTGGTACTCTGGAGCTCGTATCTGCCAGCGTTAGATGCGATAAGTCAGTCAGAGGTGGCGATCTGCGTGGCCGCTGACGTTCAGCTCTTTCTGAGTTGGCTCGTTCTTGTAATTGAAGGCGGGAAAGACGGAGCGTAAAGGGGTTAAGACTATTGAATGAACCACGCACCCGCAGCAGGTGGAGAGCTATAATCGGCCTCGTATCTGTCCAAGACAGAGTGCCATACTGTGCCCCTTTTATGAATGCACCGCCTTGTGTTGCTGTTTGACAGAAATTTGTCAAGTTTGGACACGTTCCAATTTGGAATATGGACTTGCAAATATGAGATTTCATTATCTGATAGAGAGAGATTGAACTTTCCCGGCAAAATCTATTTATTGTGCTCAAGACGTAGATGGGAAATGGAATGCTTTCAAACTGAACCGGCACAAATGAACCGGATATTTTGCGAAATGGCAAATAATTTAATGTTTTGCCGCATTCGACTGTGTCTGACCGATTTCATCATCTAAAGCAGTCTATTGTCGTTTCAACATGTTAGAACAGTTGTTTTAAAACCCAGCCTCTTTGAAAACATAAAAAATGGGGAGAAGAGACTCCAGTATGCTAGGTTGAGCTCTTGCTCTGTTATGACCCGTTGCATTTTTGTTGTAAATTATGTTCCAGACATTTTTGTGAGGGGACGCCACGTTTTTGACGACGCCGTTAATAGTCGACAAGAAAAACCTTTTCCTCCCTATTTCTGTAATCTTCTTACAAGCCGAAGCGCGTTCACATGGTAAGTGCTGGTGGAAAGTGAGCAGTAATGCATTACTGCATACGGCTGATCGGACGACAGGAAGTGATTTAGTTGGTGCTGAATTTAGTTTAGCTTGCATTAAATGCGATGTCTTTTGTTCCAGGAGCTTCATTTCTGCTCTCTCAATGGATTTGGCCCACAGTTGGAGAACGTGTCACAATTCTTCATTAAATAACATTTTCTATGATCACTATGTTCAAGTTGCATAATCAAAGAAAGAGTGCTTCTAAATTTTGATAGAGACTAAGGATTGATTTTTATTTATTTATTTTAAAGGAGAGAAGGTTTAAGGTTTCTGTCTATAGACTGTGCTTGGGAGCTCATTTGCCTAATCTTTGGAACTAGAGTGGAAGCTGTGTGTAATGAAATGAGGACCAGGGCTTGTCTGGGATGGTGGTGTGGGGTTGGGTAGGGGTAGGGAAAGGCTGAAAGACATGAAGGTTTTAATCGCACAAAGGAGAAAAGGGAAAGTTTACGCGGGGAGAGGACGCCTGTAGAATGGTCAAACATTTTTTTTCCCATTTTGAATGCTTTTGTGAACATGCCAGCCAAAGGACAGGAAAAAAAAATGGGAGGAAAGACAGGGCCAAGTGAAGTGAGAAGAATTTTGGCCTACAAAAATGCAGCGTGATATTCAGGACCTTCCCCAAAATGGGGAAGACACTCTTCAAATTGGGGCAGAGGATGAGAAAAGTCAGTCTCCAGTGCTTCAGGAATGTAGATCCTGATGGAAAGATTCAAAAGAAGCTGTCTCTAACAATGAATAAAAATATGTTTGTATGAATAATCCTACTGGAACAGCTTGTAATGCATCTTGCATAACCCTCACTTGCACAAGGGGGATTGTCTGAAGTGGTTTATTCATAAATATTTTAACAAAACGTGCCTTTAAGGAATGCAAAGACCGCAATAGCTTCGTGGTATCTACGTTTATAAAGAGAGAACCATATTTAAAAGATATTTTAAATATTTGAGGAGATTACTGCTATATTTTGTTGTGGCTTTAAGTACTACATGAGATTTATTTTTATGCCAGTGGAGCAGAGCTGTTACATCCTTAGCATCCATGAATCACACGCTCCCCAGGAGCGCAGGATCTTTGTCAAGCTGTTTTGTTTCAATGAGTTATGTAGGCTGTTTTCCCATGCATATGCCTGCATTTGTGTAATTAACCAGCATTTTCATCATAGGGGTATCTGAAGGACCATAACAGCCTACACACAAATGCACCTTCTTTTGTGTATAGACATACACCCCATACGACCCACACCAGGACCACGGTGAACCTAATTTTGTAATGATACAGGCATTATCCAGTGTAATCTAGCAGTAAATTAATTAACAACCCACAATCCCCTCAATCCCTGCAACCTTCTCTTTGGAGCAGTGACTTTTCTGTGACAGTGTGCTGGCTTTGTAGTAGCATGGTTCCCTACAGTCCGCTGTAGGACAGGGTATCCACAAAGCAGTCAGAACCAAACATTCACAAGGAAAACCTCCAGCCACGTAACCTTGGCGAGCAAAAACCTGATCAGATATTCACTTTGCCATTCGTTTGCATAAAATCTGCCAACAGTGTGAATGCATTACTGTGGCGTGTCCCGTTGCCAAGGTCAGCATACATTTAAAAGTAGCCCACAACTTTGTGGAAATTAATTCACCCTCATAAATAACAATTAATGGCAGGCGAGTTTGACTTTGCTGTAATTATTTCTAAAATATGCCCTTAGAAAATGCAGAGAAAGTGGTTTAAACATGACATTGTTTAAACCTTAAGGCTGAGACGGTAATTTCGTTGTTTAGAAGATAAACTGTGCAATTAGGCAATTAGAATCATTGCTCTTCAAATAAATAGATAACTTCTTTTTCCCTTTGTGCGTAAACAACACAAACAGCGTTTTCCAAATGTTCCCAAATATGTCTCAGCTGTCTTGATGACTTCTGTTAGGAGCCCAAAACAGGAGAAAGCATTTCATGATGATTTCCTCACTCAGTTTCGAGGACACTGAAGTACTCGTCTGCACACACCAAGAGAGCAGAAAGCCCTCGCGTGAGTCAGCCAAGTAACCCAAGATTAAAACACATACAAACACATGACAAAGAAAGAGCAGAAGGAGCCAGACAACCAGCGCGCTGAGTGTACACACAGAAACACAAGGTCTCATCACGGGGTTGGCAGAATGTGCTCAATGTATGCAGGCACACACTCGCCGGAGAAAACACAGGAAAATTAATGCGACCACACACACATACTCCTTTCCAGAGATAAGCTGTGGCAGCATGTTGCCGGGGGAATTTGGCCATCCGTATCATCGAAAAAGGTGCTCCATTACATCTCTAAGCTCCTTAAGAACCAACATTATTTTCATGATTTGGGGTATTCATGACACAATGTCATGGAGGGAAATTCTAAGAAATGTTGTACAAGCAAAGTCTTGTGAAAGCATGAGCCAGAAAAGAATCGGCACAAGAAACAGAGTCCCACAGAAGACAACAGGAGATGGAATGAAGAAAAATAAATCTTCAAGATATCTCTCTTTTCATCAGGGACCCGTGATGTTTTTCATGTCAGACCAGGTGTTGTTTGAGATTTTATTTTTCATGAAGCCATCTTGGTTCTCGATATTTCTTAAACTGTTTCAAATAAATGACTGCATCGGCCCGCCTGAAAGTGGAAGGAAAGAGCTTGCGTTGAGAAATGACTGTTTGTGACACGCAGTTGTCTGGAAAACACGAAACCGAGTCTGTGCAGTTGCAGACACATTTGTACAGATGTGGTTAATTACATAGCGCTCTGGACAATTAGTAAATGAGTCAGACTATAACCTTCAAGCATTAATCACAGTAAATTACACAGAGGAAGGCTCAGCACAGAGGTTCAATTAACCTCTTAACCCTTGTCTGAATGTGGCGTACGGGGCTGGTTATTCGGCGCAGGCCCTGACGCTCTCTCTCGGTCACCAGGGAGAGAAGGACCCGGGGCCACGGAGGAGTTGTCAGAAGCACACAGTTAGACCACCGCTACCCCCCCCCCCCTCATCCCAACACACTCCGTCCTTGTCAGACCCAGACCTCCACAATATGGAATCACTAAGCTCTCCGAAAAAATTAAAGCAATCTTTGTGTTTGCGGTTCCCTCGCAGCTGCCAAAACTCCCCTGTTTATTTAGTTATACTTAGCCCATGGTTAAGGCTGACCTTGTGATAACCAACAGCACAACGTGGCAACTCTCCGGGGGAAATCTGGAGCCACTGTTGGGGATTCACGAGGCTCTCTGGAAGGATCTGTGATATCTTTAACTGGCGGCGATCGGAATCATGAAAGATGCTGCTGTCACTGGATTGGCCAGTAACTTGGTCTCAGGGCAAAACGCTTGAAATGTTTCCGCGGCTTCTGAATCGTAAAAGCCACAAAATACACGTTTAATCAGTCAGACGTTTTGCTCTAATACGCTGATTTGTGCTCTCAGTGCATTTCTAGTTTGGTTCCCGTGAAGGCTGTGTGGCTTTAGACTACCACCTCATTGCCCTGTCGAGCAAGACACTGATCCACCGTTTCCAGCTGACTAGCAAGCTTTGAGGCTTATGCTCCCGCTCTCCTGCCTACTGGCTTTTATGTCAGGGTTTTTTTTTTCCTCGTCAGGTCTGGTTGGTTAGCGTTCCCTTTTAACAGCACTCGCAGTCAAACTGTGTGTTTCTACAACGGCCACTTGCAAGACCCGAGTTTTTTTTTACAGGAAAGCGTCTGATCAACTGTCATGACGACACACTTCTTACTAACACACAGTTAACCCAATTACATACACACTCACATATATAATTCAGAGAATGCATGATAACTTATGGAACATTATTCTAACATCAACACTGAGTATTCTTGCACCCCATTTGGCATTTTCACAAGTAGTACAACCTAGTCCGAGCCCGGGCTTTCATTCCACAGCAATAATAAAGTTGTGCAAATGCCAAGATGACAGAGGAAGAGAGGAGAAGCTGTAGAGCAGTTGTAAAAGCAAGGTAAAGTGCCACAGACCGGAGATAGATTGGAATAACAGACCAATGAGGAAGATGATGGAGAAAAAATGGGATTGCGTCCGGTGAGTTAGTTCAGCTGTCTGTGGAGATGTATTTTCTTCAGTTTCATTTCTATTTTTTTTACGTTTTTATTCATTGTACCACTTTAGTTGATGTAAACAGCATGAATAGTTGAGAAACAGCCGAGAGATGATCGAATAAAATTTAGCGAGCTCATCCAAAGCTGTAGTAGAAACAGAGGGAAAATATCTGTTTCTGACAGCTGCACACAAAAGCCAAACACCTTACAAGTGGTTGATGTCAAGGTGCGGCTCTTTATTTGGAGACAGAGGGAGCCGTGCTTTTCTCCGCAAGCTTTTAGGAGAAGACAACATTAGCAGACAAAATGAAGAGCCCAAGGCAGAGAATGCACGGAGACCGATGGGGGGGGGGGGGGACACTCCTCACAGCGGCTGAGTCAGTTCCCAGAGACAAGTCAGCACTCTCCTGCTTCTGTCCCGCCTCATTTCGCCCAGTTTTACGCTGGTGGGTTGATGCTGATGTTTCAGGATTGATTTGCCGCATTCAGCAGCGAGGCACACAGCGCGAACAATGAAACAGGCATGCGGCCCTAACACGCTGCCCTCTTGTTTCTGACTGCCCAGTGCCACTGTGAGAACCGGTGGTCACATGACCTGGCCAGTCATAGATTAAGCGAGGAGGACTCTGGGGCTAACACCCCCCCCCTCACCCCGCCACAGCGCAGTCACCCCAAAATCCCCAGTCCCCCAGGCCCACCGTTCTCTTTCTCTCTTACACACACACACACACACACACACACGCTCTCACACACATGCTAAACCACTCTGCGCTAATGCCTTTGTGTTGTGCCAGCACACATGCAAGTCTACTCAGGCACACAAGCATCGACTCAGCACACACACTAAATCTACATACATGTTCACTCATCCATACGCCCAAATGTGTACACACATGTATACACTCCACCCATAAAACCGGCACCCACATACACACACGGGCCACCCACGCACACAACAGGCGCAACAGACAATTAAACACAAGTTCAGGCTCCCAGATGCCTTAAGGAACACGACCCTTTGTCATCCACACTGGGACCCTTTCCACAGGGGGAGGAGTGCTATTCAAGATCGAAACATGATTTTAACCCCTAAAACTTCTTCCCAAAAGGCCTCTCAAAAAAACACGGCTCACACAGATCAAGCTTTACTTCCTTTGTCTTTTATCTTTGTTATGCCTGTCGGTCTTTTATTCTGCAGAAAACCTAAATAAGTCACGCAGTCCACCACTGGCTCCCATTCTGTTCCTTGACCGAGTATAAAACGATGTCTGTGATGCCAATTTTCACCGCTGGCCTTTTTTTTTTTTCTCGGAGGAAGTTCAGCTTCATACGTTTAATCATTGTCATCTAGAAAGATGTAAAAGTACTTGATGTCGAGTACCCAGATATCAGGTAACATGATGTCATTGAATGATACTTTTACCAACTCGGCCAGCCTGTGATCACTTTTACTGCACGGATGCATCGGGTAAGGCCATAAACGGTCAAACCTCTGTGTGTGTGTGCGCTTTTTTGTGCTTGTGTATGTGTGTGTGTGTGTGTGTGCTTTTGTTAGAGTTTACTTTGCCTTCCTTGAAATGCGCGGATGAGTTCTAACAAAAAAGTAGCAGGGGAAAAAAAGTTGCTTTTTTAATGATCATTTTTTTCGCAGTGCACAACCTTCAGCCGCCCCCCCCCCCACCGCTTGTTGCAACTCAGTTGGAATTCCTTGCGGATCACTGCCTTGCCCTCTTTATTCTCGTTCTGTGTCTCCTCCAACACCTGGCCATCGCCCCCTCCCCGCACTCCTCCCTGTTGTCCCCCCAGCCCCTCATTAATCGGTCCTGATATTGATGGGAGCTGAATGCTGGCAAATGGCTGCCTGTGAAACCTCTTCATGCACCCGCTTCTCACCCTGCCTGTAACCCCATACAGGCTTGATTTGCATGCCAACCGCTCATCAGGCTTGTGAATCAGTCCCTCTGTGTTTCAGCTGGACTGTTCCTTCACTTTATGGTTCATATATATATGTATGTGTGTGTGTGTTTGTGTGTGTGTGTGTGTATAGATAGATACTTATGTAGATATATATCATTTAGTCTCTCTTTTTTCCCATATCTGTGTCTAATCTAATTCTCTTGGCAGATTCATTGTTTCATTTTTTTTTCATTCCTCTTTGCCACCTGTTGATGCCTTTCTCGTTTTATAATCTGTAGGAGCCGATCAAACAGCGAAAAACGATGCATGACAACAAAAGCACAAATTGCATGTGGAACTAAATGTCTCCATGGAGCCGTAGGTCCAGTTTTCTCTGATCGTGGTGATGATGAAAAAATCTCTGTCGTGCAAACAAACATCATGCACACACAACATGTGAAATTCATAATTTGATGCAGACCTACTTTTAGTTAGAAACTTTTTTTTTTTTTTTCTAATTTTGTGGAGAAAGATGTGAGATAATTTAAGTGGTGAATTAAATTCATTTAGGTGCTTTATAATGCTATTGAAATTTAGACTAAAAACTACACATGCTTTAGGACTTTGAATCTCTATTTTTATTTGAACATTACAGCTACGACCAAAAAGAAGAAACCCATGAGATTTTACTATTGCGGTTTTTAGTTGTTCGAACCACATATGATTTTTTAAAAAGAATTCATCCAAACTATCCTTTTGTGTTACAAAGGTTCTCACCAGCATGGTGAGAAAACACGCGCATGTGTTCTGAAGGTGTTTGCAAACTCTTTTTTTCTTCCTCTATCACTTCTCTCCTGTTTCTACAGGTCAGTTTTCATGGCTAAAGGGAATGGGGTCATCCTTCACTGTTATCAACATCTTGCGTTCCATGCTGTAGTATGACACTTACCAGTTTTCACAGTTCCAAAAGTTGCTTGGGTGTGTTGATACGGCTTTTGCCTCTTGACTTCAGGCCAAAGCATATATTCCCCGTCTTCCCTCTGGGCAACATTATCTGTTGCTATCACTCTCCGCAGACTTTGTTTGGATGTCTCTCCCCTGTGCTCACCTGTCAGAAGCAGCCTTTGTCGGTGACATATGCCTCTGGTCTTTTCCCCCGGTGGAATGAAACCATGAAGTCCTTCACAGACACTCATTTGCTGCTCCTTTTTTTCCCCCACCGCTCCCTCAAAAGCAATCTGTCTTTCATCTCTGTCACGAGTAAACAGGGCGATACGAGCTAAATCCAAGGTTGAACAGACGCGTGAAACACTTCTGAGTTTTAGCTGTTGAGAAGATAAAGGGAACGGAGTACTTTGTCAGACTAAGTGGCCGTAATGGCGACAGAACAAACAGAAGGAGAACTGGCTTTTTTTTGGAGCAAAAAAAGACTGCATTCTGTGGAGCACTACTAAACATCTATGGGCATAACTTAGGCCTGACACTCTTTCTTTACTTGCTGGTTGCAATGCAAATCTGTATCTGAGTTTCTATGGAAAAAATGCCCGATATGCAAAATGTTCGGTCTATTGTTCTTGACACAACAGATTAAGGAAACTTGTTATGCCAGTTACTGCAAACATATTTTAAATGCCAATAACCTAGTTTTTGTCCGTGTTGGCCCTGCACATAACTGAAAGCGTTTTAATACTTGATTAAAAAAAAGAATTACTCAGTAACGGGACAGCTACTTTTTTAATGTAGTCATCTCATCAAAGTTTAAACATTATTCTGCTCACATCTGACATTAAGATGTTGTTTCACTTGTTGTCCAGCGAGGTCGCTCTAATATCACCAGGGATTAATGCATTCCTTTTTAAATGGTCAGACAAATAGGATGATATATTTGTTATGTTGCCATGAAAATGAAGGAAAACTGTGAACAATGAGGACAATCTTTACCCAGTGATAGTGTAGTGATCATCGACTTTTCAAAAAGAAGCTTTTTTAGCTCAGGGATGTTCTTGCTTTTTGCAAATACACATTGTTGGTGCATGCCACTGGAGGATTTCTGTAGGGGGCATGCCAAATGACTCTGACAAGAACAAAAACTCAAACATCCCCACTTTGTCCCTCCAACATTTTCCACAATGCGTATCCAAAATGGGAGCAATCTTTTGCCAGCTGCTTTGACGTGAATGTTTGTCACTGTGCAGTGGCAAAGATGCATGTAGTAAAGGACTTTTTTCACAGCTACTTGTCCTCAAAACTCCCCCTTTTTATGCTGCCTCCCCTGTGACTCTTCAACAATGTCAATTTGGCTTCATGCTTTCCAAAATGCTCACTTAGATACTGCAGCTTGCAAAAGAATGTGCACAAACAATACTCCAAACAAACACAGAATATGCAAAGTAGCCACGATAAACACGAGGATCCCTATTCAAAAGGACGCAAATGTGTGTCTTTCCTCTTGAGCCACTGTCCTGACTTGACCTCTTCCCACTGCAGTGACATAGTAAAGGAACCCAGTTCAACATCATCAACTACCACCAATTTTTACCTGGCACTTGTAAAACTATATATAGAATATAACATTCTAATGCAAAGACATATGACTCATTGTTAGTGTTTTGGGGGTGGGGGGCTTTGGGCGTGATGATTGAACTGGAACTCATATCTAAAATGTTAAGTTGCTCATACATTGTTCAACTTTGGAACACCGAAATAAAAGAGAAAGACGTCAGGAAAGAAGGGGACACTTGCACCAGCCACAGATGGACATCGCTGGCCACGCATGCTTACGCGACTGTCGCGGCTCACTGCTCCTCAGACACATGGGAAGCTGACAGTTATGTCCTGTGTGCTAAAGAACTGAGAGGAAGTGACACAGCTGACCATGTTGCAAAAAGCATCAACGGCACATTGGATGAATTTGTCATGTTTGGTGAAACAATGTACCAATCACTACAAATTGGACTGAACACGCTCTGAATCAGAGTCCATGTTTTTTTAAAGTGGACATTTGGGTATTTGTTTGGTGATTTAAAAGCCATTTAAACTGAAAGTTACTGATAACTCTGTGTGAAAAAAAGAGAAGAAAAAATAAGAAAAAAATAGAAAAGGGCAGTGTCATCTCATTTTTCTCTTCTGTCTCCAATCTTTGCTTTTCATGCCTTCTGTCACAGCTGGCCACCGTGAAACCATTAGCTCCGTGTTTGTGCCAGTGGTGCTGGTATCCAATATCTCCCAGTGTATGTTAGTTTTACTTGCACTAAGCCTGTAAAGTGCCTTAATGGCGGTTCAACACAGTTTCCAGTGTGCTGTGCAATCTTTGATAAAGGGGATGTTGATTGCTGGGGTGTTCGGGGCGCCTCTCCCGTGTAGTGTAAAGTGATATTTGGGTTATTCTGAAGTATGTTGTTGTTGCGTGTGTGTGTGCGATTGGATGTAACACTGATTCCACAAGTGGAGCAGGCAGGCAGGAACACATAACTTGAGGTACTGCCCTCCACTGTCCCTCTTTTTCTGCTTTATAGACCTTCAGGGGGTCGTGACCCCACCATAACTCTTCGGAAGCCAAAGTGGGATAGGAGCTAGCTCACACGCCTGGAATCCACCGAGATGCCTTACCTCCCGTGTGATCCCCTGGCTTTTCTTTTCCATGAAATGTGTGGTCCCCATCAGGGAAAGCAGATGGGGTGCGGATGGTTAAACAGTCACGGCGGTTTGGGGGAACAGTGCCTCTTTGGAGCACAGCATGTAGAGTATGACAAGTAAAAATGTGTTTACTGTGGATACAATAAAAGGATATCGAGTGGTGGAAGGGAGGATACTTACTTAAGTTAGAGTAATACTTAAGGCTTCCAGTAAAGTGGGGAGGAGGCGAGGGGAGGTGAACTGACGAAAACAGACAAGGGGGGAGGCCACTGGAGAAGCAGGAGTGTAGCACAGAGTGTCTGTGGGACACTGCTGAACGGGAATTAATCCTCTTGATTTTCTACCTCACTGCAGACATAGTAAAACACAAATAGAGATATCCATTAATAGACATTATTATAACCTTACATCTCCCCTCCCTCTTTCTGTTGATAGGTATATGATGTAATCCTTAACAGCACATTTTTATTGCCGGTTGCTCACGCACCGTCGTCCCCGCCTAGCTCGTAATTTTTTCCTGCACTCACATTATTTAAGGCCCGGTGCCTGAAATATTATCCTTCACCGAGCATAAAACAACAAATAAGTGAGGAAAATAAATTTGCCAAGTATGTCATGTCCTAGATGAGCTAGCATCGGGCCTGTGTGTTCGCGTATGTGACGGGAGGCTGCAGCATCTGCCCAGACAGAGGAGCTACTCTGATCTGATGACTTGTTGGCAAGCAGGTTGTATTGACTGGCAGGAGATCAACTCCCCAACCTGACCTCTCACACATCAATAATGCTGTTCAAATTCCTCCCCCTCGACACACAGGCACAAAATGTTGTACCTGGAAGCTGAACAGATAAGTCGTCATCAGGATAAGAGGAGGAGGCTTGAAGGTAGAGGGTGGGGGGTTGAATGAATCATGCATTTATAGGTGTTGGGTAATTATCTTACTTCATTTGATTTATTTGTGAAGGCCCTGCCAATCAAAACCAGATCAATATTATTACAAAAAATATTTCTGTTGTTTACAGATGCATTCCAGGGCATGTTTAACTCAGATGATAAATGACATGCCAAAATCTCAGTCCATTTTTTTTAAGGTGCAAAGGTGTGTTTGTACATGTGTTGAATTTTAGTAAAAATGTCAACTTTTGATTTAATGCGCACTATCAAATATAGTTTGACATGAAACCAAAACGAAACAGTACAGCTATTTTAAGAGGGAATGTCTGGTAAATGTTATTTTTAAATGTTCAGGCTGCAACTATGAGGTACTTTGAATAGGCCGCTAACCTTTACAATTCATTAGAGTTAAGAAATATAAAAATACAGCTAAAAGTCTGCAACAAAGGTTTTAATGTGACTGTGCCAGCTGAACTAATGCAGGCATTAAACATCTATCCAACAAAGCCTTATACTTTTAATTTAATTTCATGAACAAGTACCTCAGGCCCATTTTTAGAAGAGGATAATTAGAAAAAAAAATCTGTATACGGTACTTTGCATTGTTTAATAATAATTGAAGGGCACCTATATAGTGAGATGTTATAACATGGAAATTTAGTGAATGAGTTGCCCACTAGGTCCTTCCCTCTCAGTCAGAGCCATTGTTCATTCAGCAGCAGGCAGCACAGGAGCTGTCAAAGGACATATTAAAAGACACAAACCTGAAGCATTATGATTTCGAAATCCCACTTAATTAAAACATGAGGACATGAGAGTCATCTTTAATTATACGTGGGCCCGAGTATAAATCAGGATTTGTGACAGCTTTCATTTGTATTTCCTTGCAAATAGAAACAGAATGCACCGAACAGTTATGAAGTCAATGAAGGTTTTTTTTTTATTCTTTTTGACTAGTTACAAAAAAAGAAATCTACAACGATTTAAGTGCCTGAAAAGTCCTAACTTTGGTGCAAAATATTGGAGAAATAAAATCTTCATAGAACAGAAGAAAATCTACATCCAAACAGGCAGTTTTGCCGTGAGGGAAAACTGCTCATTTATTTAGTCTTCGTGAAACATTTACAGCCCCGGATGAGGAAGATTTACCATTAAACACAAGTACGTTTGAGAATGAGGATCTTATTTCGCCTTCCCCGAGTACTTGACCCAGAAACCAAACGTGCACCGAAAAAGGGCAACATGGGATGTAAGGTGGTCTTTAAAGATTTGTTTGATGTACGATGACACGCACAGCTAATTTGGCAAGCTCTGCTGAGGTCTTTAGTCATCGTGCAGCAGTGGGATGCTGGTAAACCAACGAGCTGTCACGATATGTTTCAGATAGAAAATAAATGTAAGCTTTAAATGACTTGATATGGTAGATATAACAGAGCCAGGTGATTTAAACGTTTTAAAAGGACCTGAAAAATATAATCTGGGTGTCTGTTTTATGTGAGGAGGCCTTAAAATGAGCTCTTTAGGGTATTGTTTTGATATCACAGATAAAAAGAACAGAGGATTTAGCATCCAAAATCTCATGTGTAACATATATTGATAGCAAAGCTTTCCAATTATTCTAATATAACTGTAGAGGATGTAAAGCTCGTGTTGATATCCCTTTATTGAACTTATTTCTTTTTTAATCATTGAAATAAAGCATCATATTTCTGAAATGGCAGAAAGATCTTGAAGCTATTTACGGGAAGTCGTAGCCATCCATAAATAGCATAATATGAATTAAATTAAAGTGGACAGTTCTGGGACATCACTATGAGGTCTCATAACATATTTTTCCCTTGTGTTTTAAATATCTTTCCATTCTGTTGTCCCATTTCTATATTTTATTGGTTTATTGCATTTTGAAATGTAGGCAGCTTCATGAATAAAAGACTTACCTTTGTCATATTACAGGTTTCATCACAGGTTTCAGCATCTTCTCCTTCTGAATCTCTGAATCTTCACCCAACTATTATGTTTTAATCAGGAATATGATTAGAACAATTATGACATGCATCTGCATTCATTATACTAGTGTTACACACTGATGGATGCATTGATGTGTGATGTTTATTGGTCTGTGTCAAAAATACAGCTCTGAACCTTAAAGGTTGAAGCTTATCACCACACTTCACGTGATAAGGACCCAGAGCCTCCACACAGGAATTTACAGCAGCTTTTAAAGCATCTTTTAGAGGATGAAAGAGTCTTTAAAAGGATGTAGAATAGGCCATAAACTAGATTTGTTTCTCAGACTTTAATGACTTCACTTAGCTCATAATCTGTGGTGGAGTCTTTTTATCAGCTAAACAAGGACAGGCCATCTCAATAAAAACAGGTACCCTACCATTTACATAGATTTACAAACAAAGGCACGCACACGCATGCCGTTACACTTTCAACTCCAGGTTTTACGGTCTCTTCCAAATCTCCATGCAGTTACCTACATTATGCCTTTCATACTTCCGTTTACTAGCTCTCAGATGCCTGTCAGCTTGGTTGGCATGGAGATGGCTGCTCCCTTGACTATTGGAGACATTTTATGTAGGACAAATTAAGGGGGAGAAATTAGTCCTTTGCACCCAAAGTTTCAATTGAGCACATATTGAGCTGGGGGGAATGTCTTATCTTTTGCACTAACACAAGAATATTGTGGCCGTACTGCTCCTGCAAGGCCTTAAGGAGCACAGATAAAAAGGGGGACACAGAACGAGAGAGCACAAGTCTTAATTTGATGAAAGAGGCTACATATTTTTTGACAAAAAAAAACTGAATTTCTTTATGTTCTTCCATGAACTCTGTGCATTTTTTTTTTGCAACCATCCACTTTTGACTAATGGCTGGTAGCCAAGGCGTGGGAGGTCTGTGATTTCCATCGAGTCAATTAGTAGTGGCATCTGAAAAGCTGTCACTGTGTTGAAAAGTGATTTGTGTATCTCTGTCCAGCTTTGGTACAGGTACTTCCACGGCTCTCATGCAGTAGATTCTCATCAGAGTGGTCATAAAACACTTAAAATGATTGGATGGATAGATGAATGTCACTTGTACGGTCTCCTTTTTGAGTCATACTTTTGTTCTCTTCAGCTCCCGCTTATAAAAATGTGGGACCCAGTTTTACAGAATTTTTCCACTGCAAAATTTGAAATCTACTGATCTGTTAAACAGTTCCTTTTAGTTTGTTAGGGATTTGGGAAATATGGAAAGTGTGCTTACACGTCCTGAAGCCTGTGTGAGTAGCCAGGTCTTTTTCACAGGGCAGAGGACTGGCCAGGTGACCGTTCCAGCTCACGATTTATTGCTCAGATTGATGTCTCTCTGCCATGAAATATGGTGTCACTTAGACCTAAACCTTTTTAATGGTGAATGTAAACTAATGAGATCACTAACATTAAAAACATACCTGGACGTATGTTTGGAAAAAAAACTTTACTTTCAACTTAATGCACTAAGACACTTTTGGGCTGGACTGAACCCACAGGCAGCCATGGATATTTTTCCATGTCCTATAATTAAAAGATTTCCTTCTGAACATAAACCATGTCGACCAGTTTGTACAATACCAATTTTCCAAAATACTTTTGAAATGTAAATCAAGTCATTTTTTTTTTATATTAGAAGTTGAAAGTGAATGATTTCACTGTTTGTTCCAGAATTTTATGGCAGAAACTCATCCCAGACATAGCCGGGACAGGGCTGAAGAAAGGCTGGGAAGTAATGTTATGGTCAGTACTGTGGTGGGAGGTAAAATGTAATAGTGGTTTAGCAATAAGCAAAACGCAGTATCAGGGATGTGGATGGAGATTCTAGTTGGATGTCTCTGATCTTAGGATCTGCATTGAGAACAGACTGATCAAGCAACAATTGATCTTTTTACATGTTGGCTGATAATATTTTAGAGAAATGTATAATTTCTCTCTTCTTTTAAGTTAGTTATTATGTCATTTGATATTTGGAGATGACCAAAGTTTCAAACATGGTAAAAATGTGTGTTATCCTATAACGCTTATTAAGTATACGATTTACAAGCTACTTTTGACTTCAGAACAGCAAACAGGGACAGTTTATGACGGAAGACTCAACAACTGGACTACAAATAAGGTTACAATGTATTTAATCAGAATTAAAAAAAGAGAAATCAAATAAAACTGAGACGAGAGTTACTGTCCTGTTGGAAAAACTCACAGTGTCTTGGGCATATATTACAGAAATTGTGCATCTCTATTATTTGTTTTTGGCTATTGCCCACTGGCCTAGCTGACAACTTCAGTCACAGTGACTGATAACACAGCTTGGCCGTGTAAGGATTACTGTTGTACATCCTGCTGGAGGCCCCTGGGAACACCATGCTGTATCATTCTGTCAACAGTCGGTGCTCTGAGAGTGCTCCACTTTCTGTGTTTGTGTGTGTAGTACTATATTTCACACTCACTGTACTCTGCCAAAATCAACTGACCAGCTTCCTCGCTCATCTTTCTTCGCTTTGGAAAACTCAGCACTTAATGAGGTGAGGCTGAACTTTGAGCCCCATCTCACCTATCCCTGGAACACACATTTTCATCCCAATAGTAACCTTCATGCCATGTTTATCTATCTTGCGGAGGGCTGCAAATAAACCCTCTTTTGACACTGAAAAATAGAAACTTTGGGAAATACCTCAATGTCCTCAAAGCCTGTCCCATGGTATAATAAAATATTAAAAATTCATTTAACATATAGGGATAAGCTGTTCAACAGTAGTGGGAGCTTTACAGCACCTTAATGAGCCCAGCTTGTGCTGACAGATAAGTTGAGCTGATTTTCTCAGGACCAGGGGCTCCATCCACTTCTTCCCTCTAAATGAAGCAGACTATTATTATTTCCAATAAGCTATACAGTAGCACTGTCCATCATTAAAGCCATAAATCACATCTCTGGCGTCTTTAGGAGTATATTATTGCCTTTGCTCTTAATCTGGATAGATTTCCATGCTTGGTCTACATTCTAGGATACCGTTTTAAGAACCCTAACCCTAACCCGCTTGCTTGTGTTGCTCTGCAGCTGTAGCATATGCGTCATACTTGCCACATTAGCAATCAAATACTGTGGTTTCAGGTGTTCAGTCATATGCAAGTTAATGCACATTCTCCCATCAATAGTGGACTTCAGTGGACAGGGATTTCTGGGCAGACTGTTCGGGGCAGCTTTCAGCTCTAATAGCGGACATTATCACAGCAACAGAAAGGACCATATGGGGTTTATATCAATTTTAGATTGAACACCGGGGTAATTTTTCTATACTGCGCAGAGGCTACAATTCTGCTGAAAAGAGAGGAAAAATAAGTAATACCTCTAAACTGCTTCACACTGTTTCAGAGGTCAATTACTTTCTCAAGAACCCGTGTTTATCAGTGGGACCTAGATATAAGCTAGTTTTTTTGAAAATTGGTTTAAGTCTGTTTTATTTTTTGCCCGGGCCATCGTGTTGAAGTTTTCATGCAAAGCCCCTCATGCTGAAAAGACAAAGCCAGCCAGACCGTTCTCAATATGCGGTTGCACATACGTGTGCACCCCACAGTTTTTTCACTTGTAACTCAAACGTGTGGGGAAAAAAAATGCTCCTGACTTGTGCTTAGAGATGATTCATGGCAGTAGAGACATCCATCACTCAGACTCCAGAAATCTGTCTGTCTCTTCCACCTAATTGGTCATCCTGCTGTCAAACACTGATGTATGCCCTTTGGCCAAATCATGAATTTTCGGTCCATTGTAAACTGACAGCTAATGTTTCGAAATGGGTTGACAGGAAAAAGAAATCCTTCTCTATGGATAGGAAGTGAATGGGTTTTTACACACAATATATGACGTGCCATGCTGAATAGAGAGCTGGTTAATATCAGTGGGGCTTTTTGCAGGGGCTAACAGATAAATTCCAGTCTTATGTCCGGTGGTGGCGGGCCCGCTGTTTATTTTCTGATTGTTTGCACTGGAACATCTTTTTCTTCAAACAGCTCATCTCTCTGTCTCCCAAAGAAAAAATTCTGATTCTTTCTCTAGATAGCAGGGATGCAGCATTGACCCTTCTCAGAGAAGAAAAGCGTTGTTATAGTGCTGCGCCCCCTCCTTTCCACTCCCCTCTCCTGTCACTTCAGACAGCCTCTCACTTGAGAGCTCTCTCTAAGATCAGCACTAAACTCCTCTGACTCTTAGGAAGTGTTGGAGGAAGCACTCTCTTTATAGTAGGCTTTTCTTAGGACTGATTGCATATTCATAGCCATCTCCAGTGTCAAAGGTATCACGTACGAAAAAAGAACTTTTAAATCATTTACCGTCATGTTGTTAATATTCTCTGCATAATAAACACTAACTTTGCTCATTAATGTTTCATAATTGAAAGAACTTCTTTTGTAGTCAGTGAAGTGTTGATGCCATCTTTGACTGCTGGTATAGAGACTATTTTCCCAGGAGCTGGAACAGTTGAAACACTTATGCATCACTTCACTGCTGCACAAATAATGCAAAGACACTTACCGCTTAAGTGGGAAATGGAGAGGCTGCAATTTGTCATCAGATGTTAGGCCGATGAATGCGTGCTTCTGGGCCTTCTGAGTAACACATTGTGGTGTTGAACAAATCCATCACGCAACAAACTGCACATCGTCAGATGATACGATTTGCACTGAGTTAGAGCATATTAGGCTCCAGATTTTTTTCTATTACATAGAGAGGATAACAAGAATGTCATTGTTTTAAAAGGTTTTGGATTTCATGGAAAACATAGGCATGTTTTGGAATGAGGAGAATTTGCAGTGATCAGGGACACAATCTATGTTTTCCCTCCCCTATTTTTTCTAGTTTTATTTACAATTAAGTGCACAAATTGATAGATGAGCCAAAATAAGAGCTGAGAATATAAAGGCTTTGTTTACAAATTTTAATATTGAACGCAAACACTTTCTTTCACATCACTATAATCTGTTTTTTTTTTTTTTTCAAAAGTAGATGTGTTAGCTGTAATGACAAAGCTGCACCTTACTGAAGCTTAGCCAGCATTAGCCAAAAATATGTCGTTTAATTTGAAAAATTGTACAAAAGACAAGGACCTTTGAGGATAGGGAGTTTTATGCTTTGCGTCTACCTTCAGGTACCATCAAAGGAAATATTCAGAGAGATTCACAGCAAAGATCATCATTTTATTAAAAGGCCCTCACCAGGACACATCTGTTCAAATCAAAACGCCTCGTTCTTTTGCTGATTTCAATGCCAGTCGGGATACATCTGATACGTTTTTTTGGCTCTAGTGGTTTGAAATGAAAAAGGGGAGAAATAGGGTGCATGAAATGGCCTTGCTGGACTCAAAGCCAGCAAGGCCCCATACAACTCCCCGTACATCAGCCCCCACTCAACCCATAGAGCTAAATATCAGCTTGGTGCGATAGAAATTTAATTTAATGGTAATTCAGGGCTTCATCTTTCACTTTTTTATGTTGTTTATTAATGCCATTCTGAGATTTGTTCAATATCTGTAAAGTATTCAACCTAATCATATTACAGACTCATCAAAGTGGCTCCACATACAGTTTTTTGTGAACATAACTGTCTTGGTGGTCCTCACATCTTCATCCACAGTGCTTTGTGGTGATTTATCAGTCCCACAAACACATAGAGATTTATATCTGGACGAGGGGAAACTTTTCCACTACTTCGAGTGGCCAAATTTAAAATGATTGTATTGTAAACGACTCCCCACGAGAGGAAACAAAAAAATAACGGATTGCGACACGTTCTCGCGAGGGCCTACGTGCCTCCGTCCTTTCTCCTGCTTAATGCCCGGCGCGTCCTGCTGATCATGCCATGGCCGGCTGTTCAGACTATGGATGAGGCCGGGGGCTGACAGAGGTGAGCTATGTGCCGCTCGGCCTCATGGGAGGTAATGAATCTGCGTGGCCGCCGGGACTCGAGTGTAGACAGCAGGAGGAGGAAAACGGATCAGTCATTCACGGCGAGGTACTCCTCGTCCAGCATGTGGGCAACTGATAGCGGGAGAGAGGTCGAGCCTGAAAGAGGGGGCAAAGGAGGGATCAGAGGTTTATGCGAGAGAAGAGAAAGAAGGACATGAGAAGGAGCGAATAGGGCCGAGAGTATGAGGGAAGCTTTGCTGAGGTTCAAGGACAACAGAGCGTGGTGGATAAGAGGAGGAAAAGAAAAGGGACTGTGTGGCTACTGAGAGAAAAAGACAAAGAAGGGCTGGCGGAGAAGATGACGTGTCACCGTTCTTAACATTCTTTTTGAAATTTGCACAACTCTCTCTCCAACCACCACAGAGGGGGTTCATTATTTTCACTTTACTCCCCCACTAATTATCGTTATCATTATGGGGTATAATTACCATTTCACTGCCAAACACCCATGTAGACGGCTCAGCTCTCAGTCACATTGAAGGTTATCAATAGCTGCTCAATTGCAGTCTCATCTGCCTAATTATAAGATTTAGGCTTTGTGATAACTGAATGGGATGTGAAATCTAGTATTATGTCTTGTGAGTTCTGGTAAGATGCTGAAAGTCAGAAGAAGGCCCTGAAATAAAACCAACGTGTGTGGAGCCTTTTAATTAAAAGCTGTGGCTTTCTCTGGAATAGAAATCAGCCGAAATCCAGGGTTATGAAACAACTGAAATATTCAGGCTGGTACAGTTCTGGGTATGCAGAGAGATAACACGATCCTGTGAGATCTAACTTTGGATCCTCCATCTTTTATTCCCCTCAATCTAAACCCGGATACTCAAAACACCACCTTATTTTCTTTCCAATATATTATCTCACTTTAGCTTCTCCACCAAGATCTAGATGCAATCATCCCACGCTGTTAGCAGCAGTTCCATCAGTCCATATTAAAAAAAAAAAAAAAAGAGCCACAGCGGGCAGTTGTCTGGCAGACCTATGATGCAGTCACTGGCTGTGACTTATGTTAAGATTAGTACCCGTGTTTGTCTAGGGGGGGGGTTTCTAAATCCCTCTGTGGCATTTCGGAGTCGCAGTCAATGCCTTGAACCTGATGAATGCTCCCTCCATCTGCCGCAGCTCTGCGCTGCAGTACGAGACTGACACGGGCCTAATCAGCAGAAGAAATTCATTAGACCTGCCTTCTGTCACATACAGAGAGATCACGGCAGAGCGGAGAGGAAGTTTTGGATGGCAGAGCGGGCACGAGGGAGTGGGTGCAGAGATTAAAGGAAAAGAGGCAGAGAAGAAGACCGAGTGAATGGCTCGGTGGACGCATGACAGACGGTTGGACCAGGCTGTTGGAATCTGTGCCACGGAGAGCCTCATGACAGACAGGAGGCAGCTTCTCTTTGACCCCAATTACCAGAGGTGTTTCTTTCCACCAGTTAATCCACGGCGTATAGGGTAGCCCCTCCAATGGATCACGGAGATTTGCTTTTCCAGCCTGTTGTTTTCCCAACAGGGACGCAGGAACGATGGCATAATTCTGCTTACATGGATGCATTTGTGGCGTTTATTTATTGATTCATTTTTTTTTATCAACCACAATATTTCGACTCCTAGTTTTGTTGAACGAGGAACATAAAGTTGCTCAGTTTTAATCGTAGAATGTAAAAACACACTTTTAACTCTTTATAAAAGTTTCAGAATCAGTGGGCATAAGACGAATTTGACATTTCAAAAGGCGATCTCAAGTTCCTCTTCCTGCAATGACTGTAATACAGCACCGACTTATTATTTTTTTCTCCCTCCGCAGAGACACTCATGGACTCCACCACGGCCACGGCGGAGCTCGGCTGGACGGTCTACCCTGTGTCGGGGTCGAGTGACAACAGCGTAAGTGACCTACTCTGATTTCACCGCCTTCTGCCTCGAACAATGAAATCTTAATGGAATCATTTTTTAAGCAGTGCCGTTTTTGAATGTCACTTTAGGCCAATTCATAGAGACAAAGGCAAGGTGTGTGGTGGTGGTGGTGAAGGGGTTTCTGTTTCATAATTGTATAAGTGGAGTTAATGTGTAAATTTGCTCAGTCCCCCATGAAAACTGCACTTCTACTCAGTGTTTTGGTTTCTCACTCTAAGGTCAAAAGATCAATCGCTGAGCCAGCCTGCCTCCCAGCATGAGCAAGATCATTTTCTCTTAAAACTCAAAACTAAAAAGAAACAACATCAGATGCATTGAAATAACTTGACCAATTTTCTTTCTCTTTTGTCCTTTAAATTTCCCTCACTTTTAAATGTTTGAAAAAACATAAAATAATGTGTCTTTTTTTTGCATTCAAATAAATAGTTAAACAAGGCTATTTTTTTATGACTATTTTTAAAGCAAATTCTGGGTTTAATTTAAGATAATTAAAATTAACAGTCATAAACCCAAATCTTATGTTAGAGCTACTGCCAGCCTGGAAGCAATGTGTTATAAAGGCCTTATTGGTGTTTGGTGCACAGTATTTCCACATATTTTGCCAAGGCAATGGTTCCGCCACATGCAAGCCAGGCCCACTAAAAGCAGCCAAAACCAGTGTCTCAGTCTCCTTCCCTTTTTTTCTCCACCACAAGATTTAGACTTCTTAGAATGGATCTAAAAGAGAGAAAAAAAAAAAAACATTTTATACTTATTTACTGGTACGTTTTTTAAAAAAACCGCTGCTGATTTTATTCAATTATTCCTCTGCGGTTTGTTTTAAATAGAATCATGATCTTACACTATTAAAGAAAAAAAAAGGAAAATTCTAAGAAAGCTTATCCTCAGCAGTTCCATGAGATGACTTCAAAGCTGTTCAGAAAAGAAATTGGACAACTTCATTGCTCAGAACCTGAGGGGGACACTGTCTCCTCCCTGCTAATTTCTACAATCAAATCCAAAGCACAAATATGCCTGGTTTCTTTTTTTTTCTTACACTTGCCAGCTCTGGACCCAGTCAGCTGAGAGTCTGTCCAGAGACTGTGTGCATCACATCCTCCTTTCATCAGTGAAAAATGTTCGATTCGGCGAAACATTTGCTCGACAATTTTCAGCATCGGCTTTAAGCGGAAACCTCTGACCAGAAAGTTGAGCACTTAAAGAGATGTGAATAGGTTGCTCTCTGTTTTGAAAACATCCGGCTTAAGCAAAGAGCTGGAAAATATTTTCTAATGCCCGTCCTTATTTTCTGTATTCGACCTCAAATTATTCCCTGATTCGAATGAAAACCCCCATATGCAGCTATGACAAAATTCAAGGCCCCTAAGCTCCCGGATTTAGTCAGGTATAGGCTGGCCTTATCAGCACTGCCACTAAAGTTTTATGATATGTGGCTGAGCTCGTCAAGAGCGGAGACCACTGGAAAGCAAAGAATGAGCAGGATGGAGATAGCTTGTCTCTCATGGCCCAGGGCAACAGGTGTGGAACCGGAGCTTGGTTTTCCCTCTCAGTATAACAGCAAGAGGTGCTTTACAGAAGCTATTGTCTTACACTCATGCTGCAGAGCATGGCTTCGTGGGCTTAGCCGGTGGATCAGTATCATCCAGCAGAGCAGAGAACCAGCAGTTGGCTTTCACCGCTCTCCATAGCTCGATGAAATAAATCTTAACTTGCCATGTGATACTTTGCAACACAAAGGAAATGCAAACAAAAAAAAAAAACAGCGCGATATTAAATCAGGAGTGGTTTCGCAGTTGTTGTTAGTCCACTCTTATTTTACATGTTCCACATTTAAGGTCTGTCAAATCATTATTAAAAAGAAATTCCCTCTAAATGTCAATAAAATCTCTCTGCTTTGCATTGAACAATCATGTTTTATAACCTGTTGTTTCTGGAATAGCCACTCGAGGCAGAACACTGCCATTAGAAAGTTAGACAATCAACTGATTTGTGCAAACAAAAAAAGATAAAAAAGAAAAAGATTTTGGTCTGCGGTGCTCATGTTATGCTGCTACAGGGTCACCGATGGTAAAGCAGTTATCTTACTTTAAATTTTGTTTAGATGTGGAGTTGTGCAGTAATGCTCCAGGTTTTTTTTAAAGCCATTTACGATGACTTCATGAGGTCATCCAGTGGACATACACATCCTCTGACACAGATCCATCCCTTGTTTGTGACTTTGGCTTAAAACACCAAAGAAAGAAATGGCTGTATTCAGAATTTAGCCCACATAACTGTAGATGACTGCAGCCATTTTTCCCCATAACAGTTATTAACGTGATTTACAGCCGTACATAATTTAGCTTACACAGCTTCACCAAACCTTTGATGAGCCACAGATAATAATAATTAACTCAACTTGTCTGCGATTATATTTACTAATTGACAATATGATGCAGTGTATTAGCCAGCTAGCTAGTGCAGGGTCAAGTGGTTAATGTTTTCCTCTCAAGTGGAGTTGAGAGATGTGGGAACACCAAGTCAGACCTGTCCTGACCCTTTCATTGCTGCAGTGGTGTACAGACAAGTGTAGCCTATTACAAACAGACTTTTGGCCTCACGAAGCAGACCCAGCTACCATGGAAGGAAAACTGAGGTCGTCTGCATAAGCAATGGACATAATGAGGCGGTGTGTGCGGGTTTAGGTTTTCATTATAGATGTGGTATATGCTGGCGTAACAGCACATACATCCCATTTCCCTTAGCAGGAAGACAATACACAGAGCATGATGGGAAATGTTAAATAACAGTTTGACTTATCAAAGCTGTTGATTATTGTATTAAAATTCCTTTGAAATATGATTATGGATATTTCCATGAAATTGTGCACATGTGCAGCAAACCAAAAAGACATGCCTTTTGCGAAGTTTATTTTTCTTTACAAGTTATTTGTTAAACACAGGACTGCTTAAGTTCAAAGAGACCACTGATTTGCTGTGATTTAAAATCATACAATTAAAGTCTGAAAAATTCGATTCTCGGAAGTATGCGCCGAAACATGCAAACTTGATCCATGTGCAGCTTTCTGGAATGGGAGTAGAAGAATTATTCTTCTCATTTCACATGTTGTACATTAGTAGTGAACAGTGGTAATTGAGGCTGACTATAGCAGACAGTTCTACTTAGGGCTGTGAGTGGGTGAGTCTCCTCTCCGTGAGGCCCGGTCTCCTTCAGGATTTGGCTCCCATGGCCTCTCTTGTAGTAATTGAATGCAGACAGTGGGTGTCATTTGTCCGCTGTCCCTCTAGGGAAGGCACTCTTGCTCTGACAGATTTCCCACAACTGCAAATGGGGTGACTGTGCCCCAGGAGTTTTCCATTGGGTTTCTTTCTCTGTTTTTGCGTGAATAATTTATTTACTTCTGTCAGTGATAGAGTGGTGATATGTAATGTGGCTCAGGACTGTGAGGCTAGTTCAGGTTAACTCAAACATTGCAATGACAGGGCGTGATGAATACGAGGTTGCCGCTATGTGAACACAATAAAAATGCTAAATGTTTGATTGCTCTGACAGTGTATTCAAACTGCCGCTTGACTTATGTGCCGGGCCTTTTTTCCACCCGTCTGCTTGTTGAACAGTTTTTAGAACTTTCTCTTTAACGTGCTGCTTAGCTGTAGTTTGTCCCAAAGGAACGGCGGTAGCGAGACCCGAAATTAAACGTTAAATCATATCTCGAATTAGAGTTGACGGTGAAGGTGGGTGCAGCATTGGATGCAGTTCATATGCTTGGGATTGATTTGTCTTCTAGTATTTCAAATCGATTTTACAGTCATTCACGAAGCTTTGAATGATTTTCATGGCCAACAACAAGGCTTCAATATTTGTTTGCCAGGCAGAGCAGTTTTTATAAATTTGACTGGCTGTTGAAGACCATGAAGAGTGAATTTGTGGTCAAGTCTTTGCAGCCGACAAACATTTTGACAGTTTGCATTCAGGATATTGGCTCTGGTTACGCAGATGCCTGGATAAAAAGAGACATCTGCCAACTTAGCTGTGTTTCTTCATGTTTGAAAAGCTCTTTAAAGAGCTGCATTAATGCCAACATGTGCATATACTACAGCAGCTCTCTACAGCCATGTATTTTCCAACAGTTACTGTCCTGGAGCGTAAATATGAGGGTTTTTGAGATTTTCAGCATTTGGCTTGGTAGTCATTTCAGATGTTTTTGCTTTTGAATACTTTTGAGTCAAGTAAATCCATTTAAGTATACCATTGATACATGGGAGTGAATCAGGTCCTGGAGCACTACACTAAACCATTCTCTTTTTGCTCAATGGACAACAGTAAAATAATCACTGAGATTAAGTATCTGTTTCATGACACTTAGTTACAACAATGAAGTCTGAAGACTTATGGGACCTTGAGTTTTCGTATTGTTTCATCTTGTTAATGAAGAAAAGGAGCTGTCTTTGGTGAATTGACTCAGCCAAAGGGGCAAATCCAGCCCATAATTCAGCCTTGTCAGGGCTATGCACTTGGCTTTACGGATAAAACAGAGACCTATTGTCATTGACACGTATGGATTGCAGGTCAGTTGAACTTTCTCCTGGAGTGGAACAAGTGATATTGATTCTCAACCTTACTCATAGTTAGCACCACTGAACTATAGTACTCCAGAGGGGAGTAGCAGCTTCCATACAGTATTGTTGCCTCTCCCTCTTTTGTTATACCCCAGCCATCATAATCAATATTGCCTTTAGACTGTTTTTCGGTGCCTGGTAATTGTCTCTCAGTACTGCCCTGATCCAGATAGTTTCTCTCTTTAGAAGATTAGCTTGAAGATGCATGAAAGGTTTTCCTAACAAAGATACAGATGGCCTGAAAACAATACGCAGGAAAGGCGCCTTATTTTGATATATTTGAGGCATTTAGACCATAGATGTCGCATTATATTTTTTACTGACTCTGATGCATCTCTATCTACAGCGAAATGTTTTTAGGTTGGCAGAATCTTACGTGCACGTGACTCATGGTGAATATTTAAGCCTCTGTGGAATAATAGATAAGAGATATGGAACATTCAGTGAGTCAACATCGATGATAGTTTTCTACCACTGAGCCCATAATTGTTAGATCTGTGACCCCAATGAGAGTAATTAAAACATAAAACAGTGTGCTCTTGTTTGGAAGCATTCGTGCATTCTGTTTCACACCATTGGTTTGTTATCAAAAGAGTGAGTTCCTCATTGGGAACAAACATGTCCACTCTGAATTCTCATTTATGTGTTGACCACCCTGAAATATGCTTTCTGACAACATTTGTTCTGTTTTAAGGATCATCCGATGATTCATGTTGGTGTTGGATGATCCTTTAACAATGCCTGTGACTGGGGACCACATGATCAGAAGTAGAAAAAAATGTGCTATTAAGCGGAACAGGATTTCAATATAATAAGCTGGTTATTTTGTATCCACATCATATGAGGGAAGTTCATTTCCTCCAGCTAATTTAACTTGACATCCACCGCCAGTGTTACCTCTACCTGTTGTGCTTAAAACACTTGACCATCCTTTCATAGCACCCGCGATAAGAGGCCGGGGAAAAAAGCTGTGAAAATGAAGACGTTTCATCTAATTTCACACTCCGTGCTTGATCGTTAGGCTCTTATTATGCCCCATTTGCTTCCCTCCACTGGCTGTGATGAAAGGAGGGCAAAGGGGCCATGACAGGACAAAAAGAGGCCCTTCATCAAAACACGTTTTGTTTGGGGTCTTTTTTTTTTTTTTTTCTCCCCCCCCCCCACCCCCCCCCCCCCACCGCTCCACAGCACAGCCAACACTTTTTCCTGAACTTTCCTGTCTGCGTCCCTCATTAGTGCCAACCCCCACCTGTCTCCACATTCATTTTATTAAACCGCGATTGTCCAACGCTGTGTACTCACCAGAGCAGGCTGTCCACTCTTGTTTAATTGGCCCACAGCCTCCCCACGGATCCCCAACAAGTGGGAAGGTCAGTGGCTGCTCACGACCTGGTGATGGTGATGTCTGTCAGCGGTGGGCAATGAAAGACTTTCCCTGGAACTTCACCGAACTTATCTCTGAAAGTTTGAGAAATGTTTGTTTATTTGAGCAGTCATTAGGGTAAATAAATGATCTAGTTCCAGTCTCTCGTCAAAGGTATATTACTCATAGATTTCACCTTTCACACATTATTTGTATGTAATAAGTGTATTCGTACAGCCTGCTCTGTTTCTTTAGCCACTGTTGAAAGAAAGACCTTTTAAATTAATCCAACGTGTTTGATGGTTTGGGTCAAAGCAAGCAACATACTAGCCGTGATTAATTGGGACAAGGGCTTTAAGAACTAAAGCTGTTCTAATTAGTCAAAGTGTTCGACAGAATGCACATTGTTACAAGAGGGGTGACTTTTTTCTCCCAAACTGTCAAAATCTGTCAAAATCTTCACTAAGTGGGTACTAATTTGAGAAATTATATCAGCTGTGAAGTGAAGAGTGAAGGGGGGAGGCATTATATGGCGCACCAGATGTAAAGTTGTTCGGAGGGGTGAGAACAGGACTTTTTCTTGGCTGAGATGTTGAGGTCGAGGTCGTGACCCTCATGGCGGTTTGAGTGCACGGTGTTTAAAGCCGGTTTGATCCGTAGCCAAGGGCCAGGCAAACCACAGAGGTTTCATTTGGACTCTGTGAAGTCACAGAGCGTACTCAAATTGGTGTGCAATATGTGGGCCGGTGAATATGAGGTGTAACTTGCCATCTAATTGCTGTTTATTTGATTACCCGCGTATGGGGCTTGCATCAGTTTAGAGTAACTTTATTGTTCAAGCTTATATTACATTCAGTGCACAGCAATGGAAATGCGGCACTATGCATGTATTCTATTTAGAAACAATAAAAAAAGGGACCACATCACATGAAACTGAGCCATTCTATCACGTTTAAAGGTTCTTTTGAAGAAACAGTCCCGGCTTTCTCTTTCCATTCAGTGAGAAAGAAAGTTCACATAGTATTTGCCTTCATAAACTTCAACGACATACTACATAAATCACTTCTCCTAATAAATGCTGCATGTATCATTTAGTAGCACCAAGACTGCATTTTGAAAAGCCATTGACTCAAATAGAAAACGTTTAAAGGTGTAAGGATCATAAATAGTACCCATGATTGAGTTTCTTAATGAATAGAAAACACAATTACCTTGAAAATACCTTTCTCTGATTTGTATTAGTTAAGTTCGGTAATGTTCAACTAAGCATATTTGTGCTTACTATTGTTAACATGAGTACTACCTTGACAGATGATATACAACAGTGGAAACGCTACTTTTCATTTGTTCCTTTAGACGAACTTAATGCATCCTTTCAAAGTGAGCGATTAGAGATATTATGTTTCGTCTCACCATGTAATCACCTTAATCAAAATATTGCCTCAAGCCGATTATTTCCAGTAATCAAAGTCATTATAAAAGTGCCCACGAAGACATACTTGTTATTGTTGGAAATAAGTATCCGTGGAACGTTAAGATAGTTTACGTTAATAAGAAACATGCTGTCTATTTGCCATTTTACAGCTGAATCACATTTAATTCAATGAACTTAGATAGACTGTGAGAGAAAAAATCCTTCTTCTTACTTCTTGAATTACCAACACGGAAAAAATGTTAATAAGGTGTTTCTTTTTTATATTTCCTTGATCAACAGTGGGAGGAGGTGAGCGGTTATGACGAAAACATGAACACCATCAGGACCTACCAAGTCTGCAACGTGTTTGACAGCAATCAGAACAACTGGGTACGAACAAAATACATCCGACGTCGCGGGGCACAGCGGATCCACGTGGAGATGAAATTCTCCGTGAGAGACTGCAGCAGCATCCCCAACGTTCCCGGATCCTGCAAAGAGACTTTTAACCTGTATTACTACGAATCCGATTCAGACACGGCCACCAGAAACTCTCCCGCTTGGATGGAGAACCCTTGGATCAAAGTTGACACCATTGCAGCGGATGAGAGCTTCTCCCAGGTGGACCTGGGAGGCAGAGTGATGAAGATAAACACGGAGGTCCGAAGCTTTGGGCCTGTGTCCCGGAATGGCTTCTACTTGGCCTTTCAGGACTACGGTGGCTGCATGTCCCTCATTGCTGTTCGGGTCTTCTACAGGAAGTGTCCCCGAATCATCACCAATGGGGCATTGTTCCATGAGACACTGTCAGGTGCAGAGAGCACCTCGCTGGTGGCTGCAAGGGGTGTTTGTATCCCTAATGCAGAGGAAGTGGATGTGCCCATTAAGCTGTACTGCAATGGAGATGGGGAGTGGATGGTGCCAATTGGGCGGTGTATGTGCAAAGCCGGGCACGAGGCTGTGGAAAATGGAACGGTTTGCCGAGGTATGTTGTACCCTCATTATGTATACATCATACATCCGACTACTGTGTGAGCCTAAATGAGTTAGTCTGCTCTGCTCTCATAAGAGCATAATCCATCCACAAACGGGTCCCGGTCCACACACATTCCTCTTAAAGAGAGAGCTGAGAATCCTTTTAGTCTCGTAAGTTATACTGTGAGGTCGTTCATCTCAAAAAGATGGGGGGTATTTTTTGTAGAGATTATTCAAATCATGATATCTGAATAAGAAAGGCTACAGTCCCACATCCTTGCTTTTTTTCAATATAAACAAACTGTGAAATGTTGCATTCCTACCATGGTTTGATGGGGAAAAGCAATGTTGTCTTTGGAAGCTGACTACAGGACATGTTTGGTTAAGTTCTTCTGAGCTGCAATGAATGAATCATGACGTTTTATTACTTGAACTCCCCCAAATGGCTGCGCATACAGAACCCTACACTGTTGAACTTGAAGAAAAAATAAACCTCTTTATCTGGACGAAGGGAAAGACACTCACTGTACAATCAAAGTGTGGGAAGAGCAATTTCCTCTCTCAAAATGATAGATTTAAAAGAGTTTGGGGCTATTCATCAGAAATGCACAGAAAAGAAATCCAAACTCTAACCTTTGATTTTTAAAATTCCCTCTTTAATCATCTGTTGTTAGAATGCCTCCTTCCATTCATACAGAGAATGAAGGTAATTTTTTTTTCAAAATTGCTACCATTTACTTAATGGGAAGATCGTTCACTGGCAAATTGATCAGGCCTTTCAAAGAATTAATGTACCCAACATCTACCTGTACCAGGCTACACTGTGATAGGCGCTATTTGGTCAACGTGATTAAAGGCCCTCATCACTTCACGCAGCCCTGACAGCATGTCGCCTGCAGAATGGAACCCTGCTGATCCAGTCCAGCACCAGAAACCACCCTCCCGCCGTTCAGATCGGTTTGATGCTGCCTCTCCTGCAGTATGTGTGCCTGTAATTACGGCCCATCCTCTGGTGTCTGCGTGTTAGGAGGGAAACCGTGATGGGTGCTGCCTCGCAAAAAAACACCGCTGGGCCTGTTCAGCGACTGCTAATGAGTGCAGACTCGAGCTCCACCTTAAGGAATACGGGCCAACACGAGACATGCAAAGACGTCTACTCTGGAGCAGCGATCTGCTCATGTCCTCGCATAATTACACAAATCTGTTTTCTGACCTACATATAATTCACTGCTTGTGGTGGATTTGCAGATCTCACAGGTGCCCTCTGTCATGGTATTTCTTTTAGCTGAATGGCATTATGAAATTATACGGTGTTCTCATGGGGAAAGCATTTTGATCCTCTTTATATCCTCACAGCTGGTCATGAAACATATCTGCAAAACATAAAAAAAAGCATTTGGTAATCTACTCCTTATCACTCAAATATTTATTTTCTTACTGTACACTGGACCACTTCTTCATCTGCACCTGTGCAGTAATGATGGTTGTGGGTCAGAAAATTGATTCCAACAAACTCAAATACATACTATATGACCATTTTTTGCATTCCACAGCCTTTGATCACGTGACACAGTGGCTACATATTAAAGCTTTATGAGAGGAATGCATTATCTCTAAGAGCATCTGAGGAATTCAGCAGTACCATGCATAATAATGGATTTTTATGACTCTTCACACCTCCATAAGCTACAAAGACAATTACTAAGTGTGAGTTTTACCAAGAAAGAAAATAAAACAGTTCAAGTTTGGACAGAATTTGTTCAGAGTTCCCCCTGCTTTTGATAGGTCTTTCAAGGCTGCTACCTTTTTTTTTTTTTTTTTTCATTATCCCCAACACTGAAAGCTGATATCATTTCTTGGCTCTGTGGTCAACCACCGTCTTTCAGCTGTTAGAGTTTGGATAATGAATTGATCTGTGAAAGATGTGCTTTTTGCCTGCTGATATAACGGGGTAATGAATTGATTTGTGAGAAGTGCCATCAAAGGCTTTGAAAGATATCCTCTTTCATGGCTGGATTATGGTACCACACAGACATCATAGAGCAGCCAAGATGAAAGACACTATTTCAACTGTAATAATAACAATACAGCCAATTCTCTGTTCTAACATTTCCTCCACTGAACGTGTAATTACGCATGTAACAATTAAACCCTTGGCAGGAATCCCGACAAATAATTATGCTGTCACGAATTCTGTCAAAATATTGACGGCAGAAGGGGGTGCTCACATCCAATTGCCGAGGTCTTTTTCAGCTGCAATTGTCTTACAAGTGAGATTAAGTTTCCTCTTTAAGAAGTGCTGTGAGGGAAGGAACCATATGAGGGCCTTTCAGCAGAGACCGTCCTGAAAAGGGAGATCTGATTTCCCCTCAGAGCCTTGAGGAGATGGTGCACCACAGAGACACATGAGGTCCTGTTTGCCAGTGCTGTTCACTTCAGAATGAAAAGCATTCTCTCCAGTGAGGCACAATGAGAGACATGTCCATGGGTGAAATTGCAAACTCCCTTAACAATGCCCATGTGTGTCTTTCAATGTAATCTGATCATCTAACCCCATGCTATTGTGGGTTCAAGGGTCTCGACTGTGGGAGCGTGGCATGTTATTGAGCAGTGAAAGTTCGGATGGAGACAATCTGCCAGAGCGATAACAACAACTTGATTCATTTTGTGGTCATGTTTTTAATGATATTGGCTGTGGGGAAAATGAAAAGAATCACGGAGCAAGCGGCATAGTTTGTGTGGCCTTCTGGCCCACATTTGAAGGGAGAGAAAGCGATAAAGTTGCACACCGTGACCCTGTTGACAAAAAAACGGCTTGAAGTGTGTGAGTAATGATGTGATTTTTAAGGGATGGTAACTGGTAAATCCAAGGAAAAATGCAGTGTTTTAGCAACATTTTATCTCAGCATTTCTAAATTCTGCCTTGCACACACACATCAGCAGCTAATGTTTTGACGTGCCACAAAGTGGACAGAGCAAATTCATCCAAATGTGGACAAAAGGCTCCCCAGTAGTCTGTAAATGACATGAATGATGAGCACTTTTAGGTCAAAGTGTCGAGTAAATGGAACAACATAAGGGCCTCTAGTGACAGTGTCGTGGTGAGGTATGCATCAGTGGCAGTAAGTACTTGGAAGCAAGGTTCCTGTTGTGGCACCAGAGCAATTAGATTAAGGAGGAATAGCTTCAGTAATTCTTCAGCCAAATGTGGCGGTAGATAAAGAGAGTTCGGGGGATCGAGAGCAAAAGGTGCCAGGCAGACATGATTGGATAGACATGATTGCATGGAAGTGGAGGGGAGGGAGCGAGAGCGGGAAATGAGCCCCCCCCCCCCAACCCACTGTTAGAATCCCAATTATTGCAGTCTCTTCGTCTGGAGAGGGTTTAAGGATGGAAATCAGCGTGGCACAGACAAATCCACGCCGCTGCCTTTATTTCCCCTGCTACTGCTGTCTTTAATGGCAGCTCTAATTGACTAACAGTGCAAGAGGGAAACAGCCCCACCGATGACTGGATGACTGTCCTCTGTGCTGGAACAAGACACAAAGCAAAGCAAAACAAACACACGCACCCCCAAGGCTTTCTGCTGCATTGTGTATTGTGCAAACGAAGAACGACGGCTCGGATTGGTCGGCATTAACACTACGAGCGGGCGAGTGAGAATGGGGGAAAAAATAAGTGTAAACACTCCGCATACACAGTAGGCATACTTACAATATTATGTTAAAGTAAAAGCCACACTTACTCTCGTTGATTGATGGCTGCTCCGACTGCTGTTCGGAGCCGTTAGTTAAGCATAAGGAATACAAATTAGTGCCTGAGCAGATGTTCATTACCACTACATTTCCCTTCTAAAGAGCTCCACAGCCAACATGACTTAATATCTGCATCACAGGCGACATCCTCTGATTTCCATTACTAATCTTTTCATTTAGACCCAGTGCAGGGCTTGCGATGTGTGTTTCATCCAAGCGGCCTCTTTGGTCTGCATGCAGTTGTAGGATTTGAAGGATTTTGTAACAGCATGAGGTAAACGGGCTAGCTATGAGACATGTCACTGTTCGCAGAAGCCTGAGGGAGAATTTGGGAGCCTTTATTCCATCTTCCCCACTGTGATGGGATTTTTTTTTCTCTGCCTGTTGACCAGGTTTCTGTTTCTCTATCTGTTCCAAGACAAAGGGAGAACAAGAAAACAGATATGAACAGTGATGGAATCTAACCAGCTGCATTTACCTAGGGTACATGAGCGCATTATGTAGGTACTGCTATTCTAAAATTCTTATGTGGATAGCTGCTGTTGCTTTTAAGATAAAGATTTCACACAGTTCATGATAAAAAAGCAGAACTTTCCAACTATTTTTAAATACAACCTTCGTCTTTCGATAGAGGTTGCATAAACTGGCACGCACCCTGGTGATATTTATTTCAAAGCAAACTCAGAAATCTGGTTCTCTCTGTAATCACCATTTGAATGTTTGCATCAGCAACAAAAGCCTCAGACACTGTGAATAAAAAGTTAAAATAAAAGTAGTCTGCATTAGCAGATGCAGGAATACTCTGTCAATGTGGACACTTGAATATTTATTGAGTTCATGTGACATCAGAGGCATTTCAGCCCGACTGTGTAGTAAGTACACAGATGATACTCATGCACATAAGTACTAATATTGTTATTTCCACAGCACATTTATCATCCGTTGAAGTGATAATGTGACCTACGATGCATTCGAATCTCCCTGAACTGGGAGATCACGGCCTTTAAGCCTGTAAACGTTTTCCACATGTTTTTGCACATGTCGGGCTCTGCTCCACATGCCCCTCTGTCACACCCCTCTTTATCCCACACCATCTTTTGCATCTCAAATTCTGACAGTTTGACCTCTTATAATCCCAGTACCTCCTTTCACATAATTGGTCATCTCATCGTGTGTGTACTCTTCCTGTAGGCCTGCTTCTCTCTTGTAACACCTAAAAATGTCTCGGCCTGAACCCGAGACTCTGCAGGCACTTCTCTGGTGTTTCTCCGTGAAAGCATAGCGCGGTGAAAACTCTGAGAACTTATGGTTCTCTTCATGATAAACTCACCTCAGACAGGCTGTCCTGGCAATAAAAGCCGCGCGGTACACAGATTCTTATGTACGGGCCTCGCTTTTGTCACCAGAGACGAGGCTGGGGTTTTGTCTAAACGTCGCCATGTGCTCTCAGATGTCCCAGACTCACGTCCTGTTAGTGGAATCGCGCCGCCTTTTCGGCTAAGGGAGACTGATGAATCCAGCATCTGCCTGAATAAAAGATAAAAAAAAACAATCAAGTGCACTATTATAGACAGGAATCCCTCAGAGGATCAGTGACCTTGTTTTTTTTTTTTTTTTTTTTTTTAAAGAACTCGGTCAACACTGAGAAAAAAAAATTATGGTCTCTTATCTTGTGTGCTTTTGACCCACATTAGAGAGTAAGAGTGAGGATAGAGAGAAACCCCACACAGTTAAACGCCCTGTGTATTCTGGAAGAATTGATCCATGTAATTCAATAGCCTACAGTTTAATATATAGCATGAGCATGGATACTGTGTTGAAATGATAAAATAAAAAAACCCGTTATATATAAGGTTAATATAAGGTGAAAATAAAGATGTTATTTATGTGTTTTTTTCCGGGTCGTTTTTCTCCCCAAAGTTTTTCCCATAAATTACTTTTATTGGCAGCATCCTGTATATCAGTATAATCTGACTGCAATCTCACATAAAGGAGATGCTCCGGAACTAAAGCATGTTCTAAAATAAGCCATGGTATCCACAGACAAAGATGTCTCTCCTGCTAAAGTACAGGTGATTAAAGATTAAATGGCTTCACTGGTATGGCCAGGAGATGGGAGGGAAGATATTAGAAAGGAAAAGGCACAAGGAAGTGGGGGTTGGGTGATAGTGGTGGGGATATTAACAGGGACACGGAAAGAGCAGCAGTTTCTCTCTCATCCTCTCCTCCTATCAGCGTTACACACCGTCAACATGTTACACATGACCCAGAGGCAATATATACTACTCTGAGCTTAAAAAAAACAAAATAAAAATCTGTAGAATAATGAATAAACCACAATGAACTTCCTCACACAGGCCTTGCTCTTGTTTTGACTTTAAATGAGGGATTAATTGGCGGTCAGCTTGAGGTTAGAAATCTTCCGATGGCTCATCGCAATGCATTATGCAATAATAAAAAGTAGTAAAAGCGTGATTCCTTGACTTTTGAGGAATAACAGGAAAATCTCCTTTAAAAAAGGAGTTAGGGAAATGGGTCATGCAAACAAATTCCGGCAGCTGTTCATCTGCTTGATTGTCTGTCTGAGACTGAGTTCATTTGCACTGTATAGCTCTGTGTTCTCATCATAGGCCCCTTGCAGTGTTCATTAAGATGTATTTCTGTCCATTTAATTACTGGCCATCAAAATAATTTAGATTGAGAGAGCACACCCTGTTGTTCCTCAAAGGAAAAGAGAAAGACTGAGTTAAATTAAACAACTAATTGCCAGAGACCAAATCAGAAGAACCAACAAACTGAGAATATCCTTGGATTCAAGGCCAACATCTCAGTTAACCTTAGTGAAATCCCAAAGATAAGATTTTTCTCCAGACAGGCTTCACGAAGCCACGGGGGCCTCGGCCATGTTTGAGCAAAGTCAACAACCAATTCAAGCAGCTTATATTTGTATTTATTTTATTTTGGAATTTAATTCTGCAATGTTTAGAAATCCACAGGCTAATGTCAACTCAAAAGTTGGACCGGTGTAGCATAGTTCTCTGTCATCAGCCTCCCCGGGAGGTTTCTCAGTGGTTTAGAGTTTGAAATTGAACACATGCCTCCGAAGCCCGGTCGGTGTAAAGTGAAGTTCTCCCCTTTCACTGACCACAGGATTCTGCTTTGTTTTATTTTCAGTCCGCTACCTGTGTGTTCCTGCACTTTAGGGAAGAATCCATTTGAATAACATTTCGTTCAGACATGTTGGCCATGACATTCACTTTTTAAAGTGCGGAAGCGAGAAAGAAATTGATAAAAGACCAACACCCTCACACTGTTTTCACTCCAGAAAGACTTGACCTGCTTCCATTGAGAAGCTTAACATGAGGTGAATGATAGAATATTGTCTGAAAAGACTAAAACTGCACCCCCATTTCACACTATCATTAAAATGACTTTTTCCAATCCACACTCATGCTTCTTTTTTAAATTGTGGGTCTCAATTAGGTGTGTAATTGTTCAGGATGGGCAATACTTGATGCTGGGGAGGAAAACATTCTTGGCCTGGTTTAATTGTGGAAGCCTATTTGAGGGGGATGGTGTTTCACTGCTACGGGGGACAGCTCAGCTTTGTAAATGGGCTACTTACAGAATTTTCTGGATGTTAAAACTTTTTACCTCCCCTTGGGCAGCCACTAAGCAAATAAATTACTCAATGTAATGAGCTGTAGTACTCTCGTACAGAATTCCCAAGCTTAAGGCTAAAAGGTACAGTTGGACACAGTTTTTTGACGTTCTTACAACTCCTTGCAAAGAACTGGGTTCATCCAAAGGGTATGGATCTTTTTTCAACCCGTGCCTTGGAAGATAAAAGGCATAGCGCAAGCCGCCAGGCTAATCCTTATCTAGTCAGTTAGAATTCTATTTTATTCTATGGTTTAAGATCTCACCTCCCCCCTCTTTCTTGTTTTTCCATGCCACCTTTCGGTCTTGGAATTATTACTGGTCCGATTTTCCCACACTTTGCAGTACAAAGCCTTTGGACATTCCCTGCTTACGCACAATTTTGTGAAGAAGAAAAGAATGACGCTGTAAACAACTGTCTAATAAGAGGGAGGCTCTGTTTTGCCTTTTTAAGATTCTTTCCTTTTCACCTCACAGCTTAGGTTTAAAGACAGTTCAGAAATAGCCTGCTATAAATAATCTTTGTATGTGTTTGAAAAATAGCTGTTTTCTTTTAAATCTTTACATCAAGCTTGATTTCACGTTGTTTTAAACTTGGTAATTCATTCTCATTCACATTTTAAAATCAGGTGTGCCTACACTGCATTTCCAGTGGCTTGAAAGTTCCTGGAGGAAAGTTTGACAAAAAAAAAATCAATGCAGGAAATACACTGATACCACCAGTTGGTACTGTGAAGTCCTATGCTGACTATACTTTCTAAAACTTCTGAAAATGTGGTTTCTGCCAAGAAAAAAGTGATTTCACAGATTATTGAAAATCCATTACCTCCAAAGAAAGTGTTGGCTTTTTTATTATCGACAGACACCCAACAAGCAGGAAAGGAATGTTATTTTGGGTCAATATCTTATTTCCCATTTGATAAAAACCTTGTGTTTTTTTTTTTTTCTTGTTAAATAACTACGATTAACAACTCTGTTTGAGTGAAAACGAGAGTCGGATTGGAAAATCACAAGCGCTAAAACAGAGGCACAGCAAACGGGCCGAACAGAAGAATACCGTACCCGGCTCCTCCGGTTTGACATTACCCACCCGCTAGTGTTTACTACAAAGCCCGGATTGGCCTCGCAGCGTATTGATGCCTGGGAAATGCTCACTTCGTGCTGGGACCAGTGTTCTGGTTTATTGTGGTCATCTCGAGACTGTGTGGTCTCCACTGAGTTATGCTCGCTTTTTGGGGTAGGTGGGTGGCAGGGGTGGGGGTATGAATGCATTTTTTTTATGTGCGGGGTGTTTTCATTACACCCCACAAACATACTTTGTACAGCACTGTCTCAGCACACCCCAGGGCCACCGATGCCTCCCCTTTGCAGTATGGGTATCTCCTCTCTGTGAAGTAACAGGCTTAAAGAATTGTCTGGAATACATTAGTCACAGCTATTAATGGGGCTGTTTTGATTCTGCCCCCCCACCCCTTCTCCGCCCCGGTATTATCCTTTTTTCCCCCTCAACGTGCAAAGTCATGACAGTAGTAAGGTTTTTGTCTGAAAGTAAGACACAGAACTTGTCAGCTCACAGCAAGACAAACAAAGTTAAAACCAAAGTGGAGTTGTAAGACACCAGAGGTAGAGAGAATTAAAGGGGGTAAGATTAAGTAGCTGAGTTGTCATTGCTGCTTGGATGCAGATTTAGAGGATTTTAGTGAGAAA
Organism: Menidia beryllina; assembly: GCA_013363375.1. Lineage (NCBI taxonomy): Eukaryota > Metazoa > Chordata > Actinopteri > Atheriniformes > Atherinopsidae > Menidia > Menidia beryllina. Next base: position 16,774,746 of record JABUIW010000205.1, read on the forward strand.
ATAGGAATGGTAAAAACCAAAGGAAGTGTTTTAGAAAAAAATCGAAATGTATTCCAATGTGCTGTGGTTGATTTTTGCTTTTTATGACGGCGGCTTGAGGGACCTCGCTCTGTTGTGTTTAATGCGATGCTTTCAGAAATACTGCAATGACCAAGAAAGTGTTAAAAGAAAAATGAAAAAAATGAAACTCTTAGGATTATTAGAAATAAATGCTATGCAAGGAAACATTTATGCACATCAGCTCACTGATTGAAGTGCCTTGAAGGTTAATGACACCAAGCAGTGACATTTTCTGCCTCCATTAGGGTTATCTTAAATCTCCACTGCGAGTATTTCATACTAAAAAAGACAATTTGATGTAATTTGCATTCAGAGTGAGAGCGGGCTCCCTTCAGAACCGGGACTGATACATTGATGTCTTCCATTCTTTGTAGAGCCTTGTTAACTCCTCCTTGTGACCTTCTTACTAAATATAGCAATTCATGTATTGATTTGGGGATGTGGCGCATTCACAGCATGCCTCCACGATAATGACCTATTTCAACAGATTGCTCGTAGATAAGTAGTTTTTTTTTTGTGTAGACTTTTTATGGAGTATTCAGATAGAACAGAGAGAAAAAAAGGCACAAGTCGTTGGCACAGGGCTAGCCATCTCATTGATCTCAAGCTAACAAGTGAAAACATCCTTCATCTAAGCCGAACCCCTCCATGAGTTCAAACGAAAGCTCCACTTTCTTCAAATTTTTGAAAACCGAGGCTACCATCATGTTGCACAAAGTTGCAATGTTACAGTAAAGGAATCAATAGCTCCTACAAGCAGCATGATTAAGTGAGGATCGTTCACAGGATTGTACCTCGCCGCTGTTAAAGTGCAACAATGGGGGATAGAGCCAACAAAAGCTTGCCAAAAGATGGGCTAAATTCCATCTGTGAGTGCTCCACGCCAGCAGGCATTCTTCCCATTTCTGACTGACTGTGATTGAAATCTCAGCCTTACTATCATTATAGTTCTGCAAGAGGAATGGGCAACAACATGAACACTGGTATGATATTCAGATAGCGTCTTTGTTTGAGCAAAACATTCAAATGTCAAGTCTAAACACCTTGCTATTTATCTTTTTTTGCTTTCTCAAACAAAACAGCAGCTCAGTCGCAGGCAAGCTGCAGGCTCTCTGGCTTTGTCTGTTAATCCCTAAGCACGCAAAAGGAAACAACGTATTAGTTACAGTGTACTCTCAATTTCAAAAGAACAATCTTTCATTTAAAACTCATTTATCAGCACCGTTTGTATTTTCTCCTACTATGGTCATTTCAGGATTTTTTGACCTCAATGGTCGTAATTCATCCAGAGGACTTTCTACAGTGGCATTTTCCCTCAGCGGGGAGATTGCTATCAGCCAAATCACAAAACCCCAGAGAACACAAGTCCTTCCTCCTGCTTTACCCATTCACAGACTTTCCAAGGACCGCCACAATCAGGCCTTTGTGGGCCCGGCTTGTCTGTCATCTCCCTGGTTCTGTTGATGCAGGCCTCGTGCAGAGAGCGTGGTCTTCTCATACACCGCACTAAATGCTAGCTAATTGAGCTTGTCGAGTCAGAACCTGTTAGTGTGCTGATAAGAAGGTATTTGACCTCCTTAGAGGCTTTTGGTGGTACCTTTGGGATTTTTCTCCATGTAACTTGTTATTCCTTTACTTTTTAAGAATAATTTTCTAGGAAATCATTACAGACAAGAGTAGAAATCTGGAGAATATCCATCCCTCCGTTTCATGTACCTTGTTCATTCAGGGTTGACCTTGATTGTACCCCAACTGCGACTGGGTGGGAGGCCGGGTAAACCTTTTAATATGTTACAAGTCCTTAAAAAAAGGACTTTTCTTTTCTCTAAATGTCTTAGGTCTGTTGGTAATATTGATTGAGTTAAATGAGCCAGAAAAAATAATCATCGAAGATTTATTACCTTGTATTTGTTTATTAATCAATTACTAATCTATCAGTTTTGAAATCAGAGCACACAGGATCACTATGGATGGTCTTAGATGTCCCTCCCACATTCTTATCAAACTACAAAGAAGCAAAGCAACTTTTTCTTCATTCCTCTTAATTTTGCTGCACAACATGAGCCGGCTGGAATGTATGAAAATAGCTCTTCATATAATTTCATTAAGTTGATGTAGCTTGTTTGGAGCAGCTGAAATTACGCTATTGTACTTTGTCCTTGTCTGCCATTTTCAAAACCTATGCCTACCTGATATTTTTGTTGGGCTATGACATGTAAAGACTGTTTTCCAATAGCATGCATATATGTGTGCTGTGTTGGGGATTTTTGTCTTAGTGCAACTGGCATGACCCCTGCCAGGCTTTCTGGGATAATCTAGCTGCTTCCAGGAACCCAAAACTAATCTGCCGAGTCGTCTTTTTGCCGTCTGAGTCCGCCTCTTAGCCATAGTCATTGTCACAAAAAAGGATTCCGAAGTAAATGTGTATGAAATCTGTTCTGTTCTTCACTGTAGTAAATTTCTGCGCTACATGGGGCTCAAAAGCCCATACTTTTCATGTCTCAAATGACTGTCAGTTTATGAGTAAGAACAGCCACCAGGCATTAGAAGCATCCACTCATCCATTATGTTTTTAAAATAACTTTTTTTTTTTTTCATCTCCTCAGCTTTAATGTCAAAGATGATCTGCTCTAACACGTATGGATGTGTCAGATATGCTGCTCCGGAATCTGCCAAGCAGTGTTAAGCGAAAGCTCTGCCTCCAGGCTAGTAGACTGTTAGAGTTATATGCGTATGTATGAAGTTAAGTTGTAAAACTAATCCATCTTAACCGTGGATGACTGACATACCAGCCTCATCAGAGGCTCTCAAGCATATGTTAATTGTAAATCTAAAAGCCCATCTATAAATGGGTTGCATCCACCATGTTGTTATGCCAAACCGACGAGGAAGGACACAATTAATGTATCAAACATCTTAAACTAACACCTTAAAAGGCATTTCACTTATTGTTAATGTGAAAGTATCAGTGCTTTATATGCCTCTGTCAATACACATGCTTAGTTTTATTTATTTGTCATTTTACTGACCCTGAACGGGAATTTAACACAACATGCATCGATTCCCTAACACGTCGACCACTGTGCTATATGCTTTGAGGGGAGCCATTTAGGAACAGCCTGTTATAATACAGAACGAGGTAGACAGCAGAAATATTTTGGGAGAACTCAGAAGCGGTGACGTTACCAAGGTAACAAAGGGTTCCCGTGTCTCTCCCTCAGCCCCAGCACCAGCCCAACCTCTCTCTAAGCAGGCTGGGTACTTAATTTCACTGACCCCTGGGATCTGGGCTGAACAGCCCCCATTGATTAGGACAAATGTAAGGAAGATCAGCCATCCAAGCACCTCCTTTATCAGGGTTAAGGATTTAGTCATACAGGGTTGGAAGACATAGTGCATGCATATTAATAGCGCAGGGATCTTATTTTAGATGAATCAATTACATATTTAAAGGCTAATTAGTCAATTTATTCACTAAGTGTGCATTGGTTCTTGCCATCTCCTCGCTCAGTTGCTATCAGTGGGTATTTACTGCGTGAAATAGCAGCCACTAATGCTTTCAAGTGAATCTGAACAATAACAGCCTCTACAGGAGCTTTTATAATTCACCTAAGGCGTTTGGGTGAGTTATGTTGCGCACATTTATGTGGAAATGTCCGACTTTGATCCTCCGGACTACATCTTCGGAGGTAAAACCTTGTATTTGTGGTTTAAGTCTCAGATGTCTTGTCATGGCTGGAATTTGCATGAGCTTGTTATCCTCTTGACAAGCGAGCTTTTATTTAAGTCACATTATCAGATTAGAGAACTCAGAGCACTGCCTGAGTGGTCCGCTTTTATCAAGTGTATTCTGAGCACAATTCAAGTCCTCAAAAGCAGTTGTTGAACAATTAATGCAATTTCTCTTCCATTTTTTTGGTCCATGTTTACAGAGACTGTGTGTGTGTGTGTGTGTGTGTGGGGGGGGGGGAGGGGTTGTCTCATGCTGTGAAAGGTATTTCATATTTGAGTTTGTTTGTGATGTTTGTGCGTGCGCTTTGTGGAAACCTGAATGCCTGCAACGCAAAACATGCCACTGCTGTTTTTTTTTGTTTTGCAGATCGGACGGATAATAAAATTCTCGGACTTGGTGCTGCCTCTTTAAAGGGGTCTTAGTCAAAATAATTGATATAATCTTTGATAAACATACTCCAGGGAGAGATGGCTTAAGATATCTTGTCCAACCCCTGAACACGATACCCACTCTTGGCTTAGGGTCCTGTTTATCTTCTCCCCTTTGAATGTGTGTGTGTTTTTAATGTGTGTATTTGAAGGGTTGTGCTTGGAGAGTGACAAGATCCAGCACCAGCTGCTCCTTGCATTGCTCTCCCCCCCCCTCAAACACCCAGCCACCATCCCTTCTCTTCTTTCCTCCGTCCGTTCCTCCCCCTCCTTTTGCTGTGACACCCCTTGTCCCTTCTGACTGGACAACATGCAGCCCCTTTATGCCACCTGTCCATCAGCCAGACTGCACCTTAGGGAGCCTCTGTCGCTGGGCTTGGAACTGCCGCTAGCTGCCTTTGTTTGGATTTCTGGTACCCCTCCGCTCCTCCTCTCTCCTTTTCCCTCTCTCTCTCCTCTCTTTCTCTTGCTCGCTTTTGCTCCCTGTGCTGCTCTTTACAAGCAGACAAACAAAAAGACACATACAGACAAGTGATTGCCTCTGTCAGCTATTTCCTGCATCTGCCTCCAGGCACAAAAAGACTCCACCCCCACCCCACATTTCTCAGTTTACCTCTCACCTGTAGTGGCAGGGATGCCAGCTACCAGGGCTGTTGTTTTTGAGCAGAAAATAGATGCGGGCTGTTGAACCAGGGAATAAAGACTGAATCATCATCAAGAGGACGATGTCTAACTAAATATGAGACATTCTCATAACAGAGGGAATACATTAAGAGCTTGCCTGTCTCACACACTAGGCCGCCAAATCTATCCAGAATCGCTTCTTATCTTGTCCAGGACAAGATTGTGGATTCTGGATAGAGATGCTGTATATCTACAGGTCGCTGAGGTTATTTATCATCGGTTTGTTCCACTGCCCTCCTTCCTCCACCTTTTCCATTCGCTTTCCCTTACCTCCAGTCACATTGTCATCAGCAGTCTGTGGCTGTGATCAGCGCTGTAAGGTCCGGGTGCAGCCTGCGGAACGGAGCGGGGAGGCTGCCTTACATAGCAATGGCTCCTGTTGCCCTAGCAACTGGCTGTCCTTGAGAAAAAGGACGCATTCGGGGGGTTTGGGAGGCTAAGCCACTGGCAGCACCAAAAAAACTCAAAAAGAGTTCAGACACATCGATCTCTGTGCCTCTGAGAGCACATAGTGTAAACGCAGACCTCTGCGAATGTCTTAAATTTGCATGAATCACTGGCACTGGAGCTGCCGTATAGAGTACGAGTGCTTTGAAATGAGATTTACTGTCTATGGGGTGGAATAAAAGCTTTTTCAATGTGACTAATTTCGGACTGACTGTACAGTCTTCAGTCATCAGTGGGTGGGTTTTTTCCCGGGGATGCCCTGTATTCTGCTGAGCAGCAGGTGATTTGTTCCCATGAAGTCAAAGGCGAGAGTTGTTGGAGCCTGACCACATCCTTTTGTTTGCTTCAGTAATGAAAGCTCCACAGTCTGACATCTGATAACCTCGATGTCTCCTCATTTCCTGCCTGTCGCATATTTGAAACAATGTTAAGCCATTTGCTTAGTGCATGAACAGAAAGGTGCGTTTTGTCACCTAAACCAATATTGGGAACATGGCAGAATTTAAAACAAAATACTTTCCCTTGTTTGGCACCCTTTTGTGGGTAAAATAAACTTAATGTAACCATTTCATCATGAAGATTATAATGGTGGACCAAACTTGACATGAAACAATTCAACTCAGCCATTTTTTGAAAATGAAGACCTTACATTTGATTACATTTGATTAATTTATTAAATAACTCCTCTGCGCAGTTTGTATTTCCCGTGAAGGAATTTCCATTTTGCAGTTTAAATGATATACCATTATTTGCATTAACTGACATGTTTTCATCACCTTTAATGGTCTTTCATTACAAATGATTGAATACGATGTAGATCATTTCAGAATGGGTTTGACAAGACATCTTAAATGGAGATTAATAAAGACAGAAGGAACTGCCTCCTGCCACACCCCAGCCATCTGCAGCCCAGTGTACCGAGGGGGATCACCAGCAACATGATTGGACCCCTACATCCTCTGGAGAGCAAGTTGTCAAGTGATCTGCCCGCATGAAATGACCCTTTCCGCTTTATTCCCATAACCGCCCACATTTGAACCTTGTTCGTATTCCTCCTGTGTGCACAGAAGTGTGGGTTCATGTGCCTGTAATTTACCCATTTCCCATTCCTCCATGGATTTTTTTCATTTGAAGTGACAAAAAAAAGGAATAGAAGAAAGAACAAAAAGAGTGCTGTGAAAATTCCAGAAGTTATTACAGCGCTGCATGCATGGCTTTCCTTTCATCTCTACTTTATTGACAGATGGTACTTATCAGACAATGGAAATACTGTGGTTTTCAATTATTCCCCCCCACCCTCATTTGGTATTTATGACCCGATGATCATCTTGAGAGCGTTGTGGCCTTAAACATAGGGTAGTTCTTCTTGTTTCATCAATAAGCTAACATTTTCCACATGCGGAGGACGATCTTTAGGTGAGGTTGTGTGTGTTGCTACCAGTGTTACCATACATCAGGAGTGATCGATTACTCACTTGACAATGCCAGGATTGACTCACTACTACGGAAATTAATTAATGTTTTATCATTTTTTTAAATTATTGTACATTTGACTTGACAGCTTATTTTAAGAACTAATGTTGTTTCTAGTGAAATTGTATCAAAACTTGATTAGTGGACCAGTCGGGAGGGCTGGGTATGATATACACCAAGTTTTTCTTCTTTCTTCAAGTTTAATCTTAGAAAGCATATGGTAATTTAAACATATGCTAATATATTAACTTTGTGTCCCATCCAACCAACTTGCCCTTATGCTTTTGTTTGGTGTCACTAACCAATTTCACACAGCATCCACACTACATTCAAATTAATATACTGCTGTCCCTCTATGGTCACTCTTGCTGACCAAGCACAGGAAGTGTATTGGGATAGCACGGTGGCACTATGGAATCAGAGGAGAGCAGCATCATTGTTTAGAGTGGCATCCTCCATCACGCTGGCTGTCTCACACACATTGATTTGGCTCCGTGACAACATCTGCTGCCGACTCACAGGCCCTTCTCCAGCCTTCCATTCACACTTTTTGCCTTATGGCATAAAAACAACATTGATTTGGAACAAAGAAACGTCCATCTGAGCTTGAACAGGTGCTGAGAAAAAATGGCTAGAAACTAAAGGCAGTGTTTTTCTTGGGATTATTTATTTATTCATTTATTAATTTTCACATTGTCATATGAAAAGATAATGTTTTTTTTTTTTTCCATGACTGATAATAAAAGTCAATGTGAACACATCGTCAGTGGGTGCATATGCATGCCCTCTTGCTTGCCCGTGTTATTTTTGGGTAAAGTTAAGGAGATAATGAGAAATAAGGTCACTTAGCGGAAAATTAATTTACACCAGTTGTTACATGACCAATATTTCCCTTACAGGGTATTTTTAGCTATGACTGACACTCGGAGAAGCACTCCCCCTCTTCATTTTGCCCTTGTAAATACCAAACCTTGTGATGGTGAGCCCTGTATATGTGCCACCTATAGAGGGTTAATCCCTAGCTGTGTGAGCTGAAATTGTCTTTTGGGCAGCGGCCAGATGGATTTTATTAGCGGCTCAGTTCTTTATGCTCTCTGTTTATTTATGTTTTGATGGGTATGTATGGGAAGAAGATGGAATTAAATGTGCTCCGGACCCGTGCACATGATGCAGTATCCTGCGTTTTGAGTTTCCTAGAAGCGTGTATGCTGCATGTCTTGTTTATGCGTGCGCACTTTGAGCCTCAGCCTGCTGATATGACTGCGCCATCAGAGCTCATTTCCCAGGTGCCCCACATTTCTAGCTAATCTGCTCCTCACTTTGGCTCCTAATCTTACTCAAAGGAGCCTCCTGGAAGGAGGGGGATTGGGGATCTGTGGTCTGTGACAACTGCTGAGAAGACTCAGCTTAGAGCAAAATGCTGAGGAGAAAAGTCACTTTCCAGTCATGCTGCCCTGTCATTTCCCATGACACGAGACCCCTTTTCACGCACGAATAAATAATCACACAATGACATAAAGTAAGCATTAACCCATTTATGACTGATGACGCGATGGGTAAATGTGTTTGTGTTGTTTGAACCACTGAAAAAGATCAGTACAGTGTCGTTAGTGAAAACAGGAACATAAATTGAGTAAATTTTATTGCAGGCTTTTATCCCAGGAAGTGGATCAATTCACGGCTAAATGAGACCACTGTTTGAAGTCACAGAAAGAGTTGTCTAATTAAGGATGTTTTTTGGATAAAAACCAATGACAAAAAAGCTAAGCAAAAAAACCCAGTCCTAGAGTTCTTGAGTGCGCTGATTTACACTTTGTGGATCATCAGGGATTGATCTCAAACACTGGCACTGTCCTGGCTTTTGGTGTCAGAGGCCACGGTGTCCCAGACCTGTTAATTGCCAAAGACATGGAAAGCTAGTGGGAGAAATGAATATATCATTTGTGTACGTGTGGGGTGAAGCGAATGCCAGTTGTCTAATAGCTTTCACACAAGCCTGATTGAATTAGATGGCCAGGAGGACCGCGTTCCTAATTGAATCACGAGAGGCTGTGTTACAAACAGTACTAGCTTGTGTTCCCCATGGAAGTGCTTAGTTGGGGGGAGGGGTCTGAGGGGGTAATTCTGGCTGGTCCTCAATCCCTGGAACAGACACACAACTTGTAGCTGCTCTCCTTTGCTTTATCTATGGCTTTCACAGGGTTATACTCCATTGAGATGTGACAAGTGAAAAGGCTGAAATGTTTTGTGGAGTAGCGCGAGTGGGAAAACTAATGCACAAGTTAGCGCACTGTCCTAATCTTATTTCTCCTGCCAAGGAACAGCAGCGTATCTCGACTTCTTCTCACCACTGTGATTCATCTAGTTTTTACTAGAAGCAGGGGACTGATGCACATGGCTCTCAGTAGGCACTTCTCTCGGTCACAGTGGAATATAGGGAAATACCCACTGTGCGCATACAGTCTCTCTGATGCTGACCATTTTCTCTGCTTTCAGCACTTTTTCCTGCTGTGCTCACAAAAGCGACGATTTTTTTTCAGTTACCCCTGCAGCCTTTTGTCTTTCACACCTTAAACACTGCACACACACACACACTCACACACACACACACACACACAGCCCCTAGTCCTTCTTTGTCTCTCTTCTCTCTTCTTTAAGGGTGTGTTCATTCCATAAAGCGGTTTTCCGGAGGTTGTAGTGGGTCCTGAAAGAAAGAAAAAGCGAGAAAAGGGAAGAGCGGGCTGGAGGGGTGAGCTGTAGTGGCTGCGATGCCCCAGACGGCTGGACAAAGAGTTTCCCTGTTTAGTGCAGTATTTAAAGGAGACTATGAAGGTACCACCTTTTCCCCCTTTCAGACAACAGGTGTGGCCTCGCCCTTTGATAACAGAAAGCTGATTATCTAGTTGTTGCCCCATTGCCCAGTTATGAATGCGTCAGATGAAATAGAAATGTCAAAATCTGACTTTCTGTCCATCTAAACATTGTGTGTTCTGTTTGTCCTTTCTCACTGACGAACGAAAATGTATTAAGAAGACAGCATGGCTGCTCATGCTTGTTTTTATCCTTTCCCATGCACGTGCATACCCACACAGATCCAAATGCTTTATAGATTTCAGATGTTTTTTTTTTTGCTGCTGGTCTCTTCTTCAATGTGCTTTAAATCGTTGTGACTGTAACATTCAGGAAACCTTTGAAACAACCAGCAAATTACCTGCTATAAAAACTAAGCAGCACCCAAGCTCACTTACTTACCTTTCCTCGCAGCTTTTTCCGTGCTATTTTTATTCAGTGAGTCTAGCAAAAGCCCCCAATTAAAGCTTTTATGTCGCTATATATTATTAGGAGTCGTAAACATAGGCAGACACAAGCAGCTGGGTTTTGGTATGTGTGTGTGTGTGTCTGTGTGTGTGTTTCTGTGTGGGAGAAAGTGTATTTTGAAGATGTTAGAAGTTGTAACGTTAGTATGAATTTTTGTAACACTTCCTGCTTAAAGGATCAAAATAAACTGAACACAAAATTTGCCTCAATGGTTGAAGGTTTTGTTATTTTTTTCAATATTAAGATTCAAAAGTGGAAATGTGTTCTGTGCGCCTGGAAGCAATTTAAGGTGATCTGGACCTTGTGACATAGCTCCCACTAAACTGATTCTGAAGTGTTTATAATTTCCCTTTAAGATTTTCTATGTGGCTTTTGTTCTTGACTTATTGCCACGTCTCATTGTCAGTCGCGTTTCCAAAACCCACGTTCTTAGTCCCCACAGAAAAGAGCAAAACGTGGCATGTTTGCTCCAAGCTTTTGATGGTATTAATAGCAGTGTGTAGCAGGAACAGGAACGGTGGAGCAGTGTTGTCAATGAATATTCTTAAGGTAATTAGCTTCTCTTGCCAGGAAGATATCAGAAGTTGGAGGAAACATGAAAAATAGCCTTTAGTTCTCACATTTTTAGCAGCACTGGCAGCATAATGATCAAACCGCTCAACAGCAGTAATCTGGCAGGTGGGGAAGAAGGGAATTAAAGCCCTGATCTGATTTTTAATCACTGCTCTCCATGTCTTTGCTTCTCTTCATCTGACACCAACCAACTGTGCAACTCTTAAAATCTGTCATCCGAGTACGAAGTGGAAATTCCCCAAATATTTCCCTAAAATAATGGCCATGGCAAAAAGCACAGAGGCAACCAAAGCATATTGGACTGTAGATACAATGGGTTTTTGAAAGTTATTCTATTTTATTTAAAACTGTTCCACAATAATTAAGAGTTATTAGAGGGACAAACTAATTACCTTTTTAATTTTGTCTGAAATCTGTATGTCTGACTTATCTGGATTCACAAGATAAATGATTATTTGATATAATTTTGCATATTTTATACAGTGTTTAATTAATGAAGTGATGAGCGTTTTCTACATTTTAGAAATATGTTTAAAAATGTTCATAATATTTTAAATTGCTTTTACAACTTTTTCTTGTCTGACATGTTGTTAACAGTAACGAAACAGAATAAACTCCGACAAAGGAAAAAGATAAACAGTGGTTAGATCATGGGTTAGAACAATGGGATTTCTTATGAATTCTATGTTTCAACTGAGTATATAGTAAAAGCATGAAAGGAGTCATTTTGCCAAATGTTTGCACTCAGTCTAACAGCTATAAAGTGAACATAAGAATACATCTGATGGTGTAGTGGTCAAAGACAAATTTTTAAATGACCCACTTGCATGTTGTTCAGCAGCAACCACAGAAAATGTGGATACAACCACTTTAGTAGCCGGTTATTATGAGGCATCATTTGTGAACAAGAGTCAGTTATTTTCACTCACTTTCCTCCTCATGCCGATTTTGAAGCCATTTTTGGGCAGCACGCTGTTCGGGACGCATAACTTTGCATTGTAACTCGGGCACGCTAATTCGCTAAATTCCTCGGCTAGAAATGACCGAACACAGTCATTCCACACCTCTCCCCTCATTTCTTTGTTTCCATACTTGCACTCCCCCACACCCCCACTACGTCTTTATGCTGTTTTACTTTGGTGTAGCTCCTCAGAGTGCCGCACTCTCACAGACCACACTGTGCCTCTGAGGTCCGATCTCAATTCCCCACATGGCTGTTGCCTGGGCCTCATTCACAGACCCTGTTGACTGGCAGTGTGAATGTCCAGGCCTCATGTTTCGCTCGGTGGCCAAAACCTTTTCCTCCATCAATCATGGGAGAAGAAAAACATGTCAAAGCTAATACTCTGTGAACAGATCTTTAAGATAATTTCATATGCATTTTGGTGTAAAGTTTTGCTGTTGACATTTCTTGTGCTGAACGCAAACTGTGACAAATATAGCACACAAACTTTGTCTGGCTCACTTTAATGTCTTCATGAATAGCAGAAATGACTAAAAAAGGATAATATGTGTATTTCAAAGTGTGGCTTTGGTTAGATTTCACTTCTTTTGTGCGGATGAATATTGTTGAAGTAACCATGTGTTTTATATAAACTAGAATATTTATTCAACAATTTCAGCATGCGTATATCTATCGCTTACTCCTTTACAAAGTTTCTATGTTCAGTTGTGATTCAGTGTTCAGGTTTTGGAGTTTGAGTTTTGTATTTGATGTTTTTGAAGGGGAAAAAGCATTAATCCACCATTTGTATGGTCTCAGAGTGCCGCAAAGTGTCTTTCAAACATAAACATTGAGATTGGACCAGAAATAATTAAGTCCTGTGATTTAAATGGAGATTGCAGCTGTTGATGTTTAGATATTCCAGATGTTATATCTGAGCAGTGAGCCTTACAAGAAAGTGATAGCAGCGTTTAATTACTCTACAGCGTGTCAAAGAAGGTCTTCATTCAGAATTGAGGGAATGGGAAAAGAAACACTGTGTAGGAAAGAAACATTTTCAAATGTACAAGCCCACTGAATGTGAGTCAGCTTTGATAGCTGCATTTAAGAAATGATAAAACACATTAAAGACAAAACCAGCACACAGATATATCTTGTTTTGTCTTTTATCGTAACGGATGGATGATCTACTTTTACACTGCTGCTGTTGAGAGACCTGAGGGGTTTTAACTTCAGTTAAGCAGCGTGTCCCGTGTGATGTTTTTTCAGGTTACTGATCTTCCACCACCTTTTTTCCCCCTTCTTTCTCAGTGGGGCAGGTGGGATTACCTGGAGCAAAACAATAGCTTTTTTTAGCCTCTCAGAACATGAAAACTCTTGACATGGTACAGGTGCAAATACAGGGAAAGATTTTTTTTTTTTCCTTTTTGTTTAGACAGAGTATGACTGGAAAGGGAAGGATAAGCGGATTTTATAGACAGTTTGGTTATTTAGTTTGTCACAGAAGTGGCTGATGCTTGTGGCAACATGCAAAGAGATTCGAGCCATGTACAGCCAGTGATTTATCTACACACAGTAAGATGGACGATAGAGTTTAAGGGCGGATACAGTGTGTGTTCATCGCCAGAGATAAATTCACCTCTTCTTCTATGTCTCTAGAAAGGGACTTTTAAAAGGATTTTCTGCTGGAAATTGGGGTACTTCAGAGATTTCTCACACAACAACAGCATGGTGAATTATTCAAAGCGAACTTACAACATGTTGCCATGTCTGCAGAGAGTTTCCTCTCAGGCAAAACAACACCGCTGTGCATTTATGTCTGTTATGGGCTTATGTTGGACTCACAAATGAATCCATCATAGGCATAAGGTTTGTGTACATTTTGTTGTTTTGAATTCTGTTGCTTTTCGTCCCTCTTACGGGGCGATTCAAGCAAAAAATGTGGAAGGAATACAAATTGCAGTGTCTAACCCGCTTCCCTTTTTTACTATCAAGTTTTTTTTTTTTGTTACAAATGTTAGAATATCAATGTGACTATAGGAAATAATATATTATATATATTATAAATGATAATATATAAGACAATAAGAAGGATATTCTATCCTGCATCAACAAATATTTGACGCAAAAAGTTTTTTTTCTCTACCAAAACAATTGAATTCCATTATGTAACATGACATCATTACATATTTGTCTGGCTTTATGATTATTTAAAATCTTTAAAAAAAAATGTATGTCCACTTCTGTCTTTTAGCCTGTCCATCGGGATTTTTTAAGCCCACTCAAGGAGATGAGGCTTGTCTACAGTGTCCCATTAACAGCCGTACCACCAATGAGGGAGCCATGAACTGCGTCTGCCGCAATGGATACTACCGCACCGACTCTGATCCACTCCAGATGCCGTGCACGAGTAAGTATAGTGTCAGTCTTTGTATGCGAACGCTCAAATTACTACACGGACATAAACAGTTTCTCCTTTGCTTGAGATATGAACTCTGTGACACAAACGCATTTCATACCCGCTAGCTGAAGAGCCCCGAGATCAAAGGACAGTGATAGTCTTTGCAGCTCGGAACAGAGGAACCCTGTCATAGCCTGTCCCTCACACAAACATAACGCTGACATGCTCAAAGCGGGGCTGTCCACAGATCTGACCCGACAGACAAGGCTCCGTTGCTCCTCCACAACATCACACAGCCCCGCACTCCAAACGGGACCCGGGGGGTTACTGGGCCAGGGCGCATGGCTTTGTGAGGGGTAAGTCCGGGAGAATGAGTCGGGGGCGAGACTCTCTTGTCATGCCAATGAAGCTGTTCGAATTAGAATTTGAATTTGAGATCGACACAGAGGTCGGGCGAGAGAAAGATAGACAGATGGATGAACCGAAGCAAAAGTGGCTAAGGGGAGAGGGGTATGAAGTATGAGGGAGAGAGATCTGCAGAGAGAAATGCAGGAGGAATTTAAGGGCGACGGAAAATGGGTGTGTGTTTAGGAGAAAGACGCACAATCAGTGTATAGTGTGGCCTTAGTAAAAACAAAATGGGGGTGAGTGAGGAAAAAGAATCCCCTTTCAGTGTTGCAGTAGTGTTTTTTCCTCATTTCGCCTGTTGAAAGGGTAAGAGGAGGGAAAGATTTGATGGTCTTCAACAAAGAAGATTTGCATAAGCCTGGCTCTGGGAGTTGAGCAGCTGTTGTGAATGAGAAAGCAGCAGCGTCACGTCACCCGTATTAAGCGCAGCAGGGCCCGGTCTGATTAAAGCAGGAGAACAGGCCCATCAGAGAGGCCCGCCAGCTAATGGGAGGGATATTAGTCCTCCTCCCCGGGAAGGAGATGCCAAGGAGGAGTTATGTTTCAGAGAGACACCAAGCAGGGCACTCCAACGGGCTTTCTTCCAGAACTTGAGATCCGTTAATTGCGGCGAATTAAAAGGAGGCCGAAGAAGAAGCGATCGATTCAGATTTAGGATGTTGTGGGCGGAGTGGAATTGTTTATCTCATTAGTCCCGGAGGATATGTCTACCATAATTAGGTGCACATGTCTGTAAAAGATAAACAGTTTTTTACTGTTTGTTTGTTTGGATCTGTCACTCAGCACATAGCACCATGTGTACCCTTTCCATTCTAGATGTTCATAACTGTTGAAAATGTCTCAGCGTAAAAGAAAAACAATTTCACTCAGCTGCAGTCACTCTATATGGCCTATCATGAGAACATTATGTTAAAAAAAAACACACTTGACGAAGTGGACACCAGCAATGAAACTGAGAGAGCATGTGGGCATCCCCAGGGAAGAGGCACTGCCAGCTCGGAATACAGTTTCAAGAGGTTTAAGGACCTTCGCGAGCTTTTCTCCCCACCTCTGAAGCCGCTGTTTAAGTGATATAGTAATTACGCCCATCACATCATCAAGGACACAACGCCACATCCATCACACAATTACACCCGGGCTGTGCTTGAAGTTTTGGCTTACATTAGTAGCGACCCTATGTTGTTCGAATTGCCCTCCTGAATATTTCTCTTTATTTAAATAAACTGACTAAATGACTTTTTTTTTTTAAATTCAATTCTCTTCTGCTCCAGATACTACTAATCTGTACTTTTAAATGACTTGGCCAGCATCCCCAGGTGGCTTATTTGCCAGTGCTCAAATTTACAAGCATTTGGCCCTCGGTTGGTGTTAATTTTAGAAGATGACACGTTTGTGCATCAGATAAACCGAAGTTAACACTTGCTGAAGTTAACCACGTATGCTCATGTAAGTGGAAACTGCCAGCAATGCACACGATGCATAAATATGTGGAAAGTATTTTTTAACGAAAGCGGAAAAGAAAAGAGGATTGCAAAAGCAAAACTGGCTGCCAAAAGTCTGAGAAAACCGGCGTTAGGGTTAGCTTCAGCAAAAAAAAACATTATTTCAAGGAGGGATTAGATGATAAGGAACATGAGATGATAAAAAACATTTTGGGGGCAGAGAAACACAGGTGATAACGTTCTGATGAAAGAGACCTGCACCATTGTAAATACAGAGATAAGCAAGTCATGAAAGTTTGCACAACAAAGGTTGTTAAAGTTAATTTCTCTTTTTCATGAATTCCATTTCAGTAGCAAAACCACCGATGTGGCTGGGTACTCCGCTCAAATTGTCACAAATGTACATGGTTGATTTTGCTTGTAAAACAGGTCAATTAAACTTAAAATTAAAAGTGGATTTGAATGGCAAAATATGGAAGTACAAAGGCAAACAAATCCTTTGGATGCAGGACATTTTGATCAGCGTTTGTTCGAATAAACAGTTGTTTCAAGGACTCCATCTTCTCTGTGTCTCTTTCAGCTGTCCCCTCAGCTCCGCAGAATGTGATCTCGAGTGTGAACGAAACCTCCGTGATGCTGGAGTGGATGCCTCCTCGAGATTCGGGAGGCCGCGAGGATGTGGTCTTCAACATCATCTGCAAGAGCTGCGGCGGAGGCCGAGGAGGGTGCACCCGCTGTGGAGACAACGTCCAGTTTCTGCCCCGTCAGCTGGGCCTGACGGAGAGCCGGGTCTACATCAGCGAACTGCTGGCCCACACGCAGTACACCTTCGAAGTTCAGGCCGTCAACGGGGTGTCAGATCAGAGCCCCTACTCCCCTCAGTATTCCTCAGTCAACATAACGACCAACCAGGCCGGTAAGCGGGGTCCACCTTTCTTCTTCTGTATTTTATGTTAACCACACTTCCCTATTTTAATCTCCTGCTGTATAAAACCTTTTTCGTCACACTCGGTCCTCTACAAGCACATAATTCACCGGGCCCCCACTAAGTCTCTTTCTTTCCTCTCCTGTATGGTGATGTATGCAGATTAAGGGCTGCAAAATGGGAAGCAGAGCACCGCTGATGATGTGACAGGCAGAATGTGATGGCCTGCTGGTCTTTATAGTGTGACCTCATCATCGTGTATTTTAGACTCGGTAGCTGAGAGCCAGTGGGCTCCCGTCCCTTCACTTCATCTACTCTCCACTGATTACGGCTTCATCCACCCACTTGGTTGTGGAAATATACTGAAAAAAAAAAGGGTCCCATTAGTAGGCCCAGTATCCCCCGGAAAGAGATGTTTGAAGTTGGCAAGAAACCAGTATTTCACTATGTTTGTAGGCTTTAGAAAATACATGTTGGTGGGGGCATTGGCTTTTAAATGTGCAGTTGTCTTTAAAAATCAAATCATCAATCTCACGGAATGTCAGCTGTCACACCCCTAATTATTTAATCGAGGCTGAAGGATTCATTTGCAGTTTAAATGGCTCTTAAACATCGTCTGGCATGTAAAGCTTTACTTCCGCCACCACTGATGAGCATGCTTTTGAAGGCCTGGCTTTATCTTTGCTCTGGTTATGCACCCTAATGGGAATATACTTGAGTGCCTTTTCATACCTCATTGTCCATCTGTCTGCACTGAGGCTTCTCTTAAAAGCGAGTGCCATCTAAAGCATTATGTTAGACAGATTTTTCATTGAGTTTTGGTTAACAAAACGACCAAAGGCCCAGAAGCATACTCTAAATCAGTTAAACGGGAACTGGACTTGAGTCGGATGCACACACGTAAGAGTGGTAAATCCACTGTTTTGAATTTTAATGTTCATTGAAGCTTGCTTGTTTAAAAATGCTGTGAAGTGCTCAGTTACAATGCTGGGACTAAAAATGGAAGCCTTTATGTGCACGCTGACCTCTTTTTATTGTCTGTTTTGATTTGAGTCACTGGTGTGGAGGGTTAATGAGGGCCTGTGAGTGCATTTAAGCGTTGTAATGAGGCCCCTGCCCCACTCTGACTCGCCGGACCACAATAAGTCTGCCACCCCAACCCTTTGGCTTCTTTGCTGCTCCTGCTGAGGGGTCCTAGCGGAAATTGGGGGGCTCTGCGCCCTCTCCACTGAAGTGCTCGTCACTTTGGATTAGGCAGAAGGAGCTCCCGTCAGAGGGAGCTGTGAAAAGAACTCAACTCTTGCTCGCCCCCACTCAGTGTTCCCACCTTCCCCCATTACCCCGTACCCAGTTCTGTCTTGTGACACGGGAGTGGAGTTCTGCGGTGCAAAACGCTACAGGGCCGGGGTCACAGGAACCAGGAGCCAATAATTGCATCTGGTTTGTGTGGCATGGAGGTTACATAAACATCATGTCATCCCTAATTACTTCAGGCAGGTCTGGGCCTCCCTCCCTCGGTAAGAATACGAGTATGACATGGGGAAAAAAAATGCCAAAATCAGAATCTATGAAAAATATATATGCATATATATGTGTTAACAAGTGCCTGAGTGAGCTTATTTGGGCCACAGGCTGAAGGGCTGTATGAAAGCATCAAATCTGAAAATTGAAAGTGAGCACCGTGAAAGCACGTCTCATTTGTTGTTTGGATGGCTGCCTCCTCAGCTATGACTTGTTGGTGTGAAGGGTGGCAGGGGGGGGGGAGAGAGTGCAAAGCAAAACTTCTCACTCTCTATATCCAATCAAGCCCTCAGCACACTCTTTTGCCCACAGGCTTACCCTGCGTCTCTGTAGGTGGTTGGTGAGAGTTCCTCTGTGATAAAACAAGTGATTGCTCTTGAAGGCGTGGCGCTTGATTACAGAGTAATGTCACCCAAAAGCAAATACTAGATTGAAACAGTTTATTTAGTAAGCATATGACTAATGCTCCAAAACGGATGGAGCACAGACTACACAAAACTGTTAATTTAATTTAGTGTTATTTTAAGTCACATTTGCACCGCCTCGTTTGGCATTGATTTGTGAATAAAGTACTATTCTTGTGTGATGTTAAGCGAGTTTAAGTTGTGCAATAAATGTTATGCTTTTTGTCGTGAGCCTAGGGGGAAACCTCAAGCTTTTGTCTGCCAAAGTGTTAATGTGATTTAAAATGTTTCTGACAGTTGGGAGTATATTGCATTATGCACATTATACTCGGGAATTCTGCTGAACATGGGGTCAGACATAGATGTATTATAATATTGATTAGCCCAAAATATTTCGAATACATATTAAAAATATGTATCATATATATATATATTTTTTTTTTTATATTCCTTTTTACAATCTAATTATAGTGCAGCAGAGATAAAATGAAATTACCAATACTGAAAGGGATTTCAAAGATTTTAGTGTAGCTTATTCCTACCACTGAGCTCCTATGTTGTCAGACATGTATTTTAAGTCTGCTGCTGTAAATATTTAGCGGGTCTTAATCTTTATTATTTTTACATACTCAGAAAGTTTTTAAGAAAGTTTTTCTCCTTAGTCCCTTTCATGTC
Organism: Menidia beryllina; assembly: GCA_013363375.1. NCBI lineage: Eukaryota > Metazoa > Chordata > Actinopteri > Atheriniformes > Atherinopsidae > Menidia > Menidia beryllina. Next base: position 16,794,181 of record JABUIW010000205.1, read on the forward strand.
AACAAATATTTTATGTTGCAAGTGAGTAATACAAAAATGATCCTTTTTTTTTCTTTTTTCTTTTGAATTAAGGATTTATTAACCTTTTTGGATCTGCACAATTACACAGAGACCCCATATTTAATCTAATTCATGCCACATTATTTTCAGATTTAGCCTTTTCTGTTCTTTTATACTGTAAAAGATATTTGTCATTTTCAAATTTCAGTCAATTGTTTAGTGGACTGATCAGTTACTGATTGGTTGTGTGGTAAAATTATAGAAAAATTTGTCTCAGAATTATTTTACACAGGTTCAGAAAAATTGGAAGGATTTAGATATGAGATTTTTGTTTTTAGAACTTGAATAGAAGTTTACATTGGAAATGTCTCTATGTAGTCCCTTGACTTATCTCTTGCATCTCTGTGTTCTGTGCCTTAATGGCATATTTATTTGAAAATTATGATAGAAACAACAAAACGTATACGACAGCTGAGATTATGTGATTTTCTCCCAATAGTTTCCGCAGCGATAATAGGTTATTTTGTCTTACATACATGAATAGATGGGTTTGAAATGCAATCAAGAGCACTCTGTGTATTTGTAAGAGTCTACTTAGTGCTCAAGCATGGTGACAAGTGTTTGATTCTAGGTCAGATTGTGTAAAGCTTCATGAGCTGCCATAAACAGTTAAAAGGCACAGTTCTGCTTAAGCTCAATTTGGATAAAAATAGTTACCACTGCTACAGTATATGCCATTAACTGTTCGCTTTTATGAAGGCACTGTGCAGGTGTGAACTAGAAGACTATTTATGAGCAAACAAATGACAGCAAAAACCCCTCTGTTATTTTCTACCTTGCTATTCTATAGCTGTGTCATACATTTCAGTACAATACAGAAATGATCTTCTACCTCTGAGTGTATCTTGCAAAACAGATTAATTAGATTTGTGCGCATGCTGTGTATTGGCAGTATTGCTTTCTATAGTTATTTGGTATATTAGATTCCAGAGGACAAATTTGTTTAGGCATTTCATTGATTCAAGGTGAGCAGCTGCTAATGTTATCTTGAAGCAGGGGGTCTGAATTGGTTTCTTATCAGGCGGGCTCGCTGATTGTGGAAGGGGAACCGCGTTACATGGAAGGTGGGGGGTGTAATGAGGGGCGGTCTTTTCATATGGTCTCAGGAAGATTTATGGCTTAATTATTGTCCAAACGGCTCAGGTTTGCTGTAACCAGGCTACCGGGGACTTTTCTGCTCTGCTGGACCATGGTGCAAAAAGCACTGGTGCAGAGCCAGGTGAGGCTGCCAGAATTGCCACCAGCAAGCCAAATACGGTGACTTAAGTGTTAACTTATGGAGAGCCACACCAGTTCATAAAAACAGGAGTGGTGCATTTTACTTTTCCTGTTATTATTATACCATAAAAAGCATTTAAACAGCCATTTTATAGATGCAGTTCTGGCAAATGACCTAACAAAAAAAAAAAAAAAAAAAAGATCATCTTTATTCATTAAGTCAAATCACAGAGATATGTACGATGATTAGTTCAAGATATATCACTAATAGTTACCAAATATGATGGATTTTTTTAATTACGAAGACAGTAATAACACTTCAATTAGTCTGGAATTAATATTGAGTGATTATGATCTATTATTAGCAAGCTCTAAATATGCAAGGACACCAGAGATAGAGACGGCGAGATAAATAGACCGAGAGTCAGACGGAGGCCACAAGTGTACATCGTGTGTAGTGTGACAGTGACAGAAGGTGTGAAGAAGGGTACATATGGTGGGAGCCAGTGTAGGTCAGCCAGACAGACAGACAGGAGGCCTCAGCAGGCACCTGGAGCTCAACACTGACAAAACCTTTCAAAGGGCCTCCTCTAATCGTCAGCCGGCCACAACATGCACCACATTCACGTCACTGTAGAAATTAACTAACTTGCTTACGAAGATAAAATCAGAAAATCACCGTAGCAGAGATGGAGTGAGTGATTCGTTAGGTGATAAAGTGTGCCTTAACCAGTCTGCGGGTTTTCAGCGAAGTTCATCAGATGACTTTAAATAACCTGTGCAAGAAATATGAATTTAATTATGGCTCCCCAGAAGAGAATTCGCTCATTGAATGTCAAAATTAGTTAACTAATTGAACTTGTTCATAAATCTTTCAGTGTTAGTGATTTTTCTTCTGTGTGTAACACTTGAATCTCTTTCTTTAGACTTGGATCTCCAGGTTAGCATTTGTGCAGGGGAGGAAAATTGAATATACAAATTGCTTTTTTATGTCAAAGTTAAAAGGCCCTGATCTTTTGGAACAGTGCGCTGTAAAGGAGAACTTGAGTACTAATTTAATTATTGTTGAATGCATTAGGTGTGTACTAAAATACATAAATTATTTATTGAGGTTGATTTAATGCAGAATTTTATTTACTTTTCTTATCCAAGAACATTAAGCTAATGACAATTAGAAATTGGGATATGAAGCAAAACAGTGTTGCAGCCCACTAAGCAATGCTTTATAATTTATTAATTTTCTATAAACTTAATGGAGTTAACTTCATCAATTAAGCAAATGGCTTTTTGATAAAGACAACATCACTTCCTGTCTTGCCTCTCTCCAGGGACTACTCTTCCCTCTCATCCTTTCTGTTTGCCAAGCACACTTAAATTCTCATTGAAATATATATTAAGCATTCCTTCCTTTGGAGGCAACTGCAAAACGAAGTTGTCATTGTGCATGCGTCTTGCCACCATCTTTGTTTTGCTTTCTGCTGCTCCCAAGCAGAGGTGCTAAGACCCATCAGTTTTAAAATGAAGGATGGATTTGCTCAAAGGGGGTCATGCAGGTAATGCAAACCACATTCACACTGTCCATTTAAAGGTTTATGTCTAAACCTGTGACAGGAACTTTCTAAGCAGAGATTAGCTTTTATTATCTTCGATTACTTGTTTTTCATATTTCATATTTCAAGTGGCAGTTCTTTATGATCTTGGCTTTTTTTTGTTTGGTTTTGTTTTGTATTTTGTGTTCTTTTTATCTTAAAGGAAAATGAGCTTGGTCTTTGCAACAGTGGAGAGTATTAACATGCCTCCTACAGTAATTTGGTTTCTCTCTTTGCAGATGCCAGTTTTGTAGTAGCAAAAATTCAGCCCACTGATTAAACAGCTGTTAAGCCAGAGCCGTGTGCCTCAAAGCCTTCCTTCCACATTCTTGTGGTGGTCAACTCAAATGTTGTGTCTTCTGCCTTAATCGGCCCAGAGAAACTACACGAACCCAGTCAATCTGTAGACTTTGGATTGTAGTATTACACTCTGCCTACAGTCTTTATAAGGATTTGAATGAATCTTTTGGCCAAATAATGGCCCATTTGTCATTAGATACTGTGGAACAATGAAACTGCTAATAATTTTAAAGGAAGCTTTTCAAAGAGATGTTCCTGTTTTTGAGTTTTAATGCTCTCCTTAATGCAGGCGGGGGTTTGCTGCAAGTACAGCACTTGCGTGCCACGGTCTAGAAATACATATGTGAGGTTGATTGTTTATTTTTAATTGATTAAATAAATAATTGTAGGTGTACATTGTGGTTTGTCCCATTTGTCTTTGTGCTAGCCGTTGCTGTGGCCTGGATTTACCCTGCCTCTCACCCGAGGGCAACTTAGCAAGCGCCAGCTTTTCTCAAATTCCAAATAAGATGAAGAACACATGAAAATGAATGAATGAAAAAGCCATATCTCGTTTCCCCATATCTCCACATATCTGTCTCCAAATATACTAATCTCTACAGCAAGTCTTCAATCTGCACTGTGCCAGTTTAGTTTAGATTGTAACCCTAACCTCGTCTGTCATCTAAAAACTTTTGAGACTCCTGAAGTGCCTACTTAAGAATTAGCTTATGGTGTGTATATGGCTGTATTATAGTCTCCATTCTTTTCTAATGCAGCTGGTTTAAAGCTTGTTGAACCGAAATCTCACTTTTGTAGCTTTACTGCATTGGAAAATCTTTATAGATGTAAAACCCACAATCCATTGCAGCTGGGGAAACAGGGCAGGCAGCCAGCATGCTAAAAGTACATGCAAATATGGGCCTCTCTCTTTAAGACATCTCGATCTGCAGCTCATAAATGGATGGCAGTCAAAGAGAGTGGAGAAGTGGCAGCCAGTTTTGGAGACTGCCTGGTCGAGAGCCAGCTGGTTCGAGCCCTCTGGGAGAGATCGCTCTGCGGGGAAACTGATTTTTACAATGAAAAGGAAAAGGGATTTACAAGCCCTGACCTGTTCTCGCTGCCTCCCCCATCTTCCCCAAATCATAGCATTGGTCTCTGTACCCGAACGTCTAATCAAATCAGAGCCACATGGCTGCAGACACAGTGGGTTGTTAGAAAGATGCAGATAAAAGGCTTTGAAAAACTTCTCAGGGGCATATGACTCATGTGCTTGCAAATGTTAGACATTTTCCACCATTTTTCTTATACTGTTTCCTTTGCAAAGTCTTCACTCATCAGGTGGTATTGACTGTCAGCCGATAAAGATTGGTCTTTCATTTTAAATACAACACCTTCCCCACAACTGCTCCACCTAACAAGACTCTATAAGACTGATCGTCAATACCGGGTTGCCCTCGTACCACTTTATTCCTGGACGTCAGTCCACTGAGTGTTTTTATTTTTTTTCACATGAAAGCTTTTGACAGAGCACCCTCCATTGCCAGTCACCCTCAGTCGTCTCACTTCATCAGCTTTGCATAATGAAGATGCTCATCATGTTCATAGTAGTGCTTATTAATAGATTCCCAACAACAGAAGTCAAGGGGATCTTCAAAGGCAGAGTGGAGAAACTCTCTTAAAGAGTGCAATGTAATCACATCATGGAGGCATGAATTAATTGGATGGATGAAAGCCTCACCGATGTCTTGGATTTTATTAAGTGGATATATCCCTCTAAACACATTTAATTGATTAGCAAAGTCACACAGTGTTCAGGCATAACAGTGAATCACAATCATCTATTAAAGATGCGGGACAAAACAGAGCCTTTGTGTTCGCTTTTGTTGGGCCAAGGCCAGAGTGCCATGCTAGAATGGACTCCAAAGCACTGTCTTTTTTTGATCAGATCCAAGAATGAGAATTAATGTAAGGTCTGAAACCTAATTCTCGGACAACAGCTGGGACTGCCTATCCTCTCATAATTAAGCAACATGATATCCCCCTCAAGCCAGAGTATATTCATTATTTGACTTGATTGTCACTCTGATTATCTTTTTTCTCGTAGAAGTTTTAATTTATTAAAGAGAAATAATGTAAACACAATCTGTTCACAGTTTTAATTGTTTAAATTTTGGCCCTCACAAAAAAAAAAAATCAATTGTTATAATACCAGTGTTTTTGGAGCTTTGGATTGGACAAGACATACATTTTTGGTGACAGAAATAAAATTTGATCATCATTATTATTCCTGTTTTTATTGTAAATGGTAAAGTCTTAACATTCCGCACCATTTTCTTACCAGTTCCAGTCTGATTAAACAAAATTATAAATATTTTCTCTCTCTTTAAACAGTTTTCAGAGGATGAAAATAGTTTTAAATGTAAAAAGTAAGCGTGTGTGAAGAAATGTATCTTTATATGAATAACAGGGACATTAGCTCACATCCTTGCTTTTACTTCCTAACTGTCTTAAATTACATACAATTTGCATAATTTTGAAATAATAATTTTAGGAACAAAGAAGATGCCTTAAAACGACTGCAACGTGTATTTAGTGCCACAACTCTACGACTTATGTTGACACAATGGAAACCAAGTATTTAGTCAGCCTTTGAAAATTATAGATTAAGTTTTGGGGGAAAAAATTCTAGGTAGACTTGAAGATTTGAAGTACAATGGAGGCTTGTGGATTTGGAGTACATGAATTAGATGCACGAAAATGGTTTTCATATGTGGATCGGTGCTGTAGGCCTTATTGCAATAAAACATTGACTTGGCATACCACTACATTCCACAGTCAATTGGTGGAACATCAGCTTAACTTGAAATGCTTGTGCTGAATGGACTTGAAGTACACAGCGCAGCTGGATTTATATTCAAAACCTCTTTTTTTCTACTGACCTAATGTTTCAACACTTCACATTTTTGTCGAGTATTTACCCCAAACAGTCATGTCTTAGTCTAATTCAATCTCAGTTTGTTTTCAGTTAAACCGCCCCTTATCGGTTTCTCGAGGCCAGACATGGCGACTGCCACTCTGGCTGTCTGGAAGCTGTCCTTTTTTACAAAAAGAAACCACAGTGTTCTCCTCCGTAAGCTTTTCATGTTGGCATGCGTCCATCCTCTGTACATGAATACATGAGCTGCCTTTGTTTCTTTGGCCCTGTATCAGGTTACAAGGCATGGCTGCTCCGTGTGTTTAATGGAAATGCTATGCAGGATAAGACCATGTGGCTGAATTGAATATATGTACATCCGTAATGGGATACTCGTGAGTTTTCTTTGGAGTAACTGTTACCTTATTAGGCTGTCGTCTTGTGACTACAAACAAACTGCTAGGCGCTTTGAAACTGAGGAGATTTTTCTAAGGCTGGTGTCTTGACGGGATACTGTATCCACTTCAGTGCCTCTGGTTCCAGAATAGGACGCGTGATGTACAAACATTGAGAAGACACAGACCATTATGGCAAGATGGCTTTGCTGAGATGAAAAAGACAACCTCAATTTATTATGTTCCGGCGGCAGCACATAATAACATCCTCGCTCCTCTGACTGCCAGGTTTTATGCGAAACATCGTCATTTGTTGCATTAGCTGGGGGCTATGTCAGACTTGTTAGTTAAAGCACAAGCGAGGTAATAAAACACTTTGAGCTGAAAACAAAATGTATAACTGCATTCTCTTAAGTGGATCTATTTTCTTCTCCCCTCGCCACAACGTCTGTATATCCGATACTTAAATACAACCGGTTTGTTACACATAGGGGAGATAAATAATTTAGAAATAATACGTTAAAACCACACACATGCAACCTCAGAGCCTTAGATCATAGAGGCGTGGCAGTTGTAGTTTTCCAGTCAATGGATTTTCCACAGAGAACGCGTGCCGAGGGAGAGACTTCTGACTTTATTGCTGGGACTCAGGGGAGCCACTGTGTTGTTGGCTCGGAGCTGTGTGTGTGTGTAGCACAGGCCTGAAATGGATGAGCGTGGGGCTTGGTGTACATAAATCTTGCCCGGCACCCCTCCTACTCTGACACCTCAAGCCACCCTACCCTTTCACACACACACAGAGGCTCAGGCACTGAGGCCTTCAGGCCTTGCCAAGCTTCCCAGACAGAGCTTTTTATCCTCGGCTTCTCTTAGCTCTAAGCTGACCCCCAGCACCCAGAACTAATCGTAATGGTTGCTGGACGACTCAAGGTGATCACGCCCCTCCCTGACCCGACAATATTTAAGGTCACTTGGCTATGTAAGTCGATAGTCGACCACCCATGATGTAGCATTTCATGTAGATCGCAACTGAGTCTTTTTTGGTTTGAAAATGTTAGAATAAATGTTGCCATTAATTTGGAACAAAAAATATTTTAAACAATAAATACATTTTGTATAATGCATGTCGCTTTTATGGATTCACATTTTCTTGTATTCTTTTAAAGTTGTCTTGACTGATAGTTTTACAGGCTTTTTGAAGGCCTTTGAAAGCCTTTCTTGAGTGATTGGGTACCTTTTTTACTTTTTTCAAGGCCAGTCCTTGTACCGAACCAGATCTTTTGGTACTTTATCACCTTCAGGCTTTTGTAAAGAAGCTTTAGTTGTTCATATTTCTAAACCTGTTTGACAGGCATAAAATTACATTTTTTGCACCAACAAGGTGACTCTTAAAGAACCATTAACCAAAAACATGGTATATTTATTGGCACAGTAGACGAGATGTTCTTAAAAACCACAGAAATTGGATGACAAAAGAAGTGGCTGACCTGAACATTTTTCTCAGCATGAAATAACATTAAAAAGGAATAAATCCATCAAATATCGAAAACACAACCTGAGAGATTTACCTCAGATTTCCACTGAAGTCTCATGAGAAATATCTGTAAAAAGAGACATTGTGTTTCAAGTATAAATTCCCTTAGAAGAAAACTCTACACAGTTTCTACACAATTTGTTTGCTGTTATTTTAAAAGATTTGGAATGAAAAACAACAGTAAATGCTCTACATATGATCAATTATTTGAAAGTGCATGGATCTCATATGATTTACAGTGTGTTCTTTTTATCTTAAAGGTAGAAAAATGTGCTTTCATTCATGTATTACATGGTGGTCTGGTGATTTGAAAATGATTTATTTGTTCTTTTATCCGCTGCCTGACGAGTGTAAATTAACCTTATCAAAGTAACAGTAGATGTGGGGAAGTCCCATGATGGTTCGCACATGATTTAAGTGTTGGGACACGCCAAGTTCCACTCTTTCCTTAGCCATGATCCCCTGATGAACTGAAGGCTGCAGAATAGTGTACGCCATAGATTTTATGGCCTTGCACCTCTGCAGAGGTATAAGTTCAAAGGTCCTTTAAAATTCTCTGAGCATGACTGTTGATGCAGATTGATTTGTTTCATAGTTAACACTCTGCTTCTGTCTCTTCACAGCTCCATCCACTGTATCTATAATGCACCAGGTCAGTCGTACTGTGGACAGCATCACCCTCTCCTGGTCCCAGCCAGACCAGCCTAATGGAGTCATTCTGGACTATGAGCTTCAATATTATGAAAAGGTACAATGTGTGCACAATCACACAGGGACACTTACATCCCCTTTCTCAATTTCTCGATTCACTCTGAAAATATATATTCTGTCCTCTTCCACTCTTGCTAAGTAGCTGGGGAAACATGTTTTTTTTCATGATGCACTTTTCAATTCAGAATCTCTTCATATTCATGAACAAGGCAGGAGATCCTTCAAGGCATGTAGCTTCTGAATATTGCTCAGAACCTTTGCTCATTCTATTCCAATTATAATCATGGTCAGTCATTGGGAAAGGAAACCGCGCGCAGGCCTGTGCTAGTGCCACCGGGGATCGATGCTCTGAGACTTGTGGTTGAAACAATGGTACGCTGACTGATGTAAAAATAGTTTGAAAGGGGCAAGCTCCTCCAAATCAGCATACTTTCTCACAAGAACATTTACAGTCCCATATGACTGTTGATCCAAGCATGACTTTCAAATAAATTCGTATTGCCATAGCCGCAGTCATTACAACATATTCACTTGTGCTGATTTGCAGAGAAACAAACATTTTTATTTTCTTTATTTACATTTCTTAAAATCATGAGGTCCCACTGTAAAACCAGAGAACACTGAATTAATCTCTTTCTGCAAAGCTCTAAATAGTTGTATTTACATTTATTTAGTACATGCACATTGAATATTATAATATAATTAAGGTGATTTGTCTCTTAAAAAGCATGGGCCAGTTTAGCCAAGACACATTAAGAACAGATTTAAACCTGATTGGCTAAGCTGCTACAGGAGTGTAATATCCTTTTCGGACTCTGCTGGAGAAGGCTGTCAAAACAATTTTTCTGGCCCCTGCTGTGTCTCTGGACTGAGCGCTGAGGAGTGTATTGAAGGAAGCAGCTGAAAAAGTCCCTGTCTCTGCTCTCAGACCTGTCTGCGTTATAGAGACGGGGGGGGGGGGGGGGGGCAGTGAAAGATAGTCAGAAGATAGGACTCAGAGGAGCCACCAGAACTGAAAACACCATCAAATCTGCTGCCTCAAAAGCAGCTGCTGGATGTTTTTTTCTTTTTTCTTTTTCACAATTTTCTCTCAGACATTATTCATATTCGGGTTTGTTTTCCTGGTTACCTCTCTGAGACACACATCAATCCATTTTCTATACATCCTTATCTGTTTTTGTAATTCGGGGTTGTGGGGGGATGGATTCGATCCCAGCTGTCATTAGGTGAGAGGCAGGGTATGCAGTGGACCGCTCACCGGCCCATCACAGCGTCTGCGCCTCGTCAGACTTCTTTCTGTTATACTTCAGCTGATACTAGTAAAAGTATTATAAATGAAATGCAATTTGCAATTGCCTCCAGCATCCTGATTCGAGATAACAAAATTTATTTATGCGGCAAAATGTTTACCGTCGGCAATCGCGTTGTCATTTCTTCTCTACTCAGACTGAACGTGCTATCTCTGTTTTCCCAGGATCAGTCCGAGTATAACTCCACCACCATCAGAAGCCAGACCAACACGGTGGTCATCCGTGGCCTCAAGCCAGGAAGCATCTATGTGTTCCAGGTCCGGGCCCGCACTGTGGCCGGGTTCGGGCGCTACAGCGGAAAGCTGTACTTCCAGACCATGACGGAGGGTGAGAATTCAGCCAATGTACACCAGAGCACGCAGGCTTCTTATCGCCTTTCATGCATGGCTTTTCGACACATCACGTTGTGCAGTATGGATTCAGACAGCTGCAAGAATGAGTAGGAGGCATCTGTGGTAAACAGTATTCAAGACACAACCGACTATGGCTTGAAATCACACTTTAATTGTCTTTTTTTTTATTATAACAGCAATGATCCTGTACATTATTTTGATAAAAAATACTTTAAGGCAGCTATTTGAAACACCTTTGAAATGATGGCCCATCTAGTTAACAATGATCAAGCAGGTTAATGTTAGGGCTTTGCTTGGGTTTTCCCTCTACAACATCTCATTTCCTGTTACTCCCGTTATGCCTTTGGCCATCATTTGTCTGAACTCACGCAAAAGCGTGACTCCTTGATTCTGCCATATGCACAGATCCAAGCATAGAAAATATAACACTTATAGAGGTAAACCATTGTGTATACAGAAGGTATATTGAAGGGGGCTGTTTTACAAGTGTGTTTTAAGATGAAAAATTGCAATTTATATCTAAAATTTATATATGAAATTGAAAATGTCTTAAAGAATATTTAATTGTTGATAAACATAGCTCATGTTTGCTTATACATACCAGTGATTACTGGAAAATAAATAATTGGATAACTGTGATTTGTTACAGTGGATGAATTATTGTTGCTGAGCAGATTAAACTCATCCAAGCTCAGCGGTGTGTCTTGCTGAAATGATGCAGTTGTGTGTCATTTGTGGTGTTCAGAAGGAAAAATCTGGCTCTCTCTCAATGTGCCCATTCAGTAGCTGCTTTGTCAGTCTTGGCTGTCGGATCAGTTTGGGCCTCACCCAGACATGCTCTCTTTCTCTCTCTCTCTCTCTCTCTCCGCACTTCACACGGTTTCTGCCAGATGATTTGTCCATATCTGCGACATCTGATAACATTCAGCGCGGTTTGTAAAATGGTCCGCGCAGCCAGTCGAGATGCCAAGATGCTCATGGCTTCACCCAGCCGTATGTTTGCCTGTCACCCATTGCTCCCTCCATATGCAGGGGCTCAGATGCTTCCCCATATGTTTCAGCTTGTGACTCTGCGTGACTGTGTGTGGATGTGTGTACATGGCATTATGTTTATCTTTATGGTTTTTTTTTTTATTATCATTATCTTTCAGAGGAATACAACACAAGCATTCAGGAGAAACTACCTCTCATCATAGGCTCGGCAGCTGCAGGGTTGGTCTTCCTCATAGCTGTGGTTGTTATTATCATCGTCTGTAATCGGTGAGTCAGTCCTGTCACAGTTTTCTTAAACCCTTATGCCAGTATAACAACAGAACTGGCTACTGAAAGAAGGCCTTCTCCTTTTCAAATGCGATATTTTTCATAGGTTTAGCTTTGGTCTATTTGCTTTACATATTTGAGTGGTACAATATGAAATGGAACAAATAGACTTTGGTTCAGATATATCTATTCTCAGTAGATTCCTTTCTTCCAGCAGCAAACATAAATCTATTATAAAGTTGCCTTCTTCAAAAATGAAAGCTCTGAAGAATTGCGCTCAATAGGTATCAAAAGTTTACAACCCAAGGTTAAGATGTCAGTTTTAACTTCAGCATGTAATAAAATTGCAGGTCTGCAGCTGTGCAGTATTTTAAGTCACAGAAGAATGTAGAAGATGAATTTCTGAGCATACCTCTGTTATTGCGGCAGATTTCCCCCATGCGATATATCACCCTCATAGATTATTGAGGCATAATGACAGACTAAAGGCAGTTCAGTATAGCGTTGAGTCAAAGAAATTGAAGTAGTTTAATAATAGGTTTAAGCAAGAACAACTGAAGCTAAACCTTACTTAGTAAATGAAAGTGTAAAATCTATAACCTAGTTCCAATTCTGTTTAGTTATATAGTGAATGAATGTAGAAATTGTCATCTCGATGTACCTCAATGATACAGTCTAATCCACTGTTTGGGCTGAAAACTTTCTGTCTAATACTCTTGATATTTATATAGAGGTACTCACCTCCCTTTGAGAATTTGTATGATATGCCCAATATATTCAAATAGTTACTATAGACACAAAACTGACATGAAAGTGAAAAAAGGCATGTATGTTTTCGTTGTATAACAGCATGACGGGATCCCTTTGTCAGTGCAGCTACAAAACAAGGTAGACCTGGGGTTGGGGTTTGATTAATGTCTATCCCACCCTGCTCCCTCTCTTTGAACCGGAGCTTGAGTTCTTTGTCTTTTCCCCAGGAGACGTGGCTTCGACAGGGCCGATTCAGAATACACAGACAAACTGCAGCACTACACCAGCGGCCACAGTGAGTAAACCATCATTGCGCCTCCCATCCGTCCTCGGTTTATCTCACAGCATTAACACATCTGTCTCCATGACTACGATGTCACACACTCTTCTCCATGGCAATGATTTGGCACTCTGCTGCCTCGCACACCTGTATCCATGGCTACCACCTTGCTTGCTGATGTCCTTGGCTACGGCCCTGCACAGCGCCGCCTCGATTTTCTGGCCACCACTTCCGACTAATCTTGCCCATTGTTTGATTCTGCTCACTCGGAGCCTGGATTTAACCGCGTCAAACCCAGTGCTCAAGTGTGTGTGCTGTGCATCACATTTCATAGTTAACTAAATCCATTGTGTTGGAACTAGGTCAGTCTTCACTTGTGAAGGCCATTAGGATGCTAATGCACACGAGTCATTTGCCATTGTTGAAATTTTCTAAAGATTTGGTGAATGAATGGAATTACTCAATGATTTTCTCTCCTCATACAGTGCGGCAGCAAAGCGTTGAAATGGCAATAATGCAGAGATAAATCTATGCGAAAGAGCTGGGAAGTAATTTCAGCTTGGCTTCGTCTCACACGTTACAGCTAATCTGTCCCTCTCTTGCCTGTTATTCAAACGCAAAGAACTATTCCCGTTCCATCCCACTTATCGTCCCATTTTTGTTTATTTGGTTGCGCAATTATCACTATTTCATCTTTAAAAAAAAAATCAAATCCACTCATACAGTAAAAGAGTTTTTAAAAAAAATCCAAGCACACTGCAAAGACGTCAGGTTTGTGTGTCGGTGAAGAGAATGCCAGTGAAGGGCTCAGGGTATTTCGCGGCTATTATCTAAAGCCGATGTGTCTTGTATGCATCCTGTTGCCGCACCAGCCGTAGCTCAGACTTCTGCCCCTGTTTTGGGTGCCATTGCAGGAAGGTGGCCTGTTTAACAGTACTTCATCTTGAGAAGAGATTGTAGGGTTTAGTAATGCAGGCTTTTGCCTGGTAAAACCCTTTCCATCTGTTCCTGTCAGCAGCATGGTTTCTCTAAACGTATTGTGCCAGGTTTTGAGGCAGTGTGCACGCTCTTCTGGCTCCGCAGCAACCCAGGCGTGAGTTCAGTATCCATTCAAATAGCCTCAGGTCTGATGTGGAGGTATGAGCAGAATAATCGGATTTAAAACTCAGGACACTTAAGTCCCTGAACACTTAAAGGCCACCTTAAGCCAATTTACCTGGCATCAGGGCTTAGGACAGCCAATTTATTTTCAGGAATGGAGCAGGGTACTGCTGATAGGACCCAGGTTGCTTCCCTGAGTGTTAATAGTACTCTGGCTCAATAGAGATGATTTTACATGACTATATATCTTAATGCGCCATATCATAGCTCAGAGACCTGGAGCTGCCATGTCCTTGCTGGCTTCCATAAGGCATTTGATGTAACTACTATTTGTAATTATACTGCCTTCTCCATCGTGCAGTCATGATTGCCTGAATGTCATAAGAACATATCCCATAATTGCCCACAGGAGTTTTAAGCATGAGCGCAAGAACCAAATATTGTAGTGACTGTCTCCTGTCTTACAAGTGACTCCAGGAATGAAGATCTACATTGATCCATTCACATATGAGGACCCCAATGAAGCTGTGAGGGAGTTTGCCAAGGAGATTGATATATCCTGTGTGAAGATTGAACAGGTCATTGGTGCAGGTAATGGAAAAATCTGACTGAAACGTGGATAGGATACAGCTGATTTATAAATAGCAGTAGATGCATGAAAGCCACTTACTTTCAGTTGCACATGTCACTCAGCTTTTTTCTACTATGTAACCTTCCAACAGGAGAGTTTGGGGAAGTGTGCAGTGGCAACCTAAAGCTCCCGGGTAAAAGGGAGATGTTTGTGGCCATAAAGACCCTGAAGTCTGGCTACACCGAGAAGCAGAGACGGGACTTCCTGAGCGAGGCGAGCATCATGGGCCAGTTTGACCATCCTAACGTCATTCATCTGGAAGGCGTGGTCACCAAAAGCAGTCCTGTCATGATCATTACTGAGTTCATGGAGAACGGATCTCTCGACACCTTCCTCAGAGTGAGAAACCACATTTGTTCTATATTACAATTTTGAGTTGCTCTTATTTGTTTTACATTTGAACATTTTGTCTCTGTCTTCATGAAAATAAGATATACCGAGATCATTATGCAGTGTTTATCATTATGTTGCAGGGCAGGATTATCTTCAAAAGTTACAGTTGTAAAGTTATATACATGATGATGGTTAAAAACTTCCAGATGTGTCATACCAGCGACGCTGGGTGACATACACACCCTTAATGAAACAGCTGAAAGCTGTAGTTGTTTGTGCTAACTGTAATGTTTGCTTCACAAAGTTACAAGAGAAGCTGCTTGGAAGCTTGGGGGCCCCCCATTAAGAGCCTTTAGTTTGACAAGCCTAA
This sequence comes from Menidia beryllina, assembly GCA_013363375.1. NCBI lineage: Eukaryota > Metazoa > Chordata > Actinopteri > Atheriniformes > Atherinopsidae > Menidia > Menidia beryllina. The sequence continues at coordinate 16,809,272 of JABUIW010000205.1, forward strand.
AAATTGATGCGATGATCTTCGCATAATGAGTTTACGATAGCTCCGGCTTACAGTGTCTGCCTTGCTAGACAACCGCAGAGCCACCTGCTAACTATCTGTCAAAACCTGACAAGAGGAAATCTCCTGCTATGAAATTGTCATATAACTATCCAAAGATTTACAAGTATTCTTCCTTTTACTGTTGTTATGATCCTTTACAGTATTAACATTAATCAAAAGTACCTTAGCTTGGCTATGATCAGTTTGCCAATTAGATTCGAATGAAATACACTTACACCTTCTAATATGATCTTTTTATGTGTTAAGCATTTTCCTCTAAAATGTAGTTGAACATTTCAAAGTGATAGAAAACTTTTAAGTAATATGAAACTTTTTGTATCTTAGCTTAACAAACAGGGATGTATCAGTTATGTGTATAATAATTTTACCAATTATTTTAAAAACCCAGTTTATAGCTTTACATTTCCTATAAACTTAGATCAGCAAATTATTATTGACAAATTCTGTCATTACAGTTTATCATAACTTTCTCTGGCATTAGATGTCTTGTGTGTAGATGGGGTTTTTTTTTACTCCCCTATTACACTAATTATATTGTAATGTGCATGGGTATCAGCAGATGTAGACCCTCACTCCCAGACAAAAGTATATACGTTGCTCATGAGTTCATTGGATTTTAAATTTTTCATTATTTTACCAGTGAAGGATATTACAAAGGACTCTCCATGTGCCCCCATTTATGACCGACATAAAAAATTCATATACTTTGCAAGACTCAAAATGAGATGTCAGATGTTTAAAAATTAAACGGTCTGTGATATGAAACATCACACGATCCATTGCCATCCGTGTTGGAAGGATATAAAATAAAACAAATCGTTTGGACAAACTTTTCTTTTTTTTTTTGCTTACTCTCGTCAAGTGTGATTGCTAGCTCAGCATTTGTTTTAAAATGAGCACAACGGTTTCTCATTAATGTAATCTAGGGTTGTATGTCTTTTCTAAAGACACAGATATACCAACTTTAATGATGAAAAAGCATGTCTCTATTTAATTTGACACACATTAAGTTTAGACGTGTACACTAAGTGTTGTAAGAAAACCATTAATTCCAATCATTGCCTCTCGTGAAGCAACAAACCCCGGGAAAAAAGTATATATTATTAGTGTGTCCAATTTATTACTGTGATTGTCAGTGTCTGCAGTGTTAAGTCCAATGTTCAGTCTATTTTTTTTCATACACCCTTAGTGAACTAAAATCACCAAAAAACAGTTAACCATAACACCATTAATCATTCAAGTAAAGGACATCTTGTTCCATTCACTCCTATAACCGTAATTGTGGTATAAGAGTAATACAGCACAGTACACATCATCCCAGCTCAATCTAACAAACAACAATACAGACTCTAAAGGGTTGAATAGAGCATTTCCTAGACAGCTGGCACACAGACAGAGCGGGTTCCATATGAAATAAAAATACTATTTACCCGGAAAGGAAAATAATGGGGTTGCATTATTGTTTATTTCTGTTGTTAGAATCTGCAGCTGTTATGATTATGGCCCCTGCCACAAATTTCCTTGTGTGTCATAGCAGAGCTCAAGAGACCCCTGATTGAACACAATACAGTGTTGTGTAGAAGGTGGGCGAGTATTGACTGTTATGTTCAGCATGATATTCAATACTGTGGGCACCATTGACTGATACGTTCTTCATCAGTTTGCACAGTTTTTCAATGTCTTCAACACCATCCAACCGCTTGTGTTTTGTGATAACCCGCCCAGGATGGATGCTAGCGTTTCAACTGTATTTCTGGATTTCTCTTTCTGACATGCCTCAGTTTGTTTGGCTCCCCGTCGACACAGTGGTCAATAGTGTAGGAACACCATGGGGGACTGTCCTGTTGTCTGAGTCATGCCACCGACAGTGATTGTCTGACGATTTCGGGGCGGTGGGAAGTATTACAGATGAGGAGCAGTACAGCGAGCCGATGACGGGCTGGAGAGGATGAATCTGCTCCTCAATCTGGCCAAAAGCAAAAAGATGTGGTTCAACTTTAGGAGCTGCTAGCAAAAACGCCCTCATATCAGCAGAAGAGGTTGAATTAGTGGAAGAATACAAATACTTGCGTGCCCACATGAAAAGAAGGTCTGGCTGGAGTGGCATCATTGATGCAGCATACTTATTATTCTGTGGTAGAAAGGGCCATTTACTGCTCTTTGGTCTGCTGGGGGAGCAGCATGTGTATCAGATATCGGGTGGATTATCAAAATCATCTACAAGGCCAAAACTATCATGGGCCATAGACCGAGTGAGGAAGGCAAGGTAGCCGAAGAAATTCGAACAGTCATGGACTGAGGAGCTGCTTCTATAATATACACGTCCTGCTCCCTTCCTCTGAGGGAATGGTTAAGGAAATTATTCCTGCCATTTTCCATCACCCTGCACAACAGTTCAGTCGATGTCAGAGGTGAGCACTGTTAAGCGCAGAGAGCTTGAAAGGACAGATTTCTTTTCAAAGTTTCTGGTCTGGATGATACATCAGTGAAAATCCCTGCTCGGATTTTTGTCTCTGAGCACCGGTTTTGAAGATGTCCATGCCTGACTTGAGGAGAAAAGCATAAATTCAGTTCTTTTATACTGAGAAAAGTCCTTATTCTTCTGAAATATACAGATCATAGACTGTCCTATAAAAAAGTCTTTAAAACACAGCTTATTCCTTGCTTCTTTGGCCAGGAAGAATAAATGCAGTTAGTTATTGTAACACATGCAAGGTTGAGTGGAAATGCAGCATAAAAAAACAGATATTTATGTCCATGCTTGTGTTGAGGAACTCTGCTCCTTCAAGGTGCTCTTTATTTTTACTGGACATTTCTGGACTTCATCCATTATTGGCAAATTAGGGTGTAGTATTGACCTCATGGGACAGGTTTCTTTCTCTCTTTACAGAATGAGGTCACCAGAAACTCTGCTTGTAGTTTAGAAATGAGATGTTTGTTTTATTAAAGCCAACAATAGCACTTTATTTTTGGATGTGCAAAAAAAAATAAATGCACAATTTGGAAATATTGGATTTCATGCACAGAATCAAACTAATCACATTGCATTACCTGTATCATTATGCTTCCTGAAAACAGCCTCTGCCTTTAATTGCTTCCCACCAGTTTAATATCCTCCCCGTTTGTCGGTGGAAGCTCCCTCCTCCAAGACTACATCAAAAACATCCCTGGCAGTAGCTCTTGTCAGCACACTGCTTGGGCTACGCTCAGAGCCTTCATCTGCATTCTGCCACTGATCTCTGAGATGCAAAGCATCAGCTCTTTTGAGAATTTGATCTGGCGGCGGAGGCTGTTTGTGTACATGCAGTTGTTGGTTAAACAGCGTCGACAGCGCATTGTGTTCAAAACATAGAAGGGGACTTTTGTAACACCTACCGGTGACAGTCTGATGATGGCTGCTGACAGTGTCAAAGGTTTACAACACGGTTCGTGTTTGCTGTTTTTGTTGTTTTTCGGGGAAATTGGCGGTTCGCTGCTGAGGATTTGGCTACACGAGGGCATGAATAGAAATATCAGAGCTTGGACCATGTTTGTCTGTAAGCACAAACCTCAGCCTCAAGAGACTTGGGGAACATCGTCATTAGAACTCTGCTCACCCTACTTCAGGGTTATATCTTTCAGGAAGCCACGGGAGGAATCTTTCAAATTAAACTCGGTCCAAACATAACCCTCAGCTTAGATAGCTTTGTGCTCCTGTGAAAAAAAAAGGTTTCATGAATAATGCATTCTGGTTAATTACTGTGATACACAAGGAGGAGCAGCTCAACGTGAGGAGAGGCATCCACTCTGATAATGAGCAGCAAAACCAGTGAAAGGGAAATAGGTTAAAGGAGTCTGGCTGTGCTCCGGGGCCCTCAGTGCCTGCCCGTGCAGCTTCCTCTTTTAACCTCTCTGTCTGTCTGCACTCGACCTCGTGCTCCCGTGCCCCATTCTCCGGAATCTTGTGTTTTCCTGGCATCATGGTGGGTGGTGGAGAGAGTGCAGGTGTGCACAGTTAGAGGCACAGCTGCACCACTGCTCCAGACACTCCCTGTGCATGGGGTAAAGCCGTCACCATGCCGGGCATGGGAACAGCTGTAGACAGACAGCCAGGCCCCGCTGAGTCCGGACTAGCCCTGCTGGTGCTGGTGTCCTGCAGGGTTTCTGTATGGAAACTGAAAAGTAACTTTTTTTTTACGTTAATCGCATACTTTTTTGGATTTCAGGTAGAGATCGTATGCCCATATTAGTTATTTACATCAATTTGACCAAAAGAGCAGTGTGGACTTTTCATATTTGTTCATAATAATATGATTACAGATTATAGATGACCTTTTAAAAAAAAAAAAAAAATTCTGTCTCTAAAAAAAAAAAATGGAAATCCACTTTATTTCCTGAATTTCCTTTTTTTGCTTAAAACACCTCTTTACAGTGTATTACATCTAATTTATTTGAATAGCTGTACATTCATTTTATTGAACACATTTTTGAAGACATTTTGTTGAAAAGGTCACATTAAGGTGCAGCGTGGTGTTTACTAAGGAAAGAACACCTACAGTCTAAAAAAAAAACATGTGGCAGGTAATTTGGTAGTTAAAGACTGCCGCCGGTGAAGCTTTTGACCTTGTTAACATCTCCATATGGTGTTTTTATTATATGCTTAAATGCATATCATGAGTGAAATAAGCACCCTGCTCCGCCTTTGAACTTCCACGCCCCAACAGCAGTCAGTTGCTGCGTGGGACTTGTCAAAGCTGGTTTATGAAATATTCTGAGCCCTTTATTTGCTTTTTGAAAATGTATTCAAGCCCAGTGTGAGCAAATGCTAAGCATTAGCGTAGATGCTTTTGATTATGAATTGATATCTAAGTATCGTATGTTGTTTTGATGATGAGATATGCATTTTCAAGATTTAAAAAAATGTCAGTTAAAATTTTTGAGTTTTGTGTCTTTTTCTGAAAATGTTTAATATGTGATATGACCTGATGACCAGGTTATGCCTTACATGGTCAAACAACCCAAATAGTGTGTAAGTTTATAACACATTGTGTCTGTTTCACAGCAAAATGATGGCCAGTTCACAGTGATCCAGCTTGTTGGTATGCTACGTGGCATCGCTTCAGGCATGAAGTACCTCGCCGACATGAATTATGTGCATCGTGACCTCGCTGCTCGAAACATCCTGGTCAACAGCAACCTCGTGTGCAAAGTCTCAGACTTTGGCCTTTCACGCTTCCTTGAGGATGATACATCAGACCCTACTTACACCAGTGCTTTGGTATGAAATATTTAAATTCTACTTTCACATGCACTCTTAGTAAAGAGGGGGGAATCTGTCTTCTTAAGTACATTTTAAGTAACAGTTGTATAAGTAAAAACTTGCCTACAGTCCATTTTATGGCTCATCTAAAAGTTTTGTGCGCTATTTTAATGGACCCATCAGTTATCAATGCACTCACAAACAGTTACACATGCACTCCTGCCAATCGAGACAAACTCTGTCTCTCACCTGTTCTGTTCCTCCTTCTCCAGTGTTTCACATACCACTTTTTCCTCCCAAGAGTTTTATTATATCCGCACCCCAGTTTGGATTACCGTCTGTTGTCAGGGTGAACAGCCTCTCTCTCTAGAGCCAGGACACTGTGGCGGTCATGTTTCAGTTTCGCCTCCCATGCTTAGGTTTTGCCTTTTGTGTTCACAGGGAGGGAAGATCCCTATCCGATGGACTGCACCCGAAGCCATCCAGTACAGGAAGTTCACCTCTGCTAGTGATGTGTGGAGCTATGGGATAGTCATGTGGGAAGTCATGTCCTATGGAGAGAGGCCTTACTGGGACATGACCAATCAAGATGTACGTATTTAACATACTAACCTTCATCTGGGTCTCCCTGATGACATTTTTAGACAAGGCTTCACTGCACTCACAGGCCTTTGGCTTTCTGAATTTCATCACAGCTTCAAATTCCTCAGAGGTATACTTTGTCATTTGTATCCGTTTCCCTTAGCTAAACACTAGAGTTTTCTAGGAGCATTCCCACACACTCACCACAGAAGTGTTATCAGATCATTTGAAATTCACAGCAGTGCTCAGTGGACAATTTCTGCTCTTGACTGGAGCCTCCATTTTCTAGCTCCCTCTGGGTATTGGAGGAGAGAGCAAATTATGGGGAGATAGATAATGAAAATAGTTTCCAATTGAAAGTGAGAACACTAATGTGCTGAGAGGGACTGAGGACCTCAACGGTTATCATATTAGCAGCTCCAGATAGTGTTTCTGCTCCATCGGGGTCCTCGTTTGGAGGTCTCCTGAATGAAATTAATCTGGGTCTGAATGGAGCTTCTTTAATGACCTTCTAATGAGCAGAAGAGTGTCCTCCCTTTTTTTTTTCTCCGCATGCAAGTGTCAAACATTTCTGAAAGCCTACTTGATGTAGCATACATTAAGAATACTGCACAGGCTGGAGATATAACTTCAGTGTAGTGGAATAAGGTTTAACGTCATCACTCAAACAGAAATTATCAATGCAAATATTTGCTTATTATTACACCTGGCAGTTGTGTGGAAATGAAAGAAAATTTAGTGAAATATCTGTATCATCTTTATCATTGATCTAAGATCTTTGGCTTAACTATTTAACTTTTGCAACAAATATTATGTCTTCAGATTGTCTTTTGAGCCTTTGGACTGTCTGCACCCAACAAACGATAACCAGAACTTAGCACTATGCTGACCTGCTAAAGATGAAAAGCATACTCCTAATTGGAGATATGATACATAATGAATAATTTGTGAAACAGAGAAAAAGAATAGTATAAATGTACATTAATATTGTATCCCCCCTTTTACCTCAAATCATTCTTTAAAGTTAGCTTTTTCATGGCAAAACTTCACACGTGTTGAGCTCTATGCTTAATAGGTGTTAGCTTTGCACCTGGTTGAAACCGAGAGCTTTCAAACTGTTGTCTACAGGTGGCAAGACATTGACAACACAGTACTCTGCACAACCCTTTTGTTTCCATTCATTCCACTAATGAAGTATTTCACACTGAGATATGTTAACAAAGAAAAGGATACAAGTACTTTCTCGAAAACTGGAATGTACACTTTCTCCTCTCCACCAATCGATATCCTCTTTGTAGAGCCTTATAGCAACCCTTAGAGATCTGTGTCTCCCCCCACAGGTAATCAATGCCATAGAGCAGGACTATCGGCTACCTCCTCCCATGGACTGCCCCAGCGCACTGCACCAGCTCATGTTGGACTGCTGGCAAAAGGACCGCAACAACAGGCCCAAGTTCAGCCAAATAGTTAACAACCTCGATAAGATGATTCGCAATCCCAACACGTTGAAGGCCATGACTCCTTTATCTTCAGGGTGAGCAAAAACATTTTCACCCCTCATACTTCACTGTCTGTGTGGCATCTGCATGCCTTTTATCTCCACTGAAAAGGAACCCCACAAGACAGGCCTTTATTTTAGCATCATCTCACACTGATGTGAATAACATCTTAAATCACACAGTGCATCGAGGATTTCGTCAATGCAGAAGCTTTCATTTTGAACAGGAAATTCATGCTTTTGCTACACTGTCATCTATGGCACATTTCGCAGTTGCCAAACACACAGTCTCCTGTTTCTCCTGGCGCCAAGCAGTTATGTAAATTAAAGCCTTTTGGTTTGATAGATCCAATCCTTCCCACGAACGCTTCAGGCGAATCTTGGGTGGAAGGAGTTGTGCAGTTTTCAAGACAAAACATTTTCAAGCATTTTTGCTTTGGGTGTTAGTTTCCCTCGAAGAGCCAGGGCTAGCTGATTTCCATTATCCCTGTCTGTACTTTCATATGTGGTGGAGCGCAGGACCAGGGAGCCGATTTTCCACAGACACTGAGTGGATACATTGGCTCCCTCAAGCCTATCACTTCATTTGGAAAATACCCTTTATGAGGAATCAGTTTGGAACATAGTGGTTCCTGGATTAAGCCTGTGGGATCCTCCAACTTCCATTTGGTGTTTTGAAAATGTAACAAAAGTCATCTTCAAAATCATATGCAGGTGTCTTGTGCTGTAATGTTAGACCGCCGTTTTGTATTGTTTTATGTATTGCTCATAATAGCTCCTGTTTATATTCCCCTTCAGTGTTCATCTCCCTCTCTTGGACCGCAGTATCCCAGATTTCTCCACCTTCAGCAATGTGGATGAATGGCTGGATGCCATTAAGATGGGCCAGTACAAAGACAATTTTGCCAATTCCGACTTTTCTACATTTGATGTGGTGTCTCAGATGACCATGGAGTAAGTGCTTATGATTCCTTACACTTAAAATTCGATAAGCACAAACGTGTTTTCTCGGTTTGGGTCTAAAACCTTGGAAGGAGCCAAACTATGCCTGTGGTCTTCTACAAATGATGGCTAGCTCTGGATCTAATTATCAGCTCATAATGTTGTAGCTGCACGTCTGAACAGTGGGCAAAATAGCTCAAAGGAAAACTGTAACCTTTATTCTCTGCCATGTGCTCAGCAGACCTCTCCTTAACTTCTATTAGAAGATCAGAAGAAACAATAGAGTACAAGGTTGCTTTGCTTTAAAAAAAAAAAAACTTTAATAAATGTCCTCCCACTTGTTGAAAAAACAGAAAACAGTCACTTCCTATGAGTAGATAGCAACATAACGAGCCAGAAATTCTCCCCAAAGAGACGTTTGCCTTCAGGTCTTTGAATTAAACAGATGGTAATGCGTAATGCAGCAAATGTAATTACTGTAGACATTCAGCATGAGGGAGGAGGAAAAGTTTATTGATAAGTCACTACAGAGCAGTGAGTGGGTAATAATTGTTGATGCCACTGCTTTGACACTACTGAACTGTTTTTTATGGAATCAGCATGTAGCCTCTGCAATGAATGTTGTGTATGTATAGTTAAAGAAATGTGAATTTATCATTTTCAATGTAGGACTGCTCGGGTTTACCACAGAAAACTTAAAAGTGACTTTAGAAATGTTTTTATGTTCGACTATAGAAGCTCTGTAGCCTCAAAAATGCATGGACGGACAACTCTTTTTAGTCAGAGAGAATTTAAATGGTTGTGTTGTGTTGCTGCCATCCTGCTGTACATTTATCTTTTCTGTTGTCACACTGTCATGTTTCATGTTAGCGTACGACGTTGAGATAGTGTTGTTTTTTTGTTTTGTTTTTTTTATACCAGTTCCCCAATCGAGAGCTGCCAAGTCTATTTTTTTGCTTACAGACACCACACACACACACACACACACACACACGTATACTGACAGATATGAATATAGGCGGATAAATGAGTTATGAAGGACTGTTTATAGCCTGTGGTAACTTAAGCTTAACATCTGTTTCTGTGCTTCACAGTGACATCCTGAGGGTTGGCGTGACGTTAGCAGGCCATCAAAAGAAGATTCTCAACAGCGTCCAGATGATGCGGGCACAGATGAACCAGATCCAGTCAGTGGAGGTTTGACCCTCCCGAGCAGAGCCGGGGAAATACAGGCGGTCAGGATGCGGGGCTTTGGGTGCAGAGGAAGGAATGGATGTTTTTTTCTTTTTTTTTCTTTTTTTTCCCTTCCTCTTTTTTTTTTTTTTGGTGTGACAGTGTCTGGTCTTCCCACCAGGCTACCAGCAAGCCCCCACTCCCTTCTCCAGTTCCCCACCTCCTCATCTTCTCCCCTCACCCTGACTCTACCTTCAGCTTGGGATCAGCTGTGGGGGAACTGTGACAAACAACACGAGTCCAAGCGATGAAGAATTCAGGCCGCCGACGGCTAAAAACCCACCTTTAGCTTAAAAAAGACGGAGGTTAGAAGTGACCAGCAACTAATTTTTCAATCTTCCACCAACGTTCATTTGATGTTGAACATTTATCATTTTTTTTTTTTTTTTTTTTTTTTGGTTTGTTTGTTCTAATAATTTTGTAAAGATTTTTTAAGGAAAAAAGAAACGCTGGGTAGGAAAGGAGTTTATCTAAATTTAATAGATGATATAAGGTTGTACAATAGATGAACTGTGTAGAAAAGGCTACCCTTTAAAAGGGCAAAAAAAAAGAAAAGAAAAAAGGAAAGAAGGAAAAGTTGCAGAGACCATCTTCAACTAGGTGTGGATATTATCTTTGTTTTTCATTTTGGACATCATGTGGAAACCCAGGGTTCTCTGTGGACTGCAAACATATGAGGGAACTTGGAGCACCCATCACCAATCGATAAAAATCAGAATGAATTTAAAAAAAAATGGAATGGACAACTTGTGACATAGACTTATGTCAAAAACACGTTCAATCAGACTGACAATTTTCACACATTTTAATCAACTCTAAAGAAAAGAAATCATTTTTCCTCTCTATAAGAATTTTTCTATATTGTTGGACAATTTGTGAAGATTTCCCTTTCACCATGCTTCCTCTCGCCGAAGACTATTTTTCCTAATTTTTTAAATTTTATTTCTTTCACCGTGTGAAATATTCACAGCCTGCCAAATAGAACTCTTCCCCCTTCACACTCCTGTCTTGATCCTGTACTGTACATATCAGATGCACTTGACCTGCCATAGCGTTATGACACATAAAGTTATTATACCGATCAGTTCAGGAGCAGAAGAACAGACTACAGGGAGGACTTAAGTCATTTACTTCTTTAGCTGCTTTCCTTAACATGTTAAGATACATTTAGTAAGAAACTGCAAACTGACTTCCAACAGATTCTCACCTAAAGAAACAGTTTCCACTCTTTACATCAGAGCTCCGTTTCAACATCCTCCCTCATGTTGTTCATCTCCAGTGCCGGTGTGTACGTACATGCACATGCTAAACACACAATTGCCACGTGCACAAAGAGGCAGTCGCTGCCGAAGTGTTGGAGCTTGTGTTTGATCGCATGCTGAATGAGTGATTCATTTCAAAGTGCTTTGATTTGCTGTAATTGCTATAACTCTGTTTGGTTATAGCTTGGATGTGGCACACTTGCAGTATATTTCAGTATTCTTCCAGTTTTCCTTTTGAAAAAGACATTTTAAGTTTCAGGTGTCTGGATACCACAAGGTTGTTTTACCCTCACGGTCTTTAACAGAATTCGCAATCAGACATTTGTCAAATAAAAAGGTAAAAGCGTGTGTTAGATTGTTGCAATTTGTGAATGGATGTTATTGAATTGTTCTAATTGCTTAAAGGTTATTTTCTGCACTGAGTCTATTGCTTGACTCCAGCAAACACTTGGGATCTTCCATCAATTCTTTGGATTTATTTTTGAAAGAGAAACCTGTTGGTGCACAAACCATGTAGATAAACCACATTATCTTGTAACATGTCTTGGTTTCATTTTGTGGACAGTTTGTATGCATTTGTTGTCTGATTTCATGAGAAAAGTGCTGTCTCTGTTTCTTTTGTTGCCAGTAACCTGTTGTTAGAGTTATGGGGAGGGAAGCTGCACAGATCATGGCAATGTGGAGAAATCCCCAGAGATGCTGAATCAGACAGGGGTATACGCACACGGACAATAAATGATGCAATGCGGAGCTCCCGCCGGGCTAAACTCCGAGACCTGACAGCCAGACACGGATGTCCAGCTGTGCGCCATCGTTCAGATGTGTCTGGTCACAGCGGGAGGGCCGCACCCCGATCACAGCCGGGCCTGTCCAGGCACCGGCTCCGTCTCTGTCCTCCCGATCACTCGCACGCCTGTCGGCCACCTGTCGGCCGCTTCCTCTGATCTCCGCGTAGCCGGCCTTCGCCAGTTGTCCGGTTTCGTCTCGGTGTGTTTGAAAGCATCGGCAGCAGTGGGCGCTTTTGCGCCACCGAGATTCCCTCCAGACCAGACAACACTTCCTTCTTCGCTCGTACCAAATCTTCAGCCGCCGACCTGAGTTTTTCAAGGCCGCCACTTCAAACAGCTTTAGCACCAAAGCCCCTGGTGAAAGAAAGTTTCAAACCTCAGTCACTGCACCACCTTAATCCCACCTTTCATTACCCACAGCTGTCCATAGAATTTAAAGGCCAAGAGTGGAGCGATTGGTTTTTGGTTCTTTTTTTTTTTTTTTTTTGCGCCACAATCCTCAGCTTGGTTATTTTCATCTGCAGTATGACACATCGGATCAAATATTTCCCTGGAAGCTTTTCATAATGTACAGTATGAAACTGGAGGAGGGGAAACATGAGCTGTGAGGTCATAGTCGAGAAGCAGAAAAGAGGCAGCGCTGTGACGTGAATGCTGCCAATGTATTTTTGTTTTTATCGACCTTAAGATCATCCTTTTTTTTTTACCTATTTCTTAATACTTAGAAACTCATCAGTTTTATTTAGTCAGGCGGCATTTCTTCTCATGGAACGGCTAATACTCGTCAGGAAAAGCACTTAATGTGCAAGAAATTACTCTTAAGTATGCACAAGGCTGGTGAGGATTTTTTTTTTTTCTTTTTGTTCCAGCCCCATTATCGCTCATTCAGATGCTTGTCCATGGATGTAGCCAAGACTTTGAGTTATTAATCAAGCAATTATCCTTGACATTTGCTTGGAGGAACTGCTTTAAACAGGATGAGCACGCATTGTAAGGGCAGAGTAGAGCTGAAATGGATTTCATGTTGCATACTGTTTCTATTTTCTTGCTGCAGAGAGTATTTTGTTTTTATCTTCAATTTTTTATTGAATCTCAATGAGTTTGAAAAACCTTTAGTTTGACTGTGGGGAACTTGGAAGCATTGCATGAAGCATTTATTTGTATCTTATGATTCGCACTGCACAAAAGCAAAGTATTGATGCTTTTCAGCATAAGCAATGATCAATGGACCCTCATCTTTTAGTTAAGTTATTCAGCATTGAGTATTAAATGTGTACATAAAATAGGTTACTTATTCATCTTTTACACTGTGGTAGGCATATTTCATTGTAATTATCCTTTTTTCCCTTTTTAAATTAGACAGAACTTTTCATCAAATGACAGTTTTGTTCATAACTGGAGATAACAAAATGCAATTGGACATATCAGATCATTTGGCCACTGGGAAAGTTGTTGATTTGTAAATAAAGAAAGTTAAGATGTTTTTTTTTTTTAATTCACTTAAACCCCTCTCAGAGCAGTGGATTGCTGCTAAACTTCCAGACGCCATTATTTAACTTACAAGATGTTTAAGTGTAAAACTTTACAGCAACCAGAATATGCCATCTGCACATGTAGACTCCAGCTTTCCTTGTCAAATAGCATTTTTACAGTTTTTTCTCTAATGCAGTGCGGTTGTGACGCCGGTGATGGTTTTAAATGTTTGCCAGCTGCATTTTTCAGCAAAAACAATATGTTACATTCTAATATTTTACACTCAGAGTAAGAACCACTCAGCCCCCCTCCCTCACCGTGTGCCAATTTTTTTTAGAGACGGAGGAAAAACCGTTAAGTGTCCGAATTACAGTGACACGATAGTGTTCATAAACACGAGCTGTGCCAGGCTGTACCCCTCCGGGCTGCATTTGAACACAACTTAACTACATCAGGGTCAGAGCAAGAAGTCTGCCTCCTGTTGTGGCCGAGAAGAAAATGGCTCCCGTTTCACAGCGGCGGCCTGAAGCCCCAGAGCGCCCTCTACTGACGTTGTCATTTTGCCTGTGAGTGCTGCAGCAGGCAGGTCACCAGTGTTTGGGGCACTTTGGCGAACTGCTGATGATGGACAAACACCGGCTGCTGCTCGGAGCTAGCCTGGGTATTTCCCTCAGTCGGAAAAATATTTGTACCGCGCAAAACATCCTGGCACTTGAGTTCTGTATGACCCCTGTGATCCCCTCCATTATCCCAAATCTGCTTCTATACCTGCCCCCCCCCCCCCCCCCTCCTTCCCCCCTCTCCCCCTCTGGCTCTGGGTTAGTGCGGGCGGGGGATGTCTGTTTCCCCCCGGGTGGGTCTCTCCCCCCCCCCCCCCACCCACGATAGACCAGTGCCAGTTCAGACCACTGTGACTGATGTGGGAGATCCTGTATTTCTGTATAAATGTATATTGACTGTAACCCTGTGAATGATGTAACAATTTCATTATTTGTAATATTGTCATTGGTTTATTTTCTAAAAACGAAAAGCCCAACTTGACTCAATAAAAAAAAAGTATGATCTGTTTTAAAAACAACAACAAAAAGAGAAGTTTATTCATTATTTACTTTTGTTCATAATTTTAAAAAAGTGGTGTAGATTTTTACAGTCATATGAGATATGGTAAATATGAGAAAAGACTTTGCTTCAATTTTTACACAAAATAATGAGTGATGCGTTCCCATTGTAGGCGCAGCAAAACATGCTTCAATGTGAGCGTTTCTTTGTATTTCTTACTGTACAAATAAATAGATCAAAGAAATAAAGTTTTCTTTTTTTATTTAAATAAAAAATGTTTTTAAAAGCCAATGCAAATTACTTTTAATTTATTTATCAATAGAGATTATCAGTAAAGTTATTAGTTATTCAAATTAAAATCCAATGAAAAGCCAACATATTACTACATTTTGGGACATAAACACACCACACTGTGTTTGCATTTAAAATCCATATTTTAATTATAGGTAAAATATTTCAACATAAAAACTATTTTTACGACTCAAATTTTGCAGAGAGGTATGGAAGAATTTGCGACACACTACAATTGAGAGTTAAAAGAGGAGCCCAACTGCTTTCCGCCTCATAAAACAGAAGATTAAAATCCCAACGGCACACAGAAAGGCATCTAACAGCTGAAGACAAATGACTCCATGCATTTAAAGTCACTGGTGAAAAAAATCTTGGGAAAAATGAAGTTTACCCCTCAAGTTGGATCTGAATTTTAAAAAATTGGAAGTTTTTGATGTCTTCACGGTAACTACATAGATTGAAGCATCCAGTCATGATGCACAATAAAAATATGCAGCTGTTTAGATATCCTTATTTTCTATAATGAAGTGCGATACGGTCATAGTTAGAATAATTTAATAATTCAGTAATTTATGATGAGATGTATTTAAATCTTTTGAACTATAAGCTGAGGAAAGTTTATTTTACAGAAACTAATGTATTAGTGTGTAATATAATAATGTTGCATCTATTTTGTTACGTACACAGCCAAAGAAAAAACAAAAAACTGATTTTTACATTTTCAAAAGTGTGGAATTGAGGGCACAAAAGAAAAAAATCTAGATGATGAAAATTTAAATTATGAATCATACAATAAAACTATGAAAAAACTATAAAAAAAAATTAATTCAACAATAAAAGTAAGATAAATAAAGCATAAATATAATTTGCATTAAATAAGATTATACCAATGACAGAAAAATCAGTTAGCTATAAAAAGCCAAAAAATTAGGAATTAAACTACAGAAATAAAATAACAAAAATAAAATATAATCAGTTACATTACATTTAAAAAGGCATTATTCATGCAAATATATGCATAAAGATGTTTTTACCTTTGTTGAGTAATGTTTGGAAAGTGGTTCATTTTATTCCAAATATAATTCATTTTTTCAGTTTTACTTTAAACTTCTCTCTCTTAACTTTGCATTGATATTTTTAAAAATATATTGTTTAATCATATAAAAACACAAAGCAAGCAGAAGAGAGAATGGTGTGAGGGCTCGTGGGGGCAGCAGGGGGTGTGACGTGGGCCAGTCCTCAAGCGCTTCGTGCTGGAGTGTGAAAGACTTTAAATTGAGCAAAACAATGCTGGATTTTGGCGCACCATATCTCAGAGAAGCTCAAAATTGTTTTTATCATTCTTAACGTTTTTAATTTAATTTACGACTCTGCCAACTGTTGAAAGTGCGGCGTCCGGCAAAATTAAGTTTGATGTTTGCAATGTTTTAAATAATGTTTTAGTCTTTATTTCTCCCCTCAAGGTAATAGCCAGCTAAACTCCAAAGCATTATGAAATGCCTGAAAGAAATATTTCTTGTAAAAATACAAAAAAATTTTAAACTAAATATGTAGATTGTCTTTATCAATATTATTATTAAATGTCCTCAGGGAAGCAACTAAATACTCCTCTAATTAAAAATAAGATATATCCGTGCAGTATATCAGGATTGCAGTTTGTAAATTTGTATAATTTTCAGAAAAATTTCACATTATGAACACACTCACTAAAAAAAAAAAAAACCCAAAAAACAAAATCGAAAAGGCAGCTGCAAACGCGTAAATCATTTTTGAGGTCAGATTAAACACAGCGGTTACCGTCACTTCTCCCAGCATATTCCCAGGGTCAGACGGCTGTGCATTGCTCCGTGGCTTTGTGTCAGAACGGATCGGACCAAGAGTGCAGCCGTCTCTGCACAGCTCAGTTTCCACATTGTAGGACAGACTCCCTTCACCCCACCGGGAGATTTTGAAAAAACCTCATTAGCGGCCAACATGTGAAAGGCTGGAGACCTTTGCCTGACCCAGCGGAGCAGGCGCGTGTTAAGAGGTTTTATTCCATGAGCAGGAGACGAGGGGTTCAGGGGTTCAGGAGTTCAGCGGAGGGGGGGGACCCCCGTTGGTGCACCACCAACCACCCATAAGGTGGTCTTACACCTGGATGGGTCACAGTTTAGCGCCACAGACAATGGGGACAAACCGAGAGAAGCTTATAGTCTGATGATAATAATGTGCAACTGGGGGAGTACAAGAGGGAGATTACAGTGTTATGTGACTGCCAGTGTTATATGGCAACCAGACATGTCTGAAATTGTGCTTCTAGGTTCTGTGCAGAAAGTCGAAGATATCTTTTGTGCTCTTCATGGTGATTAAGAGGGGATAAGCAGGATTTATCGCGGTGCCCGCGGTCTTCCATTTTACATAGGGCCCGCAATATGCTTAAACATCCCCGTGAGCAATTCTTTCTGCTTCTTTCCGGCCTCTAGACAGATGGTGGGAAAGAAAAATAAAAAACAAAAAACAAATTTGAAATTCCTGTCGACAATTCATCTGATAATACCGAGGTATTACCCCGAAAACTCTTTAAATGTGTATCCGTCACGTTGACCTTTGACCTTTCCAATATTAAATGCCATCACTTATTGATTTTGTCCTACATCTGGTACATTTGGGCATATTTTATGTGTATGTATTCCTGAGTTGCAGCCAAACCCACATTTTGGGTGGGTATATGACCTCAACCCTTGACCCACAAAATCTAATTAATTTTATGTGACCGTTTCACACTGGACTCGAACAAATTACCTGAAGGCGTCCCTGTGCTACAGGACAGATGGACGAACAAACAATGAATGATTATAATGTCGTGGACTCGCACCATTATTAACGTTTATCGCTTTTTAAACAATTATGTCAGGCGCTGGATGTTTATGGAGACGTCTATAAAAGCTCAGCATCCACAATCGGGTTAGTTCAATTTATTTTGTGTCATTTACAGTTTTTTTATAAGTGCAACAGCTTTGCATCTTTTCAATGTTTTGAGCAAATTTTTGATCTCCTGAGAGTACTAAGATAGACTTTAAAAACTGCTTGCAAACACCTTGTTAATCTTAGTCATTTCTAAAAAACATGACTCATACATATTGTTACTATTCAGTTATTATTTGGAGGGGACCAGTTTTCGTGGATGTCTACATGTTGCTATTCATATAATCTACATTCATTGCCAAGATCTTAAAGCTAAAAGACTGTATTATTAGGTCATCACATTTTTTAAAAGTTTGACATAATTAAAAAATATATATTTCAGGCATAATAATGAGATCATTTTTCCCTTGCTCTCAGATATGAAAGAGTTAATGTTTAAGACCATTTTCAATCGAAACAACATGAACATTAACATTTAAAATATTTTGAGATACATTTATACAGGCTCGTTTAACATGATCAAATTTTGTTTTGCGATCTCAAAGAAAATCATGTTTCTCACTTAGGTTGGGAAACACCTCAGAAGTAGCAGCAGAGCATCTTTTACAAATCAAACAAGCCAATCATATATCTAATATTCTTTCTAATATATTAGAAAGTGTCATATGTTGATAAGTGGTTAATAAAAGGAGTTTGACTTGGAAAAAGAGATATGATCATTTTCCCATCCTGGCAACATTGCTGACATCTTCATCTGAGTGTAATGATTTATGAAACACTGAGTGAGAGATACCCAGTATAAACCCCCCAAAATGGAATAACTAATTCATAAAGCAGAAATGTTGTGTTTTTTTTTCTCACCCCAATTCACAGTGGGCGCTCCAAACTGTCTGCAATGCAGTAAATGTCCCGACCAACCAGACAACTGGAGGCAGGAGGTCGCTGCAAATTTTCCATGATGTAGTGGTGAGATGAAAGCTGTATGTGGCCACTAAGGACATTAAGGCCGACGTGAGCGAGTGAGGAGGAGTTCACGGACTCATGTTGTGTGGAAAGACCTCCAAATGGGTCAGAACTGTCACGAGTCATTTCCATCATGTCCCGCACCCGACATATGATGGAGAGTGGAATCAGAATGAAATAAGACTCGGCGGTTCCTCCGGGCGCAGGGGGCATGGATCTGTTTACAGTGCAACTGCCATTAATTGGTAGGAAGCTCGAAACCTCGACCCCAGGAGCCATATTTAAAGAGAGTTATGAGCAAAGGCTAATGCAGCACGCACTGCTAAAAGACCCTTTGACTGAATTGATGAATTATTGTGCTCAAAAAGCGAACATCTGGGTTTGAGCTGTAGACAATTACATCCAGCTCAAACTGGTCTGCTCAATCCATCCCTGCAGATACAATAAATGTAATGAGAGACTTTAGCTGTAAATAAAAGCAAATTTTGGAATCAAACTACACACTGTTCTGGCTTGGTGGGAAATTGAAGCAACCATTAAGCAGTGGCTGTCACTCACAGAGTTATTTATGGAACAATGTTGCAAAGTTCCTCGATTCAAGACTTTGTGGTTCCCTTCAAGGTGCACTGCAGGTGAGAAGTGTTTATAGAGCTAATCAGAAACAAATTCATTTTAATTTTCGCTGAATATTCATAAGTAAAATGCTAACCGTGTGTCAAAGTAAGCAGCATGAATAAAACATGCTGAGATGCAGTGACATTTCTTTGGCTGCGGAGCACAAACGTCGAAGCACAGATTTAATGTTTTTACCGCAACATTGAAGGATATATGAACTCTCCATGACTGCTTTTAGACTCCCACAACCACCTCTCTTCTTGACTTGCTTCCACTCGAGTTACACAACTCACAGACGCCACATCACGTTTAGCAGAACCAAAGGGGATATCTTTACCCTCTTTCAAAATTGCTCACTGGGTTTTCAGCCGAGCTTCATGTCCGCAACCAAAACTGGTGAGGTGTGAAACATGGAGACACGACTCACTGGCATGGAGGGGGGGGGCAAGATACACAACATGAGATATTCCTGGATACCATACTTTGTCATCATTGTAGTTAATATTGGTGCATCAATCCTCAATACTTAAAATCTATATGTATAACTTGAAAACAGTTGAATTTTCATGAGCCATTATGAAGAGACCTTGATCTCCATCTAGTGGCGGATACACTGAATCACATTTGTCTCGATACCTACAGTAAATCGAAGTGTGAATCAGATAAGGACATTTAGTTAAACGAACATTAAAGTTTGAAACCAATTACAAAAAAAAATACTTTGGAATTTAGCAATGAAAACAGCGACGATCCAGTTTGTTATCAGTTCTCTTTTCAAAAATTAACATCTGTGTTGCGATTACTTGTAATAGTACATATACTAGTAAATTGCACATCTGTGAGGACACCAATGATGCTAAATGGCATATACAGGTTTAAAGGCAAATTCATGCGACCATCCAAATGCTTTCTCCCCCTTCAAACCAAGTCAGGTGCCAAAATAAATTTGACTAGCCTTGAAACGATGTATGAATAATCTCAACTGGCCTCTTGCATAAAAAAACAAAAGTAGACATCTGGATTTAGATCCAGTGTGAGATGACTGGGTTTTCATTACATGTCAGGTTTACATAGTTTCAGATATTAGTTTTCTAAACTCATGTTAGTGTTTAATGTTTAGTTATATTTAGGCACCAAAACTCTTGTTGATTGGAATTAGTCAATGTTGGTACTAAATCCAGTTGTTTCCAATGACTATCACTATAAGATGAAGTGGGAGAGCCACAGGTATATCATGGTTAAGAAACGGAGATATATTTAGCCGTGCTTATAAAAAATATCAGATGGTATTCATTTTCCCAAAGTAAGTCAATGCCAAGCCACATTCTGAAAATATTAAAACAAGGCTGCTCAGTAAGTTTAGAGTCTACTGAACGGGCCTTTGTGCAGTCCAGACCTCCTGCGCTCAGTTCCTATGAAAAACAGACCTTAGTTTAAAGGTTTTGTTGCTGTGGAAGAAAAAACGAGGAAAATGGAACAACTGTCATCCCATTTTTCATCAGTATTTGCTGAGGGGAGTAAACAGGTTTTTAATTCCGTTCCACCACATAAACCCAGCGATTTCAGTGATTACACATCTGAGGGAAATCATCCGCTGCAGAAGAACGGCTGCCGGCTGATCCTGGTGAGAGACTGATAGTTTGGAGAATTAAAAAAAAAATGCAATCAACAGAGAAGGCAGCACAGCTTTTTTTTTTTTGAGATCACAAAGGTAACCCAGAACCAGCAGCATTTGTACTTCGAAACATGACTTGTGCTGCTCGATATATTTCTGGAAAGTACAGTTTTGCAGCTAACTGTGCGCATTTGTGCAACAGAACAGTAGTTGGTTGTGCAAATTTAAGAAGAATTCTGGTGTGATTTGACAATATAATTTCTAGAGAATGGAGTCCTTTCGTTTTTAATGGGTTGTCATCATTTTGGTCCAATCATCCTCTAAGTTTGATCTCCATTCTTTCTAACTCTCCTCTTTTTGCTAGTTCTTCAGGCTTACAGTGAACAAGCCATTGCCACCCTTTCCAGATTTGAGAGAATCTTTATCCAAACATTCTATCAGCCCCTGTCTCTGCCTGTCCCATACCAGAATTGCAACTCCAGAGGTTCTGGGCAACTGCCTTCCTCCATTCATAATTCCACTTCACTGTGATGACACATCTGAGTCTCATCACCCAGTGGTATAATTTACCATTACTCGCAACTTATAAAATCATTGCTTTTGTCCTGCCTAACAGTTTTAACAGAAGTGTGTCTGAGAACGTTTAACAGTATTGTAATTCTTGCATAGAGGCTTAAAGCTGTCAGCAAATGCTACCAAGTTGTGTAATTTTCCAGTCAAAAGTCAATTCACATGTGACAGTTAGCTTTAGCTGTCATAAATTTACTGCCATTTCAGGGATTCCCTACATAAATCAGGCACTGTTTTCGTTGAGAGAAATCCGGCTGGTGGCTTCTCCCCAAGTAGTTTTCGTGATTACTCACTCTCATTTGCTTTGATGGCAAAATAAGAATGAAGGGGGAATAAAACATCTAATTAGGCATTTTCTCTTCGATGTACGTTTGCCTTATTCACGGAAAACACAGACACATCTGCCCTGCAGCCCTCTTAAAACTGTCTCACATTTTTCACATTCCTTTTAGAAACCATGAGAGAGACCATGTCTCTCCTGTGGCTGACTGTGTGGCTTGATTTCAAACAAAGATCTGAAGAAATACTTGGAGAGGCCAGAGCTCTGCCAGCGCAATGGTTTTTACAGACAAACAAAGGGTTGTTATTTCTGGCTCTTAAATGTGCAAAAAGCACAGCTCACCACCACATTTAACATCAGGGCTACAGGTAGGCACAATATTTTTCCCAAGTCCCCAAATGTCCTGATCATAGTTCTGTTATTACAAATGTATGGCCAAAATTCGCAAGATTAAAGAGCCAGATGATCTGGTGGACGTCCGAAAATTGGCAGGTTGTTAGAGATATCAGACTGAGTCTGGTTATTTTTAAGAATAAGAAAAAATACACATTTTAACCCTATAATGCCAAATGTATCATATTTGATACATACGGTTTCTGAAATGTTTAGCCTTTGACACCTTTTGCTTAATTTAATGGTAAAAACTTTGCTCAAAATCCTATTGTACACAATCAGACACACCTGATAACAGGGGGCAGAAGACTACACAAAAAATAATCTGGACTTATCACATAGCGATAAATGATTAATATTTAAAAAGTATTTCTGTTTTTTCTTTTTACATATTTTGTTAACAGGCCAAATAAGGAATTCAAACAAAAAAAAAGCAATTTTCTTTTTTGTTTTATTCTTGGATCAGGCTTTAAAGGGTTAAGATGATGAAACTGCGGAAGCTTGAGAATTACGACTGGGATGAATGTACTCATAAGAACCAATGAGCGTTGAGCATGCATGAGGAAGAACTAAAGGTTAGAGTGATCACATCTCTCCACAGGAGGGCAGTGTTGGACAGATGACCAGTCTGTGAAACCCAGGAGGACAAATTGTCACGCCAAGGTCTCAGTCTAGACATCTTGCAATTTTCTTAGAGCGAGCTGACAGAGTGCAAACATTTCTACCTGAATGGTTTATGCAGACAAATTTGCGGTGTATCCTCTGTTCTGTCTAAGATGATGAAATTTGCCAACAAACAAGATCAGCCTGAAATTGAGCTTCAAGGAGAGTGAAGAGACAAAGAGGACACCGGTCAAAGTGCCGTGATAAATGCCAGCAGTTAATATCTTCTATCCCGATCTCTGGTCATATCGAGACAGAAGCTATAGTTTAAGACGCAGCAGTGTGTGGATTCCAGTGTAAGATTACTGGGTCTTCATTTAATCCTGGGAAGGTCATAGCTCACCTTTAATCTCCTCCGCTGTGCCTTTATGTGAACAGTTATCACTCCACATCCCAAATGACTGATTAGAGGCCACTGGTATCATGGCAGTCGCACCGTGTCTTCATGATTACAGACGAATGTCTTCATGTGATGATGTGCAGAATGTAATTTACAGGGAGTATCACTTATGTGTAACAGCATTCATGGAGGAGAGAGAATATAATACATGGCTTTAATCTAAAAAAATGTATTTGCAGGTGGACAAACCTTACTGTTTACCATACATTCATGGATGCAACGTGAGGCGTTTGCGAGCTGCTGCTGGATGTGTGTTTTTTGTAGTTGGCATTGTTTTTCTAATATTTGCTCTGAAATAGTGGCAGAATTACTTGAATAGTCATGCTCAATTACTATTACTAGAGTTTTTAATGATGATATTTGATGACTGATAACATATAAAGGAAGTTTTTCCTTGCCTGTGTCGCCTAGTGCTTGCTCATGGTGGGAATTGTTGGGTTTGTGTAGTTAACTTCAGAGTAGGGTCTGACCTGCTCTGTTTGGAAAGCGCTGTGAGATGACTGTTGTTGTGATGTGGCGCTATATAAATAAAATTGAATTGAATATAACATATATGATACACATTAATCAGGAACCTCAGGCGGTCTCCTGAAATGTGGATTGTTATGGGAAAAAAAGGAAACCCCCCCCAAAGATACTAACATGTGGGTAAAAAGACATCGTATCATGATTACATTCCTTGGTTTAGTTGAATTGTTCTTGTCCTATTTAAGCCTTAATTAAAAGATACATATTGTTCAAATGTAATAAAGCACATTTCCATCTATAGATGTGAGAATAGTAAGATGATCATTCTAATCCCTTCAGATATGAAAAAAGATATATAAAAAAGAGATTGTTTTACTCTTCTGAAGGGTTTCTCATTTCACTCGTTAGGGTAAAATGACAGTTGAGTTGAAGGGGTGAGGAGTGAGAAGGAACATGATGGATTGGAATTCTTTGACTAATGCCGGCACAGGGAGATGCTGCATGGCAGTCGTCTGCTCTGCAGTCACTATCCTGCTGCTTCCACGTCCATGCTTCAGTTCATCTCACGCTCCGATGTCTCAATGACCATTTCTCAGTAACAGTTACCCTCCCACAAAACAAACACAAACACACCTGTGCTGCAGAGGAAGGCGAGCTTATGACATGCTGACATTTGCCAGGCGTGAGGATGCGGTGAATGATAAGGTGGCGAGGTTTGAGTGATTGTGACACTCCTTGCTGCGGCTCCCTCCGAGACATCCATTAGATTGGAGAAGAATTGATGGGACCATCTCCCTCAGCTCAGTATTTTTCTTCATTGAGTTTCAAATCACGGGGACTTTTTGAGGAGGGGTCAGCCGCGGGGGTTAGACATTTCCTGTCCTGTTATGTTCCCGCGTCTCACGCACTGTAAGACTCGTCTCCTAATGAGGCTCTCTGCTGTGTTCCTTCCTGTCCTGTTGGTTTAAACTTTATCCTGACATTTGCTGCCAAAGCATTTGTTGCTGCACTTGTAACAGGATTGAGTTTTGTCTATCGCATTTAATGTTTTTGTAGTCTACTTTGGAAAAAAGGCCTTTGCAATCTTGCGTGTGCCAACACAATCCAGCCTCACAGCAAATGTGAAAAAGTAATGGAAAATCCTTTTGTTGTTTTTTGTTGTTTTCCAAACAGTCACACAGCATTGAATTAATTTGTCACTTATTAAGTGTTGCATAAAGTTTGGCTTGTGGAATATAATGTTTGTATTCAATTTTTATTTGTTTGTATTATTTTATTAAATTTTATTTATTTATTACATTTTTATTACATTTTTATTATTATATTTCATTAAAACTTTCTCTGAAACAAATATCCTTTTTCTTCTGGATTACTGGCTGTTGAGTGAATGATAATTATTTTACTCTCAATCTCTATACCCTGTTAATAATCATTATTAGCATCTTATATGCCTTGGTGTGGATTAAATACACATTTTTTTCTACCTGTCTTTGCCACCAGATTGGACTCCTTTTCACCCAAAAAGAAAAGCAACATATAATCAGATCTTAAAAAAAGTGTTAAATGGAGGTCATGGAAGTGAATTCCTCACAAGATGGCGCTAATGTCATTACTTTGGAAAAATGAAAGCATATTTTGTTTGCATAATCACACATACATAGCTTGAAAGATGATACGCCGACCTAATGTTTCTTGGACTGAATTGCTAAAATGCCTTCCAAACTTTTTTTTTTTTCCCTGACCAGTGTTTTTAAGGGAATGTTGTTTCTGCATGTATTTGTGACTTGTGTTTAAAATATAGTGTCATTCTGCTGTGTTGCTTTGACCTTCTTCCCCACAAGACAAGTGGTGAGGGTGGTGTAACACACAGGTGCTGTGCTACCAGTCACGAATGGAAAAAACAAGGTCAACAGTATAGTCTTTGGAGAGGTGGGAGATATATCACTTGGAAAGCCACATTGCCAGATAAAAGCTTGGAGTATTGCAGCACCATGCTGAGTAGGTCCTGATGGATGTGGCTACAAGCGAAATGTGCCCATTCATAGCAGATCAGAGTAAACTTTATCAAGGTCAAAAGCAATGAGTGTGTGGATGTATATGAGGTTTCAGGTTTCCGTTACTCTCACATATTAGATGGTTTCACTTTACAACCTTGAGATAAAGTTCAATAGATATGACGTGCAAAAAAAATCATCAAATCAAATATTCGCATAGAAATTAATAACAAACCATCGAAAGCTCATCGATTAACTAGCTGGCAAGGAGTAAAAGAAACAGAGGAGACTCGACACTGCTGGGAGTAATGACGTGAGTGGAAGGCAGTGAGTGATTGAGAAAACAGTAGGCTAAATGGCCATGTGGAGTCAAAGCATGGCAATTTAGCTTCTTACTGTTTTGCAGTTTTTATCTCTTTTCTCCACCAATCTTGTGTCACTGTCTCAGAATTGTTCACAGAACACAGTTTAGAGGATTTTTTTCAGTCCCTCAAATGCACCTGGATGAGAGAGGAGCGGGGAGAGAGGGATTGTACTGTTCCAGTACATCTACTCATAGTGTTACTGCTATTTTTTCTCCCTTGCAATGATGTTTTCACACAATGCCTTAGCTCATCATGTTCTTCTTTTAAAAGTTTATTCTTGTCTTAAAAAATCATCACACTGAAAACTCTGAGCTTCACATTCTATGTCACGTAAATGTGCTAATTTGGTGCCTTGTTGGATGCCTTCTTCCTCCTCATGTCTGCCATTCCTTTGCCTGCTTCAATCTCCAATATGCGGACTCTTTTTTCAAACGCACAATGAGGAAATGATTGGAAATGGGAGGAGGTGTTAGCATTTGAAACTAGTACACAATGACACAACATGAATAAATGGAAAAGGCCCCAAATGCAAGTCAACCAAACAAAAACTTATGATATGATAGCATTTAAACTATTCAAACAGATGGCTTTCCAAACCTGCGTGCACATTAACAATAACACAAAATGCATATATTTAAGTTATGTCTGCTATTCAGTGCCTCTGCGTGCTCAGTCAAAAGTACAAATGCAATCATGCAATGCTCTGTCAGCTAACTGAGGTGGTGTCCCTCTTTCTTTGCTGATTTAGAGGAATGGTGAAATGCACCGCAAAGCTTAAATGTCATCACTCTCCCCCAGAGTGTTTGCTTGTGTGTGTGTGTGTGTGTGTGTGCGAATGCATTTAGATTGGTATGTGTTGACAGATCATCTTCACACTTGCTATATTTGAAGGAGAAGTTATGGTCAGTTATACTTTCCTCCGCTAATTACATTTGGAGCCGTAACTTGGAAATAGGAAAACAGGCCAGGTTCTCACCTGTGTAGCCTTGGTGATGGTGGGGGGATGGCGAGTGCTGGAACATGAAGTCTGACGTTGCAGGAAGGAAGGATTGACACTCAGAGGAGGAATGAGGAGTCGTAGATTAAAACAGTGACGCACGAGTGTCACACCTAACGCTCAGAGGACTTATCTCCTTGGCAACTATCTCCACCGGCTCTAACTTCAACCAACTGAAATTGTCCCTGTGTTTACGCCTCTTTCATTAGCTTTCTCAAAGTTAATGTGTCTTTGAATGAAATTATGCATTCTGTCTGAGTATCCCCACACAGAGCACCCCGTTTAATTTCATCTTCTACTGGACTGACTTGAAACAGAGGCACATTTTTCATAGGGGTGCCAACACAAACACTGTTAACCTTGGATATCAAGATGATATCAGTGTATCTACTGCCAGACTCTACAGGGCGACAAAGGTCCTTTTTCCAAGAGGGCATCCTTGTTATTTTTGTCTTTCTACCACCCTCAATACCCTCCACTGTCCCCACGTTGTTGTGGCACTGAATAAAAATGATGTCACCATCTGAAGCTATTTATCCGCGGGACTTCTTGACCCCCAAAGCTTGTGCATGAATGATTATGTGTGTGGGATGTGCAGATATGAAACATGCTTTTGGGAATCACATTTGGAATATGCATTTGATATGTTGAGAAATCATGTCCCTGACAGGGCTGTAACCAAAACAGAAACCAGCTTGGTCCAGGCAAGGGATTTGCAGTCACAGAAAGATATGAAGGCATGGCAGATGATGTACAGTTGGATAAATCATCGCTAACACCATGGCCTCAGAAGTAGCAAGTCTGATTAAGAAGGGCTGACCTTTGACTGACACATTTTCCGTGATATCCTTGGCCTGTCAAAACACAAAAGATTGCAGTTTTTTCTATGACGTGATCGGTAAGTGGGCCACCAGATACTTCCTTAAATTTCCCGCCCTCGTGACGAAATATGCCGGGACGTTTCACCTTCCACTTCAAAAGAGCCATTCTTTTTTGCTTCAGCTGCAGTGGTCTGTAAGAGCTGTCAGACAAAAGGAGTTGTCAGTCATCCCATCCCTCTGGCAAAAGACAAGGTCATTAAGCTTCCTGTGAATCCACTTCCCCGCATCAGCACATCACAATGAACTCGTCATTAGTCAGTTATGGGGGGGTGTTAACGTGTCCCCATAAACTCAGATAGCCCCACTTCACACAGCCAGCCGTTCGGTTTCTCCTTTTAAATGCTATGTATGTACTATGTTTACATTGTTTTCTCCATCAGGAAAATATGAGCATTTCTGTCATAAAAAAAAAACAAAACAAAAAAAAACGCTGAAAGCAAAAGCTCTCAATGAAAATCCCTGGATGTCTTTTGGCCCGTCAATCAATGCGGATCTATTTTTATGTGTGCCTGAACCTAGGGGACAAACTGCCGTCACTGAGCTCACTGAATGTGTGACATCTTCACAATGGGCTCTCTTCAGTGTTTTGTGGCCAATCCACAGAGGATTTTAGACCCACTTTCTCAGCAGATCCTCGGTTGGGATAAAACGATTAACTTTTTGCCAAACCATGCTTACCCATGTATGCTGCTGCTGTATTCATCTTACTGACATATGGTGAGCCATTTTTAAAGTGTCTGTGAGCCATACAGGTATTTTTACCTTAGCTGTTCAAGACTTGGATATTTCTCAACACTTAATTTTGAAACATAATTGTTAAAATAATAGCTGCTAAACATAGTTTAAAGATGTTGTATCAGAATGAAACCGAGAAATAAATATTGTAATCTATTTCTCCTGATTTAATCAAGTCTAAAATCAAAACCACCTATGATTATTTAGATTTCGGTAATATATGTTGTCTTAAACTAAGACTAACTGTAGTTGTCCTACTGAGACTGTTTCATTATTAGGTGTTTGCTTCCCTCAAACAATTTATTTTTTATATCTGATATTCATGTATTTAATTATTTTTTTAAGATAATTCTTGTGTTTCCATCCCTAATCCTCATCATATTTGTTGCAATATACATAACAACACCCCTTCACCTGACAGTGAAATTTAATAGTGAAAAGTCACCTGATTAACCTTGACTTGGATAGGGTGTCAGCAGTGTAACTCTACCTTATAATCTCTTTATGCATCCTGATACATATTTTTGAACATGATTATTTTGCAATGTCAATTTTGTGAGACTCTGAAATGTTGACGTGCTGAAAGGGAAAACAAAGGTCCTTAAGATTTTCAAGGCCCTGAGATTTTGGCAAATTAAAATGAATAAATGGAGGCATACTACGATTGTATAGGACGAGTGTAGACATTTATTTACTTTGACTGCTGTCAGGATGTCTGGCAGGGTCCATGTGAGTGAGCAATAATAGTAGGTGGACGTAAGACGGTGAATCTGACTTCCATTAATACGTTAGTTTAATGTTTAAGTGAGTAAAACGCTCAAAGAAATCTAGCATGGGACTTAAACACAGTTTTTAAAGCTATTTAATTAATAGAATGCGGAAATAGATATTTTTGTATGTAACATACGTTAAGCGCTTGTCCAGTATTCTACAAAACTGTTTACGTAAGGCCTGAGATTGAACGATAATGCAGTAGATGTCTTTAACATGCACATTACACAAGACACAGATGTTCTCTTTATCTTAGCCTCTTGGGTCTGTCCATCTGTGAATCTCGCAGTATTGTTTGCTGTTGAGACCAGCACTTAGAAATAAGGAGTGTCTAACATGCTCATGACCAGCAAACCGAGGGCAGAGAAGAGACTCCCTTAGAAACCCGGGCACATTAACCTTTTCCCTCACAATGTTCCGTATAGCCTGAGGGCGGATGGCGGTAGGAAACCGTCCTTGGGTTGTGCTTTTCTGCAAACCAATTGTTTTTGTATCTTACAGAGGATGTGTAGAGGATGAAAATAATTAAGATGACAGATAGCTGATAATAATAATAATAATGATGAAGTCTCATCTGACCTCACATCTTCCATGCAAAAGTTAAAAGGATTGCACCAGCGACAAATAAGAGGAGCGAGAGTGAGAGATTAGGTGAGTCTCAGAAAAGCTGGCGAGTGGGTCGAGATTTTAATCATAATGTTCCAAATGTAATGTGCTGTATTATGAAATTTCATGCCATGTTCCCTTTGGTAATACCTGTGTAAGGTCAAATTGGATTGAAAGTACAACCCCAAATTCCAAAACAGTCAGGATGCTGATCTGAACAAATCCATTTGCCTAATCCTTACAGATAATTCTTCTATTAGAAAAAGAAACTATCAGCTTATAAAAAAGAAACTAATAGGGTTTTGATGCTGGTTAAGTAACAAAGTGGTGATTTACAAATTACATAAACATATATTTCATACACAGTAAATTGTGGAAACAGAAAAATACAAGCTCTGTTCGGCTTTAACAAATGACTTTAACAAACAATCAAAGTGATTGACAATTTGAAAATGACTGGCCTTCGTCACAGGTCAACATAATTCAGTGTCAGATGTGAAGCCGATGAAGAGGAACTGTTTTAAAGCAAATAAACAGACAGAGCCCCCCTGAAAATCTGAATGTCTCGAACACCAAGAGCAGATTCTTTTACAAAAAGAACAGGGGCACAGTGACCCCTCTGCC
Organism: Menidia beryllina; assembly: GCA_013363375.1. NCBI lineage: Eukaryota > Metazoa > Chordata > Actinopteri > Atheriniformes > Atherinopsidae > Menidia > Menidia beryllina. The sequence continues at coordinate 16,839,546 of JABUIW010000205.1, forward strand.
GGCTCCAGCCGCCTTACGATGATATCCTGTCACATATTCTCACATAAACACCGAAGAATGATATTTGCTGCGTTTTCTGTTGGCCTTTAATGTCACCATGACCCCTGGACCTGGCACCTTCCGTGTGTCTCGAAGACTGGATTGACTTCGACACGCTGGCAGTATTTCACGCCCTTAGAACGAGAACAGGAAGGCGGGCACCTTACACATGGACGCTAAATCAAGTGGTGTTCGGTTCCATAAACATAGGCATTTGAGTTAAGCTGTTATTGAGACATTTACACCATAAATAGAACAAATGAGAGAAGAGACCCCATATGCTAGGAGGGGGCATTACAAACCCTCTGCAAGATCAACCGACCATCTCATATGCCCTGGCAGTAAGCACCACCACAGAGGTGTGTGTTGGTGGTTGACACGTCAGGGGAGAGTCGTGGTCAGACAAGCCAGACTCTAGTCCAGTGGCAAAGAACATTTGCACATCTATTCCTTTATTTCCAGTCATCAAAAATGAAGTTCTATTTAAGTTTCCGTTTTTTTCATTTTCACTCCTAGTCCTCCTTAATCACTCCGCCTACTTTTAATCCTTCTGTTTCTTTCTGCCTTGTCTCCTCATTTTCTCACCTGCTTCCTCCTCACGCTGTGATATGACACAGTTTGGATACCACGGTTAATCAGAGCTCATCCTTGGGGGCGAGGGCTGCTGCCACTGTGTTTATATAGCCGCTTCTTCTCATGCTGTTTGGAAATTCTGCAGTGTTAGCAACCCCCTAAAATAGCCGGCTACTCAAGAATGAGAAACTGAGACAGTGTGCTGTATTGATGGAAAGAAATGAGGCTTCACATGCGCCTTCAGGGCTGGATCACAGGTTTTTATTTATAATGTGACCTCTCTTCGTGATATGGCATTTCGCACCAACGATTATTGATGGTTCTTGACGGAATGGAACATTTGCTGATGGGGATTTTAGATGTGAAAAAAAAACATCCTAACTCACTGAAACCACATGATAAATGAGGTTTTTAGGTTAATAATTTGCATGTGGGCATTTGCATGTGCTTTTGCTCCCCAAACACTGTCCTGACATTCTCTTTCAGGAGCTTCTCCCATGGCCCCGTCCATCCTGATGGGCAGTAGCCACTGACAGCTGACAGGCACAGTGGACAAAGCAGCTATACCCAGTGACAGATCAAATCCCGCCCTGCCCTTCCAACATGCCTGGGAGCTGAGGGGCAGTAGAGGTCATCACGGAGCACCTACACGTTCTAACCTCATTCTTCTTATTCCTAATAGGATATAACAGTTTTCGCTGGTATTAAAAAACAATCAAATGTCACTGTGAGCTCGGTGCAGTTTAAAAAAGTATTGAAAAAGGAGATGAATTGTAGTTGTACGATTAAACCAGATGTTCAGACCTTAGATAAAAATTGCATTGATTGGGATCTGAATGAAAAATCATTTTGACTTTGTATCAAAATAATACCATAACTATGGATTTCCCTTATTTGTAGGAGTTGTAACACACTTACACTTGAATATCAATGAACAGAAAGAGTGCACACAAACACGGTGGCTCACAAAATGTGATATTTTATCTGCAACTACTAATTTCAGTGCTTTCCGTAGCTGAGAAAATGTTTTTAACATTTATTTGTATTTTCTTTGGGTGTCATGCAGATGGAATGGTTTATGATGTTTTGCACCCTTTCACATCCGTCATGAGTTTCCATGCCAACAGGAAAACAGTTTACACTTAGGAGCAGCTGACAGAACTCTCCACGGCCAAAGTAATGGTTGGAAAAACGACCCGTGATGCATGAGTGTTGAATAGGAGCCATCTCGGATGCGGCATGGGAGCAAAACAGAGAGCAAAGGGATTAACATTGTATTTACTCTGTAACATAATCATCATTCAAATTGTATTGCTCCCTCATCTATGTTGCTTAAAGAGCAGATATTATTAAAGACTGTATATCACCAGCGTTTTTTGCACAGAGACTGAGATCTGAGTGGACTGAACATATACCCAATGAGTGGAACGTGGACCACTGTGTGCTTTTACTACACGCAGAGAGGTTCTGAAACAATAATAAGTCCGACTCATCTCTCTTACCTCTAGTGATAAAATTGGCGAGAGAAGGAGCCCATCCCACAGCGATGAAAAGGACAGTAGGTTTTGCCATGTGGGATTCCAGGTTTGTGCATTTGCTCAAGGTTATAAACAAACACAGCTGTGCTGGTGGGACCTGTGGACCCGTGTCACTGAGGTCATCGAATACCAGGTTTCACTGTGCTAAGCTGCTCCTTCCTGCAACTGTTTTCAGGTAAGGGCAGTGTATTAAGTTGCATCATATTAGGTTACAGTAACACACTAGCGCTGCACGGATGGCCACTGACTGTCCTGAGCCATCTTTTCCACTGCCCTTGGATGATTGAAAACACCACTGTCCCCTTTTCTGCTTCCTGTGGTGGCAGAGGGTAAGCTGCCAAGAATACCAAATGTCAGCGGAGGGCTTAAGAAATGACAGCTGCCCCTCCGTCTTGAATGTCCACTGCCACATTCGCAGAAGTGTTGATGGGATGGAGTGACATTTCCAGCAGGTTTTTCTTAACATCCTCTCATCTCCCGTGTCTATCTCCACCACACCGCCCCTTGTTTACTGCCCTGCTGTGACCATGAATCTGAATTCGGTAGGATGCTAGTCATTTTACCAGGCCAAACATCACGCTGTGTTTGACATTCATCATTTATTGATGGATCGTTCTTTAATTGCGGCAGGAAAGAGCTTAGCTTTTCTGCTCTCACACTGGCTGATCCATGGGGAAGGCCCTCCCACTGATGGGACACACACTGCGAGCACCGCTGTTGACTTATAATGGTTGTGACATGCAACCACAAAAATAACCCACAGGGCAGTTTTTTTCTGTTCATTTTGTTATATATTTTGCAAGCATCTCACTCTCTGTTTACAAATTGACTATTCTTACTTAAAGCTGAAGCAATTTGAGCTTACGGGGATAGGAATGACATAATTACGCATAGGCGAGTAGTCAGATAGGTTTGCATCGACTCAGAGGCCCTGACCTGAATAAACACGTATGCACATGTTGGAGATATGTAGCATAACATTTTCCAGGTCTGTTTAACACCAATAACACTGCTAAATCCATACTGGTAAACATAGTGTATCTATATCAGTTTATTATATAACTGCAGTGAACTTTCCACATGCTCCTGAGAAGATTACTTTTTCTGAATCCTGCCTTGAAAATCGAAACTAATCCAGCCATGTGGTTTCTCCTGCCACCACAGCACTCTTTTCTTTTCTGTTTCATTTTACACGCAGTTACACAGGACAATCCTATTTTAATCTATATCTTGCATGGAATCAGTTTGACTCAATGTGCTGCTGCAGTTGGTTAATTTTAACTGCTAGCAGCAACTGCTCAGGGTGAAGTGCTTGTGTGGAACTGGTCAAATTGTAATCGTGGAAGAGTGTCCAGGTGTGAATAGTGCATGTGTAACTGTGAGTGGGCTCAGGGTGCTCGTGCAAACGATAGCTGAGTTCGACCTAGATAAATAAGCCAAAGGGGGGAAAGCTATGTAGTGTGCTCTGTACAACTGGGTGCATGTTGACACCTGTAATCGGAGCTGTATTCTGCTTGTTTTGATGTATAAGCGATTTGAGGATATTTCTATCTTTGCTTGGGGTTTTGGACCGAAAATAAACAATGGACATTTTACATGTTCAACATATTCTTGTATTTTCAAAGTTTTTGGACACTTCAAGGTTTTCCACTTTTTATGTTTTGAAATAGATTCAGTTACTTCTTTGCGTTCTTTTACACAAAGTTCTTAGCACTGACATAGCCCACGAACTTCAACCCTTTTCATAAAATATTCCATTTGACTCTGTATTCAGACTCATCTTTTAATAAGTTTGAACAGTCCAACCTGAGGTGGCCTTTAATCTAGACTAGCAAAGCCATATTGCGATAAGAAAGGAATATTTTTGTGCCATCCTAAGTGACCAAAAGTAAAAACCTACCTTTACTGAAGAGATAGATCTCTTAATTCTAAAGATTTGGGAGAGTCATATATAGCTTTCATTTTCTTGAACAACAATTAATGTGAGAATGGGTTTTATTATGTCTTTGTTTGCTGGTCAAAAAGATAGGATTTGAGTTTCAGTATGCGCCACATTTTTATCTGAGACCTAAGACCTGCTTCTAGTCTCACGTTAATCACACAAAACAGATACAGAAAACAATTCTTTGGTGGAGTGTCCCTGGTCATTCCTCTTGAGACAACAGAGCCCTCTGGGGTTAAACATGATTTTTCTGTTTGCTCTGTATTCCCATTCTCAGCTCACTTTCCAGTTAAGCGAGCTGATTTCTGCAGCAGTAAGCTCTCATCCTGTCCTCCTCTTTGGCTCATGGTTTCTCCTCACTGAGATGAAGAAAGGAAAACTTAGACTGATGCCGTTTCACCACTAACAAGGTCACTTAACCTTTGAGCACTGTCTTATTTCTTCTTCGAGTTACATGACCGCTACCGTTAACATCTCCCGCGCCAGCCCTTCATGTAAAGACTGGAAAATCAATTTGTGCAAGCAGCTGGAGAAAAAAGCAGCACACTGCACATTCCTCATGTAGACACACAGTATCAAATTGTTAGCCTCGGGGTTTCAAGGTAAGATGAGAAAGTGAAAGAACGCAATGAGTTTTCAGTGATCCCAGAGGCTTAGGAGCAACATATTACTGCTGTACCACAAGTTAATATACATCAATAAAATCAGTAACACTGGGCAAGACTGATATGGTAGCGTTTTTTGGTGGCTTTACAACAGGTATGTTTAGTCTATATTCAAACCTGGTTTGATTAAAGAGAGTTTTGCTTACATTTAAACTAAAGACAATGAGAATGTTAATTGCTGTCAGCGAATCTACTTCCTTTACTTAAATCAGTTTAGCAGCACCACAACTTTATATTTTGTACATCTCTCTCTCTATACATCTTTAGCGAAAAGACTATGTTATTGTTAACTTTGAATATTTATAGAGCATAAGAAATGTTTGGCCATACTACAGCTTTTTCCATGCCAAAACATGAACACGTGTTTTCTCATCATATATTGAGGATAGTAGCTGTGTTTGGGATTTTCCTTTTTTCATTTTTCCATCAAACAGTTTTAAATAGATGAAAGACATGCAAGGGGGATCAGAGCACACAGATGTTGCTGCATTATAGACATTACTTGGATCTAATGCTGTTACATAATTATGCGTAGAATATGTGTAATTTTTTCCACTGTTGTTCGCTAGAGCATCTCCAGCACATAACAGCCTACGGATGCCATAAAGAGGTTAGTCTTTGAAAGCATGTATTTGACGTGCACATGCAGTATGCAGCATTTTGGGAATGCCAGGAATATAACTGGAAATGTATCATTTGAAAAATCAAATGCTAATGTGGAGGCCTGTCACTGTGCAAGTACAACAAAAAACATGTAATTCCGTAATTGGTACAATATCGTCTGTGTTACTCTCAGTTATTCTCAGTGAAAAGCAGGGTTACCAAAAATGAGAAGTCAGCACACACATAAACAGCCCTGCATTTTAAGATTTTAATCATAAAGTTGGTAATTTCACATCATAAACAGGAATGCAGTACAGGGAAATGAGAGATAATTTGCTGAGCGCGTCAAAATATTACACAAGGGAAGTTCATGACGGCTAAAGTGAAGCTCAGCCCATTTTGAAAACAGCCCTAATTTAATAGAATGACAAGACAGCAGGGGACAAAAAGGTGTACCATCCTCATCCAAACATTTCCAGGGCTGGCAAATTGCTTGAGGGACTCTGGGGATCACTTATGCAGATTTGACATCTGCATAAGAACGCTCAGCTACAAAAAGGCTATTATATCAATCAGCGGCGGTGCTGTAGTTGAACTCCATTTGAGCCGCCTCATGTTTTTATGTTTTCAAAGAACATTTCACTGTTCAAGCAATTAAAACTCAAAATTAGACATATTTTCGACTCATATCATCTGGCTTCAGGAGTGAGTATCAAAATACATTGTCATTATCAACTGCAATCAGTGAGCTGACAGACATTCTCTGATGGTGTTATAGAATGTTGTGTGCCCTTGGGCAAAATGACAAACAAACATTACACCAATACTGCCATTGTAGAGAAGACATGCAGCTTTCAGATGGAGAATCATGAATTAATGTTTTACCCTTCAAACAAGCTATCACAGTTTTTGTGTTATTGCAGTTATGATGTAATAAAAAAGGACCTCTACATAATATGGATGCAGGCATCAGTCACACAGTGTACAATGGCAACAGGATATGAACAAAATTAATCTGAAGCTCATAGAATGTATGGCAACCACTTTTATCTGTGATGTCATACAGGAAAAAAATCAATTGAAAATAATTTACATATTCAAAATATATTATTGTTGGCATAAATTATGACTGATGTGTTAAATCAAGCTATCAATCATTAATTTTGTTTTGTTTAGATGGTGGTCTGCTCTGGAGATCAGCTATTCGACTATGTTTTCCTTTTAGATACATTACAGAAACAAATACCTGAGAAAACCTAATTCTCACCCTAATTCTCCTATTCTAAATTACAGTAGAGATGTGTGCTATTTTACCTGACTCATTGGATGATTTTTGGTGTATCTACAAGACTGCAGTTGATATTTTGTAAGTTACTTGCAACTTTACAAAGGAATTTTAGATTTCAAATCTAACCTGGGCCGTTGATCACCATTTACTTGGTTTTGGTCCATGGCTAAACAGTACTGTGTATTCTTAATTATCAATTATGAAGTCATGTGCTTCTGAAAGCACCAGATTTGTATGAGTGATTTATAAGTCACTCTGTGTTGCTGTGGGATAAGAATATAAAGAACTTTAAGAAAAATCTGTCTGCATTGATTTTCAAGCTAATTTATTTATTTGACTGCAGGGAATACTCCAAGCAATGATTAGTATAATTGGATTATCTGTGATGAGGTGAGGTGGTTGCTTTTGACAGAGTCCCAATTGCTACAACAAACGGTTGCTCATGTTGCATCAGGACAAAAAACCCCCAAATTGTAATCGGATTTTAGAATTGGCTCTACGCAACCTTACATGAACCAAAACATGACAGAAGCAGGGTCTGAAAAAATAAGCGCTCTGATGAGCCTATCCCACTAGACTTTTTTCTCAGTGCAACCCTAACCCAACCCTATTCTTTCTCGTATTGCCTTTATGTTCTGGGTTCTTTCATCAGTTACTATTTAAGCCCCTACTTGGGGTTCCAAGTAACCTGAGTTGGGCAGACACCCACCACTGGCCAGGTGGTCACATGAATGCACTAGTCACGAGATTAACTATTTTAGCAAGGCAACAATAACAAACGTGCGATTTTATCGTGTCTGTGATCGGAGACTTTGTGAAAGGACGCACTTGAGCCGACACAGTGTTCCAATGACAAGGTCCAGCCAGTATATCGCTGCAATGTCCTTCATTCCTGTGAGCGCTTGTGTTGCATACAAATAATGTCACAGGACTTTTGAGCCATCTCAGTGTCACCCCCTTACTTGAAATGGAAAATGACCCAAGCCAAGCTGGGGCCAGTTGAGTGAAGGAAAGTAGATACTGATGGAGGACCATTGCTGCTCTTATACAATATAATATAAGAGTATAATTAGCAGCCTGGTGTTTAGATTATTGTCAGATGAATAAGAAGATACCAATATACTTGGGACTGTGAAAGAGTTGACCATGAACTCCTCTGTATACCAACAATTATAGAGCCTACAGATAAAGTTAGCTAAAACTGAATGGGATATGATTACATAATGTTGAAAAGAAGACTGGCAAAAATGTCTCCTCAACAATTTGAAAGACTGATAATATGATGCACATTTTTTTAAGCTATTGCTGTTTAAAAGGGTTCTACAAGCAAGTGGCTCAGAGTGTTTGATTTTGTACCCTTTTGTTCAATTATTAATGACAAATATTGTTGTCATTAATTCATTGAATTTTTAAGACCAGAATTTGAAAGGACCAGAATACTTCTTTGTTATATGGTAAGTGGTACATTTGAGGGTGTACTTTTTTCACTTAACTATACATGTATGACACAGTTTAAATGTTCATTAATTACACAGAGCTCAAACAACATCAATGCAAAGGACCAGCACACTTTAAATCCTCTATATTTCCGATTTTAGATACAACCAATCATCATTTCTTCTCACTATAGGAAGTGACATCACATGTTGACAGCGAGGTTCGGACACGCCCCCTTGGAAATAAGGAGAGGGGAGAGGGCATGAGATAAACCGTGGTATATTCAGAGGCAGACATTGGATTGGCATGGCTGTGTGCAGCTCAGCACTGAACCAGCATCTACGAGGCTCCTGCCTGGACATTTGGATTCTCGCTCACGCAGCCTCGAAACAGTGCTGGACAGAGGATCTCTAGACTGTGTGGTGTTTTTACAGCATGTTGCAGGGCATTGGGAGATAGGCAAGGAAAATTGAGGGGGGGGGGGCAACATCATTACACACTTGAGCGATGCTCCGTGAGCATCTCGCTCCTTTTTTTCAGACCGTCTGGCTTTTCTGCACAGAGACCTCGGACTAATGGAGGAATGCAGCTATGTTACTCTCTGCTTGTCATGCTTGAATCAAAGCCTCATATATCCTTTTGTCTCAGAGCCCTCATTGTCTTCGTCTGTCACTGCCGCCAGACCAACTGTGGGGTAGCGTGGCGGACACAGCGTCTTCCTAAATCCCCCTCCCCCTTGTCTGTTTCCCTCAAGTCTTTTTGCTCCCAGCTCACTCATGTCTGTTTACCTCTTCTAAGCTACTCTCCCCTCTGTGTTCAACTCTGTGTTTCTCACTGCTCACTATCTCCCTCTCTTAGCTCATTCAAAGCAGGCAGGCTGCTGTTCTACCTCAGCAACTTGCTACATGATCTCTTGAAAACAGTCCTTGCCTCTGCTCTGCTGTCTAACAAATCCTGAGCTGTTCCAGATATCTGTTCCAAAATATCAGGATGCTCATTCAGGAGGATTGATCCCCTCCAACCCTTCCATTCATCCTCTCCCCTCCCTCGTCCCAGTCTCTTGCCCTCTGACTCTTACCTTAACCTCCCCAGCTTCCTCTGTTTGTCCTTAACCTAAGCCTCTTATCCCCCTCATTTGTTCCACCCTCTTGACCATGTTCCCATGTGTTTGCTGGCTTCAACCTATCCTCATCTTGCTGTCCTCTGTCTCATGGACCCGGGGGGAGAACTGTCCAGGAACCTGCCTGTGTCCAGATCCTCATACTGTGGACTGCAGCGGCCGTGGGTTGACCCGCCTACCCGACGAGATCCCCTTGGATGTTCGGAGGCTTCTGCTGGCTGACAACTGGATACCCCGCATCCCCTCCGATTTCCTGGTTCTGTACAGTGACTTGGTTTACTTGGACCTCCGGAACAATTCCCTCTCACACATCGAACCTGGGACCCTCAGCACCTCCTCCAGGCTGGTCTTCCTGGACCTAGGTAGCAACAATTTAACCGAAATCCCAAAGGGGACTTTTGGGGAGTCCCGCAGCTTGATTAAACTAAGACTTGGAAACAACCCATATCTAAGCATGGTGAGTGAGGATGCTTTCCTGGGCCTCACCTCTCTGCGAGAACTTGAACTGGAACGTAATGCACTGTCTACTTTAAAGGTGGGGGCACTGAGTCAGTTGCCCTCCCTACGGGTGGTGAGACTGGAGGGCAACCCCTGGGTGTGCAACTGCAACTTTGCAAGCTTATTTGAATGGCTGATGGAAAACAGCCACAAGCTTCCAAATGGTAAGTAAATTGGATTTCAGCTATTTCCTTTCTGCGCCCGACCCAAATAAAGCCAATCTTGAAACAACATTCAGTAGTAAAATGGCTGATCCATTGCCATAATACATCTCCGCTCTGTTTGCGTTTTCCCTGTAGGAGAGGAAACCCCTCTTTCTGCCTTGTTCTAATTTTGTCTCTTTCTTTCTCCACCCCCACAGCCCATAATATGCGAGACTGAGAGTGTTACATGGACAATACTACTTGTTTGAAAATGACAAGCAAGCTTTTACTTATAAAGTGATTCACTTTCACAAGATTCCAATTCCAAAAATCATTCATGCACAACATGTAAAATGAATCCAAACATAAATAAAGTAATCAACAAACATGATGATGATTTAAATGTGCTTATAAACCGGTTATTGATAACTGGATAACTGTCAGACTGTCAATGGTTTCCATTTCTTTGTGGTTTGCCAGTCGGTAGACAGAGCACCATACCCGTGCAATGACCTTTTTTTCTGCGGCAGTTAGAATCCAAACAGTTCTTCTATTCATGAGGTGATTGCTTTATCCTCGTGGATTTTTAAGCTCGTGGACTACATCTTTGACTGTGATCTAGCAAGTAGGCTTGAGTTACATAATGGATATTTTGGTGGTTCTGCACAGCTCTCTCTATGTGTGAATGCTCTTTTGAGAGACAACAGAACAGAGAGGGGAGTCACCATGTTCCCTTAGCAATGTCAATTACTCTGTGGGTAAAATCTGTTGGATCCATTTGCTTTTAAACGGGACTGCAAGAAATTCAGCAGATAAAAAAGAGAGAGATTAAAAGATCCAGGCCCTTGTTAATTCTGTTCATAGAAAGAGAACATGTAGAATGTCTAAAACACTTGTCTATTTGCATTTATTCCTCGATGAATATGTCTTGCACATGTGATAGTATTTGGTTCATATGGACTCATTAATGTTGTGCTCTGTGTGATGATTAAGCCAATTACTCTTTATGTCCACAGAGTATGCATAAAGCAGTTATCTCATAACTTATCTCATAGTGTAGTCTGGGCTGCAAGAGCAAAGAAGAAAAACTGACAGTTCAGTCACACATGACTTACAACATGTGCTGTTATCATTTCTAGAACAGAATGTTTCTTTCAGCATGGATATTTGAAAAAAAAGATAGGCAAAAAGACTTTTCAGGTACTTGGTGTTGTGTAAAAATGAGAAGTCACTTCTGTTACCATTCGGAAATTAAATTGAGTGTGAATGTTGACCCATTTGTACAGAGTTGGTTTTGTCTGCAGCTTAATTGCCAGTGACCTGGATTATTTAACTTAAGGTGTTTTTTACACGCTGGAAAGGATGTCTTTTTTCAACATGAAATTGAAAAATAGTCAAGACTGAGGACCTATCTTGCCCTTTTGTAAAGGTTTGACATTAAAACCTCTGCATTTGAATAACCACAGTATGCCAAAATGCCATGCTAAGGACACTTGGAAGATATATTTTTGTCTGCAAGTTCAGATCAGATCTTGCATGACTGCAAAATGCGATCTGGCCTATTTAAGTTTCCATTTCTTGCTCACATCCCTGCTGTTTTAAACTGCTGACCACTCAAAAAAGTGAACTCCCATAAATTCAGGCCATGGTGTTCTGTAAGATCGATTCTGCCCTCGCTTTCCTCTCACATCTTTTGTTATCCACCCCAAAAGCAGACAAGGTAAGGTCTGTGCAGCAGCAGTGCTGATAAACTGGCACAAATTTTCAGTTCCCTAAGCAAATGCATTAATCACAGATTCTAAGTGTTGTCCACTCCAGTTTATAATGAATTGCATTAGCAGTGCTGGCAAGGCAGCCATCAACAAGAAAAAGAAGCCAAAGGCCTGGCCAAACTGCTAGAATAGCTGCCAAGTGTCCTCAGAGTACACACACACAAATTGGGTTACAAATGCCCATCTCGACTCACATGTGTCTGCTACTACCCCATCCATGTGTTCGTACTTTATGGCCCCTGAGATGAATCTGCCAGCTTGGACAAGACACACAGAACCATACTTTTTTTAAAGGAATAGTTGCAGTGGCCTACTTTTTGTGTAATTGTATTACTTTCTTTCTGGAGCTTTCTTTTAAATGGCGGTAATACTCAAAGATGAGAGGTTAATGGAAGGGGAAAACCCCAGCAACATTTAACTGCAAAAGTGATCAATAATTGTATCTTTAAAATAACATAACAAGCTATTTATTGCTCATATAAAACATATGCCATCCTAAATATGATCCATTTCAAGCATGCAAGTAATTCACCAGGGAATGAATTTTAAATATGTGCAATATTATGTTGGTCAAGTATTTTCCCAAATCATTAACAACGGCATGCAAGATATTGCAGAATATTTTATGATGAGATAGATTAGCAAATATGGTCGGTTGAACACATGCAGCCATCTTCCTGCCATACCTAATTAACTTAATGACTGAGCTCTCAATGGCAGAAAAATGCAATGACCTGTTCTTTGGAATTTTGTATTAGAGGTGGTTACACAATAACAGATGGACGGTCATTAGGGAATGAGCTTGACTCGATAAGCTGCCCAAAAACATATCATCTGTGACAGCCATCATTAGCATGGGTGTTTTAAGAGATGTATACAATCAAAAAGCTCATTTAAAATAATAATAATAATCAAATATGACACTGTGTAACACATGGAAAAGTGTGCTTATACTGCCTAAAAAAGGCATATATTCTTGCAAAATTTCCACTGTTAAGAGTGGTTCAATAATGGGGCAATTCCAATATAACATTATCAACATGACCTTTTAAAACTAAAATTCTTCCTTATGTGGGTTAAACATAAACCATAGTATGCATTTCGATTTCTTCTAGAATTATTTTTTTCTTGACAGTCTCTAATTGAGTCATGACTGCGATGTCTCTCCATGTAACCTGTCATAGATATGTTTTTGCATTCTACCCACTGTTCAAAAAGCTTTAAGACTAGAAAATGTAATGATTTCAATGATTCTTTTATCTTTATGAGGTATCTTAAGGTAAATCAACAATGTCCACCTCTGAGAGCATAAATCAACACATATGTGGATGTTTACAATGGCATCATAAGGCAAACAGTCATTGCCAAATTTTCAACTGAAAACTTTATTCTTAGACATTTTTTTCAGTAATTTATTCATCTTCTGTTGTAAGATATTTTCTCATAGTTAGTTCAAATTTTTGTGGTAAAGGATGATTCCTGGAGTCACTCTTTCTTTCCCATTTACAACACAGCAACAAAACAGTTGAGGAGTTATCAAGCCTTTCATTGGTGGTACCATCTGTGAAACTGCAGGAAAACTAAAGCATTATGGCCCTACACAATCTGTCTTGCTTTGGCATTGGGGATTTGATTTAAATCCCTCTTTCAAAATGCACTAAGAAAATAAAGCTGAGCAAGTCGGAGTGGACCTGGAGCCCAGTTAACAAGCGTTTATTCTTTTTGAAGTTGAGATTACCTCCAAATCCTTCACCATGGCAAAATAATATATGTCTCTTTGTAATAAATTTTCCTGTTTTGATTGAAATTTATCTTCAAAATGGACCAAAAATGGTCCATTCCACTAACCAAACATATTGAATGTAGTTAGGACAGAAATTTGAGAGTATTTGGTTTTAAAACAGGGAAAAAAGGAGAATTTCTCCTAACAAAACGTTTAAATAACACATGTACTGCAATTTGAAAGGCCCTCCCAAGATATTTATACTCTCTTCCCACAGTGCATGCATAATGTGGCAGCTATGAAGCCCATGCTGTAAATCCCATTCCCATTTCATTTTTCACTTCCTGATTTCCCCCATGATTTTGAGTTGACAATGCATCAGGCTGTTCTCTTTGCTTTACTTTGATTACTGAAGATCGGACTGATGAGTGATAAGATGCTTTCATATTTCAGGTTGTTCTTAGATGGAAATAAAGAAACAGTGCAAACCCTCACCTATCATATCACAGTGCTTGGCAATATTGGTAACAAATTAAATGACCCCAGAGCCAAAGCTAGTTGTCATATTCATTGGTATGGTTTTATTGTGAAAATACTGCAATCACGCACAAATTCTGCAGATGTGTTTACGTCAACATTTTTGTAGCCACCAATCAGAATGATAAATGTTTCAATGGAAGGATGAGTGTTAACATGATCCACTGCTGTCTCCAGTGCTCTTGGGTTAGGGATGAACAAAGGCCATATATAATTCACAGTGACACAGTTTCTGTGGCACATTGGCCAGGGTAATTGGAGCTGGAGATGCCTACAGGGCAGGGCAGGCAAATTTCTCCTGGGAGATGTTAGGCTGAGACCGGGGCTCATTGTGGCTTTGCTATACGCACTAGTCATGACCTAAACAGTTTCCTCACAAAGTAGCAGTTCATGTGACAGCTGGGTCATAGTGAATTTTCCTTCACAGAGTGTCGAGTTGCTCCTTCCCGACCTGTTATCGCGCTGCGCAAACAGCCCCGAAAACTCGATGCCACTGACCAGTTCCACATAACGCACACGTTCTACCACACCGTTCCACATGACATCGTTTGCTATCTTTACCACCCAGGGGGTACACGATGAAAAAATATCTGTTCCATTAATGCAGGCTGACAGCTTGTTTTATCTTGGCCTAATTTGATGTTTATTTAAAGTTGGGACGTATGAGAGACTGTGCTGGCAAGGGAGAGCTGAGTGGGAAAAGGTTTAGGGAATTACAAAAAGTGATGGCATCAGCTGCTGTAATCAGCTAGAAAAAGGGGAAACACAGTATTATTTCCCTGGCTGTGTGCTGCATCGGTTCTGTTTAATATTTCTTCTTCTCCTTTTTTCTAAGCACTGGCCATCAGTAAAAAAAAAGACCCATATATACAATTAGCCATTGCCTCTTGATCTATCACAGAGCATCAACATAAAAAGGAAAATACCAGTTATTATAGATATCAGATCTTTTATTTAGATAACTCAATATGGGTGCCTCTTAGATTTATGGGTTAGTATGTGTTAGTAATATGTGTGTGCGTGTACAATGATGTGAGCGAATTGCCTCACGGAAGGAATCTCCTTCTGAATGACTCACCCTCATTCCCCTGTCACATGAATGCTTGTTATTTTGTGAATTCATTTGACACATTCACCACTATGTTCCCATCTAAACCCCTTGCACGAATCTCACCGGTTCTTATTCGGATTTTTTTTCCTCTGCCTCATAACTGAGTCATTCTCCAGTCCCACTGCAATTTTGACAAAATTTACAACCCCTCAATACCTGAGAGCAGGGGGACGTTTACCTGGTTTGATAATAAGAATCATTTGTGTGAAACTTTGTTACGGTTTGACCATTTAAGCGCGCAGATATAGGGACTTATTGTATATGATTAGGTGTACAGAAATGGATACACAGCAACGCTGAGGCAATGGTGCAAAGATCCTTCTGGAGAGACAGTGTGGCGTTGGGTGAGGGAGCAGAAACAACCCTCCGATATCAGTCTGCCACTGCGAGGTAGATCAATCAGTGCTGGGACAGGAGATAGCCTGTTCAGTTGACTGGCTGTAATCCTAAATCTAATCCATCAACTGTACGTGCCAGAACTGTAACATATCTTCGCGGGCAGACATCTTTGAGAGCGTAGGGGTGTGATATGTCTTACCGGACAATGCTCAGCTCTACAGCTGATGTTTGTGGCCATTTCCAAAACTGTGGAAATTGCATTTTACATTCAGTGCTTTTACATGCGCAATTGAGTCACTGGGGAGTTAAATTGGACATCTGTCTTTGTAGCAGGATATCAACAAGGGAGGGGATCGATTTATTGACAGAAGCAAGTCTATCTTCTCTACAATAGGTGGCAACATGCTTTCTTTCAGGAAGATCACTGGAGGGAAGCATATCAGTTTCTTATGAATGAGCCTGTTTATGGTTCACCTATTATGCTAAAGACAAAAACAGTTGAGCTGATTGAAAATGGGTTCCATGCTATGTAATGAACTGGTTAGCTTTAGAAATTAGATGCACACACCAGCACCTTTCGTTCTCCTGGTTGCTGCCTTATTCCTTTAATTCATGTTCTAGTCAAACATTTGCATGAAGGTTTAATTTGACTTCAAGCAGTAACTTCTTAGTCCCTATATGTAATTTTTCTATCATGTTAACTTTTAGTTGAAATATGAACTTTACTCCAAAGCCACAATGAGATATATTCAGAGTTAAAGATTAGCCTAAAACATTGTTGTGTAAATGCTTCTAATGGACAATTTACTGCTTTTATTAAAGATTTGGACTAAGTTTTGTATTGTTTTAATTGCTGTAAATTCTGTGAGATGTATTTCTGTTTCATTCCTCTATTTTTGTCTTTTCTTTTCTTCTTCGTCCTTTCACATTTCAGGTTTGACATCAATATGTAGAAAGTATTTTAACAATATATGAGCCGTACTTGGGCTTCAAGGGGGATTTTATCTTCAGAAAGCTTCCCTTGGTATATTGAATGTGCTTGACATAAACCTGGTATCAGGATTACAAATAAAATTAAACAGAAATGATTTGAAATCCTATTTTTTTCTGCCCCTGATATATATATATATAAAAAATAGTAAAGACAACTCATTATTCTAACAAGTTATTTGAAAAATAACTGGTATGAGAGTCTGGTATGTGTTGTCTTTTGTTGGAGTAGACTGAAATTATGTATTTTCAAGATCAGTCATCTATTGAATTAATTTCAGAAAAAACAGCCAGCACATTGATCAGATATAATAAATCCAGGTTATATTTTCATATCGACTTGTGGAAACCAGCATTTCATGAGAGGATGTCATGTATTGCATGGTGGAAGTGAATCTGTTCTGTATTGCTTATTCTTCCTCCCTGAATCAAGCCGAGGGTATTATTATGATTTACTAAAGGTTTTGATGACATCCGATAAACAACATCAAACATAAATGGCCAGACTGTCACATATTCAATGCAGAGAAGAACAAAGTGTTATCCCAATCATCACTTTAAACCCTGTCAAACCCTGCATAATACTGCGGAATCTCCGAGTGGCTTCGATGGCAGACTTATCAGTGACACTGTGCTGCCATTAGAGCACAAATGCACCTAATTAGTCACACATTCTCTTTAACAAACATATTGTTTCGTTATGATCCCATGTGTCAGGAAAAGTACGTCCTTTTTTTTTCCAGATACAACTCTAGTGGTAGATATGAAATGAGGCAAAATATGAATATAAAACAGAACATTAATATCAATGATAAATCCGTTCTTGCACTATTGAACCCTCAAGAAGATCTTGAGAGCGTGAAAGAAAGATATATGGAAGAAAATGAAAACAAACCAAAATCAAATGCCAACAATTACAAGCTTCAGCCTGAGTAAATGTTTTAAATGAGAACTTTGATATGTTGAAATAACAGATTTCTTTAAAAGAAAAAGGATGTCAGGAGAATCCTAAAGAGATTATAATGTCTACTTTTCTTCTTGTGTTTTTTAAAAGATCCTTTCACCATCTCGAGGCTCCACAGCATCTTTCATGGATAGTTGTAGCAAAACTTTCTTAGAGAACTTCATCTCGAACAACCTTTAACGTTCCTGGTTGTTAAATCTAATAATAGATTTTCAACATTGATACCCCACCAAGAAAACTGAATATCCTTCCATTGTTGCTCTTTCTGCCGTTATACTGTGGTTTCCTCAGATTGTTATGGATTGCAGAATGTTTCTTCCCGGTACACAAAGTTGTATGTCTAGCTGGTGTTGGAATTCCATCATTTTTCTCAACAGTTGTAGTCATCAAAATATTTGACAGAGAGCATGGACCCAAAGTGACAGAGCCATAAATTACATTGAAAACTGCAATGAGTAATTTCTGTTTGCAAGAAAACCCAGTTGACTGCTAAAAACCTGTATAAAACCCACATAATGCAACAAGTTATCAGATCAAACAAACTGTGTGAAGAAAAGT